>CAVLGL010000092.1:10795924-12031281 GCA_963668995.1 Parnassius mnemosyne | reverse complement strand
GTACAAAATGTACATGCTTAAATGTACTAAATACCGCATGACACAAAAATGCGCTTGCGTTCTACTTCTTCGTCCCTACTTCTATTGCGTCGTTATTAACGCAGCAGTGTGTAAAATCTCGTGTATCCTGAACAAAATGTACTAAGGACAAATATCGTAATAATTTTTATTGCTTTGCATTTTTGAACTTAATTCCCATCATAAAAAGTTTTATTTATCATTCAAAAATCGAGTTTACTTACAAGTTATTAAAGTTCACATTTGAATTAATTGCAATAATTTGAAATTCTTCCTGTTCCGCGTTTACGCTATACGACATTATCGATCGTTATAATCCAGTTATCTGATAGAACATTAATTTTCACATTCCTTATATTTTAAGATTAAGGTGGGTATGAGCATGTTTTTAAAATCCAGGTATTCACGTAAAATTTAAATTAAATTCAGCCTTAATTATAATTGTTGATTGTTACTTATTTAAGTTTTAATCATCTCTATATCTGTCTCTTACTGTTGTCATTTATTGAAAAGAGAAATACCACCAATAGTAATCATTACTTAATTTGACGTTAATTTTATGTATTAAAAAAACCAACTGACGTTAGGTATACAAATATAAACCTCATATGTATGCGGTGCAATTGCTTTTTAAAAGAGGAGGCTCTGGCGACCGACCGAAAAATACTTGCCAGATTTTCAAAAAAACAATAGCCTTGAAAGCCTCTTAATCTGATGTGAATGTGGTCCAATAATATTTAATACATTCAATTAAGTGAAGTATTAAAATGTATAAATTGTATTCCAACACTTCATTATAAGCTTAATACGCTGATCCTTAGATGTAAAGGTGTTCATAACAAATAATATCTGTAGAAAACAATTTAAGGTTCACACCTTAAATTGGCTGTCCCTAATGACTTTACGTGAGTAATAATGAAAATCTTCACCTTATCATAGAAGCCACAAAGGGCTATTAAAATCGAGCCAAAAATCCGTCTCGAAGGACCAAAGATGGCCGCTCGAACGAACAGCGGCAAAATGATAATGAACGCCGACGCCGGCTGACACTCATCAAAATTCAATTCGTCAACTGTGTCGTGCAGAGTTGACAAAAAAATTAATTTTGTCTTTTATAATTAGCAAATATCTGTAAATCTGCTAGAGATAATATGCCTTTGGTAATTGACTGATTTAATTAGTAGAGCATTCTCTTGGATACTAAGTGTGCAATTATAAGGTGTTATTTATTTCAATGCTAACACGTTCTTAGCAAAAGGAGAATATTTAAAAGATACGTTAAGCATGTACCAATAAATACTTCAATAAAATATTCATGTCCACATGTAGCTAATTAGATTTTTTTTGTATTAGTATTACAGAAATATGTAAGAGTTATAGTATACATTATACTCGATTGAAATAGTCTAGTAGTTTATCTTCCAAATTATGTATATGGGTCAAATTAAGAGTACTGTATACGAAAGTATACGGATGTAAGAGAAGCGAGAGAAAGGTGTTAGGATTATGCCAAAAAAAATACAAACAAAAAAATGCTAGAAGAGGTTACGTAGTGTCTGCCTAACCTCCTGCGTAACGGGCGTGGAAGTTTTGTTATCTATCATGTCTAATAGTTTCTTGTTACGGGGTTAGCAACCGTCTTTATATGCATATTAAAACTGCACTTACATCTTATGGCATTATAGCGTAACATGTTCAAACTGCTTCTATAGTCCTATTTATATACACAAATATTCAGATATCACAAAAAATATATTGAAAACGAACAATTTATTTTAATTGTGCTAATTAATATTCACGTTCAACCAGACACGGAATTCCAACATAAAATAGCAGCTTAACGCTGGTGTGTTTAGTACGCTAAGTGTAGAGAACCGGAGACCCTTTTTACTGAAAATGAGGCATTCCATCTTAGTGTTTAGGGGTGACAGCGCATCTGCATTTTCATTTTTAATCGAGGGGATATGTAGATGTCTATGGGCGTCAGCATCCACTTACCATCAGGTGGATTTTTTTTTATGGCATAGAGTGACAAACGAGCACACAGTCCACCTGATTGTAAATGCAGATGCGTTGTCACCCGTGAGTACTAAGATGGAACGCCTCGTTTCCAGTAAAAAGGGTCTCCGGTTCTCTACACTAACCAAACGAAACAAAGCAGCTTTAAGTTGCTATTTTACGCTGGTACTCTGTGAGAAGGGGAACGCGTCCTTCCCCGGTCGAGCCGACCCATTCGTGCTACAATTATACTACTAATATAGCTGCAGCATGGCTCTACCACGTATAATAATATTTCCAAGAAACTTGTTAAATTAACTCATTGTTTTGTTTTGACATGATTGCTAACGTATCGTGCACAGTTGAAAACCATCGCTAGTCTTATTATAGTTAAGTGGTATTTAAAAGCGTTTATTCTTTTATAAATAACTGCTGAATAAATTTCTTGTATTAACTGGAATTAAAGCTACACTTTACCATGTAGTGGCGGTGTAAGAATATCCGCTATCCTATATCATCCCGTGGATGTCGTAAGAGGCGACAGAGGGAAACAAATCAGGAGATGGGCAGCAGCGTCTTTCTAATAACGACTAATAGTAAATACTGCAATAAGGCAATTTATAGGGAAGGCCTATGTTCACCAGTGGGTTTTAATAGTTACCGTTACATAATGGTAACAGTAAAGCTACAAGTACACTTGTTTCGAAATTCTTCTGGGCTTCCATCTTTTTCTGTATTATTAATTCTATGCTAGATTCTAGTCTGCATATACTGCTTATGATGATTAACGGCACTACGTCGATATTCTTGCATTGACCTTCTTCAATTACCGCAGTCAGTCGGTCGTCAACTCGTTTGATAATCGGCTTTTTAAACTTTTTTTTTTCTTATCTCATTTACAATTTTTCGGTCAATAACCCAACATCACCATAAGGGTCGATTATGGAAAATCGAAAGAATATTTCATGGTCTCCGATGGCGGTATAACCATTTTATATACGCCTGATGTCAAATATTTACAAAATTAACTTTTTATGAAATGTAAAAGCCGACTTCAATATAAATATAATGAGAACATCATCAATGTAGTCAAAATCAATTAAATACGCATTATGAAGGATAACTAAAAAACTACTAGTCACACGAGAAACACCAGCTTTCAAAAGAATCGTCGAAATTCGATTCACATGGAATAAAGTTCTGAGGTAACACACATAAAAAATACAATCGGTTTGAGGACATCGTCCTTTTTTTTGAAGTCTGTTAAAAAGGAAAATTTTCAATTTTTTTCAAAAAAAATCTACAATTGTTGACCCTTTTTAGTGAAATAAGTAATAAAACGATTTCAATTTCATCTAAATAGTTACATTAAGAAATCAATTCCCTATTTTTGTAGTCTTGCGAGTAAATTTTTTCTCCAAATTTATATAGAACCACTTATTTATTTATTTATTTCTCACCACAAACGACATGGACATTGGTTACATTAGTGTTACATCTCTATTTAACAATATTATGTCATTCGTGGGAGACTGGTGCCCGTGTAGGTTCAAAGACCCGTATTACAGGTCACCAGCCCCCCCCCCCCGAATTTACTAGGCACTTAGTATAATATACAGAGATAACTTATGTTATGATTAGAAATAAAACCACTCTTAAAGTATTACCTGTTTAATTAAAAAGAACCTTTAAAATCGGTTCACAGTTGACGAAGATATGGCGTAACATATATACAAAAAAAAACATACAGTTGAATTATCTGAATGAAAATCTCCTCGCACAAGACTTCTTAAGAGACTTTCTTAAGTCGCCATCGAAAATAAAACATAATAAATTAAAATTTTGCACATTTACTTCTCAATATTAATTTGCTTACTGTACAGCTTGCGTGTTGCCCTACACAAACTGCAATTATTTCTCTATCGTGAGTTTTTTACCGGCCGTAATGCGTTTAGCGGTAGAATAACGCATCGTGTAATTAAAACTCAAACATTATCATATTATCGTTTAATTTTATTCTTTACTTGGTAAATGTTTACAGTTATCGCGAACGCAGCACGACATCCCCTTTTAAGGTGTACCGCGTTCATTTTTATACAAAGCTTAAACGTATATTAAACGGTTTTGCTTTAAACATATTCCAAATTCAAATTTTCCTTTTATTCATAATGAATTCATAAATTCGAATTATTACTTTTTTATCATTTAATGCATATTTTATCATTTTAAAGGCGAACACACAGACGAATTATTATGTTGGTATAGCCTGGTGATTGTCCAGGAAAGTCTGCCTTTATTGGAGCGGTTATTTTTTTCTCGAGTGCATTTTTGTTTTAGGTGACTAAAGTTTGGCAGCTTTTACAGTTATATCGAAAGAAACTCTTAAACAGAAATCCCGTTCAGAGATTCTCTTTGTCAAATCACAGTCGCTGTTAAGGTTCGCTGAGGCGTGCCATACGAGTACTATATTGTTCGAAAATAATCCAGAATTTTCCAAAAAGTATTTCGATAAATTTCATCTGTCTATAAAAATTTACTTAGTTTAAGTCATATATACAAATAAATAAAGTTGAAGTGTCTGTTTGTAATGTCAAACAACTTTTTACTAAATGCACATAAAAGTACCTATATGCGGTTACTTATATCAAAAACACAATTTTCAAAATTTTTGTCTGTCTGTCCGATTGTCAATGCTTGGATGTCGCCAAGCTTGTACTACTTATTCACAGCTTAGGACATTCGTGAGATTCAATACTTAGGACTAGAGCCGATACATATCGTTTATTTAGATTTAAGGTAAAACTCAAACACTTTTCACAAGCTGTAAATGCGACACTGTTAAGTAATTGAAAAAAAAATCAATCAAGTGTTAAAAGGAAACAATCTTTATATATAATGATGAAATCTTAAACTACTGAACTGATTACAATAAAATTTTGCACACTGTGTGCAGTTTGGTCCAACTTGAGAGATAGTTCTTATCCCGTTAAGTGAACCTCAATATTTTTTATTGGTGATTTAAGGATTTTTATAGGACAAAGTCGGAGAGGGCAGTACGACTGGCCAACCAGTAGCTTTATATTTAAATTTAAGAAAAAAGAATACTACTAACGCTATTTATTAACGTTATTAATACTCCCGTTTATCACCCCAAGAAAACATAAAATGCTTGTGTTAAGAGTGTTTTACCTCAGTATCGGAATCGAGCCCGACTTTCAGAGTCCGCGGTCCGCACCCATAACCGTTAAGTTACTATCGCTTCTAATATTCAATATAATAGCTGCATTGGAGACCTAAAATATATAATAGCTGCACTAAAACAAAATCAAAAACATTTTTTAGCCAATAGCGATTCTTGAATACTTCGAAAACACTAAGAAATATTCAGGCGGGAGAACTGAGTAAAAACGAAAGCTCAACATTCTCAAACTATCTTTTTCTAATTAAAAAACAAAAATGAATCAACAATTTTATTTTAATTTAAGCTTTATTACCTTGAAACCAAAGTCAAAAATTGGATGCTTGAACGTTTACTACGTAAAATAACATACTTTCTAATCAAAACCGGGAGCTAAAGAATGTCATCGCAAAAATTCTGGATGCCGTTTTGGCGGTGCAGGCAGCGGGACAGACGGTCAAACAAAAAGTCGAATCGACTAATACTTATTGCGTTTGTGTAAATTTTCGCATTCCCCGGTCGGGATGTTACGCTTTAAGATTTCGCCGATTGGCAGGTGTCTCAAACATTCGGATTATTTTTAATTTTTAAGAATATTTTTGGACGATTCAAAATAAAGAAATTCGCGCATCAAATTAATATATACTTCTTCATCTAAAATATCTAAAAATCGTAATTACGTTTTATTTTTAAGTGTTATGTGTGTTGTGATGGCGCGAGAGAATTCATCACACTATTTCTTTCATGGGTGTTGTAAGTGACGACTATGAGTAAGATAGGAAGAAGTAAAATATCTACACCGGTGGTCAAAAGTGATACCTTCAATCGTCAATCCGTCCGGAAAAGGAGAGGTCCAGCAATTAACCTTTACGTTTTATTAAAGAAAAAGAAGATAAGATGTATCTTACTAAAACAACACTTAAGAAAAACATGAATATATCCTTATTTTAATTTGTACCACAAATTAAAATATAAATATAACAACAATAACAATAAAGTCAAAATAATTTATCATTGATCCAAACCCGCAAAAAGTTTAGCATCCTGCCAAATCCTCGGGAGATTGTTTGAAATGGCCGCCCGACGCCAAAATGTTTGCAGGCAGTAAGAACAAAAGAACATTTATACAATCTTATCTTTTTAACAGTCTTTATTACATTATGAAGTGGGATAGGAGTAAGCAACAAGTTTTTTGCGTTGTCAGTATGTTTTATACACTTGATGCAGCAAATAAAAATAAAATTTGACAGAGTAACAGCAATTTTCAATATCTACATTTAATTTCGAACGAAATTACTGTATGTAGTTTGACCGGACCTATTTACGTAGAATACATTTTACTTTAAATAAATATTTTATTTCCAGTGAAATGATTGTATTTAGATCGTATCTTAATGGGACAAAGTTTAAATTTAAGTAACGACTGGACTGATTATTATTAGTTGGTGAAAATAGCAACAAGAAAAATTTCCTTTAGTCTTTAGAACAATCCTTTAGTTCTTACGGATTTTGTAAGAGAGATTTGCAGGAAACTGGTTATCCATCAATATAACACTGAGATACAATACTAATTAATACATAAGATAATTATATTGTATAAATTACCGGATAGGTGGTCCATGTCTATATGGGACTTATAACAAAAAAGAATGTTGTGCCGAATTTATTTGCCTAGATAGTCGTAAAAAGTCATTAGTCACTTTTTACGACAATCTAGATCTAGAATCTGGATATTGGGTTTGTGATTGTGTAAGCGATGAGCTAGCTACCTATCCCTTCTGTCACAACTTTTAATCTATACCTACCCATATGTTTTCGGCTAAACATGGTCCGAGCTGCTATTGCTCTTTAAGACTCTGCTTACCTCTCATACCACTTCGTGGATTGCAAGTGTGCCATATATACACACAAACACACACACACTCACACACACACACACACACACACACACACACACACACACACACACATATATACGGAGTATCGTAATTCTTCACTCCTCTAGTTCATCAAAATAGAATCAGGTGATACTTTGCGGAAATCAATGTGATATTAAAAATTAATTCGCTAAGAGCCGTATAATAAAGAAAAACCGGGCAAGTGCGAGTCGGACTCGCACATAGAGGGTTCCGAACAAATCCGTAGGTATATAAGTTTAAAATTATTAAAAATATTTTTATTATATGATGTAACTAAAAATTTATGCTTTTCGCAATTTTTCCTTTATCTGTGCGTTGCTTCATACCAAATTTTAAGACTCTGAGTTCACGGAAAGTAGGTATTCTGTAGGTTTTGATTCCCTTACGAATGTCGAATATTAGCGGCGGATAAGGCTTCCGTTTTTTCTTTTTGAGGTACGGAACCCTAAAAATGATATGTCTTACCTAGATTGAGCACCTCCCGCCCTCCCTCAATTGTGTGCACTATCCTCGTCACAACTAATCCCAGCACCACTGCACTAGGAAAGACATACCACCGTTGATAATACGGCACGTGTTTTGCCTCTGCCCAAGGCATTCTCACATGAAATAGATTTTGCAGTGGCTTACCGCTAAGAATATTAATGGACCTCACAGAGTCGCGTTGGGTGCTACGACCAATCTGCTGACAAAATGAATATGTAATATAGAGAAGGCCATAGTCTACGATGTTAATAATGCTTATAAATACAGCCCAAATAACCACAAGCACCGCTCTTGCATTTAGTTAGTAAAACATAAGACAACATCAGCCATATAAACCATAGTAGCACGTATAGTCAGCTGGTAATTTATATGCCTTAGAAAGCGGTAAATGAAAATAACATTAAGAAATCTGCATGCCTGAGAAATTAATACATTTTCAATTGTCCGTTTTCAGTATCTGTTTGAAATGTCAGGAGGCCTAACATTTTATTTTATATTTCTATCTACTTTTTTTATATGAAACTGTAGTCACGAACGGCCTTACAGTTCACCTCATGGTAAGTGGCTACTGCACTACAGGGCAGGACAGGGCAGGCATTCAGGCAAACAACTCCAAGAAACAAAGGAAGGTTACAGATGCATTGTCACCTCTGACGACTGAGATGGAATGCCTCACAGCCTGTAGTTATACTGGCTCGCTATACTTCCTACTGACCTTCATACTACGCTTTATACTGGAACACAGCAGAGCACGTACTGGTATTTGTCGACACAAATAGGTAATAGGGTGACGCCCTATACCTATTTTACGTAGAAAATCCACCATCCATCCTCTTACTTCACCTTATTGAAAATACTGTTTTTTATAGAAATAGGGTGACAAACGAGCACACAGTCCACCTGATGGTAAGTGGTTGCTGAGGCCCATAAAACTCTACATCTATCCTCGTTTGCGATTCAAAATGCAGATGCGTTGTCAGCCTTGAGGACTAAGATGGAATACCTCGTTTCCAGTAAAAAGGGTCTCCGGTTCTCTACACTCACCATACGAAATATAGCAGCATAAAGCTGCTATTTTACGCTTGTGTTTTGTGAGAGTGTGGTTCTTTCCTGGTCGGGCCGAACCATTCGTGCTACAACTATACTATAAATATAGCTGCAGCTTGGCTTTGCCACGTAAAGAATACTTTAAATAAAGGTATATACCATACCTACTATATCCACTATTGACAATTTTAATACCCATCCTAAGCTAGGTAGTATTATTTCCTTCCTTTTGAGGATCCATCTCAGTTAATCTGTTCTACCCTCTTACGGATTACAGACTGTTAGTAATCATCTTAGTTCTCAAAAACGAAAACGAGTAGTCACTTATCATCATGTTGCGTACTGGCTTTTTACTCTAATGAAGAAAAGCTGTTGCCGTGCGAAAAAAACGACAATGCAATGAACCAATATCGTTCCCTTTCATGATCACTCCTTACTCTTCAGGGTTTTATGGTTACAATTGTGGTACATACATCAATCACCCATATATTTTCATCCCTAATATTAACACCCCGACTACTTTAGCAAAACTAAATGTGCCCAATAACACACACCACTCCGCAAACGATCAAGCAAATTCCTATCATTATATGAAGCACCCTGCATTTTCCGTCAAATTTAAAACTAAATCAATTCATAGCAAAAACACCTTTACTCCAATGCAAAAACGTGCACAACTTCAGCAAATTTAGATTTGCCAACACTCTATGAAATCGGTAATGTATTTGGATTGACGAGATATAAAGATATAGAATATTCCACTCTATTTCGCTTGTGGTAGAGTTGAAAATAACGTCGCGTTTACGAATGCGATGGCAAGTTGGTTGGGCACTTATGGGCGGCGATTTTTCACGAAACGAAAATCACATCCACTTCCGGTCATCTGCCTTAGCTCTACTACAGACGGCGCAGCAAATTCTTACAAGACATACATTTTTCGTTCCCTTACAAATAGCCTCAAAATTAGTTTTCTCGTGTCCTTTACCATATTTTGACGTATATATTTAATAAGTTTTGTAAAAATAAAAAGAAGTTGTTGTTAACTTTATATTTATAGACTCTACCGAGTAGTGACGTGTAGTCACGGGTGTCATAAGAGAAAACAGAGACAGGAGACAGGGTGACGACGCATCTGTATTTTGATTCTTAAATGTGGATAAATGTAGATGTATATGGGTCACAGCATTCACTTACCATTCTTATACTATAAAACATTTATAGAAGAAGGGAATAACACGAATCACAACCACGTAGGTGATGAACAATTACTTTTTTACATTTTTATAGTCACTGCTTAACTAATATCTCAACGGATGGTGATGTAACCAAAAATATTGCGTTTTTACTAACACTAAACCTTCTTCCCATTAAGACCCTTACTGCAGTTGCAACATTATTCTAGTTCTAAGTTGTAAAAGAGCTGATTCTTTTCTCACTCAAGGGTTAACTCTCGTCTCGTTCTTGGGTATATATTGCGTGGAGTATGACTTCATAGTAATTTAAGTTCTTAGTTTAAGTTTTCTTTTTAGTATGATAATATACCTATTATTTTTATTCTATATAAATAAAATGACGATGATGAATAGTCACATGGGACAAGTATTTGCATGGCCTACAAGTAATTATTCCGGGTTTGGATGTTTTTTCTTGTGCTATTTATGTATGTAAACTGCCTCCACGATACAGGAGAAAATCCTAGTGAGGGAGTAACGTTTTTCTTTGAAGAGGAAAAATTTTGAATATTCATTAAAAGAAAAGTCAAATTTGTAATAAAATGTACATTTATATACAGCTATGTTATATGTGTTGTTGTAACGAATAAACAGTAGGACTAGAGTTAACAATAATGGAATTGCTCTCAACGTAAACTAGAATATAAAATATGTTACACAATATTTTTATTTATGTTTGTATAATTATTTATGGCCGCTAAACACGCATTTAAGTGCTTACTTAATAAAAATAACGTGCATACGGTGTATAATATGAAGTAACAATGATTTATTAAGGGCATATTTTTCAATCAACTGCTAAAACTTATTCATAGAATGAAATACAACATACAAAATAAAGAATTACAGTTGTATAAATAAGTAGTTCAATTGTTTCACTTGTATATTCAGTCAGGCAATAATTTACTCGATGGATAACTTTTATCTGTCGATTGATTTGTCATTCCTTATAAAATAAATAAAGGTTAGAAATATTTTTATGGAATTAGGGTGACAAACAAACAAAGAGTCGACCTGACGGTAACTGCATACTGTGACCCATAAACATCCACATTTACTCTCGGTTAAAAATCACAATGCAGATGCGTTGGCACTCCTGAGGACTATGATGAAGTGCCTCATTTCCAGTATAAATGATCTTCGGGCTCTTTACATTCACCATACAAAACACTGCTGCATTAAGCTGACATTCTGTGTGAACGTGGTCGTTCCCCGGTCGAGCAGAACCATTCCTACTACAATCACAATATAAGTGTAGCGTGGGTCCACCACGTAAACATAATCTATACTTAATATAATAAAGCGGAAGTGTTTTTTTGTTTTTTTGTTTGTTTAATCGCGCTAATCTCTATAACTACCAGTCCGATTTGAAAAATTCATTTTGTATATTATAGCCAGATTCATGTGGAATAGTATAGGCTATCTAGCATTAAGCTATATCACTCAGCTAGCCTTAAATATGGATATTTGTTAAGCAAGTCAGAAGAAAAAGCACTCCCGAAATGATTTATCCGCGTACGCTGGTGTTATCGTTAGGGATACGTAAATACAATGTTCTAGAAAAATATAGACCTTTACTCCGTCTAAAACAAAGTCCGCGATACCATATGTCTATTTCTTATACATAAGCCATAATTTGGTATTTTGTGACAAAAAAATATTGAAAATTTAAAAGTGATTTATGAGCGTTATTATTAGGCATGGCCTATTTATCCTTACGAAGACAATTTTATGAAGATTAACTTTGTTCTTTATACCATGTTATTTGGACGCATAGTTTAAGAGATAATGTAAAATTAAAATAATTCAATACTTGGCTGGGCGCGCGAACGACGCTTAAACCCTAGCCGTTATAAAATGCTTGAACTTGATGACGCGGGTGAAACCGCGGGGCACAGCTAGTAATATATATATACAGCTATATTATATTGTATGTATATCTCTGCATAACAAGTAATTTCCTTTTTTTTCTTCCTCCAGCCGAAAAAATATTTTTGTATTACTTTCGCCATAGAAGAATTATTGATGGCTTACAAATTTGCCGCCAAATTTCACGAACGCATATCGCTTCAAAACTCCCGATACTATCCATACCATTTGGATGCTTGGCGGTCCACCACTGTACGTTTCACTAGGAGTTTTCTTCCGCGTAGGACCTCTCTGTGGAATAATTTACCACCGGCGATTTTTCCGGACCGATACGTCTTAGGCACCTTCAAAAAAAGAGCTTACTCCTTTTTAAAAGGCCGGCAATAAATCTGCAACTCCAATAGTTCATGGGCGGCGGTAATCACTTACCATCAGGTGAGCCGTATGCTTGTTTGCCCCTTCTTCTATAAAAAAATACTCAACATATAACAAAAACCCTGTGGTTCCCGTTAAGTGAATTATCAAAATTAGTATTCAAACGTATAGAAATGACTTTACTTCAGGAAAGTTATGTTCTTTTTTTTATAGAATAAGGGTGACAAACGAGCACACAGTCCACCTGATGGTAAGTTGATGCTGTGGCCCATAGACATCTACATTTATCCTCGATTAAGAATCAAAATTCATGCGTTGTCACCCCTGAAGGCTAAGATGGAATACCTCGTTTCCAATGAAAAGGGTCTCCGGTGCTTTACACTCACCATACGAAACACAGCAGCCTTAACCTGCTATTTTACGCTGGTATTCTGTAAGAGCGTGGTCCCACCCCGTTGGGCCAACCCATTTGTGCTACAACTAATATAACTGCAGCGTGGCTCTACCACGTAAAATGTGAAAATTTGTATGTTCAGTGCTTACCTTTCCTATAATTTATGAATTTCACGACAAGAGAGTTAAACACAATAGTCGACAAGACTAAATAAAATATAATGATAAACTGTTACTAATCTTATAGTATTAACTATGGAAATTTAGAAGTACACAAAAGTAACAATAATTTTGAGTGATAAAAAAATTATAAAATAAGCTACAATGGCGATTGCGAATCCCAAAATATCTTCAGCAATTGATTTTACAAACTTAAGAATTTTCCAGGAAATTTAAAAAAATATATTTTTTTTAACTTGTAAATCAGTTACATCGTCACACTTTGTGACGATGTAACTGATTTACTCGTTGCTGAATATTGTAGACGGGAGATTAAATAATAAATATGGACAGTTAATATCGTTATTAGCTATCTTGTGTAGGGTAAGACGGTCTTTCATCTGCCTACAGTGGGCCGTAGGCGAGAGGGAGAAGTTTGAAATGTTTTAAACGTACGTGTAGTTTTGTAATTTTTAAATTAAACCTTAGTCAAACAAAAGATGCCACAAGAAACGTATTTAAATTGTCTCAGTACATTTTAAACTTCATAATGCAGGTTCCACAACAAGCTACAGTACTCAAGCACACTTCGTTAAACGTTATTTTACACCAAGGATTTGTAGAACACTTTATGTTTTTAAAAACAAAGACCATCCTAAGTCCTGTCTGCGATTTTATTAACATGTAAGTTGAAACTCGTATTGCCGACAAAAATTGCGACTAGATCACGAATATTCTCGATCGCCCCCTTAAATGAATTTAGTGATATTTATGTGAGGAGTAATTTTAGTTTTTAGAAAGAATCGTAATTACATTTGTTTATATTAAAGGAACAGTTTTATAGAACTTGCCTACGATATATTACATAATATAATTATATTATATTAGGCACTTGGAAGACTATAATTATTAGAATATGTGAGAAAAATAGTGCATATTTTTGGGGAAGTTTATATCTTCTGAAATTATTCAAAAGTTAAGAAAAATATCATCATCATCATCTTCATCGTCATCATCACCAATAAATACTCGTTTATACAAAATTACGAAACGCTTAGGGCATATTTAGGCTAAAACGAAATAAAAATACAACTTAATTTGTTACGTCAAGGTTTGCTACTGTCGGGCCATTAAAACTGCTTTTACGAGTAATGAAGCTATACAACATGTTCCACACGCATCGGCGCGGGTCAAAGACAGGTGGGTTGTGTATTTGCGATCACTTCTTCACAATTAAAAGGTGTCATTGTATAGTTTACATTATGCCAGGGGCCACGAAAACAATAAAAATAAGCCCCCATACAAAATAATACATCTTTGTATTATTTTGTATCGGGGCTTATTTTTTTATTATAATATATATTGTAAAAATTATTTGCTGACGTTTTGGAAGAACACAATAGTTTACTATATTTTAGAAATTCGTATATTATTATTATAAAATAATATAAACATATAACAGTTATATCATTTAGTACTTATATAATCTTTACTTACGCTATTTCTCCACGTACTAAAATTACATTTTTATCTGATGTTTTCATTTTACTTTTATTTAATCTCTTTCAGTCACTTTTATAAAATATATATATTTTTGTCGTTTGAAATAGTAGGCCACAATAATTATAATATTAATCATATTGGTGATATAATTATGAAAACATTTGTTAATTTTTTAAACATCATACAAATATACTGTCACGCTTGTAATCCCCTAAAGGGTAGACAGAGTTCAAAAAGTAGCGGGCTACTCGGACCCCGATAATAGGTGGCCTTCTAGACAAGTAATACAATTGGCACAATATTTTTTGTTGATTATTTAATATTGAGATAGAATTTGTGGAATTTTAATGAATAAATATATGTGTACATGCAATTAAAAAAAGTTGTATTATTTTTGTTAGTAAAATTTTGTTTTTCATCATCATCCACCCGTTAAAATTTACTGCTAAACATGGGCATCACCCGTTGTACGGAGCAAATAACATTTTAAAATATTAAGAGCTTAGTATAATTAAGTACATAATCCTCCAGGGCACAGACCTCCTCTTAATTCTCCATGGGTTGTAGAGCAGAGGCGGCACATTGTGCCCTAAAGCGTGTTGGCCTCACCATCATCATCATTAACAACTTCACATATTCTAGAGTTTTTTTTTGTTCACCAACGAGCACTGTGTTGTAATTTTTACGTGGTAGAACGACACTGAAGCTGTATTATGGTTTTACTACGAATGAGTTGGCTCGACCAGGGAATAGCCACTCTCTCACAGAATACCAGCTTGAAATAGCAGCGTAATGCTGCTGTGTTTCGTATGGTGTGTGTAGAAAACTAGATACCTTTTTTACTGGTAACGAGGCACTCCATCTTATAGTGTCGTGTAGTATGATGGGGTCACTCAGCATGTGCATTTTGTTTCTTAAGCGACGCTACATTTTCAATGGTGAAAACGGTAGTAATTTTCATGCATTAGAAACCACAATTTTTTATTATTTCAGTTGTTATAAGGAAGATGCTGCTGCATATCACCTGCTTCATTTCCTTTTATCACATTTTACGACACCCACGCGATGATATGGGGTAGTGGATTCTCTTACGTCATCGCTACACGGCGACTATATTTATTTATTAAATACATTATAAAGCAGCAAAATAATTTAAGTTATCCTTAACCCGATAAAAAATTAAATATTGAATAATTTATCGGGCTTATCGTTGTTATCGTTGTTATCTATACCATCCTATGCATTTTGCTAACACCACAGAGCTAACACCTTACACATAAACGCCAGTTTAACGGCCCCAACACACAAGCGGGCGTTAGACGAAGCGTGCAGTTCAACATTTTCATATTTAATCTTCCTTTTACGACCGTTAAACAGCTCTGCGCTTATCGAACCAAGCTTTGTAGTTAATTTAAAACGTTTTATTAACTTCACGGGCAAAAAATAACACTTTTACGCGATAAACACAATGAATTTATAAACCGGCGGAAGTCTATAATTGTGTACTTAGTGCACAACAATTGTGACGGATAACGTCTTCCATTATATTTATCACACACTCGAGTAAGAGAAAGCTAATTTTGTTGTAACGTGATGTCCAGAAAAAACATTCGTGGAGTTTCATATTATTTACAGAAACAGAAACAGAAACTTTTTTATTCAATATAGATTATAAATAATACTTATTGAAAGTCACTCTTTTGTTTGATTACCACTGGTTCGGAAAAAACCTCTGTCCTGGGAAGAACCAGCAAGAAACCCAGCGAGACTTTTTTTTTAAATAACAGCTTACAATCATGATTTTACACAAATTAACAAAACAACAAATTAGAAATAGCTTGGTAGCGATCACCTCATTTCCAGGGGTTATTATCATCCACAAATTCCTTAATATTATAATAACCCTTTTTATACAAACTTAGTTTAATAAAGTTTTTGAACTTTGAGCAGGTCAAACTTTGTATATTTTCTGGAATTTTGTTGTAAAAGCGTATACATCGCCCCAAGAATGAATTACTGACCCGATGGAGTCGAGTCACTGGTACTACTAAATAAAAACTTTAGTACTAAATATCTATATTGGCATTATATCCTATATTGTCCTTATGATCTCGAATCGTTGTGCATCGCCATTATAGACAAATAATTATGTCACGGATTTCGGCACGGAACGACTACGTGATAATAACCTTGTGGTAGAGTCAAGCTGCAGCCATATTATAGTTGTAGCACAAATGGATCGGCTCGACCAGAGAAGGACCACGCTCTCACAGAATACCAAAGTAGCAGCTTAATTCTGCTGTATTACATATTGTGAGCATAGAGAAACCGAGGCCCTTTTTACTAGAAACGAGGCATTCCATCTTAGTCCTCAGGAGTGACAACGCATCAGCATTTTGATTCTTAATCGAAGATAGATGCAAATGTCTATGGGCCAAAGCATCCACTTACCATCAGGTGGACTGTATGCTCATTTTTCAGCCTCATACTATAAAAAAACCTATTATGAAAAAATGTACGCCTGGGTAAGAAATCCAGATAGTCCTTCTCAGAATAAAGATAGTTTTGTACCAGTAGTAGAAATAAACAAATAACTCAATACCATATATTTTATAATTCACATAACATCATCATCACCAATAAAGCCCTTCACAAGTCCACTGTTCGACATAGGTTTCCCATGGGATGATTTGTTGTACGGTTCTAAACCACATACATCCATCGACTTCTATTCCAGTGGATTAGAAGCCTGAAAATTATGAAGGCAGCGAAAGAAATATTAATTGATAAAAATGTGTGAAAAAATCTAAAACCATAGAACAAACTAAAACAACTTTAATGCAATTCTGTTCTTACGTGGTAGAGTCATGCTGCAGCTACATTAGTAGGTATAGTTGTTGCACGAATGGGTCGGCTCGACCGGGGAAGGACCATGCTCTCAAAGAATGCCAGCGTAAAATAGCAGCTTAACACTGCTGTGTTTCGTTTTTTTTATAGGATAGGGTGACAAACGAGTACACAGTCCACCTGATGGTAAGTGGTTGCTGCGGCCCATAGACATCTACATCTATTCTCGATTACGAATCAAAATGCAGATGCGTTGTCACCCATGTAACCCAAGTAAGATGTAATGTCTCGTTTCCAGTAAAAAGGGTCTCCGGTTCTCTACACTCACCATACGAAACACAGCAGTGTTAAGCTGCTATTTTACTCTGGTATTCTGTGAGAGCGTGGTCCTTCCCCGGTCGAGCCAACCCATTCATGCTATAACTATACTACTAATATAGCTGCAGCATGGCTTTACCACGTGGAAAATTTTAAAAAATGGAAGATGCTGCTGCCCATTTTTTATTTAATTTTCCTTCTTAGATAAGTAAAACTCTCTCAGGAATGAGAGGAGGCCTGTGCCGTATATAGTGCTTAACGTGAACGTATATAGGCTGTAACTTTAACTTTTAACTTAATTTTATAAGTAAAAGGTAATCGTCTATCTTACCAAACGAGATGAAATGACGGTTCTGTGGCGCAGTGGCTTACCAATGAGTTGCTGCGCTGGTGGCCGCGGGTTCGAAACCCGCACGGAACCCGTATTTGTATGGCCTACAAATAATTTTTACGGGTCTGGATGTTTGTCCTTGTGAAATGTATGTATTTAAACTGCCCCCACGATACAGGAAAAAATTCTAGTGTGGAGTTAACGTTTAGAAAAACAATATAAGTCTAAATCTTTATGAATTCTTGAACTTAAGCAACAATTTCCATAACATGTTCATTACACAAATTTTGATCCGCGGCGTAAGACCTTTGTCAGACAAAACGGATATGCGCGTGGCTTAGATGTCTGCACGACCGCAAACCGCAGCGTCTTGGGTCACATTAATTCCACATCGCTTTGTTATTATATCATGTTTGTTTTGACTTATATGAGAACCGACAAGCGACAACCGAGAGAGTCGCTTTCCATGTTTTAAACAAGTGAAGCTTGGATCTTAATACAAATTGTCATCAATTTTGTATTATTCGTTGACGCAATTTGACCAAAACCACAGAATAAATATACACAATATATACTCGTAGTACAATAACCAAAATTCACCAACTCTTCTCTACATAGTATAAAACAAATCGCTTCCCGCCGTCTGTACGCTTAGATCGTTTTAACTACGCAACGGATTTTGATGCGGTTTTCATTATTACACAGAATTATTTAAGACCAATGTTTATATTTATATTTTTTATGTATAAAAATTACGTGTCAGGTTGTTTGTCCGTGATGAACTCCTAAACTACTGAACTGATTTCAATGAAATTTTGCACACTGTGTGCAGTTTGGTCCAACTTGAGAGATAGGATAGATTTTATCCCGATGAGTGACCCTCAGTATTTTTTATTTCGAATTTAAGTATTATTCTAGTTCAGAGGTTCGCCGCTAAGGGCATAACAACGTCTGCCTGGGCAGATAGTTATATAAAAAATTCTTTTGTCGGTGTGTAAGCGACTGAACTTCTCCTAAACGACACGACTGAATTTGATCAAATTTTATGTGTGATTAAGTTGATTCGAGTACGGTTTAGATTCACAATTGGATCCATTGGTAGGTGACGCTGTTGCCGAGATCCAGAAATCACCAGTGCGAAGCCGGGCGGTTCGCTAGTTATATATATATAATTCTGTTGTGCATTTTTGTTTTTGATTTTGATGAATTTTTTATGGAGTACTATAGCTATAGTTTATAGTATAGTATAGCTATAGTTGGACCCGAAAGGTGGCACTGTTTTCAAAATTCAGAAATCACCAGTGCGAAGCCGGAACGAATCGCTAGTGTCATACTTATGTTAAAATAATATTTATGCTATTAGCTTTCGTACGTGATATAACAGATAGTTCAGGGACTAAGCGCTCGCCGTAAATATCATAGTGCGCAAAGCCTGAGTTCCATACCCGTCAGCATCAATAACATTTTTAGTTGCAGTTTTAAATTCTGATCTATCAAGTGCTCCACAGTAAAGTGAATTATCGTGAGGAAACCTACCTATTTGAAAAATATATACATACATACATAAAAACTAACGCCTGTGACCCAAAGGGGTAGGCAGAGACTACGGATTTCCATTTGGCTTGATCCTGACACACCTCTCTCGCCTCCATATATCTACGCATACACGCTCATCGGTTAATGGTTCTCCTAATATGGCCCATTTTCAATGTATCGCCAATTTGGTCGATAAACCTTCGTCTAGGGCGTCCTTTCCTGATACTGCCGTTCGCATCTGCAATATAAATTTGCTTTGTCATTCTTTCCTCGTTATTTCTTTCTAAATGACCAAACGACCGAAGCATTCTCCTGGTCACAACATCATCTTGCAAACCATTTTTTTCTCTTGTCACACAATTTCTCACCCTGTCATTTAGATTCAGCTCTGGAATACTCCTTAATGAATGCATTCCTACAGCATTTATTCTACTCTCGTGCTTCTTCTGCCACACCCAACTGTCACTACCAAATATATATATTTCGAAAACATTTCTGAAGTTTGCCTACTCGCATTATGGCAGATTAACACAGCACGGTATACACTTCTTTGCCTTAAACCCCTCTCAGTAATGGGAGGCGGCCTGTGACTAGGAGTGGGACCTATAAAGCTTTTCTTTTACTAACATAACTCTACCTAAAATAACAGTAAGACATATATTCAAGAAGTGAGAAACTGACGACATGAATAGGCAGAAAATGTTACCTTTTTTTTTTATATGATAAGGGTGACAAACGAGTACACAGTCCACCTGATGGTAAGTGGATGCTGTGGCCCATAGACATCTACATCTATCTTCGATTAAGAATCAAAATGCAGATGCGTTGTCACCCATGAGGACCAAGATGGAATGCCTCGTTTCCAGTAAAAAGGGTCACCGGTTCTCTACACTCACCATACGAAACACAGCAGCGTTAAGCTACTATTTTACGCTGGTATTCTGTGAGAGCGTGGTCCTTCCCCGGTCGAGCCGACCCATTCGTGCTACAACCATAATATAGCTGCAGCATGGCTCTACCACCTAGATACGCATAACAAAGTAAACGGGAGTTTACACATTATGATTTCTAAACACAGAAATTATTTGTTTAAATCGCTTTTAAGAAACATTGCGGAGCGCCCGCAAAGAGCTTAGTGGTCACGGAGAAAACGGTTAGGGTAAGGCTGAATGGAACACAACTGGAGAATTTCAAAATTATCTTTCCACGTCACCATTATATTACATAATACGTGAACGTTGAGAATTTACTAGCTGGTACCAGGCGAATAGCTACCGCAGAACAAATAATTGTGGAAATATCGTTTCAGATTTGGAAGAGTTAAATTGTTTAGTTGGGAATTATTAATTCATTGAATTTGAATGATATCTAACTTTCAAATAAATTTGTCGCTACGACAAGCGCGCCACCTAGTGCAAGTTGATTGTATTGTGCCTATAACCTTCGCGCAAGTGCAAGCAGTAAGTTGACAAAGGTTTAGCGCAATCTGATATTGTTTTTATTGACTTAAATTGCATTATTTTTTTCTTAATGACAAGGCTTTTATATAACCTATTTAATAAAAAAAATTATTATTAAAATCAAAGAAAAAAGAACATTCAGTCGAATTGAGAATCTCCTTGTTTTTGAAGTCGGATAATATTACTACAAAAAGTACTTTATTTACTCATTTGTGATTTATTTTCTCTTAAACTGTCTCGTTGGCTTAGTGGTCGTAAACGCAATTGCTGTTCAATCCCGGGTTCGAATCCCGGCTCGAGCTAAAAATCGGTTTTTCTATCAAGGAATTCTCAATAACAGCCCGGAGTTGGGTCATGGGAAGTGTTCCAACTTCACCTTGGAAAACACATAAAGGCATAGTTCCTGTGCCAGATCTCTCTCTCCGTTCGTGTCGGATTGGGATGGCAATCGAACTAGAAAGTGATGGAAAGTGCACCTGTGTTTGTGCATATATTCAGACCAAAGATGTTTTATAGGTCCAGATACCGTGTTGCTAACACACCGCACCGTTCATAGTGATGCCAGTCTTTGATTCATGTGTGCGTGAGTACCACGTGACGCGCATGTCTTACGTACCATGGCTGCATTAATGTGAGTGACTTCGGTAATAACAGTGCGAGTCGATTACCCAAAATATGTGGGAGATTGTATATTTCATTCATATTGACGTACCTATTGATTCTACGAGTATAAAATGTGTGTGCGAGGCGTGTGCAATTGTGTGCGTGTGTGTATGGGGATATGGTTGGTTATGTGTGTTTTATGTAGGTACGAACATCGCACTAAAATATTGAAGATATGTAATTAAACCTATAATTAATATAACAGTTATAAATAAATAAAAAAGCACAGTAGATATTTATGTACGTAACATATGTATATTTATAATCTATTATTATTATTAAATATATACAGAGTACTACACTTAAGTACTGTAGAACACAAAATATTGCCGCTTTTTACGAAGACATTAATTATTTTTCAATCCTAAGTAAAATGACGAAAAAAGTAAGTTTGGTTAAGCCTAAACTTCGACCAAGAGATGGCAAATGTTTAATTTTTTTTTAAATTGCTCCGTTCCGTTGCTGCGTGAAGGAAGGACAAAAACAAATAAACAAAAAATCACACTTTCACATTTATAATATTATATTAGTATGGATTGTCAAGAATGATAGATAAACTTTTGAAACCGGTTTACAATTGGCTTTTTGAGGGTGGAACTATACACTCGCGCACTCTTTCTCGCTCTAGTAAATAACGGTTCTGGGTGACCAAAAAGGATAGAAATTCCGTGCTGCTAGATGTAGTTCAACCTTAAGCCTTAAAACGGTTTAACTCTATAGGTTGGGTAAAATCTGTAAAATTAGACCGTTTAAAACCCCTATACAGATAACCTTTCCGGGGTTGTTCATGACATTAAAAAATGGTAAAAACATTTCATAGCCTAGGCAACACTCGAATATTATTGTGCAGTATTATTACTTGTATTGACATTTAGCTTTCGCATTCTTTTACAAAGAAATACACCATCAAATTGTATAGTTACTTATGAAAAGTGATGTTCTTATCCTTATCTTTTTTCCAAGAGTAATTTTTACATGATTTCACAGCAGGAACAGTCATTTTGCGAAATTAAAAACACCGGTGCGTGACGTTTGTTCATAGTGAACGTCGCTGGCGTCAAAGAGAATATAATCACGCTGGTGTAATGGCCGAACGATTGAACGAATACACCAGTATTGGCGCCTTTGAAATGGAAGCGTTTTAGGCGCGCGTACACGGTATCTGGACCTATAAAACATCTTTGATTCAGACATTGTAATCCTGTGCTTTGCAAATGGCTAGTCTCCGTTGCGACTATCCGCTGTGACCGAAATTCGGTTTGGAGAACATAATGTTCTTTTAATGACAAAGCATTTATTAATTAGCAAATATATTAGTTAAAAATTTTACCGCTCGCAGAGTCTACATTTTATCGAGCGTATGTACGCGAGGTAACTTTTTAAAAATTTTAATATAATGGATTTCCGCAAAGTAACGCCTGATTCTATTAATTGGCTAGGTAGCGTTAAAGTTATTATGAGCTATCTTCTCGACCGCTATACCAGCGAATGTAAAAAAAAAACAGAGACAGTCATAAGAAATGCCGGTAGAAGTGAAAACTCAATGATATTATGCGTACACATGTAGGTACACGTCATACATACGTCACGAGCATATCGAGGTTATCGGTGACGCGAACCATAAGTTTTTCCCCTACTAAAATCTTAGTTTTCAGGAGTGATAACGCACCTATATTTTGATATTACATCGAGCATGTATGTGTAGGGTGATTATATGGCACAGCATTCAATAACTATTAGGTCCACCATGGGTGCTGTAAAGCACCCGAAACGTCGGGAATTAAAAAGTTAAATTAAACGCGATAAAATCCGTAAAAAATAGTTTTATTTAACTATTAGGTAAACTGTGTACTTGTTTTTCATTTTTTTTGTATTGTGGTTGCTGTGGCCCATAGACGTCTACATCTATCCTCGATGACGAATCAAAATGCAGACGCGTTGTTCCCCGTGAGAACTAAGACAGTAAAAAGAGTCTCCGGCTCTCTACACTCACCATTCGAAACACAGCAGCATTAGGCTGCTATTTTACGCTGGTATTCTGTGAGAGCGTGGTCTTTACCCGGTCGAGCCGACCCATGGGTGCTACAACTATAGCAGTAATATAGCTGCAGCATGGCTCTACCACGTAAAAACTTTTTTACTTGTATTTAAAAAAAAACTTCTTCTTTAGAACAAATATTTTAGTAATTAACTACTTTGAATATGCCAAATATTTTCAAGTGCATTATAACGGTTTTTCCTTATAAATAAATCACAAAAGTGCAGAATTCGAAAGACGCTTTTAAAATACCAAATTGTTAGGGAATAATATTCTTAAAGAAATTATGTGAGTTGCTAAGTCCTCAAATTACATTCCAGACATGCACCAGACCCTTCAAGTAGGACGTGCAAAAAATTGTAAAGGGTGCAACGCAGGTTAAACACAGAATCTGAATGACAATGCATTTGTTCACTAATAGGCGTTGCGGTGCGAAGCAGGCTTTGTGATGACGCCTAAAGGAAGATAATCCATCATTATAATATATTTTAGTGGTGATCGCACGAATTATCGATAAACATAACAAAATCTGGTATTTTATTTAAATAAAAATTTGATAACAAAAAACCTTAAGGATTTGGTATCTATATGAAGATATTTCATTCGTATGGACACATACTGCTTTAAAATCTGTCTTATACTTTGAAATTTATAAAAGGTAAACTTGCAGCCTACATACGTACCACACATAAGCATAGGCCTCCTCTCTTTGCTGAGAGGGATTGTTGTTCTGTTGACGTACTTCTAATGTACTCGAAATTTCTTATTTCTTGGATATGCAGGACTCTTCACGATGTTTCCCTTCATGGTCGGTACAATTTCCTTGGTACCGACAGAAATGGAACCCTGGTGAAAACGTATATTACATATATTTTTCTTTACTAATAAAATATTTATATAAACGTAGGTAAATTAAGCACTAAACTATGATATAATAATCTAACTTACGGTACGTTTGCATAGATATTACAAATGATTGAAATCTAATTAATTACATGGAAAACAATAGTACGTTACTAAAAAAAACTAGAAGTAATTATTTATATATATTAACAAATTATCTTATGGAAATTTACATTGTTTATTAAATTGCACCTGCCCAATAAATTTTATACACAATAACATATATTTAAACAATATAAACATCTCACGACTCGGCGTATGGTATCAATCACAGAATACTATTACTACTACTACTAATTACGCAGTTTCAAATAAAGTGTAAAATAGCAAATTATATCGACAAATGATATCGATATCGAAATGTCAATTCCCCAACTTACAACCCTTTATACCTAGGCATAAATCAAAATACCAGATTGATGGTATTATGTCAACATACACAATCACAATGTAGATTACTTTGCATAATAATTCTAATGCTTGTCAATTATTGAATAAAACATTACGCTGTAATAAGGGCAGATGGTTTGTGGAATTTGTATGTGAGAACGATGTCCGGACTATAAAGGCACTTGGTGTAATTTGTCATTGCAAAATTTGTGTCATCCTGCAAGAATTTT
The DNA here is from genome assembly GCA_963668995.1 of Parnassius mnemosyne. Lineage (NCBI taxonomy): Eukaryota > Metazoa > Arthropoda > Insecta > Lepidoptera > Papilionidae > Parnassius > Parnassius mnemosyne. The sequence goes on along the minus strand of CAVLGL010000092.1, from coordinate 12,006,388 downwards.
ATGGAAATTATGAGGATTAGGTGGCGGCAAATGTGTTGCGGTAAGCTTGAGTTTTATCGTGAGAGTATTGTTGCAAATCGTTAGTAAGAAAAGTTTAACAAAAATTGAACCGTGTTATGCAGAAATGATACAACCCACAAACTAGCCAAATTAATTATTCAAAGCTCTTTTTCAGTTTCTTTTCAAGAATAAAAGACTTCTGAAAAATAACAAGACAACCCAAAATCTACATTCAATTTCCTTTAAATTTATATAGGTACATAATATAAGGCTTCTGCCACAAGAAAAGTGTATTTTTTTTATTGAAATCTGAATAACTTTGTTTTTGTGAGTTGTATAATTTCTCCAATTATATAAAGCTTCACAAAAGGAAAAAATACGCCTTACTCCCTTTACCACATCGGACAACCCGTTTAAGTCGTATCGATGTTCTTCCATCTCTTTGATGTAACCACACCACGCATTCAAACCGAACTGTTTATGGATAAAGCAAGCAATATATCTCTTCAAAAATGTCTTCTTCGCAAAAATGAGTTACCGTCAAGTAAGAAAGTAATTAAGTTGTAGCGGGTGGAAGGAAAAGGGCAGATCTCCCGCCAGGCAAGGTGTTCTGCCTGGGAAGCGGCCAACGCTCCGAGTGGTAGTTCGGAGCTATTCTATGTATACTGCTTTTACTTCGGGTCTTTGGTAGCGCGATTTAGGCTTCGATGTGTTTTTGCTTGTGGCGCAATGACAGTGCCGCCACATCACCCTCCTGCTCAGACCGGACGTCGATGGTGCAGTTCGATTGCCGGTGCGTCCTTAGTGCGGGTGGGGAATGCCTGCTGTGTGCGTAAGTGCAAGTGATGCCGATGCGAGCGATATGCCGATGTGTAATGCATGCCGTACTACGCACTTGCAAGTGGTGCCGGTGAGAACGAAGTGTCAGAAGTCTGCCTTATAAATCTGCGGTGGGTCGAGATGAAGACTTCGATTGGTTTTTGCTTGGGGCGCGCCGCCATACAATGACTATAATAAGTAAAAAAGCTTAGGCATGCCGGTTCCTTTACGCTGTAGATACAGTGCTTGTTAGCAGACTACACATGATAAAAATATTTTATTCTTTAGACATGCAGGTTTCCTCACGATGTTTTCCTTTTCCGCCGAGTAAGTGGCCAAGTGAAAAATTTGCCATTTATTTGGTGTCGACGAGAATCGAACTCATTTGCTCATCTGCTATAAAATTTACGTTGAATTCTGAGCCCGAGATCTAACACATTTTTATTTGTTTACTTTTATATTATTCTTTTTAAGGGCATACCTTCTAAGGTGTTCAATACGTCTTGTGGTGTCGCATGGTGGTGACGTAAAATAACCCATCGCCACCATTTTGCTTTGTGTGCCCGACGTTGCAACTAAGGTGTTTGGACAACACGAGATTCCAAAACTTTTTTTAACTTTTATATTATTCCTTTGAAGGACATACCTTCTAAGGTGTTCAATACACGCCTTGTGGTGTCGCATTGTGGTGATGTAAAATATCCCATTGCCACCATTTTGCTTTCTTTGCCTTACGTTGTAAGAAAGGTGCTTGGACAACACGTGATTCTAACGCTTTTCTATGTTTTATATTATTCCTTTTAAGGACATACGTACCTTCTAAGGTATTCAATACACATCTTGTGGTATCGCATGGTGGTGACGTATAATAAACCATCGCCACCATTTTGGTTTGTTTGCCCGACGTTGCAACTGTGTTTGGACAACACGTGATTCCAACACCTCAATCCTCCGTGACGTCAAAACCTCGGAGATTAAAAATCAAATCAAATTAATGTCGACATAATCCGCAGAATTTATTTATTCGACGACAGATAGAAGAAGATAAGTATCAGCCATTTTAATATTCCGCCACTCCCAGAGTAAACATTTCATTCAAATAAAAAGGCCCGAAACGGTAACAAGAGGCACTCATACCCTTTGGCGCCGACTACAATAGATCAATACCCAATAATCTTATAATATAGACGGAATTGTTGAAGGGTAGAACGGGGCTACAAAACGTTCTATTGAGACTAATCGTGGGGTTAACGTATTCTCTTTGTGGATTACCCAAAAGCCGATTTTGTACACTAATTAAAAGGGAGATAGAAATTAGTGTTATTTTTATGAACAATAAACAAATTAATTAGTGTAATACGAGTATGTAAATGTTATTTACAATTGTTAAACCACAAAATTTTTAATTGCAGTTTCAGTTGATGATTTAGTCTGTCTAAGCCAGGTGTAGTCTCCAAAGCAAATGGTAGTTTGTTGAATATTACTTTATGCGGAATAAAACACAAATTACCTAAAATAATATTTGAATTATTTTCAAAAATTAATAACATTAAGACTTCTGACAATCAAGTATTTCGATGAGATATTGAAGAATTTTTCAAGGATTTTAGCAAAGCGAAATGGCATGCTTTAATTTCCATAGAGTTTTATAAAATTCGAAGGAATCGGCTTTTTAAGTTTAATTGTAATACTTTCGATCTTTTTAATAACATTTTATGAATAAGGCCTTGCCGTTTTTAAGGTGCTGGAGAGCCATTCTAATCTCGCTCAGACTGACGTCCGGGATATCTTCAGAATAGTGTCGGATAAGACTCGCTCTTGAATCGTTACTCACACTTGCGTGTGGCTCCAACGATGATGTGTACAGCTGCCCATTAAACCTCTCAATCTCACTCAAAATCTCTGGTGACCCGGAAACGATGCTTCCACATTCGGTCTTCAGTTTTGACAGTTGGCTCTTTCTGGCAAAAACTTTAGAGCCTTGGTTCCGATCGCCTCGATCGCTTCTTCAATACAAGCTGTATTGAAGTTGCGTAAGTCCCGCCGCATGCATTTGGAGATCTGTCTGTTCAGTTGCCTGTATGCTGTCAAATCTGTTGAAGAATGTAGCTTCATCTCCCGTCTAACAGCCATGAGATACTGTTAGTTCGTCAACAGACCTCTACTTAATATGTTGTCTTTAATTAATGTAATTGGTTTAACAGTTTCAATTAAAGTAAAAATAAATTAATTACTTAAATAATTAGTTTGGAGTATATCTAACCGACTTCAAAAATCGAAGGAAGCTTACATTACGTCTGAGTGTTTTTTTTTTCTTCGTTAATTTTAAACTGGAAGAATAAATTTATATGGCTGGCCCCTGGCTGGCCCCTGGCTTGCCCCCTAAGGTTGGTAAGTAGGGAATAAAATTATAATGTCACTATATAGACGACACGATATTGAGATCCTTATTCCACTCAAAAGGGTAAAAAATAACTTTTAATAAAATGTGTGTGTTTAAAGAACTAAAAAGGAATAACTTAAAATTAAAAATTTGTACAACCGACTTCAATATAAATTATTAAGAATAACTCAATAACTATTGGTCAGGCCATGATCAATTCAATTTATATGGGACCACATGAGAAGCACCAGCTTTCAAATAAAAAAAGAATTATCAAAATCGGTTCAGCCAGAAAAAAGTTATGAGGTAACATATATATAAAAAAACATACAGTCGAATTGAGGACGTCCTCCTTTTTGAAGTCGGTAGAAAAGTAATTTCACATTCTGAATCTGCTTTTTACTATCGATCACAAAACCAAAATACTCATATAGATCAATAATATAATATTATATTACGTGGTAGAGCCATGCTGCAGCTATATTATGGTTGTAGCACGAATGGGTCGGCTCGAACGGGGAAGGACCACGCTCTAACAGAAAACCAGCGTAAAATAGCAGCTTAACGCTGCTATGTTTCGTATGGTGAGTGTAGAGAACCGGAGACCCTTTTTACTGGCAAAGAGGCATTCCATCTTAGTCCTCACGGGTGACAACGCATCTGCATTTTGATTCGCAAACGAGGATAGATATAGATGTCTTTATTGAGGATAGATGTAGATGTCTATGGGTCACAGTAACCACTTACCATCAGGTGGACTGTGTGCTAGTTTGTCAACCGATCCTATAAAAAAATATATATAATATAATATTATAGTATACACGTAACAATTTACACGTAACACATAACATTAAAATATACTATATTTATTTCAATGAAAACAAAACTAAAATTAAAATCGTAAATTATCATACAGTCCTACTCCCCGCAGTATAGTACCAAGAAAGCTGGGTGCATTCCTCGCTTAATTGTTTTTTTTTTATATTGTATTTATTATAATTACCGTTTCTTTCGTTTAGACTAGCCTGACACGGCAGTTAGACTAGCCTGACAATTTCATTGAACTGACTGCGATGACGATGGGACGAAATTAAATGATAAACTTTCTTACGTCACTACTAATATACAATATTATAACCTTGCTAAGCGATCTTCTTTAAATGAGAGTAATTTCGCATATTACTTAAGAGAAACAAATATTTTAAAATAGCGTCTATTAAATGCAAATCATAAACATCTGCACGCGAATTCATCGTATCATTGTAAAATTCATTGTAAAATCGCCATAAAATCCGTAGTTACGAAATGGTAATGAAATAAAAAATGTTGAAAATGAGATACAGTCTATTAAGTCTAAACGCGACAATTACCTACAAACTTTTTCTATGTCGATTCGCCGTCCGCAACGGTGGCTAAAGCAAAAATTGTATCCAGTTTCAAACTAAATCATTGTATAGATCATTATCCGCGCACGCGTCAATGTCAGCCATTGTGATCGATAAAAAATCAATAGCTGTTATGATTTCTACAGCACAGCCCTCGCTATATTTTCCATTGATATAATACAATATTTGATTTCAAAGGGTTAGATTGCAAGTGCGTGTGTTCAATTTACTAAAAGAGCAATTGCTTTATTGTTGCTTTTTTAATAACCTAACAATAAAATTGGCTCTTGATTTTGAATAAACATAGAAATCTCTAAAATTCCTAACTTTAACATATATATATATATATATATATTGGCTTAGCGTAAACAAAAACAATAATATTCTTAGTATTAAAAGAATTAATTCTTTTAATACTTAAATCAACCAAAGCCATTTTTTTCTTAAACTTTTATTATATTTAGTTTTTTGTTATCTAACCGAAATATTCTAACTGTCACATTGCAAAAACTGTATTATAATTTACAGCAAACAATTCACTTAATTATTGGTAACGTCTTCTTCCCCGTGTTCTCACGATTTTTTTTAATTGCACCCAAGCAGATGTTTTGTTCCACCTGAAGATATAAAGCAGCCGAAGATAAAAAATCCCACTCCTAAATATTCATCAAACAAAGAATAATCAACGATGACGTTCACAAAACCGGAATTCAATTAGAGATACAAAAGAAATAGCTTGTGGGGACAAAGTTCTTGTTCCGTGTTGCTTTTAATTATTCACCTTACGAGGCATTCTTAAACACCCAAAGCAATCGTCTCACACGATTCCAAAAGCATCGCTAATATTCACAATTCAAGTACAATAGCTATAGAAAAAAAACCTGACCCCAAATAATTCATAAGCGAAATTAAAAAATCCTCTGTCCTTAAGATAAAGCTCAAAGTAAACACATATACTCAAAAAGACAGTCTTAGACTTTAATATGCAAAGTGGCATGCAAAACTAAAAGAGGAAGGGTGACCAAACTGGCTATGCAAATCTCCGTGCGAAGTTAAAAGCAAAAAACAAATACGAAAAAAAAACCGCTTGTATGGTAGAGGTATAAACATAAAAACAATTTTTGCATTGTCTAGATCATCGCGCATACATTAAAAAATGTAGGACCCTATGTCGTCCCTTGGGACACACTTTTCTCACAATCTATGCTCGGTATGCAAATAGGTGATACATCGTAATCTTTTATTTTAATGGCATCTTATTGTGTTAAATCTATTCAGGTTTTGGCGGGGTGAATAGAAGAAAGACGAAAAGCAAAAATTAATGATTCAACGTATGCAAATGCAATCCTTTACCTTGTACGGTGAGAATACGCATTTTTTAAAGATTTTTATTTTAGATAAAAGAAATTCGTTACGTCCGGGTATAATTTTTGCTGCTTTTACGGTTTGGTTATTAAAATTAGTTTATAATAATTAAAATTTCAATAGATCTTAATCACTTCATATGAGCTGGTTCATATTTTATTGACTACTTAATAATTGTATTTTATATTACAAATACCATAGCGGCGTGTACCGGCCGAACTTTAATTGATTGTTTCAGAATCAGATCTCAAATAATCCATTAATTACTTAATTATTTATCACATATATTTTAATACAAGTACAACGTAACAACGTATTGATGATTTTAAGAGCTGTTAGAGGAAATAAGAAAATGAGAGAATATACACATGCCCATGACTTTAGCTAATTTCTTTAAGATTTCAGGCCTATAAACAATATACGCTCTTGTATGAGAAGTTGATTTTTGAAGTTCGTATTTCAACTATGGTTACTATGGGAAAGTTGTTTAGAATGACATTCCAAGTCTAGGGTTTTGCTAATGTCGATTGCGGTAATTCCACGCTGTATAAGGTAAATAATTTTCAATCAAATAAAGGTACTTACGAGTACTGTGACTATTGTCTTTGTACATTTGTATTTTAAATATTCTTCTGAAGCACCTATGTCCATGGGCGTGCCAAAAATTGATAGAAGTAAAAACTTATTTCACTATGTAAATGATGATTTGTCTTACAAATACTCGTACAGTTTTACACAGGTTTACAATAATAACTGGCTTTTGAATGCCAATAAAACTAAATAATTCAAGTTTTTACCAAATGAAAGGCAGGTTACTACTCCCTACAATGAAGACTCCCGTCTACAATAGAGACCTCATATTGAAGTAATGTCAGGAAGACTTAGCTCCAATGTGTATGTAGTTAAAAAGATACAGCTGTTAACAAAAGCTTTAAGAAAAATTTACTTTGCAAATATCCGCGTTATAAAATAAAATGATGTGTCTTACCTAGTATGAAGAGCACCTCCCGCCCTCCCTCAATTGCGTGCACTATCCCCGTCACCACTAATCCCAGCACCGCTACTCCCAACACCACTACACTAGCGCGTTATAAAATAAAATGATGTGTCTTACCTAGTGGTAAGACACATCATTTTATTTTATAACGCGGATATTTGCGAAGTAAATTTTTCTAAAAGCTTTTATATAATGGATTTCCGCAAAGTAACGCCTGATTCTATTAATTACAGCTGTTAACATTTGTGGCTACAGCAAGATTGACATACTTCAACTATTTTCATAGTGTTAAGTCATGTGTATTATTATTGTAGTGAGAAAAGAGCTATTTTTTAATATAGTATAAGGGTCACGAACGAGCACACAGTCCGCCTGATGGCAAGTGGTTGCTGTGGCCCATAGACATCTACATCTATCCTCGTTTGCGAATCAAAATGCAAATGCGTTGTCAGCCGTGAGGACTAAGATGGAATGCCTCTTTTCCAGTGAAAAGGATCTCCGGTTCTCTACACTCACCATACGAAACAGAGCAGCATTAAGTTGCTATTTTACGCTGGTATTATGTGAGAACGTAGTCTTTACCCTGTTGAGCCGACCCATTCGTGCTAGAACTATACTATTAATATAACTGCAGAATGGTATATATACCTATACGTAATACAATAGCTATACGTGCTATTTACAATATAAGATTAAATGAATAGCTCAGAGACTAAATGGTCTATTTAGTCATTATATTCAGATATTATTATAGATATTTATTACTTTAAAATTAAAGAAATAAATATCTTAACTGTGGTATCACAATTCATTTCACATAGTGTTTTTACGTAGGAATTATTTAAAGTTAGTTGCGTGATTTTCATAATTTTAACACACGCAAAAAAATTTAATCTTGCTGTTCCAAAGTAGACTTCATAAAACTACCGGCTCACTTTTGGGTAAATGTATGACTATTTATAACAAAATTTTCTGTAATATATGTTTGTTTGCATTGACTTAAAACACAAGTAAAAAGTATTAACTTCTCCTGGTTGGGATGATTCAGCCATTCCAAACATTAGCCCGGACAAGCAGACAGACAGACAAAGATTTTAAACATGGTTATTTATGTCTTATTGGCTGCGATTAACTTTATACATACTTCAATGTTATTTATACGAGTATGTATAGATTAGATGATTATCAATAATTAAAAATTAAAAATTTTGTACAACGGACTTCAATATATATCTATTATTAAGGACAACTCAAAAACGATTGGTCAGACCTTGATCAAATGTATATGGAACTTATTCAAATAAAAAAAGAATCATCAAAATCGGTTCACGTAGAACAAAGTTAAGAGGTAACACACATAAAAAAAAACATACAGCCATTTTGTATACCTCCTCCTTTTTGAAGTCGGTAGAAAAGATAAGAGTGCGTGGACATTATGAGCTTCCATAGAAATTTTTAAACCATTTTTTACTTATGTATCTCTATTATATTATGTGGAGTTAACGAGTATGTATAGATTAGATGATTATCAATAATTAAAAATTAAAAATTTTGTACAACGGACTTCAATATATATCTATTATTAAGGACAACTCAAAAACGATTGGTCAGACCTTAATCAAATGTATATGGGACTTATTCGAATAAAAAAAGAATCATCAAAATCGGTTCACGTAGAACAAAGTTAAGAGGTATAACACACATAAAAAAACATACAGCCCTTTTGTATACCTCCTCCTTTTTGAAGTCGGTAGAAAAGATAAGAGTGCGTGGACATTATGAGTTTCCATAGACATTTTTAAACCTTTTTTACTTATGTATCTCTATTATATTATGTGGAGTTAAAATGTAATTGCTGGGAGAAGAATAGTCTACATGTATGTGCTTGCCGTTACTTGTCGCAAACTCTCCCGAATTAGGGATTTGTAAAAGCGATGCCGTAACCTTTTTTGTCTTTCAAAAAGTGCTTTGTAGATAGGGTTACCATATCTCAGGATTTTTCCTGAGATTTCAGGATTTTTAGACTCTTCTCAGGATTGCGGCTGGATTTTGCAAATCTCATGAAATCTCAGGATTTTTAGAACTTTCAATATAATACAGCTTACATTTTAAAAGATCTCTTAATAAAAAGTTAAACAAACTAAAAATAATTTTCCTTTGGTAATAATTCCACAACTAAAATCAAAACTTATTTATCCAAGTAGGTACTTAAACAGTTTTATCATACTTAATATGTGAAGATACCTTTTTAAGTAAGGTTTTCTTCTCAAACTGTAAAACAATCTCAGGATTTTTAAATGGAAATCAGGCCTCTTCTCCGGACTTTTAATTTTTTCATCTGGTAACCCTATTTGTAGAGGCCAATTTTAAATAAAAATATTTTAACTTGACTTAATACACTTAGTGTAAAATACATTATGTTCTTCTTAACATAAAATAGGTACTGTATGTAGATATTCTGCTAGCTCTGGTTGCTTTTAAGATTGAGTTAGGAGAATTAAATATTTAAAACATTACAAAGCGTTAAATTATGTATTTTAAGTATTTTTTGTCTAATCAATAGAACACTGAGTAGTTTAGGATCTAAAAATAGATGTTGCAAAAAAATTTAATCAGAAAATTAATTGTGTTGTAGCACCATTAAAACAATTAAATTTATTATAGGTACATTCTTTTTGCAATACTCTTCATCGTAGAGATCTAAAAAAGTAGTATAGCTTAGAAAATATAAAAAAAATATCTTGAATAATAACATTATAATTTCTTGAATAATAAGAACATAATTTTTGAAGAAGTTTTTCAATGTTTTTTTTTTATAGGAGAGGAGGCAAACGAGCATGCGGCTCACCTGATGATAAGTGACTACCGCCGCCCATGAACAACCGCAACACCAGGGGAATTGCAGAAGCGTTGCCGGCCTTTTAAAAAGGAGTAGGCTCTTTTCTTGAAGGTCCCTAAGTCGTATCGGTCCGGAAAAATCGCTGGTGGTAAACTATTCCAACAAGGAAGTTGTGCGAGGAAGAAAACATCTTCTAAATCGCACAGTGGTGGACCGCCAATCATCCAGATGGTGTGGATGGTATCGGGAGTTCTGCCGCGATGTGCGTTCGTAAAATTTGGCGGCTGGGATTAATCCAAACAATTCCTCAGAGCACTCCCCGTGGTAAATGCGATAAAATACGCAAAGAGATGCAACATCTCTACGCAGTGCCAGTGTATCGAGCCGATCGGATAGGACTCGGTCGTCGACGATTCGAGCCGCTCTGCGCTGGATGCGGTCAAGTGGAAGGAGCTGGCACTGGGGAGCCGCAGTCCAGAGATGGGAACAGTATTCCATGTGAGGCCGAACCTGTGCCTTGTAAAGTTGCAGGCGTTGAGCCGGCATGAAATACTTGGCCTTCTCTTCCAAGTGACCACGAAACTGCACGTCACTCGATATGTCGACGCCGAGGATTCGGATACTGGCTGAGGCAACAAGGGGAGTACCTTGAAACTGAGGAGATTAGACAAAGGGGTTATTTTTAGCGGTAAACGCGCAAACTTGTGTCTTCTGAGGATTAAACTGGACTAGATTTAGTCGCCCCCAATCCGAGACTTTGTCCAGCAAAGACTCGACTTCAGACACAAGTTTGTTCCGGTAAAAAAAAAAAGTTTTTTTCGGGAATATGCTCATAATTTTTAAAAAAAAACTTATAATTGATTTCTCCGTTTGCTATAAATAAGCTAATAGAAAATTTAGGTGAGAACGGCAGGTCTAATAATATGTGTTATCAACTTGACCTTCCTTAAATTTATTCACGGTTCAACTATAAGAATAAGTATTTAATATTGTACATGTTTTTCTAAGAACATTGTTGTTTATTATTTTTCACTTTGTTACCTAGACGTGTTTCTCTCAATTGTTGTATTTTATTTCAGGTATGTTTCCAGAATTCAAAGATACTACTGTACAGTAAGTTATATTAATGTCATTATTTATTTTCTCTTATGTTTTCCTCCTTCAGACCTTTTGCATTACGCTATAATATAATATTTCTAAACATCAGACTATTGATTATGTATAAACATGGCTGACATCTAGTGACATAATTTAAAAACTTTTACTAACATAGTTCGATCAATCCACGGTAGATGGCCGTAGTGGAACATTTCATTAAACTATTTTATTCTTTAGTTACGTATGATAATATTATGTACATTATGTTAATTTCTCTTTTTTTAGCTCAATCTCGTATATTTTGCATGAAAACTGTATTTGTATTTTTATATTCATTTTCATTTTTAGATAACAAAATATTAAAATTCATAAAAATATCTATTTATTTATTTTTATAAACTTTCTCCTTTTAGCTTATGAGAAAACCGAAGAGAATAGGTGTTAATTTTTTTTGTTTTAACAAATTCTTGTAGGTAGCAGACGTATGTTTTGTTTTAAATACATTTTTCTACGTACTTCACTTATATAATTTTAAAAAATAAACTTATAAAACAAAGCAAACTAAAATTTTCAGCATCGTTGCGCAGACGCAACAACACACAGCTACGTGCAGCATCTTTGTTATTGTATCAGCACAGCACACAGATAAACTATTGACGCACACTAACGCGTTGCTATGAATAATGACTCGCCGGCCATGTGGTAGTCAACAACGAGTATTTTGACGAATTCCGAATAGGCAACATTGTGCATTTAGCCGGTTTGCTCAACAATTTTTTTAGAGATAAAATTTTACGTAAATCAAAGGAAGCTAATTTTATCAAATAATTAATTTCGTAAATAATGCAAAACAAGACTATATATCTCTTAAAGTGAAAATTCACCAAAGCGAAATATTAAAAAGGACACAAAATAAATAAAAAGATATCGGGGCACAAGTGGCACAATATTGTATAACTATTTACCAGATCGGAGCCGAGGTACACTATCTATATCTGGCCCTGTGATCGCAATCCTCCTACTATACTCAACCAAATCTAAGAAATAGGTACCTTTTGACGTTTCACATTAATCATTTTACAATAAGTTTGTACAAGCGTTCTCACACGATCTAAAATAACATTTTACATAAATCCCATTAATTATGAAGTAATCTATATTTCATTACAACATTTATAGTTCTTTATCACTAATTTAAGTTAGAATCTTTCATAAAATAGCAAAATATAAAAATTTTACTAGAGTCAACTTTTTTGCCTGACGTTGTTTCAATGATATGTCGCTATGTACCTACTGTTTGGATTACCGTACTGTTTGGATGAATAAAATTCAATATTTATGCGAATAAACGGAAAAAATATTCAGGTAATTGGTAAAAATAAAAAATAAACGAATCTTTAAATTTTTATATTTATTATTTGTTTATTTTAATTTTTATGTTTAAAATTGCTTAAATTATATGAATCATGAATAAAACTAGTTAATTTTTTTTATAACTTCCTACTTTGCCAGCATAAAAGAGACAATTTGTTTTTGTATGGAGAACGGGCCCACAACAAATAGTGGCGTAACTTGATAAAATTCATGTCGATTTATGCCTTATAATCTATAGATTGCAATACTATTATAAGTTTTACCGCATCTAACCTTAATACTGATAAATTAAAAAATAAAATATGAAAATCATAATAACCTAAAAACAAACTAAACGCGATTATGAAGTAGTTTTCAACATTTATAGGTAGTTAAAAATTGATAGAAAATCCTTTTAATGGTTCCGGAAAAGTATAGTGCACCGACATAAAAACATGGTGTGGAGACTATATTTTACATGTATTGATTGAGTAGTGAATATAGATCCCAAACACCATTACCGTAATTAAAGAAATATAATTAAAGCCAAGATGAATATGTCCATTTATAATGTTACCTATAAACGCTATATAGTAAGAAAGATGTTTCAAACTTGTTGTGTAAGGATAAAAGACACAAAGTGAAATGCCACTACATTTATTATTGTAAGTCATTATTTCCAAAGTAGTCTCTTAAAGTAAAACAGGCAGACAGACACGGTGTCACGATTTTGTTTGAATATGTTTTGAATGATTAATAGTATAGTATTACGTAAGTAACATTAAACCCAAAACTACTTTCTTTTTATTCTGGTATTAATCGAAACAAAACTGTAAAAGATTACCAACTCTAAAGAATCGATATCGATTTTTCTTAAGAATCGAATATTGTATGTACCGATTTTTTGGTTGGCATGTCTAGTACAATAAGTCCGACACCTGTCAAAAGGTATTTCTTAGATTTGGTCGAGTTTTTTTTAGATTGAAGAAAGATCTATATTTTTGTAGAACATTGTATTTACGTATCACTAACCATTACGCCAGCGAATGCGGGGAAAGCAGTACTTGAGCGCTTTTTCTTCCGACTTGCTTAACAAAAATCAATAATTAAGGCTATCTGAGAGGTGTAGCGTAAAGCTAGATAGCTTGTACTATTTTCCATGAACATGGCTATCATATACAAAAATAATTAATCAAATCGGACTAGTAGTTCCAGTGATTAGCGTGTTAGTTATTAGTATAGATTCTATGTCATTCTTCTTCCCGGCTAAATCATATGTATATGTTTGTCTCTTTTAAGTGTCGCTTTTTCTTTTCATTGATTTTTCAAACCATAGCGATACTAAAGAAGTTTCACTTCAAAAACAATAAAAATAACGATCCTGTATTCACATCATAAAAAAATACAAAATGAGGAGCATGCGCCTTTTATATTATTTCTTTTCTTTAAAAAAAATTATAACTACCTCCTACACTAGAATTTTCTCCTTTATAGTGGAGGTGGTCACCAAACAAATTGCACAAGGACACACAAACCAATTATTTGTAGGCCATTCAGACACTGGTTCCGTGCAGGCTTTGGACCTGTGACTCATAACGCTTGGTTATTGTTTTCCAGGTCAATTTTGACTTCGGCCAATATTACTGTATATTTTCAGAAACTATCATTAGCGTATGTAGTGTTCCAAGTATACGCGGAAACACAGAGGAACTTACTCGTTCAAACTTTCCGATGTAATAGTTATGTTGAGAATTACAATTCAGATGCAGTATTTGAGACATAAAGAATCACAACCTATTTGACAGAATATCAAGAACTTATATTTTTGTATAAATGTTGGCCCCGCCTGTTATTTGAACCTAATACTATGACAGTTAAACCACGTTTCGTATTTTATTCAAAGCCACAAAATAGAAAAAAAAAATTGTCGAAACAACGGATTACAATTTGATTATATTTCTTAATTGGAATTATACTGTATTACAGAAAACTTAAAAACATTTTTTAAGAAAGTTCACGCGAAAAAATGTATGGTGATGCCACTGACACGCACATTGGCGCCTCTCGTGACGCTGCGCATGCGCACAGTTGCCGAGGCATACGGAAGAGAGGGTCGAGGGGGGAGAAACCTGATTTTCGGTCTATGTTGACCTTGTGGCGGACACGTATTACATCACAATGTTTTATAATGCCTTATTTTGTAAACTGCGTCATACAAGATTCGATTTTATTACATCCAATTAGAGTTTAGTTTGCCTTCTTGCATCAAGACAGTATTTGCGACTTCTTGTTATTGCATTAGTCTGACGCGCACTAGACATCGAGTATTGCTACCTACTTCGGAGGTTTTTCCGGCTCTACCTTTCCGCGTTTGCTCTGTTAGCACTTTGGTGTTGTTTGAGTTTTCATTTGGTGTTTGTATTTATGTTCAATTTATCTACTGTTATTTTTATACAGAGGGATTCCCCGGTTTACACTTACTCTGTCCTAGTGTTACCTGTGACTGTAATTATGTTTATTATATTTTGCCTTATTACCACCAGCACTTAAAAGTACTCACGATAAGCCTCCTTCACGTTGAGATGGCTGTATTATCATTAAACCATTGTCTTATTTGATATTTGGTGAAGAATGATTTATAGAGCCAGTATATTTACAGACTGTGAGTCGTTCCATCCTAATCATCAGAGGTGATAACTCATCTGTAACCTTATTTCTTTAAAATTGGCAGTAGTTTCTATTCGCGGTAGAACCATGCTGCAGCTATATTAGTAGTATAGTTGTAGCACGAATGGGTCGGCTCGACCGGAGAAGGACCACGCTCTCACAGAATACCAGCGTAAAATAGCAGCTTAACACCGCTGTGTTTCGTATGGTGAGTGAAGAGAACCGAAGACCCTTTTTACTGGAAAATAGGCATTCCATCTCAGTCCTCACGGGTGACAACGCATATTCATATTGATTCTTTATTGGCGATATATGTAGATGTCTATAGTCTACAGAACCCACTTACCATCAGGTGGACTGTGTGCTCGTTTGTCACCCGTTGTTATTTCATAAAAAGTCCAGGATCCACTTAGTAACTAGGCAAAGAGATTTAAATATCTATAGGTATACTTAACTACTTAAATGTCTTTGTAACTAGGTATTCTAACCATACGATCAGATGTTCGTCTGAGCAAATATAAACATGAAATTGTTGTTCTATACCGTTGTTAAAGGTTGTTATAAAACGGTTTTCATGGATAATTTCTATAAAATTTCTAACATCTAGTCACGAACACGTTAAGATAAGTAATTATAATGAATATTAACTTAAACATATAATGCACATAAAAAACTAATCTGTTTAATATTCTGAAT
Organism: Parnassius mnemosyne; assembly: GCA_963668995.1. Taxonomy (NCBI): domain Eukaryota; kingdom Metazoa; phylum Arthropoda; class Insecta; order Lepidoptera; family Papilionidae; genus Parnassius; species Parnassius mnemosyne. The sequence goes on along the minus strand of CAVLGL010000092.1, from coordinate 11,990,786 downwards.
AAACAGTAGCTGATAACATTCTTATAAATAAATAAATAAATTAAAGTTAACTTGTTTAAAATATTATGCTTGCAGTTTCACTTAAAGTGAAATCCGATTCAACTGAGTAGATTTTTAAATATATTATCCTATACCTTATTTCGAGATTAAATAATAATCTTATTTAAGCAATTTCATATATTTTTTCTTTTTTTATTGAAATCCAATCCTTAAAAAGTTATTGTAAGTATATTTTTTCTAAACAAACATTAATAGAATACCAAAAATGAAATAAATTCACTCTCTCACTTCTATTCAGTGTGTGTCTCTTAGATTACTCGCCATTTTGTAGTAGTTTGAACAGTACTAATATTATACATTTATTTTCTAGCAGTAACAAACATATTGTGTCAAATACGAGACCCTAACTTAGTAATTTCAATCGCGATATCAACGGAATAGTACAAGGATCAAAATGCAAACAAGTAAAAGGAATTTCTTGTTCTCTGCACTCATCATACGAAGCAAATAAGCATTGTGTTGCTACTTCACGCTAGTATTCTCTGCGAGCGTAGTCCTTCACCGGTCTAACCGACCCATTCATACTGCAACATACTGCTGCAAGAGTATACCACGTAACAAGTGATAAAATTAAAAATTTTGTACAACCGACTTCAATATAAAATATTAAGAATAACTCAAAAACTATTGGTCAAACCTTGATCAAATAAATATGGGACTACATGAGAAGTACCAGCTTTCAAATAAAAAACGAATTATTGAAATCGGTTCAGCCAGAAAAAAGTTATGAGGTAACACATAATAACACAAAATACAATCGAATTGAGTACCTCCTCCTTTTTGAATTCGGTTTAAATGTAAAAGGAAATTAGCAATATTACGTGGAATATAACCTTGGTTAAGCAGACGCTGTACAGGCATTCAACGCCTCGTGGGCCAGTAAACGTTTGGTTCCAGCTATCGCTAACAAATTGCGACAGTCGTTAAGGCAGGTCAGAGGCCTTGAAGGCTAAATCGGCTTATGATTTGCCTTAACTAATCGCCGGTAGGACTACTTACTGGCATTGAATTAATCTACTATTTAGCACCGTCAGACTGTGTGAATATTTGTTTGTAACTTTCATTAAATACAGCGATGGCTATAATTTATACCTCATCATCATTATCAGTCCGTGAACGTGCAATGCTGAACGTTAACCTCTTTTTTTTTGAAAACTGAAGTGACAAACGAACTTATAGCTTGATGGTTATTGGCTGCTGTAGTCCAAAGACGAACAAAGACTAACTTCAAATTAATTTTATTTATTAAAGGCTACAGTTGCGTTGTCACCTCTAAGGACAAAGATCGAATACCTCACAGCCTGTAACTGTACCGTAAATAGGTAAGAGTTTGGTAGCTACCCACATGTATACTCCTAGGCAAAAAAAGAGTTCTATCACTTTGTAGGTACAAACAGATTTGATGAAATTTCACATCAAATAATATTATGATTTCGAATTAAGACCAAAAATTCTCAACATATTTATTTATATATATATTGCACGATATAAATATAACCATCCTTATCTTCCTGTAGGATTGATATAGTCGCCTAAGGGAAACGCAAGGAAGACCAGATCATTTTTTTTTTGTATAGGATAGGGTGACAAACGAGCACACAGTCCACCTGGTGGTAAGTGGTTGCTTTTTTTTAATAGGATAAGGGTGACAAACGAGCACATAGTCCACCTGATGGTAAGTGATTGCTGCGGCCCATAGACATCTATATCTATCCTCGTTTGCGAATCAAAATGCAGATGCGTTGTCATCCGTGAGGACTAAGATGGAATGCCTCATGTCCAGTAAAAAGGGCCTCCGGCCACCTGCACTCACTAAGCGAAACGCAGAGGTAACCCTCAACTTCACGCTGGTATTCTGTAAGGTCGTGGTACCACCCCGGTTCGAGCCGGCCCATCCGTGCGACAGCAAAAGCTGGCGCGTGGCTCTACCACTGTTGTTTTTTTTATAGGATAAGGGTGACAAACGAGCACACAGTCCACCTGATGGTAAGTGATTGCCGCGGCCCATAGAAATCTACATCTATCCCCGTTTGCGAATCAAAATGCAGATGCGTTGTCGCCCGTGAGGACTGAGATGAAATGCCTCTTTTTCAGTAAAAAGGGTCTCCGGTTCTGTACACTCATCATACGAAACACAGCAGCGTTAAGCTGCTATTTTACTCTGGTATTCTGTGAGAGCGTGGTCCTTCCTCGGTCGAGCCGACCCATTCGTACTACAACTATACTACGAATATTGCTGCAACATGGCTTTACCGCGTTATAAATTTACCTTTATTTAATAATATATTTACAGGAACCATTTGAGTATGTGAATTGTATTTTATACAATCTCGTGATGTTAACCGTTACCGTAAAGGTAACGGTTAACATCGACCCTGCTAAAGTTCACTGCTTCTTCAAGTTACTAAAGTTCTAAGCTGAACATAGGCTTCCCCCGTGAATTGACTCATATGGGGTTATTTGCTTCGTTGCTTTTTATTTTAAGGCTGCTGCTCATCCTCTGATTTGTTTCCCTCTATCACCTCTTACGACACCCACGGGATGGTATGGGTTAGTGGATATTATTACACCGCCACTACACAGTAAGTCTCGTGATGTATTGTAAAGCAGCGGACACGGCAGCTAAAAGTGGACGGTGGTGCGAGACTTGGTAATGCGATCGTCGATTTGCCTGTCAGCCCACTACAACCTATGACTAACTTTAAACAGCTTACAAACTCACGGCAATTACAATAGGCCAATGCTAATTAATTGGCGAAACTTCACTATGTTTAAAAGTGAATTTTTGATAAGCTGCCATGAGATAAAATGAGAATGATAACAGTAGATAATAAAACTACTACTACAACTAAGCACTACACTATACTACGTAATAGAGCCAGCTATTTTATGGCTGCACGACCGGCGTTAACAGAATACCAGTGAAAAATAGCAGCTTAATAGAAGAGTTAAGAGTAGCTACCAAACTCTTACCTATTTCTGCCGCCTGAAATTACTTTAGAATATACAGAATTACAGAAATTAAGTACGTAGTTATTTTGATACTCCGAGGCTCCAAAAGCTAGTTGTTACCGCTGTGGTCATGGTGTATGAAAAGATAGAGCTGATAATCGAAATGTAATTACACCGAAACTGGTTCCCAATTTGTTTTTTATGCAAATCGTCTGTTTCGGTGCAATTAAATTATAATATCTAGCATAACTATAACCTGTTCTTGTCTTGGATTTATTTCGCACTCAAATGAATAGGTACTTGCGTTCACTGTAATTTGATTTATACAGATTCTTAATTCGCAGAGTTTGCGAGTATTTAAATTAATATTAATTATTTAAATTGTAATTTAAATAATTAATTATAGTAGTTAAATTAAATTATTCACATGGTCGTCTTCTTTTGTGATGATTGACAAACAAAGCAATTTGAATAGTCTTAAGTTAGCGAAATTACATATTTTAAAAGTTCTGTGTTCGTTATTCAAAATCACTTAAAAAAATTAAAAAAAAAATTAAACGTCCTCGTGGAATAAAGAAGAGAGAAATATAGACTAGTTTATCTCTTGCTAAATATACGAGTATATGGTTGTTGTAATTGACAGAACATTTTATAGAAGTAAAGGGTGACGAACTAAAACACAGTCCATCTGATAAAAAGTCAATGTTGTGGCCTATACACAACTTCACGGTTTTTCTATTTAGAATCAAAATATAAATACGGTGGCCTCTCTGTGGACTAAGATGGAATGCCTCGTTACCAGTAGACGGGTCTTGGTTAGTCTGATAGTACCGTAAAATGGGTTGAATAGGCACAACTTTCAACTTCTAAACTGTTTTCTTACATTTTTTTTATGCAAGCTGATAATAAAACACTTTGATGTTGTGACTCTTGCTGTAGTTTATCAAATACTATTCGCGATTCTATTCACCCCATTTTAAGGTACCAATCTCACTTTCTACATAAAACTGTATATATATATATATATACACAGTTTTATGTAGATGTATATGTGTGTATATATATATATATATACACACAGTATATATATATGTGTGTATATATATATATACATATATATATGTATATATATACATATATATATATATATATATATATATATATACATGTGTGTATTCTTCTTTTAAAACACTATTCAGTGCATTAAAGAGGAATTCACCTCTAGCGAAAATAGAAGCATTCGTAACTCAACAAGAAATCGAATAATGACATAATAAATATTTTGAAGTAGCGGGTTAATGTCAGCTTCAACTTCACACAAGATAAATATTAAATAAATAGTCAATGACAAAAAATTCGGAATCCTCGTCCGTAAATCAAAGTAACAAATTAAATAGCATTTATTATAAAACAAAAAAAACTTACACCTGATTACGCGCATCTACTTTTTGTCGTAATTTTAGGGTTACCATGAGTATTATTTAAAAAATAAAACGTTTAAAGAAGATTTTTTTACAATAATGGGTACAAACGAGTTCATAGTCCTGCATCTATCCTTCATTAAAAATCAAAACGTGTCTATGGATCTTGTCTAGACTAAACTATACCTGAGTGTCGTAAGAGGCGACTATGAGAAGTGCGAAATAAAACCTTATGTCTTCTTATATATGGTGGTATATCCATCTTGTTTATAACACCGGTAAAAGACAGACCTGCGAAGGGCAGCAGTGTCAAAGGTGCGAGACGTCTAGCACTGTAATCGTCAACCCACCTGCCATATTCGCTATATCCTAATACGGGAGAATCCCAGGTCCTGTCTCATGGGATGATGAAGAAAAATATTAATATCCCTTCGCTCTTCTAAATGAAGATATATTTTTATTTAAGAGCTTGATCAAGTTAAATAGAAATTTTATATATCTATTATTAAATTAAGTAATTACCTGTTTACAAATGAGACAATGTTCCATGACATTAACACGTATGGTAACCCTGTCTTGTACACATGTACAAAAAAAACTTTCGTTATCATATTCACACAAGCAGGCAAAAAAGTAACAATTCGTTACATTGTGTTCGTTTTTCTAATCCGCCATTTTGTTTTTTGTTTTAAATAGCAGAGAAAAAACGGAATCGCGCCGGAATGCCTTTTTTTCGCGTAAAATACTAGGTCACTGTGTTTCTATTTGTCCTTTGACTGGTTTGTGGACGATTTTTATTTAAATTCGTCCGTTCTGAGTCACAGTAACCGTTAAATGCACGTTTATTGGCTATTTTGACCGTTTAATGTATTCAACTTATTTTTTATTCATAGTGACTAGGGCTCTATTAGGTTTTATCGTTTGTTTACATATTTTTTTCTTTCTTATGAATACAGTTAATTTAATTTTTAGTGTTTCGCGCCAAAATTAGCAAATAGAAACACTAATTTATCGTCATGTTTAGCTTCACACAACACAATCCACTTTTAAACATAAGTGTCTCCCATTACTTGGTATATATATGAAATGGTTATACCGCTATGCTTATCTTACTTTAATTTTGAGTAGGTACTTTTAGATAGAATTATTTTACTTTTCTGCCGACTTCCAAAAAGGAGCCGGTACTCAATTCGACTGTATGTTTTTTTTTTCGTTTTTTTTTTTTTTTTTTTATGTGTGTTACCTCAGAACTTTTTTCTGGGTGAACCGATTTCGATGATTCTTTTTTTATTTGAAAGCTGGTACTTCTCGTGTGGTCCCATATGAATTTGATCAAGGTCAGACCAATAGTTTTTAAGTTATTCTTAAATAACTTATATTGAAGTCGGCTGTACAAAATTTTTAATTTTTAATTATTCGGAGTACGTCTGGATAAGTACAACTTTCTTACCTATTTCTGGCGGCAAGCAGCACTGCTGAGTGCTTTCTGAACACGATAGAGAGCCAGTATAATGACTAGGGCTCAGCGTCCACTAGTCTCGCCACGGTGCTCGGCTCGGCGGGCCTGGTGACGACGAATTTGTAACCTTCTTTTTTGAGGTTGTTTTTTGGGTGTGCTGCTGCATCCCGTGAGGTTGCAGTAACCACTATGGACTGTAAGTTCGTTTGTCAATTCAAATTTATTAATAAAAAAAACCTTGAAATCTGTATGAAATTTCCCATAATTGCTTCTAACGATTCCTACGAAATCGAATTATATGGTGGTGGATTCTTAGTCTTACTACAGTACTGTAAGTGTCTGTCTGTCGGTCACACACGAAATAGTAAAGTACAAGTTTATACGTGGTAGAGCCACGCTGCAGTTATATTATGGTTGTGGCACGAATCAGTCGGCTCGACCGCGGGAACACGCTCCCGCAGAATACCAGTCTAAAATATCAGTTTAATGGCGTTGTGTTTCTTATTTCGAGTGTAGAGAACCGAAGACCCTTTTTACTTGAAATTCCAACTTAATTCTCAAGGGTGACAATGCATCTCAATTTTGATTCTTAATTAAGGATAAATGTAGATATGTCTATGGGCCACTACACTCACCGTAAGGTCGACTGTGTGCTCGTTTATTACCCTTATTCTATATAAAAAAAACTGTAATTTACTTAATACCTATATTTGAATTTCGTTCTAAAGCTATATGACATGTTTATAATAATTTTAAAATTAGACTTAGAAATCAATCCTGTACTTATGAGAATTGAACGTCCCAATTCAGGTAATAAAACCCATAAAACAAATAAATGTTATTTTTACCTAAATTAACATATGAGGAAAACTATCTGATGAATCTTTAGACAAAATATAAATCTAATCGCCAAATCGAAATACTCTTTCGTTTCTATTTTTAATCTGTGTTATTTATTTTTTCCATGACATTGACTTTAATGATGTAACGATCGCAAAATATGAATAACAGACACTTTTGTAGCTCGAATTATTCGTGGTTCGATAAAAAAAAATCAATAGTGTTTTCTTTAATTTGCCAACGCGATTGAAAACATGTTTTTTATACTTCGCGTCGTATTATATTATTATATAGGTAACATAATATTTATTGGAAAAAATCTAAGTACGTGGTCATTCTAAATTCGAACTTCGATGAAGGCGTCACTGAAATTAATAATAGCATAGAGCACTATTACATAATGGTAATATTAAGTGCTGATTTACCACGACCTCAGTGATAAATATTATTCGATATTAGAATGGTATTCCACATCCTTAAAATAATTTCATAGACATGTGAAGTCTGTTTATCTACATACCATTCCCCGGTGTATTCTATTCAGCCCCAACAACCTGTCAAAATTAAAGGAATATGTAGCAGTCCAATACAATAATGGTTCATTGAGCCTTGGTCTTAAGCAGCCGCAAGAAAACAAGGTTACCTTACAAGAACGAGGGAATAAAGAGTGCACATGTGCTTACGCACATACTCGTGTACTATATTCCTGTCCTACACATTTCCGTTGAGATTGGCTGCCGTGACCGAAATTAGTTTTGATTGAGGATATTATTACAACAAAACTTAATAATAATTGTTCAGTATGGTGGCCCTATTAGCAGGTTCTTGGCTATGCACAGGTCGGGCCTGACCTCACGATCTATGTATGTACAGTGCACACATGTCTGAAACAATCCGGAGTCAAGAACTTAGTGGTGTTTCATCCACGTGCCTTAGATATCACCTGAAACTGTTGATTTTGCCTAACCTCTCTCCGGCGATGTCGGATTATGAGAGTGAGGGAATAGATAGTGCCATTGTACTTGAACACACAATTCAGCACTATAGTTCTGTGTTGCTTCTAATCTCTTTTGAAACTGACAATCGTTACCAAAGTTCGCTTTACAAAATTGATTGACGAATGACACTATCGACAAACCTTCTGCGCGCGGTTTGTATCTATCTGCTATCTGATAACACTTATGTGATAAGATCGAAAGTAAACTTAGGTGCAGCTTCAGAAACATGGGGACAACAAGACCACCAGACAGTACAAACAACTTGTGCCCAACAAATATTCGCTATGATAGGATTGGTTTTGGATTTGAGCCCGACAATTAAAGCATTGATTAAAGTATTTAAAGTATTGATAATAATATTGAATACGGTAATTAAAGTATTGATTGATGTTTTTCCGTCAAGTTTTAATCATGATAACTGCTGACTGATCTGGCGGAAATAGTCAATTAGGGATAAAGGGCTTTATTTAACAAGTATGCCAACATACGCTTTCGCTTCTCTCTTCCTTTCCGTATCTGATGGAAAGCTGGTCCGATACAATTGCCAGTCGGTTCGGATGCGACTGCCATACACACACTAGCAATGCACCGTTATCCTGAAATCAATCTTGCGTATTTATTTTGTATAGTTAATTACTGGATTATAATATATATTAAAACTTAGGGTCCACCGTGGGGTTCGTCTCATTTTTTGCCTAAGCCTTCATCTGGGTATGCTACCAAGTAGCAATGCGTGCACTTTGTGTCGACCTAAAGGATGAAAAATAAAAGGCTGTGAGGCATTCCCATTCGGTCCTCAGAGGTGACAATGTAACCGCCTTCATTGTTTGTAATCGGTTACAGGTCTCCATGGTCTTCAGATCCATTCACAATCAAGGACACTTTAGGCGCGTTTGACATTTTAATTTTATTTAAAAAGTATATTAATTTTTAAATTGATTGGTACAGTTATCATAAACTTAAACAAGAGAAACCGAGAAAAAGTAATATGCGCGTTCGATAAGAATCGACTTTCAAACTAACTTTATACCTATACCTCATACTACAGTTGTAAGTAAACCCAATACAGTTCCAGTTCTAAGAGCATAGTATTTATTTTGCTCCAACCATCAATCCATTACAGCCCATAACACTCCACTTCTGAACATAGGCCGCCCCATAGATTGCTTCAAAAGGAGTATTTGCCTTAGTTGCCATGCTTGGCAGGCGGATTGGTAACCGCAGTTTTTTTTATTTTGACTTGTTATCAGGAAGATGCTGTTGCTCATCTCCTATCTCTCGCATCTGTCGCCTCTTACGACACCCACGGGATAATTAGAGATATTCTTACACCGCCACTACAGGGTTATTTTGTTGCATAGAGTAATTAATACTTCTGATGATACAACGATTATCTCGCCCCGGAAGGTATGTGACGCGTTAATAATAATATATAAGTATTAATTCCCCGACTGTACTTTGTATTATGAATATGAGTCTAAGTTTTTGTCGGTTCAATCAAAGTGATTGACGCGTAGGCATTAGTAGTAATATGTGCTTCCATGCTAGGTGCACTGGGGTGTCCATGATGTTACTAAGAAATAGGGTCTCGGTACCATTCTGAAATATAATTTCATGTTTGAACAATAAACAGCAATAAAAAATTCTATTAATTATTTTTGTAATGCCGATGCAACTCTCGTTTCTCGACTACTAAGAGACAGCTAAAATTAAGACGACTAAGTTACCACTGCTCAATTTTTCTTATATAAAATGATACTAATTTCAATATATTTATCCCTAATAAATAAAATTACAAAGTTAAAAAATTATTTCATTTATCGTTTTCGTACACAAACTCGTGGTTCTAGTGGTCGTAAGTAAGTCTCCTGATCATGAGGTTCCGGATTTGAAAACCGCATCGGGTCAAAATTCGTAATTGGGTTTTACTATCAATATTAAATGGCAGCTTAATGTTTCTGTGTTTCGTATGGTGAGTGTAGAGAACCGGAGACTGTTTTTACTAGAAATGAGGCATTCTATCTTAGTCCTCAGGAGTGACAACGCAACTGAATTTGATTCTTAATCGAGGATACATGTAAGATATCTATGAGCCACGGCATCTTCTTACGATAGTCTTATTTTTTAAATAAAATTATCACAGTAGCAGCCTGGTTCCAGGAATTAGGCGGTGTTTCACTCTCACGCTTCGGAAAGCACGTAAAGCTGTCGGTCCTGCGCCTGAGGTCTCTCCAATCATGTCGGATTTCCGTCCATTGGACTATGAGAGTGAAGGAATGGAAAGTGCTTAGTCACACTGTCATGTGCTATAATCTTGTACTATATAGATGAATAGTTTCTCTGTCTGGAGGACATTATAACAAAAAAAAAACCACTGAATAATATTTATTTAGCATGGTTGCCCTATTAACAGGTTTTTGGCTAAGCACAGGTCGGGCCTGACCTCACGATCTGTGTATGTACCTGTGTGTAGGTAAAATAATTCTAAATAATACTCTCAACCATCAAGCATCTGTCATCATCAGCTAGATGTACACGTGTCACACCGTATCGTAATATAATATAATACGTAAACCTTTGCCAAATTTACATCGATCAAAAACTAATGAAGTTAAAGAATTATTACCATTACCGCCTATCAAAAGTTCACTGCTGAACATAGGCCTCCCTCATAGATTGCCTCATAAGCGGGATATTTGCCATAGTTGTAATGTTACTGATGATTTGAAAGTTTCACCTCTCAGTGTGTCATGTGATCCTGGTAGATTATCCTCTATACATCCATCCATTACAGCCTATTAAAGTCCACTGCTGAACATAGGCCTCCGTCATAGATTGCCTAATAGATGGCGTATTTGCCATAGAAGCCACGCTTGGAAACGAGTTGGCAACCGCAGTTTTTATTTTATTCGACTGTTATCAGGAAGATGTTTCTGCCCATTTCCTGTGTTTCCCTCTGTCACCATTTACAACATCCACGGGATTATATAGGGTAGTAGATATCCTAACACCACCACTACTTTTTTTAAAGTATGAACAACCGATGGGGAAGAAAGGTGGAGACGGAAATGTAGTCGTGGTGACGAACTGATGAAGTATGCAGAGAGTTGTCGAATGCAGTTAGCTTAGGCCCTTCAGCTTATGTGACAATTACCTTTTATACAGCAACGGGGAGATTTTTTAAAAGCTGTGAGTCATATGAAGCTATGGACGCCAAAAGGCTAACAGCATTAACACCTCAGAACATAGACGACGCAGACACATTGGTTTATGTCACTCTTGGCAGAGGCCTGTATTAGTAAACCTTCTATTGGACGCCATAACGATAATGGTGAAGATATAAAGCATTTTTATGCATAAAACCAGATTATGTTTGAATTAAACTAATTTAACGAATATTATTCTAAGTTGTCGTTTCGGGTAACTTCGCGAACTAGATTACGAATTAAATCTTCATTTTTCCTTATAATTTTACTTGTAATCGATTCAGGAGACTTCTCAACTCCTCCTTCTCCACCTTCTAACTTCCAACATAATATGAAAAGAAAATTGTGAGGATAAATGATATGTAAATAACATAACTAATTAAGGAGGAGTTACGGGACCTACACATCTAGGTGTACCAAAACCGTACTTAATTTAAATTGAAAATATCTGTCAATATCAATATATTTTATTAAATTCAAAAACCATATCAAAAGCTACGGTGTAATGGACAGCCTCAGTAATAGTTCTCCAAACATTTCCACAGCTTAAGTCACAACGCGTTTAACTCATAAGCATCGTAGTTTAGATACGACGTAATGACATCATCGAACAAATTACAACGGAATAACAACCAGTGATTTAATTTGCTATAACTTTATTGTACCATTCAAAGGGCTATTCGCGGACTTAAGAATTTCTGTGTGTAGCACAAATCGTATTGAAGATATTCGCAGTAGGACCAGAGTAACCGACATAGTCTTACGGATTAGTAAGTTCAAGTGGCAATGGGCAGGTCATATAGCTTAAACCGACAAACGATGAATAAACAAATTCTAGAGTAGCAGTTTCATCCTGGCAAGTGCAGTGCAGGACAGCCCCACACTAGATAGAGTGAGGACGTCACTCTAAGACATGAAGAAAGTCGTTGGATGCAGGTGGCTTAGAACCGTGCTTTCTGCTATTACATGGTGGAGGTCTTTGCTCACCAGTGTACTTGTTAATACGTATGTAATGATAATGAAAAATGTTATGGTGTGATCAACTTCAATCAAAGAAGGCCACAGATTGTGTTATTACCTCCGAGACTAAAACGAATTTCCTGTAATTATATTGGCCGTCTTACATGTGAGACCGGTACACAGTGTAGGTATCGGTGTTTATAAGAGCTATAGGCGAGCCTAAATCGAATAAAATACTTGTGAGCTTGACTTTAGCAGTAGTGAGTACACGGCAGCTAAATGGCATAAATAAGGGAAGAAAGAAACCCTACTGTTTACCTTGGTAATTGTTGTGCAGATTTGTTCTTCATTCAGGGATTAATCACTATCAAAGTCACATCTAATAAAATAAGATCGACAATATATTGGCCGATAAGAAAGTTATCGTTCATTATATTGCCGATTTATTATATTTTTATTATTTACTTATGATATATCTATATATAAAAATCAATTGCTGTCCGTTAGTCTTGTTAAAACTGAAAAACTGCTCGACCGATTTTGATGAAATGTTTTGCGTGTGTTTGAATGGGTCCTACAATACAATACAATACAATACTCTTTATTGTACACCAAGAAAAGATAACAACATCAAAAATAAAAAATAACAACTATTGAGGGAAATACAAAGGGCGGTCTTATTGCTACATAGCAATCTCTTTCAGACAACCCAGAAGAAGAAATAAATACAAAATAAGAAAGAGAACAATGGGTAGGGTGCACTAAAATAAACAATTAAAATATTAAAAAATAATAAAGACAAATAAAAATAAAATAAAGATACAAACTTATGCATTAAAAAGACAACATTCTTCAGGCATATCAATGACCATAATTAAGCGGAGGAAGTGAGAGGGGTTAGAGAGACAAATAATATTCTTTAATCTGTTTCTGGAACACATTTAAGGATTGAGCACTTCTAATTGACTGGGTAAGGAGTTCCAAAGTCTTCTTACTCCAAGAACAGAGAATGATTTGTCATAATAAGTCGAGGACTACACAGGACATTGGAGGGAAAGATTTTCTTTGGATCGTAAGGAAAAATTATGACATGAGCTGAGAAATCTAAAACGTTCTTTTAGATAGGAAGGACTAGCTATATTAAATAAGATGCAGTAGAGAGCAGAAACTATATGAGTATTCCGTCGAAGACGGATTGGGAGCCACTTGAGCTTAGTGCGGTATTCTGAGACATGGTCATATTTGCGAAGTCCAAATATGAACCGAATATAGAGATTTTGGAGGCGCTCAAGCTTGTTAAGTTGCTCCTCGGTGATATCAAGGTAACAAATGTCAGCATAGTCGAGGATAGGGAGTAGTAAAGATTGTGCAAGCGTAATTTTGGTGGCAATGGGTAAAAAGTAATTAAACCTCCGGAGTGAAGCATAAGCTGCAAACATTTTACGGCTCACTGCATTAATTTGGGGTGCCCAAGAATGACTTGAATCCAAGAGGATACCTAAATTTTTGACAACGTCATTATAAGGAATGGGAATTCCATTAAATACAACGGGTTGTAGTTGACATTTTTTTATTTTGCAAATAATTCTTGAACTCCTAATGATTATGGCTTGGGATTTTAAAGGGTTCACTGTTAACCCATAAGAACGACTCCAGTCGAGAATATATGTCAGATCCTTATTGATACATTCCACTGCTTTGGGAAGATCTTCAATGGTTGTTTGTAAGTATATTTGGAGATCATCTGCATACAAGTGGTAGAGAGAAGATATTTGGGATGTAATAAAGATTGCGAATAAAAGAGGAGATAAGACGCCAACTTGTGCAACACCAGCTACTGTATCAAGCCACGAAGAAAGTCTATCTTGCACACGAATACGTTGCCGGCGCCCATACAAATAACTATGAAACCAGGTAATTGCAGTTGGAAATATGTTAAGAGAACGCAGAATCCCTAACAGGATGTCATGATCAACAGTATTAAAGGCATTGCTGAAATCCAGCAACACCAATAATGTGACTTGATGATTTTCCAGACCGTGGCGAATGTCGTCCGTGATTTTCAATAACGCCGTAGTCGTACTATGACCAGATCTAAAGCCAGATTGGAAAGGGTTGAGGATGTTATTTCTTAAACAAAAGGAATTAATTTGTTGTTGCACTAGTCGTTCTAAGACTTTGAAAAGGAAAGGAAGAATCGAAATAGGACGATATTCAGAAAAATTTTAAGGATTTGCTTTTTTGGGTATAGGTATGATTTGGGCATCCTTCCATTGGTTAGGGAAAGAAGATAAGGATATGGATAAAATTGAGAAAAAGCTATCTATGTGGTCTGGAGTTTTAACAATATTTCTTAAAGATAGAATGAATAATACATAAACATCAACTTTCTAGATTAATATACATATCTTTGCGCGGTACAGCCACGCTGCAGCGATATTATTGTTGTAGCACGAATAGGTCGGCTCGACCGAGGAAGGACCGCGCCCTCACAGAATACCAGCGTAAAATAGCAGCTTAACCGTAGGTGAGTGTAGAGAACCAGAGACACTATTCTAGTCCTACTAGTCCTCAGGGGTGACAACACGACTACATTATGATTCTTTGATCGAAGATACTTGTAGATTTCTATGGGCTACAGCATCCACTTACCATCTGGTGGACTGTGTGCTGGATTGTCACCCCTATTCTATATTTTTTATAGAATAGGGGTGGCAATCGAGCACTGTATCGACCAATGTATTTTCTACCGATTTCAAAAAGGAGGAGATACTCAATTCGACTCTATGTTTTTTATGTGGGTTACCTCATAATTTTTTTCTGGTTGAACCGATTTCGATGATTCTTTTTTTATTTGAAAGCTTTCTCATGTGATCCCATATATATTTTATAAAGGTCTTACTAATAGTTTTTTTTAATAATTTATATTTAAGTCGGTTGTACCAAATTTAAAATATTAAATTATTCACTTAACTGTTACCAATTTAAAGTTTTCTTTTATTTTTATGACACTATCCTAAACTAGGATAATTTGCACATGTAATAAAACTAAATGTCAATGAACTCTATGTCAAGGATATGTTTCAAGGCTTTTATAGACGGATATAAACAATATGCAATTTATATGTAGTCGTTCTGAAAAAATCAAATCCTCATAAATATCGGCATAAATTAATAAATTATAGTTCGAACGTAATTTCGTGCAAAAATTGTTGCAACTGTCACATTTGATTTTAATTTATTAGAAAATTTTAATAAAATATTTCATGTTGCCCACATAACATACATTAGCAATAAAAATTTATAGTTAGGCATTTTTTACTGTTGTCGTTAATTTTAAATAATATTCAACAATGCTATGTAATGATGTTTGCTTTAAAATACCTTTTATTTGACCTGGTCTTGTACAACCTATTATGGGATAAGCTTCGGAGGAAAACGAGCACGCCTAGGGAGATAGTCGATATATTAAGATATTGGTACCACAACCAATCAAATAATGTAAGGTGGGCATGCTCATACTCGAGTGAATATAGGTTGGAATGCGGAGTGAGACAAGGAGGGTTAACTTCACCGAGGCTCTTTAACCTGTATATAAATGGATAGATCGATGAGCTTAGCAGAACTGGCGTACGAATGCTCAATAGATGGTAACTTCGTAAACAGCATCAGTTACGCAGACGACATGGTGCTGCTGAGCTCTTCGATCAGAGCACTCGAGGTATTAATACAATTATGTGAGAGATATGCAGAAGCTCATGGCCCCATATGAATTTGATCAAGGTCAGACCAATAGTTTTTGAGTTATTCTTAATAATTTATATCGAAGTCGCCTGCACAAAATTTTTAATTTTAAATTACTTTTATTTAGTATAAAGATGAGAAACGCGCACACAGTCCTTATGTTTTTTTTTATATAGAATAAGGGTGACAAACGAGCACACAGTCCACCTGATGGTAAGTGGTTGCTGTGGCCAATAGACATATACATCTATCTTCTTTTGCGAATTAAAATGCAGATGCATTGTCACCCGTGAGGACTAAGATGGAATGCCTCTTTTCCAGTAAAATGGGTCTCCGATTCTCTACACTCACCATACGAAACACAGCAGTGTTAAACTGCTATTTTACGCTGGTATTCTGTGAGAGCGTGGTCCTTCCTCGGTCGAGCCGACTCATTCGTGCTACAACTATACCAGTAATATAGCTGCAGCATGACTCTACCACGTAAGAAATGTGGCCCATAAACACCAATATCTATCCTCGATTAAAAATCAAAACGCAAATCTGTTGTCACCCTTGAGAACTAAGATGGAACACTTCGTTTCCAGTAAAAAGGTTCTCTGGTTCTCTACACTTACCACGCGAAACACAGCAGCATTCAGCTGCTATTACACGCTGGTATTCTGTGAGTGTGTGGTCCTTAGTATGACAATTAACATTCATTGCTATGCAGACGACAGCACTGGTGATGCCTTATATACCGGCCGTGCCAATATTTCTCGGGAAAACGTCGCCGACTACCGGGACAAACTTGTGTCTGAAGTCGAGCCTTTGCTGAACAAAGTCTCGGATTGGAGGCGACTAAATCTACTCCAGTTCAATCCCCAAAAGATACAAGTTTGCGCGTTTACCGCAAAAAGAACCGCTATGTCGTATCTCCTCAGTTTCAAGGCACTGCCCTTGCTGCCTCGGCTAGCATCGGAATCCTCGGCGTAGACATATCGAATAGTGTGCAGTTTCGTAGTCACTTGGAAGGGAAGGCCAAACTGGCCTTTAAAAAGCTTGGCGTGCTCAGCAGAGCGAGACATTATTTCATGCTGGCACATTGCTTGCAACTTTACAAAGCGCAAATCCGGCCTCACATGGAATACTGTTCTCATCTCTAGGCCGGAGCACCCCAGTGCCAGCTCCTTCCACTTGACCATATCTAGGGCAGAGCGGCTCGAATCGTAGACGACCGAGTTCTTTCTGATCGGCTCGATACACTGGCACTGCGTAGAGATGTTGCATCTCTTTGCGTATTTTATCGCATCTATCACGGGGAGTGCTCTGAGGAATTGTTCGGACTAATTCCAGCCGCTCTATTTCATCATCGCACATCGCGACAAAACTCCATACCACCTGGATGATTGGCGGTCCACCACTGTGCGATTTAGAAGATGTTTTCTTCCTCGCGCAACTTCCTTGTGGAATCATTTACCACCAGCGATTTTAACGGACCGATACGACTTAGGGACCTTCAAGAAAAGAGCCTACTCCTTTTTAAAAGGCCGGCAACGCATCTGCAATTCCCCTGGTGTTGCGGTTGTTCATGGGCGACGGTAGTCACTTACCATCAGGTGAGCCGCATGCTCGTTTGCCCCCTCTCCTGTAAAAAAAAAAAACAATTATCCGAAAAGAACTATAAACCTTGTGTCCCTAAATTTTCCCCTGTGTGGTTGCCCTGAATATTCAATGCACTACTCCAAATTACATACAGGGCCCGAGCTTAGCTCCAATTGTATTATAGTTGCAGCACGAATGGGTCGTCTAAACCAGGAACTGGCCACGTTGGTACAGAATGCCTAGTGAAATAGCATTATAATGTTGCCGTGTTTCGTGAGATGAGTGACGGAAAAAAGAATGAAAGAAAGAAACATGTTTATTTGACCAACACACAACATTGAGAACAGTAACAGTGGTAGAGCCACGCGGCAGCTTTTGCTGTCGCACGGATGGGCCGGCTCGAACTGGGGTAGTACCTCGACCTCACAGAAAACCAGCGTGAAGTAGAGGTTTACCTCTGCGTTTCGCTTGGTGAGTGCAGGTGGCCGGAGGCCCTTTTTACTGGAAATGAGGCATTCCATCTTAGTCCTCACGGGTGACAACGCATCTACATTTTGATTTGTAACAGAGGATAGATGTAGATGTCTATGGGTCGCAGCAACCACTTACCATCAGGTGGACTGTGTGCTCGTTTGTCACCCTTATCCTATAAAAAAAAAACATAGAAATTCTTACATATTAGAATCGAACACGCTTTTTACTGGTGATGATGCTTTCCATCTTAGTCGTCGGGGATGCTTTGGAGACAAACATCTACATCACTGGGATTGAAGATGCATTTGGACTGCAGCAATCACTTCTCATCAGGTGGACTCTGTACTTATTTGTCATCCTAAATTATATTAAAAACGTTAAGCTCAGTTTTTTAAATGTAATGCGGTTTAGTACCATAATCAAAATTCCTTCCATTACCAAAATTCCTGACTGCCTCGTTGATCTATTGGTCGCATGCGAACGCATATAAAGTCCTTGGTTTGAATCCCGGGCCGAGCCAATATCAATTATTGGGGTATTCTGACAAGAAATCTCAATCCGGAGTCAGAAAATTGGCGGTGTTTCAACCGCGTACCTCAATTCTGAGTCCCATCAACTATGAAGGTTAGTGAATAGAGTAAAGTGCAACTATGCCTGGCCACGCACGCTTGCACTATTATGTGCAGGCTAATCTACGTTAAGACTGACAATCGTGGCCGAAATTAGGTCTTAAGAACATCTTTTTTTATTTAATTTAAAAAAAAACGATACCTCCATACTAGGACCAGGAGTTACTTCTCCTGTATCGTGGGGGCAATTTTCCATACATACATTTCACAAGAACAAACATTCAGACCCTGAACAATTATTTGTAGGCCATAAAAATAATTTTAACCTTACAAGGCACAGGTTTGGCCTCACATGGAATACTGTTCCCACCTCTGGGCAGGGGCTCCCCAGTGCCAGCTCCTTCCACTTGACCGCATCCAGCGCAGAGCGGCTCGAATTGTCGACGACCGAGTGCTTTCCGATCGGCTCGATTCATTGGCACTGCGAAGAGATGTTGCATCGCTTTGCATTTTCTTTCGCATTTACCACGGAGAGTGCTCTGAGGAATTGTTCGGATTAATCCCAGCCGCCAAATTTTACAAACGCACATCGCGGCAGAACTCCCGATACCATCCACACCATCTGGATGATTGGCGGTCCACCACTGTGCGATTTAGAAGATGTTTTCTTCCTCGCACAACTTCCTTGTGGAATCGATTACCATCAGCGATTTTTCCGGACCGATACGACTTAGGGATCTTCAAGAAACGAGCGTACTCCTTTTTAAAAGGCCGGCAACGCATCTGCAATTCCCTCCCTGGTGTTGCAGTTGTTCATGGGCGGCGGTAGTCACTTACAAGAAGGTGAGCCACATGGTCGTTTGCCCCCTCTCCTATAAAAAAAAATGTTCCGTGCCGGATTTAAACCCGCGGCTCTCTGCGCTGTAACTCATTGCTAAGCCACTGCGCCACGGAGCCGTCAACATCATTATTATTATATCTATTATTAATCAAAATTAATAACAAATTAAATGAATGATTGCATTGCATTTTAGGCAATCTACTTTTTGCCATAGTTCATCTTTATACTTCCAAATATTTACGTAAACAAGTAAAATTCCACTTTATTCATATTTCACATAAGGTTTATTTTAGCGTGCATATACTGTGATTTAAGGTATTTGTGGTAACGCGCTTATAATTTATACATTGAAATTAGTAATTAAGCAGCGTTACGTACGACATCCCACAAACAAAAACCATCATTTATCTTCAAACGAAATAATGTTACACGTACAAATTTTAAAAACAGTTTTGCTTCTAAAGGTCGCTGGGTTAGAGATCAATTTGTTATAATCAAGCAAGCAGGTATTTTCTTATGTAATATTATTATGACATATGGATCTGGGACGTGGTCCAACACTGCTGGCTGTTGTGGAAGCTAAAGGTCGCTTAGCGAGTATTGGAAAGAGCTACGCTCGGAGGTCCTCTGCGTGATAGAATTCGTAATAACCCGCAGTAGAAACGGAGTAACCGACCTTGCCCAACGGATCAGTGAGCCGCAGTATCAACTGGCAGGCCATATAGCTGAAAGAACCGTCAACCAATTGAGGAGAAAGGTTCTTAAGTAGGATCCTCGTACCGGTAAGCGAAGTGTAGCGCGGCCTCCACTAGATTGTCTGTGAACTCGTAATACATGCAGGAAGACGATGGATGCCATGGACTTGTGAAGGGTTAAATGATGATGATGATTAGAATGGTATCAACCTAGACAGACTCCTAGGCAGAAAAAGAGTCATTTTTATCATTTACGGGCTTTGATATTTGCTACTTTTTTTAAAAGATAAGGGTAACAAACGGGTACATAGACCACCTGATGATAAATGGTTGCTGCGGCCCATAGACATCTACATATGTCCTCAAATACGAATCAAAATGCAGATTCGTTGTCACCCGTGAGGACTAAGATGGAATACCTCGTTTTCAGTAAATAGGTTGGGTCTCCGGTTCTCTACATTCACCATACGAAACACAACAGCATTGAGATGCTATTTTACGCTGGTATTCTATAAGAGCGAAGTCCTATTCAGGTCCAGCCGACCCATTCGTGCTACAACCATACTAATAATATAGCTGCAGCATGGCTCTACCACGTATTGCTATTTGATATTGTTTGTAAAATTCTACGCTATTATTGTTAAACCCTCTTATTCATAAACATTTTATAAACAGTTGATTAGTTAAATAGTGTTTTGTCACTTTCTAGCAACAAGTGTCTCGCAAATGTCATAATGAGACAAAACACTATTTAACTAATCAAGCAAGCGTTAAAATTTTTTTATGAATAAGGAGGTCAAATGTATAAATAATAAAAATAATATACTTACTAGGGCCGATCAATCCTGACCTTGATTTTTCTATCGGACATTGAGTGACTTTCTAACAAAGCCTAGTTCCGGCTCATGTTTCCATACAAGATGATGCGAAAACTTTATTGTTGCAAATTATCGGATTTTGGTAATTTTGGCTTAGCGTACTGTTTGCAAACTAAACATATTAAAACTTCATCACGAAGACGTAGTACTTTATATCAGCAGTAAACCGTTTGCTGATGGCGTAAGGGAACCCATCTCTCACTATGGGTGACTGTGGGTGTAACCTTTGGCAGATGGCGAAATATTATAGTCATGTAACAGATTAAAAGTAACGGTACTAGCGACAGGTGTCAGTTTCAGGTGTACCAGAGATCTAGTATCATTCTGATCTCCATTGTTGAAGTAATTAAATGATTGATAGCGGACGTAAATTCAAAAAGTCGCTTCGGAAGGCACTTACGATTAATAGCTGGAACAAATTGTTTAACGAGGTTCCCGAAGCAAATAGATTTTGGAATAGAAAATTTAAAATTCACCATTTGAGAATGCACACCTGAATTGGGATATATGTATTTATACCATAGAGGGGCTACTGTAGATCTTTTTTTATAGAATAGGGTGACAAACGAGAACACAGTCCACCTGATGGTAATTGGATACTGTGGTCCATGGACATCTACATTTATCCTTAGTTAAGAGTCAATAGGCATATTACCAAAATGCAGTTGCATTGTCACTCCCGAGGACTAAGATAGAATGCCTCTTTTCCAGTAAAAAGGGTCTCCAATTCTCTACACTCACCATACGAAACACAGCAGCATTAAGCTGCTATTTTACGCTGGTATTCTGTGAGATCGCTCGCTCAGAAACAATGTTAGGAAATTCATACATCAGGTAATTGACTTCAGCATCTTCATCGTCGTTCAGCTAATCAAAGGTCTCTTCCATAGACTGCTCATTGGGGATATTAGTCGTGGTTGCTATCCTGGTCCAGTTTCCCTCCGTCGCCTCTTACGACACCTATACCGTACCATAACAACCGATTAAAAGTTCCCCGTTGAACATTGGCCTCCCCCATAGATTACCTTATAAGGGGGTATTAGCTATAAGTTCCACGCACGGCAAGATGGTTAGAAACTGCAGATTTTTTTTATATTTTGAGTAGTAGTTATCAGCTGTTGCCCGTCTGCTACTTCTTTTTACTCTGTCACCTCGTACGACACCCATGGAACTATATGGGGGGTAGTAGATATTCTTACTTTACGGTACGAACGACACCTACGGCATCATAATATAGGATAGTATTGGATTCCCTTACGCTGCTACTATACAACATGAGATTTCCCGTCATCATTCCATCGTTAGTAGTATTCTTAAATGCAAACTAATGCTGAATATCAATTTACCAGTTGGCTGTCTTAGATGAGCTTAACTGTAGTGTCATTACCTTTCGCTACAAATTTTTTCTTATTATTTTTGTCAACAATACACAGTTTGATCACTTTACATAAGTTTTATTTTAAAGTTTTTGAACGAAAATTCGTTAAATTTTTCATGTTCTGGTGTCAATTTTGTATGTTGATTTACTACATCCATGCAGTCGAACGAAAGTAACTAAAGGACATGGTATTTGATAAAAACAGACCTAAATACATCCAACATGTAAAATGCCAAAGTGTATCTCCGGTTCTATTATTAGCATTGTCTAAGTATTTTTACAGAAAAATTTAATTATGTTTGGAATTATTTAAAACACTCAATTAATTACTTAACCTCGCAGTATTAAGATTCAAAATGGAATTCAATAGATTTTTCTACTATTCTATTCCATTTTGAATACTTGTTTTTGGTTTATTACTATTTGAAAATTCATTAATTATGATATTCTTACCAATAAATCAAAATAAAAAGCCATTTGCATTTGTATTATTTTATCTGCATTTATTAATTTGTAGACAAAATTTTAAAATGATAAGAAACAAAAATAGTTTTGTAAACCACTTGTATTTAAAGCCTTAGGGTATATCCACACTAAACTACAATATTCAAACCTCAATAAGTGAAATACTGTCGGCCTGGGCTAGACAAGTGTTCAGCAGATGTGAGCGTGCGTTGACATTCCACCATCCTTACTTAATTATCTGCTATCAATTTTGATGGGTTCGAGCGATAAAGTCCCATAGTGCAGAAGATGTCTCATATTATTTTTTTATAGGATAAGGGTGACAAACGAGCATGGTAAGTACTTGCTGTGATCTGTGACCCATAGACATCTACATCTAGCCTTGTTTGCGAATCAAAATGCAGATGCGTTGTCACCCGTGAGGACTAAGATGGAATGCCTCTTTTCCAGTAAAAAGGGTATCCGGTTCTCTACACTCACCGTACGAAACACAGCTGTGTTAAGCTGCTATTTTACGCTGGTATTCTGTAAGAGCGTGGTCCTACTTCGGTCGAGCCGACCCATTTGTGCTAAAACTATACTAGGTACTAATATAGCTGCAGCATGGCTCTACCACGTAAGTATTAAAAGCTTTTTAAGAGATAGCGTAATACCTAAAACTGATTACAAATACAAAGTAGTATTCTTTCATGATAATATTTTTTGTTATTATGACCTTGGGCTAAGGGTAGGCTAGTTATTTTTCTTTTATATCAAGCCAATTTAATCGTCGAATCAAAATTATTTGTTTTCTGAGCACGTCCTAACAAACTAATATTTATAGCTTTAAAATCAAATAATGTTAAGCTGCTATTGCCATACATTTGTAATAAAATTAATGGCAACAAAATATGGCTTAAGTTAATAAGGATAAGACGACGCCATACAACGCCAAAATTTCAAATTTTCCCAGAGGTACTCAAATACCGTATCGCCGATCCCTTGAGATAGAAAAAAGAATCATAGCAACACCTGTTTCTCCTCCGCATCCGTTGCTACTACAGACTCATGAAGAAACAGAGGCACTGTAATAAAAAATAGTTCCTTACTCACAAAAAGTTTCAAGGCAAACTAGATATATAACAATAATATTAGACTATGGAACGTTACTTTGTTAGAATATGTTAAATTTACGTAACATAATATACAATATTTTATTATATACAATATTAAAAAAAAGCTGTAGATAATAAAAAAAACTAATAACTTAATTATCATACAGTCCTATATTAAATGACAGTTAATACTTAATAGACAAGCTAACAGTCCATCTAACACTACATCTCTTGCATTGATATGCAATCAACTTCAAGCAAAGGTCAAATATACTTCGTCTGTTTTAGGACTGTATGAGGAATAAAGTATGTACTATATACTATAGCCTGCAGTTGACACCAATCATTAATCTAAATGTATTGTTTTATTTGTTATTTTACTGATTCAACACTCTAACATTCAAACCGGAACACAGTAGTGGGTTTGCAGATGATTGGAGGTAGACACCTGTAAAAGGTTGGTCTAACCCAGACGTACTTCTAAGTAGAAGAGAGCCTTAACGCCTTTAGAAAATATTTAGTGCTCAATACTATCATTTATAAAGAGCCGCGATAGCTCAAGGGCTAAGTACTCGCTGTAAACTTTACAGTACGCGAGTGACCCGGGTTCGATCCCCGCCGGCACCTATGAAATTGTTGATTGCAATTTTAAGTGCTGATTTACCCCGTGCACGATGATGAAGGAAAACATCGTGAGGATATAATAATATAGTTGCAGCATGACTCTACCACTTGGAGAGCGTCGAGTCTATCAACCTAATAACTTTACTTATATAAAAACTATAATATATTCTTTAAAAAAAATTACTAAAGTATCACTGTGTCCTGTGATTTATAAGAAATAAGCGAAGTAGAGATGCTTTCATACCTTTCAAAACTCTATGGCAATTACACCATCTCTTTCGCGCGCGTCATGGCAACCGCCATCTGTCAAAATTCAAATTTCATACTCATTATGGCGCGGAAAAAATAACAGTCACTGAACACGGAATTTTTAATTAAAACCCGCTATTACCATTAATAATAAACACTTATAATAAACTGGCGGAAGTTCTGTAGATCATAATCATTACTTTTGGAGGTCTCTGTTGATTTCAATTCGAATTCTAAATAATAAAGATGAATATTTTTTTTCCTTTATTACCGTAATTTGAAGGTTATTAGTTACAAGTTCAAACAATTACTTATTATCATCAAATTTGCTTGAATAATAATATGATAAAATTTGACGAACGGAACATCCTTGTTAATTAAAATTAAGAAAAAAACTTCATCATTGTTATTCCAAATCCTATATTTATAAGAAGAGAATATGTAAGTAAATTTAATCTCATTACCACTCGTTTCACTATTATTTTACCAATAAAAGTATAATTTTTTAATACTGGCTTTTCAAATGCCGCTATCCGTTTCCCGTTTAATTTTTCCCTCTGTCACCACTTACGACAACCACGGGATAGGGTGATGGATATTCTTACACCGTCACTACACGGTCTATGAAAATATATATATAATTTTCATTAAGAAGCGTTTTGAATTTTCTGGGAAAACCGTAAATTCGATGATAAAAATCTAATACTTAGCCCTACTCTAGGAAATGTCTAGTAGGTCTAAATGGAACTGTCTAGACGTAAACAGTGACGAGAATGTTTTTCTGACGAATTTCCTAGACCAAATACTGCAGAGACTAAAAAGTGTAACGTGTTTATCGAAACAGTATTAATATTTTAGTCCCTAGTTAGGGCACTATTTCGGTTAATGTCTTAAGTATCCATTTTTTGTATCCTCATTACTTAATGCTTGGCAGACCGACATCATCTGTCCATGGAACGCCATATTGGCTAACGACTCATTGGCACTTTTGTAGCTTCCTGTTCTGCAATACAGATTATTAGGTTAAAAAGATTTCCACCATCTGTTGTTAGGCATTCACCACCTGTGTGTGCCTAAGTGCACAAAGTGCTGCTGATTGTTCAGAACTTTCCGGTAGTTCAACCCAATCACACCTCCTTCAAGATGTTTACGTAGATTTCATTTATAAGCTTACCACAATTTAACTAGCTTTAATGTAATACATAGTCCATTTTCAATTTTATAAATATAAAGAATAAAAAATGTTTTTACATAAATTAGGCTCTTTTTATTTTTAATAGACATTACACAATTATTAGGAATACATAGTTTGATAATTTAATGTCATTTAATGCAGAAACTTATTTTTATTTTGAACTATTATTTTGATTTACCATATATGGCTTAACCACCTATTACAACCTGGTGGTCAAGTACTGGCTTATAATGAGAAAAAAAATTAAACGAAACTGTTCCGATTCGGTTGAGTTTTCTTAATGACATGATTTGAGAATAAGGATATGACAATATTGTTTTCGTTTTTTTTTTCAGTGATTTTTTCTGTTTTATTACATTAAGAGTGATAATAAGAGTTCTTCTTAATTAATTATTTAATCTTCTTAATTAATTAGTTAGTCTTGAGGATATTTAACACGTTGTAAAATTAAATTAAAATAAAACGTTCGCTAGTAACTCAACTGTCATAATATTCAATTCCAAGGACTTTTATTTCTTTCTTAAAAATGTCTAATATTTTAATTAGGCGTATTTTTAACGCTTAACAACCTCGCTATATTATTGATGCTTAATTATTGTGCTATATATATCACCATATCGTGGCTTGTAAGAATATCCACTGCCCCATATCTTCCTGTTGGTGTTTCGTAAGAGGCGAGAGAGGTAAACAAACCAGGATATGTATAGTGGACTTTGATACGCTGTTACGGTAACCGTAATATAATGGACATATTGTTACATATTGCGGTTTGACATAATATAAATATTTCTAAGTCATAAAAAATAACTTTTCATTTTGATGAGAAAATATGAATCTGACGTGTAAAATAATAAAATCGGTTTATCACTTTTTGAAACAATGTAAAATGGACATTAAAAAGAAAACACTGAAGTTGTATCTACAATTTCTTTCTGTCTACAATTCGATTCATCATCATCATCATTACAGTTTTACAAGTCCACTGCTGAACATAGGCCTCCCCCAAGAAATGACACAAAGCACGGTCCTGAGCCTCCTGCATACATCAACTTCCTACATGTCTTACCATGTCGTCACTCCATCTGTTATTAATCTATAAATAAATCCGTATATTATTAATGGCTGTTATGATTTACCAATTAAATTATCTTGTCATTTTACCACTTATCTTTATCATCTTTCGGTAAAAAGCCACTGCTTGACTTTATGCCCTCCTATAGTAATGAGGGTTTGCCGTCGCTGAACCTATTGTGGTTGAAACATCTGGCATATGTATGAGATAGTTAAAGTGCCATCTACCGGGAGCGTCCAGATATTTTAGGCTGTTTTCTTAGACGAATCTTGCGAAATCCGAGTGACGATATAAGCTGTTGGTTTCCCCCAGTCCAATAGAAAGATGGGTATTGCTACAATTACACAATTTTTTCACTTGAAATAAGCCATATAACTCCTTCTCAATGTGACCTAACCCACAAACGCCCGAGATCACTGACCATGCTGACCCCGCGTTATGCAATCCAAACCAAAAATAAACACCACAAAAAAGGAACAATGACTTAACACTCCCGTGGAAGGGCAAAAAGTTATAACGGGTTCTTTAGTATGAACGGGTCGCATCCAAAAAATTTCGACTTCTTTTTTTTTCATTTCGAAACAGGAGCAAAAACGTACGAACAAAAAGTCTACAATGAGCGTTTTTGCAAATACGAGAACTTTTTCCATAGCACGCGTTCGAATTTAAAACTCTGTTTTTATGCGTGATTGTTTGTTTTTGTGATAGTATAACGTTGGGTTAGGTCGTGTTCTGGACGTATTTGCATTCGGTTCTTTGAAATAAGAAAAAAGAAACAATCCTTTATGTATGTCATTTAAATATGGAATAAAATCTGTTCTGGGTGCTTAAATACGAAACAGTTTCGCTGTTTCATGTACTTTTACTATACTAATAAAAACTTAAAATCATTTTTCGTAAATTTTAAATTGACCCAGTACTTTTAGACAAAAAAATAAACCTTTAGGTTAGTTTTGCTCCTATAGCGACATTGTAAACGATTGCACTTTGCACATTTCAATTTTCTTGTCACGCCAGTGGCGTAGAAGAGTCCATCACTCCATTTCTTCTCGTGGGTCAAGACAACAGTGGGAAAGGCCAGAAAGACGTCATGGCTTCCGATTTATGGCGCTACATGTCAGGCCTTATAATGATATTTTTCGCTGGTATCCGCGAGAGCGTGGTCCTCGTTTGAGCCGACATATTTCTTCTGTAGCTATAATACAGTTTTAGCATAGTTCCTTAATGTAGAAAGTAAAAGCTCTGATAAATACGAATTTAAAATTTAAGAGCCATTTTTTTCTATTTATATTATTTATATATTTTTACGTGGTAGAGCCATGCTGTTGCTATATTAGTAGTATAGTTGTAGCACGAATGGGTCGGCTCGACCGAAGAAAGACCACGCTCTAACAATACCAGCATCAAATAGCAGCTTAAGACTGCTGTGTTTCGTATGGTGAGTGTAGAGAACCGGAGACCCTTTTTACTAGAAAAGAGGCATTCTATCTTAGTTTTTTTTTTTATAGGATCGGGTGACAAACGAGCACACAGTCCACCTGATGGTAAGTGGTTACTGTGACCCATAGACATCTACATCTATCCTCAATAAAGACTCAAGATGCAGATGCGTTGTCACCCGTGAGGGCAAAGATGGAATGCCTCTTTACCAGTAAAAAGGGTCTCCGGTTCTCTACACTCACCATACGAAACACAGCAGCGTTAAGCTGCTATTTTACGCTGGTTTTCTGTTAGTCCTCACGGGTGACAACGCATCTGCATTTTGATTCGCAAACAAGGATAAATGTAGATGTCTGTGGGCCATAGCAACCATTTACCATTAGGTGGACTGTGTGCTCGTTTGTCACCCTTTCCTATATAAAAAAAAATTACACCCGCAAAACATATTGGAATAAATTTAATTAATTATGTAAGAGAATATATAATATTTATTCTTCCGTCCTCTAACCTTTAATACTATGTTATAAATACAGCATCCTCCTCCATTACTATACTAGATCTCATGGCCGTTTGATATAAGGTCAATCTAGCAAGCATTGTTCTATTTATAAAACAGTGGCTACTGGTTTTCTTCTCTTTCTCTTATCAAATGTATGTATTAACATTTTGTTCAAAGGGCGTTGATCGTGTGCAATGTAAAGCGATTGGCGCCAGAAGTGAAATTTTCGTTAGGGGTTGTTTTTGCTACTCTGAGGTGACGAACGAAAGATAAAACCATGACATTTAGAAAGTTTTAAAACCAACAAGTGGCACTTAACAATCCGCTCAGATGTGTTCGCTATCGTTTTTGGCATATTTGACATTCCATCGTTTGCTGAAACCGATAAATATTTTTTCTCTATTTCTAATAATCTATGGCGATGGTCTGTGTTCAGCAGTAATATTGAGTGACAAAATATTATGTAATGTCGTCTTTAATTCAAGGGGCGTTGCATTTAATTATAAAAGAGCATCCAAGTTTTTGATAGGTCGAACTAGATTAATTTCTTTTAAACATGATTTCTTAAATGAATGCAAATACTAAACATTGAGTGAAACTAATTGTATTTATTTTAAAGCCTTTAATTTTTATCTCCCTTTTCGAGTGGTTTGTGTCGGTTCACGGGTTTATTTCTGTCTTTTAATTATTAATTTTGGTCCAATGTACGCAAAATGGACATTCGTAGAATTGATTTTATTCAGTGTGCAATTTCGCATAAATTTAAGAAATCATCATCATCATGCCAGTCTTATAAATCACTTAGAACATAGGCCTTCTCCAAGAAATATTATATAACATGGCCCTGAGCCACCTGTATCCATCGAATCACGTCTTACCAAGTTGTAACTTGCTACAATGCTTCGAGAAACAACATACATACATACATATAATCACGCCTCTTTCCCGTGGGGGTAGGCAGAGACCAGTTCTTTCCACTTGCTACGATCCTTGCATACTTGTTTTGCTTCGTCCACTTTCATTATTCCCTTCATACATGCTCTACGGTTTAGGGTACTCTTGACCTGGCCTGGAGAAACAACCACAGTTAATTTTAATCTATAATGTTTTAATTTTATAATAATTATTATAATTAGTATTTTTTAAAGAAATACAACACGTTTGTGTTCTATTAAATATTAAAAATAACAGTCGTATGAATAAAATAGTTCAATTGTTTCACTATTATTCAGTCAGGTTATAATTTATTTATTTAATTAATGGATAAATTGTATCTGATGCTATTGCAAAATCATCCCTAAGCACACAATATCTGATGCCATATTGTTATTGCAAATTTAACTAAGCTCGGAAGCAACAATTGTATTCTATTGTTACTTTATTAGTAAAAAAAAAACTATCTTATACTTATTTTTAGGGATTGTTCATCAAATCTTTATATTAGGTAGGTATTGCCCTATAAAACTGGACAGTATCTTTGTCATAAAATTCCAAAATCACAAAATGCGATTCTACCGAAATGTTGCCGAGTCGAGACATTGTTGGAAGCGATAAATCTTCGTGACCGTGTGGCTGTGACTGTGAGGAGATGCGTTTATGTGTGAGTTAATATGCGCATACGCACCAATGTGCACTGTTTCACTGTTGCATGCTGCATTCCCACCCCCTCTTTATAATCGTTCTAAATGTTCTTGATAGTTATAGTTGTTATATTGTGTCTATCATTCTTTTTTAGAAAACAAGATAAAGTAAATTCAACACTGCACATAAAATTTGCCCATTTAATGTTTTACAATCACTTTTATTTTTTCCTTTTAATTGAAATCATTTTTTTTATTTGATAATGAACAGTCTCATATTATGATATTATAATATTATATTGCTTTATAATACCCATTGTTGGGAGTTAAAGTTGAAAAAGTCGCAAATGTTTGTTTCCTTATTATTTTATAAATTGCATAAATCGACTGTTTGCAACATTCAACAGCTCTTCTCTCGATCTATTGCTCAACATTGTACTGACACTCTAAAACTTTCGAGGTTCAGTTATAAACATAATACCATTAATCTTTAACTAAAAACCGAGATATTATAAACAAGTTGTATTTGGATTTCCACGGACAGTCGCGACAATACTGTCGATTTACATTTAATAGTAGAAATTGTTCCATGTCGAAATTCGGTCAGTATCAGAACTCTGATTAAAATTAATCTGCTAAAGCTTCTGTTAACACACTGGCTTTGAGATAAATTTATAAATATTAAAATAAATAATCTTTATTTTAATATTTCATTAATATTATTAAATATTTTAATATATCAATAAAAGTGTTAGTTCTAGCTTAGCACGTAACGTTCCTCAGATATTCTTTACGACAAATTTTCGGTTTGCATTTTAACTATATTACGTTCTATTCATAACTAACGTCAAATTTAGAGATTTAAATCCGAGTATAATGTCATACTTTTGTTTTGTTATCTCAATTCTACAGTTACAATAGATTTACGCCTAATCAAGTATCAAGCGGTTTTGTTCCATGGTAAGCATTTACAAATCGTAGGAGTGTATGCAGAGGGTGGGTCGCATAAAAGAACCTTTTTTTTTTCTAACATTCACTAAAGATTTTTTCTACCTGAGATCCCGAAATTTCTACCTGATGGTGTGCTCGCGCGCAGAATCTAACATTTTAGAGTTTTGACGAGAAAAAAATTCGTATCAACACTGAGTTAGTATTGTGAGGGGGGTTTTTGCTAGATTTTTTTTTACAGGAATTTCACTTGCTGTAAAACGTAAGGTGTTGCGGGTTTTTGTTGTGCTTATAGATTTTTTCTTTTATTTTGACCGGTTTAAAGGGGTGCGTAAATGATGACTTTTGCGTTTATTTTTTTTAAATCTTTTTGCTAAGTTTTTATCTTGATTTCACACACTTTTGAAAGGTTGAATTTTAATTCATTTATTTCAAAAGTTAATTTTGTAGTTGAAATTTTCAAAAGCCTTGTCTTATACAACAGTTATTTTTCAGTTACTATATTAAGAATTGCCAGAAAATGCCAGAGGTATTTTGTCCGACAGTTAGCAAAATAAATTCTCGAGAATTTCTATAAAACTTGGGTTATGAGGAACAGCTTCTAAGGTGATAGTAGATCTAGTATACAGTCGCCACTCCGACTACAAGGCAAAAAAAAAACGAACTTACTATGTGGTAACCTAGTGTATGGCCCCGCTCTGGCTTTGTAACCAACTCTTACCGCCTTCTTAAATCCAATGGTAAGAGAGACAGTAATTAAATAAAAAAATAAAGTTTTATGTTACAGGCTAAATACGATGTCCGTCGTCCATTTTATGAGCATTAATCAATATAACATCTCAAGTGCGCAAATTCAACAAAGGTTTACCTAAGTCGTTAATTAGTGTATAAGGTCGCCTATTCGTAAATTTAAATAGTTGTCATATATGTATATAACATATATAATTTGTGGTATAGTAACATAGAAAAATATAAATGAAGTAAACAATCGAACGGTTCAAGACCTGATGGTTATCACGAATAGGTTGGATCAATCGGGAAAAGATCACCTTCGCCAGGAATACCAGCGTAAAATAGTAGTACAATGCTGCTGTGTTTCGTATGGAGAGTGACAAGAACTAGAGACCCTGTTTACTAGAAACAAGGCATCTCAGTCCTTAGGGAAGGCAATGCACCTGCATTCATAACTTTTTTTATATTCTGCTAGCCAGCGCTTATCCACGATCCCACCTGACGGTACGTGGTGATGTAGCCTAAGATGGTGAAGCGCACTGATTTAAAAAAAAGGCTATTCACTCTTGCCTTGAAGACACTCTCACTGTAATCGGATGGAAAGACAGACGCTGGCAACTTATTCCACTCCTTTGCTGTACGCATGATGAACAACGTAGCGAATATATTGAACACGTAACGAAATACTTGATTGATCCATACTCTGGCCTATAATCCACCTTGTCAGCTTGTCACTCTTATGTGTTAAAAAATCACAAAATTGTCATCTAATCGAATGTGTACGCAGGTATATGAAATCCATGCTCTGGTGTAGAATTTACCCTGGTGTATGTAGGTGGACTCCAACTAGACAGCTTGTCACCCTTGCGTGTTTTAAAAAATTACAGAGTCATCGTCCATTGACACGTGTTAAAGTTACAGCCTATATACGTCCCACTGCTGGGCACAGGCCTCCTATTATTTCTGAGAGGGTTTTAGGGCAAGGAAATGTCCGCCGCGCTGCCCCAATGCGTGTTAGCGTACTTCTCATTTCTTTGAAATTTTTGTTTTTTATATCTCAGACATGCAGCTTTTCTCAAGATGTTTTCCTTCATCGCCCAGCACGTGGTAAATCGGCACTTAAAATTGCAATTAACAATTTCATTGGTGCCGGCGAGGATCGAACCCGGATTGCTTGGGTACTGTGAAATTTACAGCGAGCGTTTAGCCCCAGAGCTACCACGGCTCCTATTGAAACATGTACCTGTATGAAATCCATGCTTTGGCCTAGAATCCATATACTATCAGGCAGATTGTAACTTGTCAACATGTCACCCTTAGGTACGTGTTTAAAAAAACGGAATCGTCGTCCAAAGAAACGTGTTTTGTACCTATATAAGAACATCAAGTTATTGTAACTGATAAAATCTAATATAAAAGTGATTATAATAAAAAATAACATTATAAATTATTATATTACATTAAGTATGACAAAGCGAGTTGGATAAACGACCTCGGTGGCAATTGTCGAGAGAATCTACACCTTGTCGTTACTTGTTTTCTAGCACTCGATTTCAGTGTCAAGTGGAGTACAAAGTTTTATACTTAACACGGTACACGAATTGAATAAGTTTATCTTATTTATATTTGACACTGTATAATATAAAATGTAGCGATTAAAACAGTAATTCTGTTGAAAACAGTACGTTGCATTGATATTTGATATATTTATGGTTATAATAAAATGTTGATTTCAAGTATTTAGCGCCAAATTGATCGTCTAATCTATTTTGTTTTAAACTTCGACCTTGAACTCTTGCCGTAGCGACTACCCCATATCATCCGGTGGTTGTTGTTGGAGGCTACGGATAGAAACGAAACACGAGATGGGCTGCCAACTCGCCTGCCAAGCCTGGCACTATGAAAAATATCCCCGCTATGAGGCAATCTATGGGCCTCTAATCTATATCTAAACCAATGTTTGCGCTAAAGATTTGATAGGCTATAAAACAATAATAGGCCGTGTGTTTACGAATTACTTCAGGTAATTTAAAGATAAATTTAAAAAAAACTTTTCTGTAGCAAATATTCAAGATATACTTACCTAACTAAATGCTTACTATACGTTTTTATCGGCTTATTAATGTATCCTATGCTGGGAGTAACAGCGTCCTGTGAATGTATTCTACGAGGAGAGAGGGACAGCCCTCCCCTTCTCTCTTCCACTGCTCAAGATATTCCATATTATTATTCCATTGTTCATTTCAATGTCGATCCTCTCTACATCTCTTCCTTGCTCTACCTATGCACATCTTACCTTGTGGTATTTAAATGGTAATAAATTTGGTCAATCTATCTGGACCCATACAGTAAACACGTCCTACCCAGTTCCACTTTTGTTTAAGTTTAGTACCCTTCTCTCTCACATCTGTATGCCGTACTATGATTCAAGACACTAACTCTGTACTGATTTATCCAAAAATGTTTATAAGTTAGATTCGCCTTTGTCCTCCAATTATGGTAAAAGCAACACTTCCATTGTATTATGCTTCAGTGTTTCGTTCTCGAGATTAGATAACACAGGTAGTCCCACATACAATGTCGCCATCTATGCACTTAGTTTAAAGTAAAAATAAAACAAGACGGTAGATTAATATTACTTCATGGTTGCACTGCGCTCGATTTATCATTCACATTTCAGTGCTCCGCCACTTCGCACGTCTTGCAACTGTGTTAATTTTTGTATAACTTATAGTGCTAAGGTTTTTTATTTTAAATTATAGCCTTTAAATTACTTTAAAGTTAATAAAATACCGAAAAGGAAACACGACGACTTGGATTCCTTAAATCATATTACGAATAAAAACTTGAAGACAACTGTTAAAAAGCCAACGCTGCAGATCGTCATCGCCCCCGGATTCAGTACATAAGTCAACTGATATTCAAGGTAATTACAATAACGGATATACTTTTTAACGGTTTGAGTTATTACCATCCGATTTTAACAAGGATTAACGTTACAATGCTCGAATTGTAACTTATCCCTATAAAACTCGGGTTCACGATGCAACGCCCATGAGTTCATCTTACCCGCTGTTTTTGTGCGTTTATATACAAATGCATAAATATTTTTTTATATTACCTGTTTAGGTACATTACATATAATTACCGATATGTGTTTATTTAAGGTAAATTAAGCTCTCGAAATATTATTTTTGTCATTACAAACCCAAAAAAAAGAGAAGTATCTGTATATAAATTTTCTATGCGAAAAATATACATTTTACGGCAATAATGACGTAATCAACGAATCGGAAAATGTTGAAATGCTAACTGCGGACCTGCGCGAGCTAGGACCGACAACTAGCACATCACAACTGAATTCGCTATTGGCGTTCAATGCACCTGAAGTGATATTCGAACCTCCACAATCAGCGATCGAACAACCACCTCCTACCGAGAAGGAGTCAGCAGTCTAATGATGGTGCTAGAAATTTTAAAAACAGGACCTTCAACAACCGTTATTTTTTGGAAAGAACATGCGGAAGGGCTTGGCCATTCGCCTCGAATTTATAACAACTTCTGCATCGAAATTGACCAGGTAACTCTATAAAGAGCTCTTAGAATCGCATCTACTTCCAGCTAACTATAAAATGATAGACGTTCCCTCCTCGTATCCAGAGATAAAAGTTGTGCTGTTTAAGAAGATATAGTGAAGCCAGAAAGCTATACAAGCTAAACAAAAACAAATATGTAGCATGTCTTAGTTAAACATTTACAGTTCTATTGTCTAAAGATACAAAAGATCCAACAATATTAAAATTGCTAATATATTATACAGCACGCATCTTGTGTGCACAACATAAGGATTCGGTCACTAGACGTAGTCTTATTCTGACTACACTGAAGAGAGACTGATGCAGCAGACAAAGATAACTTGTTCTTTGGACAAGTGCTTTCAGACTTATAACAACTGCTAAAACAATAAATTAATGAGGAGCTGAATCTGTCACCACGCAAAAAGTCCATGCAAACAAACCAAAAACCTTGCCTTCCAACAAGAATTTCAGCTGGAAAGCCAAAGCCCCGATCTGCAGGCCGACAGGGGCCTCTACACCTTTGACAAGCCAACAGCAATTACAATCATCGTGAGCGTCACATCCGGGCAACAGTCGCGGCCGCCGCTAGATGATGAGGTACATTTTGCCAGCAGGCTATCTCTTTTCTATGACCTATGGTTATAAATAACATCAGATCAAACTATATCGTGAATAAAATACCCTTCTCACAAACACCTTATCAGTATGATATTCTAAAACTTAACTGTTCTCCATCAGAAACAAAAGATTTCGATTGGGCAATATAGAGAGTTCACTGTCTATAGGCGCTGTTTCAAAATGTTGAACCCTGTGATGGTCAGTTCATCCATAACTAAAATATTCTTAGTACCGAAAGCGAACGGTAGGACTCGTTTTATTCTTAATTTAAAAATGTGAACAAATTTTTGTAAACACAAAGCATTTTAAATTGGAAGATCTTAGAACAATGGCAAAACTTGTTTAAAAAAGTTGTTTATATCAACAATCAACCACAAATACGCATTTTTTCTAATCAAATTGTATTAATTTAAATAATAAAATTCATGACAATTCATGAAAATATTTAAGGTTTATATTGAGGAATATTTTATATGAATTTAATGTTCTCCAGTTCGGCATAAATACTGTACCCTACGTATTTACAAAAATAATGAAACTGTTTGTTAAACTCTTACGACGCATTGGTGATATTGGTAACCTATCAGTAAGCTACCCATACTATTTATTGTAAATTATATATAAAAATCTATGACTTATGTCTTATATCACGCACCTATAACAAATGTGTAAAAAATATTGACGTTATGAAGAAACTTTTTTGTGGCTTAGGTTTCATTATTCATAAAATTAAAAGCTGTATGATTCCTAGTAATGTAATTTTGTATTGGAATTTATGATAAATCCCAGATTTATGATAAATTCCAATATAATGGAAATCAGTTTACCTTCTATAGAATGTGTAAAAATTAAATCCAAATTATAAAAATACTTATCAAAAAAAAAAATCATAAAAGATTTAGAATCAGGAACTTTGTACGCTCAGTAAGCCTGTTAACGTTCAGCTTGTTCAGCTATTTTATATGCCTGACTTCACACTATGGAGTTCGTAAGGTACAGATTCCTTAACCTTATAGGAAACGAAAATTATGGATGACTAGTATAGTCATAAAATTGTCATAATTATTCGTTAAAACCTACATTGGATCTAGATTTTAATTGGTCGATAAAATCCATCGATCAATTTGTAAATAAATAAAAATTTTATGAATTCAGTCTGGAAATTAACTCTGACGCCTCAACAACGGGATGGGGCGTGGCCTGTATGGGAAAGACTGCAAGCGATATTTCAAGTAACGCTGAACGAAAGCATCATATTAATTATCTAGATTAGACTTAGAGTTAATAGCTGCTTTGATTGGACTTAAATTATATGCCAAAACATTATCCAATAGTCAAATAATCTTACGTATAGATAATACAACTGCAATTTCGTACATAAATCGCATGTATGAAAAATGAATGAAAAATACAATATACAGGACATTTACCTAAGGTTGCTAAAAACTACGGCTATGATACGAAGCACTTTATATATCCCATCTGTCGAGAACACTATTACTGACCCCAAATCTAATCACCCTGACATTGAATAGGATTTTCAGATTTTGCCTTGTGTACCAGATATTTACATATTTGCTAGCAGCATAAATAAAAAAATATACAAAATATTATGTATCATTACATAAAGACCCTGATGGCTATACTAACGACGCTTTCTTTCCTTTTTTCTCAATTGTTCTTAAAACATTAAGAAAAATTACTATTAGCGTTAAAGCTATACTGATAGTACCGACATGGCTATCACAGCCTAGGTATCCCCTGTTTAATCGGCTCCTGGAGTCGATTTTGGTCATTGATTTTTAATTCTGTTAAGGATTGTTTCTTATTCCAGCAACTACCAGATAATGGGCGTATTACCCTGGGTGCCGGAATTAAATGCGGGTTTTTTTATTGAAAATAAACATTCCCTGCACATCTATTCCGATTATATTGGTTTCTCTTTCGACCATTTCTATGAAATATTATGATACATGTCTGAAAAAATGGCATAATTTTGGCAAGAATAACAACATGTATCAGGCATCAATACCAATTATTGGTTATTTCTTAATGAGTCTACCAATTTAGAGCCCAAACTAGCGAGGATGACCATAAACAAAAAAAAAATTTTTTTTGAAAGGTTTATTTATGTAGGCTTTACCCAAATATGATTCAACTTTGGGACACCTCATTATTAATAGAAACTCTCGCTAGTTGGGTGCCGAATTATAATCTATCTTTTGAGAAAATATCTATATTAAAAAAAAAAAAAACTAGTTGCCTTCTTGCACTAATAACGGCGCACAGGACCCAAACCCTATTAAAAATTAATATTCAAAATATAAGAATTTCACTTGATCAAATTTCTACTAATGTTCCCGATTTGACAAAAACATCTCCTGTTAATTCTAATCAGCCAACCCTTGTTCATCCATACTTTAGACACACTACACTAGTACAAAGGAGCCCCATAATACGGTTTCTGTTTAAACGCTAAGTAAATGGATAAAGAGTTGGAGGTTAGCGGGGTTGATGTTACTAACATTCTGTGCGCATAGCACTAGGCACACCAGCACGGCTGGAGCCCATAGACTAGCTGTCAACTTAAATATAATAAGGAAAACTGCCGGCTGGACGGGTGCCTCCACAACTCTTGCGAAGTTCTTTAATAGTTCTATAATGGATAATATCAACTGATACCTACTGAACACTGAGACATAGTTTCGCTAAGAGTTTACTAATTAATGTTAATTAAATATGTATCATTAATCACGATAATCGTATGTCATAGCAGTGTATTTTTGTGTACACGTTATAGTGATTATAATTAAAATTATTTAATTCATGAAATATTGAATTTTTTTCCCATTGTAAATAATTTCTGTTGGGATATTTCACAATTAACTCTCAACATCTACCTGTGTTATCTAATCTCGAGAACGAAACACTGAAGCATAATTAATGATTAAACGAACTTACCTGTAAGTGAAGTTCTATCATAATTATGTGAGGTGTTTCGTTCGAAGAGATTAGCATCCCTCCCGCCCTGTTTATTTTTAACCCTCATATTGTGAAATATCATGTCGTTTCTATACTCTGAACTAAATGATAAATCGAGCGCAGTGCAACCATGAAGTAATATTAATCTACCGTCTTGTTTTATTTTTACTTTAAACTAAGTGCATAGATGGCGACATTGTATGTGGGACTACCTGTGTTATCTAATCTCTTCGAACGAAACACCTCACATAATTATGATAGAACTTCACTTACAGGTAAGTTCGTTTAATCATTAATTATAATTTAAAAAATATAAACTCACAGATTCCACGCGTAATGTGCCGCGTCACGGTCAATTGATCAGTGCACACAGCCGCGAGGACTAGTTTTTGCCGTCATGAAAGTCACGGCCATTGCCTAATAAATCGATACCTACCTCCTATATCAAGTACCTAATCCAACTTTGCACGATATTAATATAGTCAATTGCTGATTTCATTGGTAATTATTTATTTTCATGAACTTTGTAAAACACATCACATAATAATCATCATCATAAAGTAAACAACTTCCTAATGAGCACGGGTATTTCCCAAATTGTAATTTTAAAGTAAAACTTCTTTAGAGGCAAAATGAGGGTAGATCAGATCATATAGATGGAAGTAGCATCCAGTGAAACGTATATTCCGCGTAAAGGATGGAATTGCAAGGGTAGCGACTGACTGTATTTTGTTTTTGTGAGTATAATAGGTGTTTTATCAATGTCATATATTATAAGGGGCTGGCCACATAGCTCGCAAACCGATGGGGATGAACGGTTCTCGAGAGGCAACATCGTACCAGTAAGCCAAGTTTAGGGCCCTCTACTAGATTTTTTATAGGATAAAGGTGACAACGAGCACACAGTTCACCTGATGGTAAGTGATTGCTGTGGCCCATTGACATCTACATCTATCCTCGATTGCGAATAAAATGCAGATGCGTTGTCACACATGAGGATAATAATAATAAAACATGGAATGCCTCGTTACCAGTAAAAAGGGTTTCCGGTTTTCTACACTGACCATACGAAGCACAGCAGTTTTAAGCTGCTATTTTACGCTGCTATTCTGTGAGAGCGTGATCCTTCCCCGGTCGAGCCATTCGTGCTACAACTATACAATTAATATAGCTTCAGCATGGCTCTACAAAGTGGAATACGTACACGTACACTTAGCACAAAAACGCACAGAATTCCAGTGTTTCATATGATGAAAGTAGAGAACCGGAGACCAGTTTTTACTGGAAACGAGATATTCTAAGTTCTCAGAGGTAACAACCGTTTATTTTCTAAGAGGGTTTTAGGATAAGAAAATGTCTGCCGCGCTGCACCAATGCGTCTTGTCGAACTTCACATATCTTCGAAATATTATTTCTTATTTCTTTTTTTAGCGCTCGCTGTAAATTTCACAGTACGCGAGCAACCCGGGATCGATCACCGCCGGCATCAATGAAATTGTTAATTGCAATTTTAAGTGCTGGTTCACCACGTGCTCGGCGGTGAAGGGAAACTTCGTGAGGAAACCTGCATGTCTGAGAAACATCTCCTTATTCGTACTTAAGTATGAAAATCACAAGTCATTAATTTTACACGGAACAAAAGTGATTCGGTTTTTCCAAATGATAATGAGCACTTTATTGAGTTGGCCATTGTAACTGACAAATACATACACATTTGGGTACTGACAGATACAATAATTACAGTGTCGAGATGTAAAAACTCTAACCTCTGTGAATAAATGCGCGAGCTTCGGCCAAGGTCACGAAGACTTGGATTTGTTTAGCGAGACGTTATAAACATCGGCAATTGATTCTAAAGACTAACGTTCACCACGAACTAAGCTATGTAAAAACTAGGCTCAGTGAACTAAGGTAAGCTAACCTGAAAAATCGTTGCACGCCCACCGAAAAATAAGCTAAAACAAACAACACTAAGCGAAAGGCGCCAAAGGCGTAAGGAAAGGGGATGAGAGGCGCTTAGCTTAAATCGCGTTGTTTCGGATCAGCCTACACAACTAAGTTAGTTTGACTTAATGTGACTATTTTACCTAGCTTAGCTGGCATAGTTTGCGGTGGACGCACATGTATGAAAAACTGGTTCAGCTATGCGAGCTAAGATAATTTAAGTTATGTAGTTTAGTTTGCGGTGCAGGTTCGGCTTATAGTTAGTACTTAAGTGGTAGTAAGTCCTTCAAAGGTTGTTTTGTTTATCATTTTGCTAGAGAAGTATCAAAGTATTACATTTTTTTACGTGTTAGAATCATGCTGCAGCTATATTACTGGTATGAAGAACCACGCACTCACAGAATACCAGCGTAAAATAGTAGCTTAACGCTGCTGTGTTTTGTTTGGTGTGAAACGAGGCATTCTATCTTAGTCCTTATGGCTGACAAAAATGGTAACGATGACGATGACAATAGATTTAGATGTCTATGGGCCACAGCAACTACTTACTATCAGATGGACTATGTGCTCATTTGTCACCCTAATCCTATAAAAAAAAACATTAGGTATCATCACGATCTATTAAAATTCTACTGCTGAACATAGACCACACTTGGCAAGCGGTTTGGCAACCGCAGTTGTTAATTTTTATT
Organism: Parnassius mnemosyne; assembly: GCA_963668995.1. Classification (NCBI taxonomy): domain Eukaryota; kingdom Metazoa; phylum Arthropoda; class Insecta; order Lepidoptera; family Papilionidae; genus Parnassius; species Parnassius mnemosyne. The sequence continues at coordinate 11,949,015 of CAVLGL010000092.1, read as the reverse complement.
CAGCTGTTATCGGGATGATGCTACTGTCCATCCCCTTGTTCAGTTTCCCTCTGTCGCCTCTTACAACACCCGATGATAAAGGGTAGTTGATTTTCTTACACCACCCTTAAACGGTTATATTAAATTTAAATTAAATTAAGACGTATTATTCCATGTACTGCAAAAGCTGCTGCGTTTCTCTTTTTTCTGGAAACAAGGCATACAATTTTAGTCCTCACATTTAATGTGGGATCCCTTCTCTTTCTCACGTCGGTCAGTCGTTGACCTGTGGATTGAAAAATATCCTTGGTGTAAAGTGCGCCTTATTATCTCTTTCTTCTATATATTGCACGACCTCATCCACTAGAGAAAAGGGTTTGTCAAAGCGCTTTGCCGTTGGATTTACCATATCAGTACCTATATATAAGATAGCAGTCTTTTTGGTCTCCCTTGGAGTCGCCTCATACTACACCCACGAGATGAAATGTGGTGATGGATTACCTTAAGCTGCTACCACATGCTATGCTCGAAACCAACGTTTGGAAATAGACTAATAATGAATTTGATTCTCACATTAGGTCAAGAAAAAAATAAGCAAATACATTTAGCAAGAAATTGTATCCTACAGGACAAGAAATGATATTCTAGCTATGCAAGAACCAACGTTTGGAAATAGACTAATAATGATTGCGATTCTCATATTAAGTCAAGAAAAAAATAACCAAACACATTTAGCAAGAAATTGTATCCTACAGGACAAGAATTGATATTCTAGCTATGCTAGAAACCAACGTTTGGAAAAAGACTAATAATGATTTTGATTCTCATATTAGGTTAAGAAAGAAATAAGCAAATACATTTAGCAAGAAATTGTATCCTACAAGACAAGAAATTATATTCTATGTTAAAAGGATTCGAAGTGAAAATTGCAATTCCCAAACGTAACACTAACCTAATAAAATCTCAGGAGTGAAGCAAAAGTTCTTAGATCCATACAAATTCTTATATTGTGTCAATTCACTACAATGATGCTTAATCAGGAGCTATAAAGTGCTGTAGACAGACGCACAACGAGAGTGAATAAAAAAACCGCATTGCGCATCGTGGGAGACTTTTTTTATGAGCAAAAAGTTCTTTTTTCTCAAAAAAGGGGACGCGGGCCTTTGTCGTAGCTCAGGTGGTTCTTTTTCGTTGTATTGAATAGGAGACTATACGCGCGTATGGCTTTTTTTTAAATTTTTAATGTTAAATTTACGTGAAAAACGTAATACATTTTTATATTTTTACTTGTTTATTTGTAATTATTGCAAAAATTAAGATTTGTGATTACACGTTATTAAAATTTAAGTCATTAATAATTGCTTTAAGTACAAAAAAATTGTTATAAATTTCTGACTTAATAAGTCACATACTTGAATGAATAAAATATCACCAATAGCCTTCCTAAGTTCACGATTGAACATAGACCTTTTTAACAAATTTCTTTTAATAACCTTTCCTTTTTCACAAAAGGTTGGCCCATGCTCGTCATGGTGAACATGTGGTTTGGTGAATGTAAAACGGAATCTCTCGCACTGGTAATGCTTATCCACATTAATAGTCTGTGAAAATTGCAGTCAATGTTATAAATTTTCCACTATCATTTTATGACCTGAACCTCATCCATCAATCTGCGGGAAGCCACGCATGCAGTTGAGAATGTAGGTAGCATGTTTTACACCTTACCGACATTCATTTTAGTATACTTACGTGGTAGAGCCATGCTGCAACTATATAAGTATTATAGTTGTAGCACGAATGGGTCGGCTCGACCGGGGAAAGACCACTCTCTCACAGAATACCAGCGTAAAATAGCAGCTTAACGCTGCTGTGTTTCGTATGGTGAGTGTAGAGAACCGGAGACCCTTTTTACTGGAATGAGGCATTCCATCTTAGTCCTCACGAGTGACAACGCATCTGCATTTTGTTTGATGTAGATGTCTATGGGCCACAACAACCAATTCCCATCAGGTGGACTATGTGCTTGTTTGTCACCCTTATCCTATAAAAAATACCTAGGCTAGTAAAAATATTCCTAATTTCGAAAAATCTAACAATTCGAAACTAGATAACGAGCAAATAAATAAAAATGTCTTATACATCTGTCAGTCTATTATCGTGACGCCTTTTGTTAAATCCTTAAAACTATACAGCTCGCTGCGTAGTAGTCACTAAATCTGATAAATTCCAAAACTACGGGAAACAGATTTTCATATGCCATAGCAAAATTCTATGCCTCTGATCTTAATAATTTGAGAATGACTTATGAACTTTATTTCACAAGCGAAATTAGTTTCAGCAAGGAAAGCATTAATAATTAAATTCCTTTAAACAGTTTAATTGCTGTAAGTTGTTGGGGCTTGGGATATGGCTTTCAAGATGTTGCATACGACAAGACGTTCTAAAAGGATCTAAATTACATAAACAATAATGAAAATTAGTCTGTACGTGTCGTTAATAAGGTTAACAGTTACTTGGCATTTGACATTGCGATACGACGGCGTTTGGAACGAATGAGGGCAGGTAAAGAAATTTGAACATTTAAGGGATGATGAAAAAAATAGGGGTCGGTTTTAAGATACAAAAGATGGTGTCGGCGTCACGCTGCGCGATGGATGGACTGCGGATGCAGTTTTAGATTTCTGTGTCGAGTTTTCAAAATGGTTTCGATACTGTTAATTGAATATAACCACTTAGAAGATTCAGCCAGAGATTACTTGAGTTATTTTATGCGTTTGGACCGTTACGAATTTGTCATTATTGTAACTATTATTCCAACAGGTGTTTTAAGCCTAGTGCATAGAGTATCTAAATTGTTATATGCAAATACTATAACATAATCACTTCGTTTTAACCATAGGAGCAACCTGTATGCAACAGTGTATTACTAAAAAGCAATTCATCTATTAGAATTCTTAAAAAAAAGATCTGACTATCGAGCAACTTAAAACAGGCTATTTTATTCACCCAAAAATTCAACAACTTTTTAAAAATGTAAACTGCTAAATGTATAACAAAAAATCTTATATTAAGAACAGAATTAGTTAAGATCCTAAAATGTTAGCTTGTCATAGGAAAAGATCTATCTAGAGCTAGTGATTACCGTGTAGTAGAGGCGTAAAAATATCCACTAAATAACTAAATACTATTAAAATATAAGTCACTACATCATATCAACCCGTGGGTATCGTAAGAGGCGACAGAGGGAAACTTATAAAAAAAAAAACAAATTTCACGAATGCACATCGAGACAGAACTCCCGATACCATCCACACCATCTGGATGATTGGCGGTCCACCACTGTGCGATTTAGAAGATGTTTTCTTCCTCGCACAACTTCCTTGTGAAATAGTTTACCACCAGCGATTTTTCCGGACCGATACGACTTAGAGACCTTCAAAAAAAGAGCCTACTCCTTTTTAAAAGGAGTAGGCTCTTTTTTTTTAAAAGGCCGGCAACGCATCTACAATTCCCCTGGTTCCCCTGGTGTTGCGGTTGTTCACGGGCGGCGGTAGTCACTTACCATCAGGTGAGCCGCATGCTCGTTTGCCCCCTCTCCTTTTCTAATAACGACATAAGACATATATGCTCCTATGAGGCAATCTATGGGACAGGCCTATGTGCCGCAGTGGACTTTAAGAGGCGGTAACGTTAACGGATAAGACCATTATCTTAGCCTTAAATTTAAAATTTCGAAACTGTGAACTTTTATCAAATAATATAACGACATATGCATAAAACAATCTCTTCTGAATAAATAGCGCTTAAAAAAACGTCCCGTGAACACATTGCACTAATAAAACCTCAATAGCAAGTAAAAAAGCAAATTTACATTTCTGATTTCTTTATGGCCTTTACAACATTGTGTTAGAGTTGATATTTAGATCAACAGGTACCGTGATGTTTTTATGTAATCTAGAAAAAAACAGGCGCCCACATCTTCCGACAGGAAGAGGAACTTATTTGATTATAATAAACATTAGAAGATCGATGTGAAAAAATATAAGACCAGGTGCATAATGTTTTGTTTTTCTAGCCAATCCAACGTCTATTGTTTGCTTTGTAATATCCGATCTTTGGACGGCACCCTTTCGTTTTTGTGTCAAAAAAATTCGTTTTTTAAAAATATAGAATCGTACTTTTTTCTTCGGTAGCCAAAGGAAGTGTTTATACTGCTGTAAAGAATGCGCTTTAAAAGCGAAAGTTTTAAGTGTCTTGAGGAAATATTGTTTTTTGTAAACCTTTTTTAAAAACAAAAAAAAACACTGGCGTTATTTTGAATGTGAAGTTTATCGTCGTCGTTGTTCTATAACGAAAATTTTTATGAAAAAAATTTAAATATAAAAAGAAATACTTCACTAAAAACAACTTAAAAAAAAGTTATTTAAATATGCCTGATATACATAGATAAGTTGTAACTGTAATAACTAACAACTTGTCTGTATTTTTTTAATTGTCAGCTGATGGACTCTCAATACAAAGTCGGTTTGAGACTTGAAACTCGCTTCAAACTAGAATCCGGTTCCAAACATTTGCGTGATGGATGGTCGAGCACTTGCACGCGCGTTTCAATCCACCATTAAAACCTTCTTTTTGTCTAACACAATTCGAATCTTTCACTTGTTTAAGTTACATCGCTTGCTTACTATTGAACATAAAAATATCACTAGAATATAGGTAGCAGTGAATACTCAACAAAATCTTATTTTGTTATACTTATAATATATGTGCGATAATCGCAGTGATGAGCAATAGGTCGTGTAAATCAAAATGGCGGTCTCCCAAAATACAGGTTCCGTGATGATGAAGCGAAGGAAATAAGTTACAAACGTTAGTAGCTAGTTATGTTGTAGCCGTTTTAACATGGATTAAAATTTAACCTGACCTGCCAAAATAATGACTAATAAGCATACATGTTTAACCCTAGCAGTTATCAAGGTCTAAGTTACCCTAGACATTCTTCGTAATTACCCAATTGTCAACATATTTACAAACAATTTTTTTTTAATTAATTAGGTATTTTGTCTACGACTTATAAGAATAAGGTTAAAAAGGCTATTCATTAATTATTAACCTATGTGAATACTTTACATTAAAAAACTAAACGTAAAATAACTTTTTTATCAAAGTTGTTCCTATACCTACCTACTAACACTTCTGAAACCACCTGCCTCTTATGTTTTATCGCTACCGTCTTTATTACGATCTTCTAAATACTTATCTTAATTCTGCAGTTAACGCGAAACAAGTTGGAGGCACAGTTTATAGTTGTTCAAATAATGTAATTAAAGTCTGATCAACGAAAAATAATTGGTTTAATTCCTAATTTTATTTCGAATGGGTCGGCTCGACCGGGGAAGGACCACGTTCTCACAGAATACCAGCGTAAAATATGTTTCCTATGGTGAGTGCAGAGAATCAGAGACCCTTTTCACTGAAAATGAGGCATTCTATCTTAGTCTTCAGAAGTGATAACGCATCTGCATTTTGATTCTTAATTGAGCATAAATGTAGATAGATATATGGACCACAGCATCCACTTACCATCAAATGGGCTGTGCGCTCTTTTGTTACCCTTATCCTAAAAAAAAAATACAATTTCATCAACATAATATTTAAAAATTAAGCAATTGTTTCAAACTATATTTTAATAACAACACCTGAGTCTCGCATTTGAATGAAAATACGAAATTACCAACGCATACTTTAATCGTCGTCCCATCGACATCCTGCTTCCGTACCCAAAACAGGTGATCAAACCGAATTGACAAAAATCTTTTCATACCATTGTCAAACCCTTACTTTAACGCTCAGTGTTTAAAAAGTACGCCTTACGATAAAGGGCTGCTAAATAAAATACGAACAAAACTACAAGGACGAATGAAATTGAAATTTATAATCTGTGTCATTGTTTTGTTTTTTGTACTTTATTTTCGGCGTGTTCTGCTGTCAACTCGATGTTTTATGTAAAGAAGTAAGCGCGATAAACGAGCACACGATCATCAGGTGGACACAAACAACATATGGACTTTATTAATCACTAGCCTTCCGCCCCAGGTTCGCACGGATGATTTCTAGAGCTCGACAGCAGCTCCACCTATCGGGTCCAATAGTGAATATAAGCCATCCAGGTCCAGGGACCTACTCAAACGCACATAAAAATATTCATCAAAATCGTTCGAGCCGTTTTCGAGTTTTAACGAGACTAAAGGACAGCCATTTTTATATATAGAGAAGATAAGCCGTTATGTACTCGTAGAAAAACAAATACTTTTGCATTGTATGTATAACTGTAGCAAAACATGTTGTTCGATTGTATAATATTTGTAAAATTCCATGTGTTATGCAAATAAATAAATATATTATTATTATCTTGAATGTTTCAACATTAGAATTATCATTATACGTATCAGCATTTATAGTAATATATACATATATACAGTAATATATAGTATTCGCTCTCAGTTTCTCCCAGAGTATTTTGTGTTTTTTTTTAAAAATGAGGGTGACAAACTGGCACACAGTCCTCCTGATGGTAAGTGGATGCAAAGGCTAATAAACACATACATCTATCTACCCTGATGACTAAGATGGATTGCATCGTTTCCAGTAAAAAGGGTCTCCAGTTCTCTACACTCACCAGCCGAAACTCCGCAACAATAAGCTGCCATTTCACGCTGATATTCTGTGAGAGCGTGGCCCTTCCCCGGTCGAACAGACCCATTTATGCTGCAACTAAAATATAGCTACCGTAGCTCTACCGTTTTGTGCCACATTTTTACGTGGTAAAGCCACGTTGCAACTACACTATGGTTGTCGCACGAATGGGTCGGCTCGTCTGGGGTAGGACCACGCTCTCACAGAATACCAGGGTAAAATAGCAGCCTATTGCTGCTGTGTTTCGTATGGTGAGTGTAAAGAACCGTAGACCCTTTTTACTGGAAACGAGTCATTCCATCTTAGTCCTCAGGGGTGACAACACATCTAAATTTGCATTTTTAACTGAGGATAAATGTAGATGTCTATGGGCCACAGCATCCACTTATCATCAGGTCGACTGTGTGCTCGTTTGTCACCCTATACTGTAAAATAAACTATAAAGAAAAAAACATAGCTACAGCGTATGATAACGTAAATAAAAAATAGTTTAAGCACGACATTATCTGTTCTTGTCCTTCTAATCTAATACGAGTATTGCAGTTAAATATCAACATATCTGTATACATGAATGTATTATTGAATGTAAAGGACCTTTTGTCACTTTTATTCAAATTTATTACCCACTTCCGGATGTCTGAATAAAATGAAAATTTGCAGACGTATTAAGAACCGATGAAAATAAAATAATCTCATGGCTATGATCTAGTACTTCCATTATGATCATCAGAGCTCATAGCGACATGATCAAAGCGCGCTGATAGATTTTTTTATTCTTATATTATTATTACTCATTGATTTGTTTGTTACTTCCATACTTTTACTTTTTTTATTACTGGTAACAATTTTCTTTTCGTTCGCCCTTGAAGTTTTTTCTTGTTTTGTTTAATAGAACAAAAGACAAACTTATAGTTAAAAACTGAAAATATTTAAAAAGTAGCCAGAAGCAATAGAACGCTTTATAGGTAGCGTATTCTATTTTTTTATGGTCCGTTTTATGACTTTTCGAGTTAAAACCGAAAGTTTCAAAAGACGCCGTCATTTTTATATTGTTTTATTAATGCTATTCGACTTAATGGTGACCCTCTTTTGTCTCATCATAGGTTGCCGAAAATTTTCAACAATAACTTCTGTTACATTATTTAATTTAAAATACAAGCCGACACACGGGTATTGTTCGTTTATATTTTACTTTCATCCAAAAGTTAACTTCTTACAAAATAATTTTAATCTCTTTGATCTATGAGATCGTTTAAATCATCATGACCCATTTCATCATGGTAAAATAAATTTAAAATAAAATTTATTATCGGAACTGAATGCACATTAACATTAAACTTTAAAATCAAACACTTTATAAAATATTAGTTTAATTAAAATTCAAATATAAACAGCATTTAAATAATCATAATAAAAAAAACTAGTAATACTAGAAACTTTAATTATAATATAGTCCTGCTTCCCGCGGTATAGTACCAAGAATGCTGGCTGCGTTTTCTCGCTGAATAGCTTAGCCTTTCAGCGAGAAAAGAAAAAGCTCTCTCATCACCGGTCCTAGATACAGTACCTTTAAGAACTTCACTGCACGTGGACTCCACGAACCGATTGTCTCTACAGCAAATGGCGCAAATATGAAAGATGACTACATCTATCAGATACATAACTAACTAGCCACTAACTTAGTTGAGCTGCCTCTGATACTGATTTTGATTGTTTGATCTGATTAGAATTTATATCATTGCCAGAAAATTATATTAAAATTATTAAATTGAATATTTTTTTGACGTGTAGACTTTTAGGTAAAATACTGTGTTTATTACATCGCATTGATTAATATTTTTTTAAATAGTATAATATTAACAAAGGAGCACACAGTCCACCTGATGGTAAATGGATGCTGTGGCCCATAGACATCTACATTTATCCTCAATTAAGAAATAAAATGCAGATCCGTTGTCAACCCTGAGAACTGAGATGGAATGCCTCGTATCCAGTAAAATGGGTCTTAGGCTCTTTACACTCACCATATGAAACACAGCAGCATAGAGTTGTTATTTTACACTGGTATTCTGTGAGAGCGTGGTCCTACTCTGGTCGAGCCGACCCATTCATGATACAACCATACTATAGCCCCAGCGTGGCTCTACCACGTATATATATATATATATATATATATATATATTTAATATTAGATAGATATTTTTAAATAATCTTTATATTTCACTTCAATTATTTTGTTATTAAACTGAATGATATTAGTTTTATTGAAATCTATCACTAGATAGTTGTGTAGCAATATTCGAAATGTAATGTTGTGTTTGTGTATTTACAGTAAGTGGTTGCTGTGACCCATAGATATCTACATCTATTCTCAATGAAGAATCAAAGTGCAGATGCGTTGTCTCCCGTGAGGTCTAACATGGAATGCCTCTTTTCTAGTAAATAGGGTCACCGGTTCTCTACCTCACCATACGAAACAAAGCAATTTTAAGCTGCTATTTTACACTGGTATTCAGTGAGAACGTGGTCCGTCTCCGGTCGAGCCTACGGATTCATGCTACAACTATACTACTCATATAGCTGCAGCATGGCTCTACCACGTATAAATCAGTAATCATTAAAACCTTAACAAATTCTTTCGTCGAAAAGTGTACCCATTTGAAAATTATGTAGTTTTAGTTATTGACCTATAAGAACACACAAATCACCACCTGTAATCATGACTATTACAGCACTGTTACAGGTTGATTTTAGTAGGTGGTAAGATTCCTTATAGAACTAGGTGTTCGTTTGGGTAAGTACCACTCACCTATTTGTGGTCTTAAACGGTGTTACGGTGCTTACACTACTGTTTTTCTGTCTGATAGGTAAAGTAGAGTAGAGAGCCAGTATAATTACAGCTGTTAATAATTTCATAGTAATCCTCAGAGGTGAAAACGCATCTAATAGCCTTCTTTGTTTGAAGTTTACTTCATATGTCCAAACCCCACTTACCTACAAAAGTCACTTAAAGGTGTACAAGATCGTTTGTCATTTCTGTAATTAATTTTAGTGCTTTATTGCTATTCAATATTTCATTGCCTATCTTCTTTATCTTCTGTTTCTATGTAATCTCTCTATTCTTTTTTTCTAATCCCGTTGTTAATATTTTACTTTATTTATTTTGTACTATTACTTAATCCTACACGATTGGTCATCGCCATATCTCCTTTAACCGATATTTATTTAAAAGTTAAAATAATTAGCTAAAGCGGTATTTTCAATAGCCCACCCCTACAAACGATGGACGGACCATGGCAACATCTGCTTGTACAGTTTATTGTGCTTTGCATGATACGCAACATACATCATATTTACTTTTATAGTCAACTATCATTCTCCCTCGGTTTCATTTGTGTGCACGAAATTAGTAGCCAATCCATTGTAAACGCATCTTATTAAAATGACGTTTCACCTTGGTTACGAGTACCTACATTATTTTTGTATAATATTAGGATATGTCATATTAGTGTATTAGTATATTATGTATTGAGAACATAGGTAATTTTGTAGCATTCTCATTTAGTTATACTGTGTATGTCATAGGTAGAACCAGGGCATAGTTATGAAATTATTGTATTGTCATAGATTCTTAATACGTTTGCAAGATCAGACTATTTAGAAGAAATGGTTGATCTGACTGAATATCAAAATTCGATTACATTCACACATATGTACATATATACAAATCATTCCGTGGGTGTCGTAAAAAGCGCGTGTGTTGCTCTCAGGGATGCTACTTCCCATCTCCTGTCTCGGTTTCCTTCTGTCACCTCTTACGACACCCACTGGACGATATGGGGCAGTGTGTTCCCTCACGCTACCACTACACGTCTATATTAAGTTCTCATCTTTCGCGTGCTAGACGAAAGAGGAAAATTTCATGAGTAAACCTGAATGTCCGAGAAATAAATGAAATATTCAACTTATTGAAGCATAGCGCACTCTTCCTTGTTCTAAAACTCTACCAGAAATTCTAATTTCTCCTTTTTCCAAACCTGTGCCAACTATAGGACGTACATAGTAAGCTTTTACTTTAGTTTGATAATTCATCAACATTAGGGTTTAAAGTACCTATGTATTTCCCTAAACTGGTTATTCCAAATAACACACATAGAGAGCAAATACATCGGTGTATTGTTGTACAAATGAAAATCGACATTTGCGCTTTGTAGCTAGTTAACCAACAACTGTTCAACAAAGTTTACAACAGGAAATTTTCTATCGGTTTATCATTAGCATCACTTATAAGTGCTTGGAACTTTATAGTTTCCTACCTTGAATTTATTTAACTTAGTAAAGTCCTGTTGGGTGTTTTCTTCTCGGGAAGTTTTTTCCGAACCAGTGTTAGAAGCATTAATGACTTTTAATAAGTATTGTTGTAATCTATATGGAATAAAAATATTCATTAAGTTTAATAAGGATTGTTTGATTGGAAACAGCTCGTACGGTACTTTTTTAAAAGTGCTAAACGTGATAGATTACATAATAATGTGTGTAACATGTTTTGCTTTACACAACATTAAAATTATTTTGAGAAACCTCTGTTACTGGTTTAATGCATCAGAATTAAATGTCAAAAAAGTTTGATATTTAAAACATATTAAGCTCTTAAAATAAAATCGATCCCTGCCGGATCCACCACTGCATACCATTAAGCACCCTCATTTACGTCTGGTCAATGACAGCCCTGTTTTAATCAATAACTTCTTTTTCGCGCGGCGTCCTTGGTTTTTTTCCCCGGCGCGACTTTTTCTGCGCGTTTTCGTTTGTTATGTGTCAATCGCTCCGCGGTTTTTTCAACATCGCAACGCGTCTATGGCACGTTACTTCATTTTACGTTGATTCCGCAAAAAGCTCGACAAAAAAGGCAAAAGCTCGGCCAAAAAATACGTCTACCGAACAATATCTCGTATCGCCGGTCTTGTAGCCATTTTAATTATTATTTAATACCAAGGGACGAGCACGTGGCGACACACGCTGTCTCGCTTCCCCTGCGGAGGCTGTATGGGTCACCGTTTTCTGTCTCCCTCGCACAGAGCCCACTTACACACATAAAAATCGTGAATAATAAAAAAATGTGTACACATTTTTTTCGCTTAACCACCGCTTCTATGTGTGCGTACGGCCTCACGCCGCTAGAGCGAGATGTCGTTATCGTTGCGAGCGAAGAAGAAGGCTCCCCACTCCGATTTTTTAAGCTCCAGTGTCGATGTTGGCGTCCGTGTGATTTTTTCATTTTATGTGTTAGTGTACCCCTCGCTCGGTGTAGTTCACTTTTTCTACTATAGATCTGAATTTCAGTCTCGTTTTTGCCGCGTCGCTCTAAAGGCGGGCGAGCGGGCGTTTTGTATTGCATTTTTGTTGTCGACGCGAGTGGCCGACGCGGCACCTTCTCTTAACGCTGGATCTAGCGAGGCCGGTAGTTTATACTAGCACATGTAGTCTTGAAATATCCAGACGATCACGCTACTGCAGGCCGGTGCACGCGCGAAACGCTAAGTGAGAAAAGGACGGCGCGCTACGTCACGTGTGGATGTTATATCCACAAGTATATTAAAATTATATAGCACACTAAAATATTGAACACAAAAAATCTGGCAATTTAGATCCTAGTAACGACGACCGGCATTCATAATTTTACCTCAGGGTCAACTGTACGGCTCCGCTGTTTTTTCCTCGCCGGCTTTTTTAAATGTTTATTTTCGCGGAGCACGTGGATTTTTTGAGACATTTTTGCGGAACTGCCGCGAACTGCCTTTCGGACGTGTTGTGACACTAGTGTTACCTTGTTATGTGATATATTTTTAGTGACATTTAGATAGGAACAAACTGTGATTTATTATGGTGATATACTTGGTGATTTTGAAGATAATTGGATAGTGACAGGTATGGTTATATTTATTATTGCAATAAAATTTTAAGGCAGATCTTAACTTTTGTAGAGGGCGCAAGAACTTCTGCTTAACCCAAGGGAGGGGATTTTACGTAAGTTTCCTCTAAATGTTTTAATTGCCAGGCGACTGGGTCTGGGCGGACATCTGTCAAAGTCGACCTTGAATTATGCCCAGACTATAAATACGGAAATATTTTCGTGCAATGTGCGTGATGCTTGCTTACGTTAAGATTATTTTTAATGTCTCGTTTCTTCAAACGTTGCACACATAATATTTTGAAGTTTTTGTTTGTCAATATTATGCACATCTCTTTTCATCTGCCTTTAAATTTTATTTTTATTACATACGTTTATTTTAAATTTATCTTAATAGCATTATTTTTAATATTACAGGCTGTTTTTTTTTTGTAAAACTAAACGTTCAAAATATTGCCTGCCAAGTTTAAGTGCAGATTAAACATGCAGAATTATTCTACCATTAAACTAAAAATTAGTGATGTTTCGGTAATTTATTGATAAATAAACTTTATAGACCAGTTTCATTAAGATACTATTTTTATAAAATTATAGAATTTTAGAATGATTAAGTAAAATATATGTTTTTATTTAATTGTAATTTTTGTTAATACTAAAAATATATAATATATAAAAATTATGTTACCATTATACATATAATGGTATAACTCTGGCTGTCAACCCTACTATATATATAATATAGTATCATACTTTATAAGTGATTCAAATACTATAAGTATGAAATATATATAAGTACTATATATTTAACTAACTATAATATAATATATTTCATTAAAGGCTAACTATGACGCACTATGACGTGAGGTTGTTAATGAAGACTAAAAACAGCAAAAATAATTCCCTTAAAAAAATTTTGCTTTGAAACATTCCATTCCATACTTTACATGTAAAATCCTCAAAAACATTATATTTAATATATTATAAATAGGAAACCATTATAACATGATACCTATGTTAAAACAATATAATAATGTTAGTTTTTAATAACTCTTATTTAAAAACGTATCTAATTACGCCTTCATCTTATCAAAGCGTGCATAATAAACCTAATTACTTGCCCAAAGCCACTTCCCTCATTCAAAGTTGTATACGATTACAAATCTTAAACTCAATCATTCGTGAGGTCCAAGTACTGTCCATCACCAAATTGCGGTGCAGAAATAACTATTTGTAAACACTTATGTATCTTATTATTAAAGTGTTAAGGTATATTTTTCATATATATAACACTTCTAAGGCAGCAGAATAAGTTAGTTGCCTATTCTGTACGCGCAATTATTATCTCTGACAGCCGTGTATGCTGGTCTGAACAAGTACAGTCTGTAACACAACTATTTAACAACAACGTTTTGTTTAAAAAACTATATAAACAGTAACAAGCTACAGTAAAGAGATAATTCTTATTTTTAAAAATTTTTTTTTTGTAATTTTCATTATTATGATCGTCTTCAAAATAAATGGACATTTTTACAGCATTTATTAATTTCTCATATAATTAGCATATTTTTATTGTATTACAAATATAGCAACTAAGCCAAGAGTAGAGTACATAATATAACATCATTATGCACGCATCGTTAATGTAATTTAGTACACCCGTCTGTACAGAAACGTGATTATCCAAAGCCTTATTCACGCTGGCATGTGGGCTACGGGCTAGATCATTGACACAACCTACGCGACAGCTCGCTCGTCACCTGCTAGCTTCATAAAAACTGCCGACTTTTTATATTCTAAATCTAGTTTTAAATCGGCGAACGAGTTACTAAACATTAAATAATAATAATTTTCAGCGTAATTGTACATTAACGAACGTCAAAACAATTTAAGACAGTCAATATTTTGAACATTTCGTTATATATTTTAAAGTTGATTCGGCTTTTAGTTGGAATTATAAAATTATTATTGACATTGATTTTCAGTCGATTAAATTCATGATGAAATTCGAAAATGAACTACAACGAATATTTTTTTTCAGCGCATCGATAACGGAGATCTCGTATAATTCCATGACAAATAAAATACTGGATGCCAAGAAGATAAGAAAGATACCATATATTTTTATAAGATAGTGCCAAATACCAATTAGATACGATACTGTTATATAACTTAGATAGAATTTTTAATTACCCATACAAGATGATGGAAGGAAGGACTATTGATTACAGACCAGATGGAGGTGGTCTTGATTATCACAATTCACCTCTTATGGCAGAAATACCAGTAGACAATTATTCACATATTCATAGAAGTATAGAACATCTTAGATCTATAGGTGTGCCGCATCCAATGGATCACCACAGGCATTTAGCAACGAACCTTACAGATTTAAGAAGGTACGAGCACCCCGATGATATACCAGAAATAAAGCCCTCCGTATTAAGGCTTTCAGAATTCAAAAATGGCTTGCAAGAAATAAGAATTCACAACGACCAAGAGAACGAAGTGCAAAGACAAATGACACCTCAAGACGACGGTCCTAAAGGATACAGTGCTCCATCTACACCTCTTTCCGAAAATGGTGGTCAAAGTGTTCCAGAAGAAAAGGTTAGATCTTGTTATTATTAAGCCGAATAAGTTTTATCCTTGAATACTTCGGAAACATAAGTTGATCTTCTGAAGTTATCAAATAAAATTTGTTATAGCACATTGTTAAAAAATCACGACTCGGGGGTCTTGTTCCGCGTATAATTTATCTTCTAATGAACGCTAGTCACTTTGATTTGTTTGAATTTTTCATAGCTTCTCTATTAGTTTCTTAGACTTGAAGTTTTAATACATACTATTGTATAGGTACTTAACTTTATTTGAATTTTAATTTTTCTTCTTTGTACTCGAGTTTTCAAGTATACTGCCAAATACAACGTGGTTTTTCGAGGAGTACTTATTAAAAGTGTTTGCCTAACGTGTGTTATAACTTCCTTGAAATTTATTCTTATTTATCATACATCAACTACTAGTTAAATATTAATATGCAGATCTGCCCAAATTTTACTGTGTTCTATAATCAAACTGACTAATTTTATTACATTGCTGACATAATATTACATACCCATTTATTTTTGGCAGTTTTGTCAAATCTTCTTATTCGAATAAATAATTGGTCTTTGAATACGAAACTTATAAGACTTAAAAATTCAACTGAAAGTAACCATTTTATCTATACATGCTTAAGATGTATTTAAATTTTATCTATTCTGTCGTTTTGTAAATACGAGTACGTCATTAACCACAAAATTTGATACATAAATAAAATATCAATAGAAAATCTATTGATAAATATCGAAATTGGCAAAAATATATTTTATATTAACCGTTATTATTTTGTTATTTATTTATATTAACCGTTAATTAAAATTAATTAGTTAATATAAGACGGTTGTAAAATATTTATTTGCTCATCTGTTTCCCTCAGAAAAACAGATATAATTAATTATCTGTACTGGGATTTAATATAATTCGACAACCACCTAAACGAAAGCCTCAAATGACGGCAGACATTACGCTTGATGAGTGCGGATGCGCCTTGGCTTGATCCAAGGTCAGACGCAGCCGGGTCGTACAAAGGTTGTATAGGACGACGCCTATTGTTTGTTCTCTCGCATTTAATACATAGTAACTTAGTGAGTTTTTCGTAAACATAATACCTTCCGGAACCGATATGAATCTAGTTTAAATTTTCGTTACTCCTCGTTGATTTACGGCATCTAAATGATTTCGCTTCGCGATTTTATCGTATAGGACCCGTCGTGCAAGATCATTTAATTTTCTGTGTTTTCATTTGCCTCATATACTCAATTGTTATTACATATTTATTACAAAGTAGGTATAAAATGCCGAAAACTGGATGAGGCTTTATGTCTCCCTTAGATTTATTTTATTAACAAAACAATTGATTTTAAGACGCTATGTAAATTTTTCAATACGCCAACGATACCCATTAATAAATATATGTCGATAAGACTGCTCCGTGACCCGATAGACCGCCAAAACATTACAAGGCCTGATAATACAAGGCACATTACAATGTTATGTAAACTTGACACAATATATGAAAGGTAGAGATTTTGTACATCTGTTTATTGCTTTGCTTAAAAGCAAACAAAACAAATTTTATTAGATACAATATTTTTTTTATAAAACTTGAAATCGTACCTATACCGTACTGTACCTATGGTCAATGGGTACGTGCAGTTAACTTCATCAAATAAGTCTACAGATGGGTTGCCACCTCTAACGACTAGGATAGAGTGCTCATAACCTGTTATCATACTGGCTCTCTAGTCTTCTCTCTCCCTTCCGACCGGAACATAATAATGCAAGCACTGCTGTTTGGCGGCAGAAAAAGATAAGATAGATATTATAACTAACATATTACGAAAAAATGGCCAACAAGCCTTGGCAATAATTAGGAACACTTCGAAAAATCAACTTAAAGTAAACTAAATACGAGTGCACTACCCAATACTAAAATGGACTAAAATATTTACTATAATATCAACTGTCAAAATGGTGTCAATAAAGCAGCGATCTTTACTCTCTTACTCTCTGACTCTCTGACTCTTTATTATATGAATGACTGATGAAGAGATATCGTATCACAAAGCCATCTATGCAAATAAGGTTGTAGTTTTGAGTTATAAGAAAGTGACCATATTAACCGGATGACCATATTACCCTCACGTACTATAGTACTTATCCAGACAGACTCTTAGGCAAAAAAACTGTCATACCACCAAGTAAATTTTTAACGGGTGGTGGAATACGGAATACAAATGTCCTGATGATACAGAATGATACAGGTGATTTTATATATTTTAGTTAATACACGTATTTAATCTTGCAACCTAAAATCTTATATATCTAAGGTTGACGATTGCGGACCAGCTAAAAGGTTGATAAGGATTGTGATGAGAGATAAAAAAAAGCTACTGTCTGGTATTAGATATTTTGACAATGTTACCGGCTACAATTTATAAAACGAGTTAACTGTGCTCCTTATCACGTAATCAAGGAACGGCCTGTCAAGGCCAGGACAATGATTCAATGCACAATTTTATTATGCTCATTTTCACCAAATAGTTTAAATTTGCATCAAATATATTTGCTTATTATTTAATACATGGATGGCTAACTTTTTTATTACAAACTTTTGGATCCTAAAATCTAGTCTTACGTTTGTATGTAAAATATTAATTTATTTATAAGAATGAGAAAAAAAAATAGATTTACTATTATTTTAACTTCAGTAATGTGGTTCCCATAATTTCAGTAGTACCGTCACACAAAATCATTTATTTGTAAATACTACATTATTTCTTTTTCTGCAAAAATAGAAATAATCGAAGCTGTGTGTACGTGTGTTGGTATACAATAATCTAAACTTGTTATTTTTGTTACACTTCATATATTGCAATTTGGACAAGCTTTTATTTAAAACAGCAAGATTTTTAAGTACCATGTAGTGGCGATGTAAGAATATCCACTACCCTATATCATCTCGTGGGTTTCCTAAGAGACGACAGCGGGAAACAAATCTGGAGATAGGCAGCAGCGTCTAATAGCGACTAAAAATAAAAATAAACTGCAGTTGCCAACCAGCTTTCCAAGCGTGGCAACCATAATAAATGTCCTCCCTATCAAGCAATCTATGGAGGAGTCTTATCTTTAGCAGTGAACTTTTATAAGGTGTAACGGTAACGGTAAGATTCTTTAAAACTTGAAACCCCGGAAGTGCAGTTTTCAAGCCCAAAGGCAATTTATTACCAATGTAGCCCATATCTAATGTAGACAATAAAGGCCGCAATTTAATATTATGTATCCCAGCCGTGGGAGCCCGTGACAAAACTGTCGATTACAATTCGGCTACATAAGATCCAGGAATTGCGCCAAAAAACATAACAGCTTCATGCCGTCCGCGTTTGAGTTATGCAACCGTCATTTTTGCAAGCACCAAAATTGTTATTGTTACGTATTTCACCCAAACATTTTAAATCCACAAAATTGACTTTCAATGCGCCAGCAACCTTCAAAATTTATTAGCACAAATTTGAATCTGCCCTGTTCGCGATGATTTAATACATATTATTTAAATTTTCGATATACTGGGTCGGTGTTGGTACACCGCCATAACTGCGAAATATACCTTCCTTGGATTCATAATGAATTCGAGAAAGGAACTGGAATGAAAAAAAATGCTTACTGTCTGCAAAGAATATCTTCACTAGTCTTTTGCAATTCGATATCTCTCTCAACATTGAATTTTTTCTTTTTTTTTATAATAATTTTTTTTATTGTTCATTTTCATGATCGATTACTAATCCTCGTTATAAAAACTATTTTTATGCGTTTGATAATTTCGCGGTATGCATTTTTCTTGTTTTTAGGCTTATTTTGACGGTATTCAATTCGACTGTATGTTTTTTTTATGTGTGTTACCTCGTAACTTTCTTCTGAGTGAACCGATTTCGATGATCCTTTTTTATTTACCATGGTCATGTAGAAAGAATGAACGAGGAAACAGTGACAAAGCAAATTTATGTTGCAGAAGTGAACGGCAGGGTCGGGAAGGGACGCCCTAGACGAAGGTTTATCGACCAAATTGGCGATACATTAAAAATGGGCCAGATTAGGAGTACCCTTAACCGACGAGCGTATATGCGTAGATATATGGATGTAAAGGAGGCGGGAGAGGTGTGTCAGGATCGCGCCAAATGAAATTCCGTAGTCTCTGCCTACCCCTCTGGGTGACAGGCGTGAGTGTTTGTATTGTATTGTATTTTTTTATTTAAAAGCTGGTACTTCTCATGTGGTCCCATATAAATTTGATTAAGGTCTGACCAATAGTTTTTGAGTTATCTTTACTAATTTATATTGAAGTCTAGTCTTTCTCTAGTCTTTAGTCTTTAAATTTTTTTAACAGTGGTAGAGCCACGCGGCAGCTTTTGCTGTCGCACGGATGGGCCGGCTCGAACCGGGGTGGTACCACGACCTCACAGAAAACCAGCGTGAAGTAGAGGTTTACCTCTGCGTTTCGCTTGGTGAGTGCAGGTGGCCGGAGGCCCTTTTTCACTGGAAATGAGGCATTCCATCTTAGTCCTCACGGGTGACAACGCATCTACATTTTGATTTGTAACAGAGGATTGTAGATGTCTATGGGCCGCAGCAACCACTTACCATCAGGTGGACTGTGTGCTCGTTTGTCACCCTTATCATATAAAAAAAAAAGAAAGTCAGTTGTAAAAAAAAATAATTTTAAATTAACTTGTCTGTGAAGTACGATGCTGAATTATTGACGGCTCCGTGGCGCAGTGGCTTAGCAATGAGTTGTTGCGCTGGAGGCCGCGGGTTCGAATCCCGCACGGACCAAGTATTTGTATGGCCTACAAATAATTGTTCCGCGTCTGGATGTTTGTCCTCGTGCAATCTTTGTTTGTAAACTGCCTCCACAATACAGGAGAAAATCCTATAGTGGGGGTAACGTTTTTTTTTAAATAATGAAAAAAATGATAAACGTGTTCTTTTCGTAAGCTGTGTAGTCTAGGCTCTACATCACATTAAACAACTAATTTGTTCCTGTTTCTGTTCATACATTCTAAATTAAAATATTATCATAATAAATTGAATTGACTAAAACTGCTAATGAATTTACGTGCTTTACAAACCAATGCCGATATGTTTTCATGTTAAATCTCATTTCGACATTTTATCTGCATTATTCAAAAACCTTGAATAAATACCGTATTTATTTAAGTCGAAATGTCTCTCTGTTTTGTTAATGCATTGAATATCGCAAGTGAAGTTATTCTATGACAAATTGTTTTTAACTAAAGTTCATAATAATGTAGGCACAATACCACTTAATTTCTGATGGCAAATGTACTACTAGACATCTTGTATCACACCTTTTACTCTTAACCTCTGCCCTACCCCTGCCGGTTTAAAGTTTAAAAATTTAAGTTACAGCGTATATATACCTAACACTGCTGGGCACCCGCTCATTTCTGAGAGGGTTTTAGGGCAAGGAAGTGTCCGCCGCGCTGCCCCAATGCGTGTTGGTGAACTTCACATGTCTTCGAAATATATTTTTTTCTTATTGCTCAGGCATGCAGGTTTCCTCACGATGGTTTCCTTCACTGCTGCGCACGTGGTAAATCAGCACTTAAAATTAACCATTTAATTGGTGCCAGTGGTGATCGAACCCGGGTTGCTCGCGTACTGAGAAATTTACAGAGAGCGCCCCCTGCCGGCTTGAGTGTTTAACATTTAGCGTACTCACCGCAATTTTGAACTTATTAATACAGTATTCAACTCATACATATCTGCATTTTTATTCTTAATTGTGGATAAATGTAGAGGTTAAAATTATCCACCATTGTGTGGAGATGTCTATGGGCCATAGGATATCCACTTACCATCAGGTGGACTGTGTGCTCCTTTGTCGCTCTTATTTTATACAAATAAAGAGAATAATTATACTTAAAAATACGAATATAAATAATTATGAAAATGATATTATCAACGTATTGTCTGCACCATCTAATCTATCGATAGTAAAAAAAAAACTCGATCTCCATTCCCGCGCGAAACGCCCGCGCTCGGCGTCGGTCGAGAAACCGAATTCGATTCAAGGCCGCATTCTTTCAAACCATCCATTGTCAATGTCGCTGATACCAGGGTTGCCAGGATTGAGTGATAAATACTTCTTATTATTATTAACTTGATAACCTAGCTTTTTAAATATAGTATCTATTGTTTCGTCATGAAGAAAAAGTAATTAGGTACAATTCTTTTTATAATAATTAATTAGTAAGATGTAGTAACTGCGAAAATATTAGGGCGGGGGGTTTTTTAAACTGCATATAATGGGTATTTCTGATCTACATACCTATTGTACTATTTCTTAAAATTATTTTTTTTTATTTATAAAACTGCGTTTACGTGATAGCGTTTAAGGAATTTATTTTAAGCATTAAAAAAATAGCATGGCGCCTCTGCCTTCAAATCGAAACTATTATACTTACTTACTTATCTTCACGCACAATCCCTGACGGGGTAGCCAGAGAGAACAGATCGCCAAGTGCCACGATCCTTACAAACCTCTTTCGCTTCTTTCAGATTCATTATCTTCTTCATGCATGCACGTCTAGGTATCCGAGTACTTTTGACCCTACCCTCTTCGAGCAATTTGCTCATATGGTCTTCGAAAGTTAGTCTCGGTCTACCTCGACACCTTTTAATATTAACTTTCGCGCTATATATTTTCTTCACCATTCGGTCTTCACTCATTCGCTCAACGTGCCCAAACCACCGAAGCACGCCCTTTTCAATTTTCAAGTTTCAATTTCAGTTTCAAAAATTGAAACTATTATAATTTATTTTTAAATAAATTACTTATCTACCTACCATACCACAGTTTATTTTGCTTAGATTATTAGACAACAGGGGTAGATTTAAAAAATATTCCAACTTTTCCTTTTAAATTACAACCTTATCTCCACGAGCGCTCACCCTTCTGATTGACGGACGAGCATCTAGCGAGCTAGCGATAGCGACTGACTCTTGTCGGAAATTCATTCACTAAAACACTGAACTATTTGAATTACTAGCGGGGTGAATATGGGACACCTCTATCATATAACGCGTCACAGTTGGGAAGTTTTGGTGTGCCTAACAATTAACTAAAAAGACAAGAAACTATGGCTCAAAATGATTGTAGGTATGTAATATATGTCATAAGTTATAACTTAATCTTTTCTGATTTGAAAATAAACGCCTGTATCATTACATATTATATTTTAACCACTTTTCATCTTTAAAACTTCAAACCAACAGAGAAAGATACGCTGCGTACGTTCCAAATGATGTAGCCGGAACAATGCTTAACTTCTTGATACGCATTCACGCACACATCTTCCTTCTTTATTTCTATATCAGCTCGTTAAATTTCATCGCTGGACGTACATATATGCACCTAAAACCATGTTGTTTATTGTAAATGACTTTAGATGCATGTGTGTGTTAGTCGTGTTCTTATAAGTTGAGCATGGTTTTGGCTTGGTTTTTGTATCACATGAAAACTAAGCTTGAATTATACGCAGCGCTACGTCTTTCTTTCTGTATTGGTCTGAGTTTAAAACTAGTATAAATACATAACAGTAACATAACAACATAACTAGTCTGCAAAGTGTTACGTAATAAAGCATTTCGTTTAAATGGTCCATTATAACTTGACCTACGTTTGTTTACGAAATCAATAGATACGTAGTCTCTTTATAGTGGTATTTTACGCTCAGAATTTCCTGTCCAGAATAACAAGAACTCGTTTTTAAAACACATTTCCCATTTGCAAAGTTCAATTTATAATGGATAATTGTCCCACTATATCGCGGCCCTCGTCACCATAAATCTTATGTTATGTTTACAGTTCAATCTAAAAAAGTTATTTGTGTGACCGCACTTCAAACGGTCAATGTCAACATACAGTGTGTACCAAATTTATAATTTGAATATTTTTAGAACATTTTTTTCTATTGCATTAATTACATTAATGTAATTAAAGAAACAGCTTTATTTAAGGTCATTGACTATTTAAAGAGCGAATATCAATATAAGTAATATCATTCAAATCAATATGCTAAAAGTCTTGTAAGTCAGGTTCACTTTTCCTGTCACTTTGTAGAATATTTTAATTCTGTTGTACTATTATCATTTTTAAAATTATTATTCAAAAGCGTTGTGACCACAAACTGAGACCGACTTAGATATATCACCTCTCGCTGCTCCGAATATTGAAAGAAAGGACACCTGTGAAATTACAAGATTATTTATGTAAAAATAAATTCTTAAACGTCACTGTCATAGCAATCATTTAAAATTAAAATTATACAAGGTATTCAATATTTATGTTGATTTCGGGTGTAGTATTTATATTTATTGTAACACCCTATTTTTCTAATTGATTGGTGAAAATGACTGGTTATAACTATAAATGGAAAGAAGAAAGAAAGAAAGCTTTAGTGATAAGCACAACATAACGTAAACTAGAAAATATAAGACACCATTCAGTACATACCTATTCTCGTGCTAATAATTTGTACCGGAATATGTAGCGAAATTGATATCCGTCAGTTGGACTTGGATCTTGGCCCTTAAAGAGATACTTTTCATTATAGACCTTTCCAAATATGAAGGACTTGCCTTAATTTATATCAATTTGTACGTAAGCATGCGTAGTACCTACATCTTTTCAAAGGGAGGTATATAGTCCTAGCTCCATAGTTTCGTGTGGGTTTTCAATGTTAAATTTTATCCCGTTTAGGCTTATTTAAGAGTTGTATGAACGTCACTGATCTCACGTTGGCGAGGCGCCGTCGTGCATCGCGACCTCGTAAGAGCATGTTTGGCAATCCGGACGTTGGTGCATGTTTTGATCACTTTGTCACCCCGCAGAGCAAAGTGAGATAAATGGTTACAGATTTTTTTTAAATATTTTTTTTATATGATAAGGGTGACAAACGAGAGCACAGTCCACCTGATGGTAAGTGGATGCTGCGGCCCATAGACATCTACATCTATCCTCTATTACAAATCAAAATGTAGATGCGTTGTCACCCGTGAGGACTAAGATGGAATGCCTTATTTCCAGTAAAAAAGGCCTGCAGCCACCTGCACTCACCAAGCGAAACACAGAAGTAAACATCTACTTCACGCTGGTTTTCTGTGAGGTCGTGGTACCACCCCGGTTCGAGCCGGCCCATCCGTGCGACAGCAAAAGCTGCCGCGTGGCTCTACCACTGTTAAAAAAAATAATTTGCTTAGATCCGTGTAATAAAATAAAATGATGTGTCTTACCTAGATTGAAGAGCACCTCCCGCCCTCTCTTAATTGCGCGCACTATCCCTGTCACCACTAATCCTAAAACCTCTAAGTCAACTTTCCATCTTAGCAATCTACCGCTGAGTATATTTCACCTAAGGATGCCTCTTAGAGGAAAACACGCGTCGTATTATTGACGGTGGTGTGTCTTTCCTAGCGTAGCGGTGTTGGGATTGGGAGTAGTGGTGCTGGATTCAGTGCGCTGATCTCAGAAGATTAATTTTTTGACATCTTTAATATAATGGATTTCCGCAAAGTAACGCCTGGTTCTATTAATTAGATTAATTGTAATTTATTCTGTCCTCGGAAGCAACAAGACTTTTTGTCATCTGGCGTAGTCGACTTTTATGATAACCATGAAATGAGAGGAGTTGGAGGACTGTCTTGTCTTTATATATGTGTAATTATATTTCATTTTTAATAATAACCAAAGAAAACTAGTCGTTATAGCATCGACTAATAATAATCTGTAGGCGACTCGCCACATCTTGATCCGTTCCGTTTCTTGGAACGCACCACCAAATTATTTATCGCGTGTTCACTTCCAGTGTATACAAAACATACCATGTTCACTTCTGCTAGAGTCGATTCTGCCATGACAACTAAGTTCCTAACAAATTTACACAGTAATTTTGATTGACACCAACCATTACGAGTGAGTTAGGCATTGCGTCATCAAGTAACTACGGACATGTTTTATTTTTTTTTAGATGCCACAATTTTATTTTTGTATCATGATAAATTAGTTTACATGCGATTTTGAACCATAAAAGTATGATAAGAAAACACTGCGATAATTTGCAATGATCACTGTTAATTTTGTGCGCCTGCGGCTAAAAGTAACTTTTGAAGTACGTACGCAAGTTGGATTAACGTAATTCTTTGTTTCTATATCATCTACAGGCAAGCTGTACATACGTAGCAAGGCAAAGGCCTTGCTACCTGTCTACCGCTACTGTAACCTATGTGAAGATAATTCTATATCTTCACGTAATTTACCGTAGTGGACTGCACGTTTATTATAGAACCACGAATAATATACACGCTATACTATCGTTAATCTGTAATATAACCAAGTTTGGTATAATACGTTGAAGACACTATTAAGAAATTATTCTCAACATGACTATTCAATAAAATTAAAATATTAATCAAACCGATCACATCTCCCATATCCAATGTCCCGATTGATATAAGGTAAGGTTAAAATGATGTGTCCAAAACACTAAGATCTTAAGGATATATCAATGTTTTTAAAAGTTAAAATTCTTCTTTGTATACATGCTCATGCATAGCAGTACTTACAGATTTTTTTTTATAGAATAAGGGTGTCAAATGAATATAGAGTACACCCGATGGTAAGTAATAGCTGTAGCCCATAGACATTAAATATCTACACCTAACCCGACAAAATGTAGATGCGTGCGAATTTTCTGCCGACTTCCAAAAAGGAGACGGTACTCAATTCGACTGTATGTTTTTTTATGTGTGTTACTTTGTAATTTTTTTCTGGGTGAACCGATTTCGATGATTCTTTTTTTATTTGAAAGCTGATACTTCTCGTGTGGTCCCATATGATCAAGGTCTGACCAATAGTTTTTGAGTTATTCTTAATAATTTATATTGAAGTCGGCTGTACAACATTTTTAAAATTTAATTGTTTAAATTACCTTCTCTATCAGTCCGTGTAAGCCACCGCTATACATTGGCTATTACCGATATAGGGAGGATTTGTTTTCGTCAGTCATGGCAGGTGGATTAACGATCACAGTTCTTGTCTAGCACCTAGCTTCATAATTATATTTAGCCAACATAACCTCAAAAATTCCAGTCTGGTTTCTGATGATGTTAGTGCTGTCAGCCTCAGATGAGCGAAGCCAATTGAAGACACAGTTACCGGTAATCGATTTATGTTCTCAGAAGTGACAACGCAAATGTTACTAAGCCCGAGGGCAGTTACAAAAATATCATATAATGTCATTGCGCGTATACAAAACCTAAGATTTGTTGGCCTATATGCTAGATTGTCACCTATTAAACATTAATAACGCATATTACCAAAGCCCAAGGTCAACGAACACATTAACTTAAATAGTAAATAAGGAGATAAATAACCTGTATGTACAAAATTACACTAATCTTGATACAGTCACGCGATACCACTATCTTTCGTATGATATAATTACGACCCTGCCTAAGGCTATATTACGCTTTGTCTCAACGGCTTCAAATTTTGGGTATTCACTATGGGATATTTAGTTTAGTAAATTCCATATAAAATCACTTTACCATATTTTTAATTTTGATCTTAAACACGCACTAGATATATGTACTAGATAGTTAAGTCGATATATTGACTATTTTAATTCTCTGGAGGTCAGTATTCCTGACGAAGTGTCGATATTAATTTGTATCGAGTGCTAACACTCGACAAAAAAGTAATATGCACATATTTTATACGTTGCTATGTAAAATATATGCAAATGAAAGAATGGATGAATTAATATACTTATTGTACACTGCAAACAAATAATTTTTTTTTTATAGGAGAGGGGGCAAACGAGCATGCGGCTCACCTGATGGTAAGTGACTACCGCCGCCCATGAACAACTACAACACCAGGGGAATCGCAGATGCGTTGCCGGCCTCTTAAAAAGGAGTTCGCTCTTTTCTTGAAGGTCCCTAAGTCGTATCGCTGATGGTAATCGATTCCACAAGGAGGTCGTGCGAGGAAGAAAACATCTTCTAAATCACACAGTGGTGGACCGCCAATCATCCAGATGGTGTGGATGGTATCGGGAGTTCTGCCGCGATGTGCGTTCGTGAAATTTGGCGGCTGGGATTAATCCGGACAATTCCTCAGAGCACTCCCCATGGTAGATGCGAAAGAAAATGCAAAGGGATGCAACATCTCTTCGCAGTGCCAATGAATCGAGCCGATCGGAAAGGGCTCGGTCGTCGACAATTCGAGCCGCTCTGCGTTGGATGCGGTCAAGTGGAAGGAGCTGGCACTGGGGAGCCCCTGCCCAGAGATGGGAACAGTATTCCATGTGAGGCCGAACTTGCGCCTTGTAAAGTAGCAGGCGGTGTGCCGGCATGAAATACTGTCCCGCTCTGCTGAGCACGCCAAGCTTTTTAGAGGCCAATTTGGCCTTCCCTTCCAAGTGACCACGAAACTGCACGCCACTCGATATGTCGACTCCGAGGATACCGATACTGGCTGAGGCAAGAAGGGGAGTGCCTTGAAACTGAGGAGATACAACAAAGGGGTTCTTTTTAGCGGTAAACGCGCAAACTTGTGTCTTCTGAGGATTATAAATTGGACTAGATTTAGTCGCCCCCAATCCGAGACTGTTCAGCAAAGACTCGACTTCAGACACAAGTTTGTTCCGGTACTCAGCGACGTTTTCCCGAGAAATATTGGCACGGCCGGTGTATAGAGCATCACCACCAGTTACCAGTTAGCAACATATCATTGATATGCAGAAGAAACAGCGTTGGTGATAGCACACAGCCTTGTGGAACACCAGCGTTAATAGGCTTGTAGTCAGAGCATGCACCGTCTACAACGACCTTGATGCTCCGATCTGCAAGGAAGCTGGTGATCTAATTGCACAATTTCTCGGGAAGCCCATAGGAAGGGAGCTTCGAAAGAAGCGCTTTGTGCCAAACCCGATCGAAGGCCTTCGCAATGTCCAGACTAACGGCCAACGCCTCCCCCTTGGACTCTACTACCTCCGCCCATCTATGGGTCATGTAGACCAGAAGATCACCAGCTGATCGACCCCGACGAAAACCGTATTGGCGGTCACTAATCAGCTGGTGATCCTCAAGGTACCGGATGAGCTGGCAGTTAATAATGGATTCCATTATTTTGGAGAACAAGGAGGTGATCGCGATAGGCCTATAGTTGGATGGGTCTGAGCGGTCGCCTTTTTTAGGGATCGGGTGGACAAAAGCTGTCTTCCATGAATTCGGGACTACGCCTTGGGAGTAGGAGTACCGGAAAAGACGCGTTAGGATCGGTGCCAACTCCGGAGTACACGTCCTCAGCACAATTGGGGGGATTCCGTCAGGCCCACTCGACTTCTGGATGTCCAGGGAGAGCAGTGCTTTGCGAACCGAGCGCTGTGAGAACAGCACATCCGGCATGGAGCACTCACACCGCGGGATGGTCGGCGGTGTTTTCCCCCCGTCATCAAGAGTGGAGTTGGACGCAAAAAGGGAGCCTAAAAGGTCGGCTTTGTCTTTTGCGTCATGGGCCAGTGAGTCATCCTCCCTGTTCAGAGATGGTAGTGATGGCTTACAGAAATTCCCTTGGACAGCCTTGGCGAGAGACCAGAATGCACGGGTTCCCGAAGGAAGGCGAACTAGTTTCTCGCCAATTCTGCCTATGTGCTCTGACTTTGCCTTGGCAATAACTCTTTTGAAGGACCTGGAGGCGAAGTTATACTTCTTTTTAAGTGTGCTGGTATTTACATCCCGAGTCGCCGAAGCCGCAGCCCAGGCTTGATAACACTCCTGCTTACTGCGTAATGCAGTCTTACAGGAGCGACCAAACCAAGGCTGAGATCTGCCTCCGATGGGTACCACAGATGATGGATTTAAATATACAAATAACATTACAAAAAAGCAGATCATATGCAAAATTTGGCGGCCTTATCACTACATAGCCATCTCTTCCATACAACCAAATGTGTAAAGGAATAAAACAATGAATACTAGGTAGATGGTGCAATATAAATATAGATACATAATATAATATCAATAGATGCGATATATAGACAATACATGCAACAAAATAACATATAAAGAACTAATACATAATAAAAGATAAAGTAAAACATATAATATATACATATACAAACATATATTATATAAATATATAAACAAACTTACATATCTACCCAAAAATACATTTATAAATTACAAAATTCCTCAAACAATAATATAAAGCCGATAGATACAGTAAATACATACAAATGCTAATAGTTAATTTTTTTTTTAAATAAATTTGAAGTGACCAACAAAATTACAGTTCACGCGATGACAAT
The DNA here is from genome assembly GCA_963668995.1 of Parnassius mnemosyne. Lineage (NCBI taxonomy): Eukaryota > Metazoa > Arthropoda > Insecta > Lepidoptera > Papilionidae > Parnassius > Parnassius mnemosyne. Next base: position 11,919,438 of record CAVLGL010000092.1, on the reverse strand, counting down.
TGGTTACTGCAGCTCATAGACACTTTTTAAACGATGAAAGCTAAAATTCGATGTAACCTCTGAAGAATAGGATGTAATGGCCCATAGACTGTCTACTATTACTACTAGTCTTATTACTTTCTATACTTTTAGACGAGAACACAGCAATACAAGCATTGCTATTTGGCGGCAGAAATAGGTAAGAGAGTAGTATCTATACAGATGGACTCCTGGGCAAAAACCACCTAGTAAACTTTTAACAGGTTGTTTTAATTAAAAGGTATACAGAATGATACAGCTGGTTTTATATATATTTTTTAATTAATGCAAGTATTAACTAAAAATCTTGGAGCCTAAAAGCATAAATATCTAAGGTTGATTGCGGACCTGCTAAAAGATTGATAAGGATTGCGATCATAGATAAAAACCGGAAAACAACATTGCTGACACTAGTTTTATTGATTGATGAATTTCTTGCATTATTTTTTTAAATATTTGTCTCTGATATCTCAAAAACGTACAAATGTTTGAAGTTATTTAAAATTCACAGACAGAATGTAAGCACTACTATCTTTATTATTTAAAGTTTTTTGCTCGTCCTCATAGCGATTCATCATCTTGATTATCTAGTAGCGGGGTACCTGTTTTGAATTCGAAAGATCATAGATCCGCACATTGGGTGAAACGTGTTTCGGCTAACATTCGATCATTTAAATAATGTAAAATATTTTTTATTAATTTTTATTTTTATAAAATACATCGATGAAATAATTAACTAAAATGATAATAAATCTGCACGTTAGGTGAAACGACTTTCGACTAACATTTGATCATAAAAAAAAAACTTCTATAATTTTTTTAAACTTATAAATGCATAATATATAAATGCATATGTATATACACACATATATATATACATATATATATATATATATATACATATATATATATATATATATATATATATATACACAGCAGCGTTAAGCTGCTATTTTACGCTGGTTTTCTGTGAGAGCATGGTCCTTCCCCGGTTGAGCCGACCCATTCGTGCTACAACTATACTACTAATATAGCTGCAGCATGCATATAATATATATATATATAAGTAATGCCTTAAGGCATTCTCTAAAAAGTACGATTTTTTTGTGCATAAAAGTTTATACGTGGTAGAGCCATGCTGCAGCTATATTAGTAGTATAGTTGTAGCACGAATGGGTCGGCTCGACCGGGGAAGGACCACGCTCTCACAGAAAACCAGCGTAAAATAGCAGCTTAACGCTGCTTTGTTTCGTATGGTGAGTGTAGAGAACCGGAGACCCTTTTTACTGGTAAAGAGGCATTCCATCACTGTCCTCACGGGTGACAACGCATCTGCATCTTGAGTCTTTATTGAGGATAGATGTAGATGTCTATGGGTCACAGTAACCACTTACCATCAGGTGGACTGTGTGCTCGTTTGTCACCCTATCCTATAAAATAAAAATATTAATAGAAAAATGCAATGTTAACTAATACGAATAACCGCAATATATCGCTGTTCGCTTTGGAGATCAAAAGAACATCATATTATAATTTTATCAAACAGAAAACTACACACTATACATATTTATATCTCCCAGCATTTTAATTGTCCTACTTTAAAAATGCACATCACGTCCGTTTAAGGATGTATTTGACTATTATCGAGGAACGTCATCTATCTCATGATTTCGAAACTTAATAATGATGCTATTTTAGTATCTATTTTTAAGAATGAGTGCTTAACATGTATTAATTTGTATATTTTGTTCAGGTTTTACAGTGTATTTTCCTTAGGTACCACTTATATATCGAAGACATGTAAATTAGATATAAGCTATTGGCAAGATTAATTAATTTTAAATTTCAATCTCAAGTACCGTGGTGGCTTAGTACGCGATCAACTTGATCCGGTCCTAGCCGGGACTAATAAATTTTAAATTGCAATTTTCAGTTCTGGTTTACCACTTGCTCGTCAATGAAGTTACTAATTTGTAAAGAAACCTGAAGGTCTAGAGAATAAAATGTTTTGAGCACATGTAAAGTTCGCCAAAATGCACAGTAACAGTACGCGAACAAATTTTCTCAATAAACCTCTCAGAAAGGACTGTGCTCAAGGGTTGTGTATATATATATAGGGTGTATTTTTTTTCTTTTCACAGAAATAATTAAGGATAACACAAAACCTCGGTCCATGACACAGTTATTTTTTATATTTATAAAAACTTTACGAAACTTGTAAATTTGCATAATATTAACTCACAATAATCTGTTCTGATCTTGGTGCCGATGGTAAATAGCTACTGCAACCTATAAACATGCGCAACCAGCTGCAATCAAAAAAGTTATATCCAGCGTGTTTATATTTCTATATACATTTTAACAACTATATTTTCTTCTTCTTTTTTTTAATAATTTATTTTGTACAATAACAGATTATATACAATATTAAAAAGTATAATTTTTCAAACTATATTGAAAGAAATTACATTCTCCCATTCTCATCATCATCATCAGCCTGCGGCAGTTCACATAGGTCTCTCTCTAAACGCACTATTACAGCGTACTATTATGTATTGACAGCACTACATAATTAGAAACGAGGCATTTCGTCGTTGTTTCCAGAGGTGACAACGCTTCTGCATTATGATTCTTAATTTGTAATGTGAAAATAAGAGCTTTTTACTAAATGCATACAAAAGTATACGAGTATACGCTACTTCTAACAAAAACACAATTTAAAATTTTTTTTATACGTCTGTCTGTTTGTTCCGGCTAATCTACGAAATGGCTGGACCGATTTTGACGGAACTTTCACTGGCAGATATATGATGTTATAAGGAGTAACTAACTTTTATTTTAGAAAAATAATTGGGGTTCCGCGCAAAATAATTAAATCCCTAAATTACACGCGAGAGAAGTCGCGAAGAACAGCTAATTGAAGATAAATTTAGATTTCTATGGGCCACAGCAAACAGTGTACTCGTTTCTCACCCCCCCATTCTGTAAAAAAAAACACTACTTAGCCCGATCTTCGGCTTCAAGCATTCAGTTACTAACAACCACCTTTCGCGTATAGTTCCATAGCAAGTTAGGGGCGTCCCACATTACGTACACCTATGTGCGCTCTCCACTAGTTGTCTTGTGTCTTATAAATTAAAAATATATGTATATATTTTTAAGGTATTGTAATACCATATAACCTATCGATATCTTTATTTAGTAGACTCACTGTCTAGTCTGTGAGAGGCACTGAGCAGACATCGGACAGTTAAATTTATAATGTCTCTTAACTATATTAACATATTAGCTGTGATATTTTTGTTAGATATGTAAAATCTACTAGTCTTAAAAATAATTTGTTGTTGGGAACTGACAGTGCTTTCATAATAACATTCTTTTAAGCGTCTAGTAAGAATGCAAATAAATAATTACTGCCCGAATTACGCAATAAAAAGTATGTTATATCGAGAAAAGTTGAACACGCCCGCAGATATGGCTTGCACGTTGTTTAGTTCCCGGACACTTTGTAGTTTTCATGCACTCATACTTGTATACAATTTAAAGTATCATAATTTATGCTTTTAAAATATCAAGTTTTGAAATTCATAACTTATTGAGAAGTTAGGTTAACTTTTAAATGGAATCTGGCTGTATTTAATTTTGTTTCTAAAACTACTTTACATGATATAACAGCAGTTTTGTTACCCTTATTATTTAGTTTCATGAACTGTCCGTATAGATATATAGCAATGGTAACTTACACTATGGTTTGCGCGGCACCATCACAGACGCAGTGACGTCACGCAAGCGCATTTAGCGCGACCTTGCGTCGCTTCAATGCCAGGCAGAAATTAGGCAGTGCGAGTACTGAAACGACGACGTATCCTCTATGTTCTTACGTCAATCAAAATTTTAATAAAATAAAGAACACTATAAAAATCCATAACTCCCACCTTATGTATATTTTGACTTGGATTGCATAAAAGTTACAGGTAAGGTTACAGAGTACATACGTCCCACTGCTGGGCACAGGTATCGTCTCACTTCTGAGAGGCTTCTGAGAGGGTGAGGGCGTTGCCCCAATGCGTGTTAGCGAACTTCACATGTCTTTGAAATATTTTTTTATTTCTGGGACATGCCGGTTTCCTCACGATGTTTTCCATCACCAACGAGCACGTGGCAAATCAGCACTTAAAATTGCAATTAACAGTTTTTTACGTGGTAGAGCCATGCTGCAGCTATATTACTGGTAGTTGTAGTACGAATGGGTCGGCTCGACCGGGTAAGGACCAAGCTCTCACAGAATACCAGCGTAAAATAGCAGCTTGACGCTGCTGTGTTTCGTATGGTGACTGTAGAGAACCGGAGACCATTTTTACTGGAAACGAGGCGTTGCATCTTAGTCCTCACGGGTGACAACGCATCTGCATTTCAATTCGTCATCGAGGATAGATGAAGATGTCTATGGGCCACAGCAACCACTTACCATCAGGTGGACTGTGTGCTCGATTGTCACCCTTATCCTATTAAAAAAAAATCCATGGTGCCGGCGGCGATCGAACCTATTATTGCATACAAAACATTATATTTTATTACTCCTGTCACTAATACTGGTGTATTTTTCCGAAACTTCCTCGAATAACATATAGAACAATTTATTAAAGGGAGTTGTTCTTGCGCTATTTTTTACGAGGTAGAGCCACGCTATAGCTATATTGTGGTTACAGAACGATTGGGTCTTCACGACCGGGGAAGGACCACGCTCTCACATAATACCGTGAAAGTGAGACCCTTTTTACTGACAAGAGATGGTGTCACCCATCATAGGCATTTTAATTCTTTATGAGAATTTCTACTGAAAAACTCAGGGGTGACAACGCGTCTGTATTTTTATTCTTAATCGAAGATAAATGTCGATGTCCATGGGCCGCAGCATCCACTTACCATCAGGTGGAATGATGCTCGTTTGTCACCCATATTCTATTGAAAAAAATACTAGTAAATTACGCTATGATGGACACCGACCACAGAAAGGCACTGATACCACACATTTATTTGTCCGAAAATTGGATACTTCCTCTGTGTAATCTATACGATATATGTACATACATAAATTTTGCATGGATTACCCTATATTCCTAACAATTATTTGTCTATTTGTCGGCTATACAATTAGCAAGTGAACACTGAATGAATGAATGAATGGAAAAACCCTTCCATGCGAGAATCAAAAATGTGACCCGCAAAGCTGCTGCAACCAAATGCTTAGCTATTTTTTTAATAACTAGCTTTACGGCTCTGGGTTCTAGCCCTTATGAGTCTGAAGTTACAATGTTTAATTATCCTTCATAGTACACTGCGTCACAATATGTTGATGCGTCACATTGTGCAGCCCTTGGGAGATTTTGACGAAAGCTTGAGCCAGCAGACAGCTGACACTTGGCGATGGCGATGGTATCTCACTTAATACACAAAATCGCACCACTTTTACATATCAAAATCCACTTCAAACCATTATTTAAGCAATAATACAAGAGCAGTAAACCGCCGCCGGTCAAGTTCCCGCCAAAACTCCTGCTTAGCTATTGTGCTACGGGGCCACAGATAATGTAAAAATGAATATCTGTATGCTGGGCACAGGTATCTCATTTCTGAAATGACTTCAGAGCAGGAAAGAGATATGTTTCTGTTCATTACTGAAATTTTAACATGACTGAGGTTTAAGTCGCTTATATCAGAAGCTACTCTTAGTTTGGGATTAAGTTTTGATGAAGTCCGGTTCTTTAAAAATATTAATAAATAAGACATAATAATCGACGGCTCCGTGGCGCAGTGGTTTAGCAATGAGTTGCTACGCTGGGGGCCGCGGGATCGAATACCGCACGAAACAAGTATTTATAAGGCCTACAAATAATTGTTCCAGGTGTGGGTGTTTGTCCTTGTGAAATTTGTGTTTGTAAATTGCCTCCACGATACAGGAGAACACGATACACGATACAGGTCCTAATGTGGTGGTAACATTATTTAAAAAAAACATAAGATACAACTCACAACTCACAGAGTTTACTAATGGCTTAAAAGACAAGCATCCAAGCCAAAAATCTTAATAAAAAAAATAAACAGAGTTTACTAAATTTCAAGCACATATTGTAATTATCCAACTATAACCGTAGTTATAGCCACAGAGTATTTATAGCGACACCGAAAATTTCAAGCACTACTTCAACTCAAAATTATATCGACCCTCGAAAATTGTTATTTATAGTTGGCATACTGAACCCTCCGGGAAATAATTAATTTTCGCACGAAAGTGGCAAGTGCAGGATATTAGGAGAAACCACCAGTCATCGCTCAGCGATCTAAATGACCACGACACCCCCTTACACTATACATGACTGAGATTTTAATTATTACTCTATAATTTGGACCCCTAAAACAATTCGAAATAATTAAGCTTTTAATATGAAACAAAGTACGGAAATACGAAAATACAAAGAATAATAAAAAATTTTATCACCAGCAATTGTTTTTCATTTCACAGAGACATCAATGTCTTGTCACGACCTACAGTTAATAATAATGTTGATTATTTTTTATTAAATCACTATATCTGACACTAGTTATTTCAAGTGGTTATGAATTTCTAGATCTGTTATGTATTCTCCTGGTTTTCAATAACGGCAACAACTTACGAATAATCGAAAGCATACACTCGCGATACCATCCATACCATCTGGATGATTGGCGATCCACAACAGTGCGATTTACAAGAAGTCTTCTACATCGTACAACTTCCTTGTGGAATCGACTACCACCAGCGATATTTCCGGATCGAGCCTGCTCTTTTTTTAAAGACCACCTACGATTCCTCTGGTGTTGCAGTTGTTCATGGGCGGCGATTCACACTTACCAACAGCATGCTCGTTTGTCCCCACTACTATTAAAAAACTGCCATTTAATATACCTACCTTTGTTCTAAACTTCCCATGCATGATGTTAGCTTTTTTAAAGATTCGACGATATTTTTTTCTTTTTTAGGAAGGAATATTAACAGTGCTGAACACTAAAACTATACCCGTTGATTAACAACTCCAAATTAGCTTAAATGTCGGTGCCAAACGTGGTTCACAACAGTAGTCGAATGGCGGATTTCAACTCACGACTTTTTTAAATTCACGTACCCGTCACCAATATGCTACTGCCGCTTATGTTATAATCATGACAAACCTTAACCAACAATTTTTATTTTTGTAATGACAAATCCGAACCAATATATTTTTTACTTGAAAAGTATTGTTGCTTTTATTTTGTTTTTTCACAAAGTAGGGTCTAGCAGGATTCGAAGTCTCGGTGTGGCAAAATATGTTTAAAGACAATTACACTAATATAATATCCGCTTTGGCCACTAACGGGTTTTAACGTTAACCCTTTGGTATCCCGTAATTTGCATAGATAAGTAAATACGCTGTAGAATCGATTGCCTTGAACTACGAGACATCTTATCTAGGAGTAAACGTTAAATTTATTATCCTTGATATCTATCACTTTAGAATACTGATTATCCTTATCAGGTTGGTTCAGTCTCCATAATTTCTTAAGTTGTAACTGGTAAGATTTCTTTAAAAAAAAATGTTTGCATACACTGTTACGTATGAATTAGACTTCAATAAATTACTATAACTGGACTAATTTTATTATAAACAAACACCAATATAACTAATAAGCTAAAGGAGGAAATAAACGGCTTTTTAAACCACAATTATAACTATTCTAAAAAACAAACGTTAATAGTAGTCGGTCTAAAAATCTTGACTATAGATAGCTTATTTAAAAATCTATGTTTATTGCGTATGTTATATAAATAATATGAAACCTAAAACAGTACTCGTGGGAAGCCCTACAGAAAATATTGTGCAGATCCTGTAAACTGTTTAACGATGTAGCACTGCGTATTCTCCCATATAATTGCCCATCCGTTACAGCACGGTGGTCCCACTGACCATATGACCTATATCTGAAGATCTTGGCAAATTGTGACACCTGCGATGAAGCCGTATAATGACGTTAAGGGAAGATACAGTTTTTTTTTTACGGTTCGATCTTTTACTTCACTACGTATCAGTATAATCTCTTCTCTTCGAATAATTGCCAAATATTTTTCTTAAATTTTAATATAAATCATTTATTTTACATTGAAATACGTTATAACTGGATTATGATAAAAATATTTATGTTGGATATTTTATAATGATCATAAATTTTGTCATTACTTATTTTATTATAGTCGATAGATTATAAAAATGGAATAAATTAATATTGATTTACTTTGAACACAAACAAACTTCAAGCAATGGAAAAATCTTAGAAATACTGTAGATTTTTCAAATGTTCTTACAATTAAACAGTAAATTTAATAAAAGCGTCAGCTAATCAGTAATCATAATTTAGTATAATCTAACTTATTGTAATTTTGGGATTATAATTTCATTTTGAACACGTTTTAAATTGTACTAGATGATATTGATAGTAAAAGATATAGATTAAATACTGGTTTACTATGTGCTCGGCAATGAAAGAAAACCGTAAGTTCTTAAAAATAGTCGAAGACATGTGAAGCCCTATTTAAAGCCCAATTATTACGACTCAAATGCCCTTCTTAAAATATGATTTACGAGTAAGGGTGTATACCTCCCTCATTGTAAGGACGATTTGCTATTCGTCCTTTCAAATTTAATTTACTTTATATTTATTAAATTAATAAATTAAAAATTAATAATGAGGAAAAACTAATGCGACGAATTGGTATGCACGTATTCCAAAATTATATTAATTTTGAAATATATTTAATATAATTTCAAAATATACCTGTATTCCAAAATTAATTTCCCAAAATGAATAACTAAGTAGTACCACCAACGATCCCAAACCCCATAAGTAATAAAACTAAACTGCTTTTTTCGTCATATTTGATTTTAAGTTTTAAACTATATTCTTATTACAATATCAATATCTTATCCGATGACATGTTTAAATAAGATTTGCATTTTATATGTTAAGAAGTGCATAAACAAAAAATAAAACAAGATCATAAATAAATTTGCATTAATTATATCTGTATTCTGCAGTAGATATTTCATAAATGCAACACTAATAAATCTTTAATAAGGTGTTAAGAAAGTTATTTATATTACCACCTCGGTATAAATTTAAAATCTGTTTAGTCCATTTGGATCTAAGCCAGTGTGTTACGTGTGACCACAGATGAAATAATGTTACTACGTAAGTGTGACTTAAGATTGATTTATCACTATGACAATTTAAGTATTTTTTTATTGTTTAATGAAATCACATACTTTAAGTCTTACTGAATATTTAATAAAATAATTTAATTATACATACATGTCTTTTTTTAATAGGACAGGGTGACAAACGAGCACACAGTCCACCTGATGGCAAGTGATTACTGTGGCCCACAGACACCTACATCTATCCTCGTATGCGAAACACAATGCAGATGCGGTGACACCCGTGAGGACTAAGATGGAATGCCTCTTTTCCAGTAAAAAGGGTCTCCGGTTCTCTACACTCACCATACGAAACACAGTAATGTTAAGCTACTATTTTACGCTGGTATCATGTGAGAGCGAAGTCCTTCCCCGGTCTTGCCGATCCATTCGTGCTACAACTATACTACTAATATAGCTGCAGCATGGCTCTACCACGTAAGTTCTAAGTTACAACTTACGTTGTAGAGCCACGCTGCAGCTATATTATGGTTGTAGAACGAATGGGTCTGCTCGATCAACGAAGGACCACGCTCTCACATAATACCAGCGCGGAATAGCAACTTAATGCTGGTGTATTTCGTATTATGTAGTAGTGTAGAGATCCGGAGATCCTTTTTACTGGACATGAGGTATTCCATCTTAGTCCTCAGGGGTGACAACGCATCTGCATTGTGCCATTGGCCTCAACATTTACTTACGACTGTGTGTTCGTTTGTCACCTTCATTCTGTCAAAATGCCTTTTTTATTACTATTCTTAAATTTACGTACTCTTTTTTCTTTTTAAGGTAATAAACTTTAAAAATATAATTTTAAATATAGCTCTCTCAACCATCTTTACTATTTTAGCATAATCAGTGAACAGGATACGAATCCGTATTAAATTCGAACAGGATGTTCGATTCAAGAGGGATGCTGCGACCTGCGCTTCGACCCCGCAGGTGACATCCCATATGGCTTGCGCAAACATAGCCCCAGTTAAGCTATACGAAAAGAATATTATAATACTCTTACTTAAGGTTCACTTTGGTTGCATATTATGTCTTGGTTTTCAACACAGCCCGTGGGAAAACGTAAGTTTACCTAAATGCGGAAACTTATTTTTTTTTTTAATTCCATTGTGACGATTCTGTAGTGTTGTGCAACGCCTTTGTTGCGATTGATTTATTGCATACCGATATAAAGTACACTTCCTTTTGTCAATCAGTCTGCGCATGTTAGTGATGTGCCAGAAATATAAGCCATGGGAATATAGAATCAAGCAATAGACCCCATTTTATAGTTGGTAAGATATGCGCAATTTTATGATGCAAGTGTAAAGATAATAAAATATGTAATTATTTTAATTCTAAGAAGTTTGGTTATAATGTAGTTTGTGTATAACATAGTGTGGATTCGACTAACATATTTATTTTATTTATTATTTATAAGGTACATCAACAATAGAACATATAATATATATACAATCCTTAAGCATACATATTATAAAAAGTAGAAAACATTAATAATGAGTAATTATAAGTCAAACCACAGAAAATTTTTTGCCACGGTAATCAACCTCCGATTTTATAAATAAGAAAATCAGAATGCTTGTAATAAACTAAATCGCCTTTTTAAAATATCAACTGAATATTCCAAAGAAAGCGTCTTACACTAAGTTATTCATCGTAAGTGTACTTTTCATGTAAACTCTCACACAGAGTGATACTATCGGAATTATCTGTATATGACTATTATTTATAATATGTAGAGATAGTCCTACATAGTTTAAAACAAAGTTGCTTCCCGTCGTCTGTACGTTTAGATCTTTTAAATTTAGTTAATAACTTATAAATTGATCGAGTTTACACTAAGTTATTCATCGTAAGTGTTCTTTTCATGTAAACTCTCACACAGAGTGATACTATCGGAATTATCTGTATATGACTATTATTTATAATATGTAGAGATAGTCCTACATAGTTTAAAACAAAGTTGCTTCCCGTCGTCTGTACGTTTAGATCTTTTAAATTTAGTTAATAACTTATAAATTGATCGAGTTTACACTAAGTTATTCATCGTAAGTGTTCTTTTCATGTAAACTCTCACACAGAGTGATACTATCGGAATTATCTGTATATGACTATTATTTATAATATGTAGAGATAGTCCTACATAGTTTAAAACAAAGTTGCTTCCCGTCGTCTGTACGTTTAGATCTTTTAAATTTAGTTAATAATTTATAAATTGATCGAGTTTACACTAAGTTATTCATCGTAAGTGTTCTTTTCATGTAAACTCTCACACAGAGTGATACTATCGGAATTATCTGTATATGACTATTATTTATAATATGTAGAGATAGTCCTACATAGTTTAAAACAAAGTTGCTTCCCGTCGTCTGTACGTTTAGATCTTTTAAAGTTAATTAATAATTTATAAATTGATCGAGTTTACACTAAGTTATTCATCGTAAGTGTACTTTTCATGTAAACTCTCACACAGAGTGATACTATCGGAATTATCTGTATATGACTATTATTTATGCTATGTAGAGACATTCCTACATAATATAAAGTCGCTTCCTACCGTCTATACGTTTAGATCTTTTAAAGTTAATTAATAATTTATAAATTGATCGAGTTTACACTAAGTTATTCATCGTAAGTGTACTTTTCATGTAAACTCTCACACAGAGTGATACTATCGGAATTATCTGTATATGACTATTATTTATGCTATGTAGAGACATTCCTACATAGTATAAAGTCGCTTCCTACCGTCTATACGTTTAGATCTTTTAAAGTTAATTAATAATTTATAAATTGATCGAGTTTACACTAAGTTATTCATCGTAAGTGTACTTTTCATGTAAACTCTCACACAGAGTGATACTATCGGAATTATCTGTATATGACTATTATTTATGCTATGTAGAGACATTCCTACATAGTATAAAGTCGCTTCCTACCGTCTATACGTTTAGATCTTTTAAAGTTAATTAATAATTTATAAATTGATCGAGTTTACACTAAGATATTCATCGTAAGTGTACTTTTCATGTAAACTCTCACACAGAGTGATACTATCGGAATTATCTGTATATGACTATTATTTATAATATGTAGAGATAGTCCTACATAGTTTAAAATAAAGTTGCTTCCCGTCGTCTGTACGTTTAGATCTTTTAAAGTTAGTTAATAATTTATAAATTGATCGAGTTTACACTAAGTTATTCATCGTAAGTGTTCTTTTCATGTAAACTCTCACACAGAGTGATACTATAGGAATTATCTGTATATGACTATTATTTATAATATGTAGAGATAGTTTTTTTTATAGGATCGGGTGACAAACGAGCACACAGTCCACCTGATGGTAAGTGGTTACTGTGACCCATAGACATCTACATCTATCCTCAATAAAGACTCAAGATGCAGATGCGTTGTCACCCGTGAGGACTAAGATGGAATGCCTCTTTGCCAGTAAAAAGGGTCTCCGGTTCTCTACACTCACCATACGAAACACAGCAGCGTCAAGCTGCTATTTTACGCTGGTTTTCTGTGAGAGCGTGGTCCTTCCCCGGTCGAGCCGACCCATTCGTGCTACAACCATAATATAGCTGCAGCATGGCTCTACCACGTAGTCCTACATAGTATAAAATAAAGTCAATTCCCGTTGTATGTACGTTTAGATCTTTTAAATTACGCAACGGGTTTTAATACGGTTTTCATTTATAGACAGAATAATTCAAGGGGAAGGTTTATATGTATAATATATGCATATTGTAAATTATATAATTCTTCTGTAGGTGTGTACGTGACTGAACTCCTAAACGGCTGGACCAATTTTGATGAAATTTTGTGTGTGTGATAAAGTTGCTAAAGACCCGGTATGTGGCGTTGTTGTCAAGATCCAAAAATCAACCGTGCGAAGCCGGGCCGGATCGCTAGAATACTATATTTTAGAGCCGTGGTAGTTGCCAGTCTTTTTAGTATTTTTTCCTGTACGATTAAATCAAAAATAATAAATAAATTATGCGATATTATTTTAAAATTAGTTTAGACAGTATTTTGGAATATATAAATTTAAATTAATTTAACTTTTTTTAACTGGTTGCAATTACAAATGCATACCGAAATGCATGGACTGACCTCAGCAACTCAGCATCTCATGCGAACGAGCAGACGACTAACAATCCGAATTAACATCACAATATGTGTAAGGTAGATCCATAACGGTCATCGCGACCCCACAAGTCTCCCCTTGTTTATAGCAGAGGGTTTAGTCTTATGGCATCTACGGGACAATACAGCGGCCGAAGATTTTACAACTCTGTTTGTACAAAAACTGTGGGTTAGGATAACTACTTAGGCAGTGTTGCGAACTCGAATTTTTCCAAATCCGTAGATTTATATAAAAAATTCCGTAGAATTCCGTAAATTTTTTATTGAATTTTTTTGATTTTGTAATAGAATGTATCAATTTTTTGGAGAAATTATGTCATGTATAATTCTTGTTGTAAGTTCAATTGTAGTATAACATAACAAATTGATTACAACTAATTGTTTTCTTTTAATTAAATTATTTTTAGTAAAAAACAAATAAAATAATTAACACTTAAATACTTGTGGATAGTCAGTCATACTAAAAAAAAAATTAGTTATAAACTTGATGAAGTTTATAACATAATTTTTTTTTTTAGGAAAACTGGAAAATTTTGAGTTAATAATTAGACGAATGAAAAACAACGGACCATCTTCACTAAAATTAACATAGATAATTTTTTTTTGCTGGTTTCTGTTAGTTTATTTGATAAATTATGGTATTTCGGATTTTAAATTACGGGTAAAACTTGGGTAATTTACGTAACAGTCAAAAACTATACAACTTTTGAGGAATTAAAAAAAAAGGTCAAGGAAAAGCGAAGACTTATTATTCGGCAGAAAGTTTTTAATAATTTTAAAAACAATAGGGACAGCCTAGAGTAGAAAAATTTCAGACATAAGTGACAATTCAATCACTGCCTATTTTCCACGAAGTTTGAAGCTACTAAAATTTGAAATCGATTAACCTCACCAAAACTTTAGATATTTATAAGCAAAAATATTTTTTTTTAATACAGACAGCATAGAAGAAGAAAGTGAGAACGACATTGTCGGCTAAATTCACACTCATGATAAAAATGTTATTCTTGTTAAGTTTTTAAATATTCCGTAGATTTCAACCTCAAATTCCGTAGTTCCGTAGATGATGACAAAATTCCGTAGATCTTCGGAAAAATCCGTAGAGTTGGACGGTATAAAAAAACTTATGGTTGAACCCGTCAAAAATAAATTTTAAAAACGTTGAACTCTTTTCATACTATCGCTAGGCAAATCAACTGAAGAATTATATTATTTCTACTTTCATTTATTTTCCGAATTAGAGAAATCTTCCTTGTATAGTTTCTACTTTTGTTCATTTTCAGAACTAGAAGAAATCTTCTTCTTCTTTATCTGCTCGTTGAAGTCCACTGCTGGACTTAGTCCTCTCATGTTGTAGGGAGGTTTTGCCTTAATCATCACTCTTGGCAGCCGTATCGCAGTACCAGACGTCACGCACCTTTGACGTTGTTTCGTGAGTGGACTAGCTCAATGGGATAACGCGAAATTTGACGCGAAAGGAGACAATTTTAATGAAATACATGTCGATTTATTCCTTATAACCTATAGATTACAATAGTAATATTAGTTTAACTGTATCTAACGGGAATACTGAGGAATTAACAAACAAAATATGAATATCACAATAATCTAAGAACAAACTAAAGCGATGATGGAGGCATCTAATATTTTAATCTAAATGCACCATTACAAAGCTTGGAACACAGTAGCTGTAGTTCGACAGTATCTGGACAGTTAGTCAGTTCTCTTGAAGTCGTTAGTGTCGGTGGGAAACTGGCTACATACCATCAGTCGACAATTATGTTTTTTTAACACGTTTCAATAGCGGTGGTGCCCAGCGAAGATAGCACTTTCGAATCTAATCTGAACGTGAAGGATTATTTCGATAGAAATATTTTTAAAACTATTGATTACAAAAGAAATAAACTTTTTTTTCTGTCGTAAATATTAGCTTTATTAATTATTAACTAATAAAGTATTTTAATGTAATGAATACGATCAAATATGCAAGCATACATTTAATCATAAAATTCTCCCATTTCGTCAATAGCATTTTTATTTAGGACCGATTTTTCAATCGTAAGAACATAAACAAATTAAGAATTACAATATCATATGAATAAATAAGTTTAATAGTTTGAATTTTATATGCAGTCGGGCTATAATTAATTTGATGGTTGACTTTTAATTGACACTTGAAATATCGGTCTTTACTTTTATAATCTTTGGAGATCACTCTTTGCCTTATAATTTTTAAGTTGTAGTCATCTTTTTAATCTGTTATTTGCATCATAAATTTTATAACCATTTACGACCCACAATATCATCGCTTCTATACTCTGTTAGAAATTAAAAATATTAAAAACAGCACCTGGATCTAAAACAAGCCCTGGTCTTACGGTTGGCATTTCCGTCAAACCTGTCATTTTGACATTTACACCTGATACTTATCACGACGTAATAAAGTCGGTAGTTTATTTTAATTATAAACGTAATGATATAATTGTAATTTATTTTTATCCTTATTAATACAGCGAAGAAGAGACTTAAGTATTAAACATGTCGATGGATGAAGTGAAATTCACTTCACCTGCTGTGTTGCATCATGTTCTGCACCATTCATACGTGTTTATAGAGTTTGTTATGTTTAGATTGGCTTTAATTTAAAAATAGATCATTTTTAAATTCTCCTTTTTATATAGGTACTTTTTTTTTCTTTAAAATATGATTTTTAAAATGACCAGCCAGATGCGATGTCGATCATTTTATTGATTATAGGATTCAGTATAAACCAGTTTCACAGACAACAATAATACCAAGATAATTTGAATTGAACGTTGAGATTTATTGCTTAATTTATTTTTTGAGACAGTATTAACTTTTATAAATATAAGTTAACTTTAATTTGTACACAATTCCAGTAGTTACTAAATATTATTTTGTTATATGTTTAAAAAATAAATAAGTATTAAATTAAAACTATTTCCCTATGTAAGTCAGCGTTCGACTTCACAGTATACACGAAAGTGAGTCTGTGTTTAATTTTACGATTAAATTGTTAAAATTAACGTAAAAAAAGTGGTTTGAAAACGTAGTAGAGCCACGCTGTTATATCTTGGTGGTAGCACGATGAGTCGGCTGGATCGGGGTAGGAATACCAGCGTAAAAGCAGCGTAATGCTGCTATGTTTCGTATGGTGAGAGTAGAGAACCGGAGACCCTTTTTACTGGAAACCAGGCATTTCATCTTAGTCCTCAGGGGTGACAACCCATCTGCATTTTGAATCTTAATCGAGGATAAATGTAGATGTCTATGGGCCTCAGCATTCACTTAATTCCTGCGACTTCGTTCGCGTGGAGTTTATTACGCTTAGATTTCATGGGTTTTAATTTTTTTTATCCTCAAATTTGGTACTTGAAGTGTTTTTCTAAAATAAAAGTAGCTTAAGTTACTCCTTATAACATCGGCTATCTGCCAATCAAAATGCCGTTAAAATTGGTCCAGCCATTTCGGAGATTAGCCGGAACAAACAGACAGACGGACGAACAGACAAAAATTTTCAAAATTGTGTTTTTTTTTGTTATGAGTGCCGTATATACTCATATATGCATTTAGTAAAAAGCTGTTATTTTGAAATTACAAACAGACACCTTAATTTTATTTATTTGTGTAGATGTATAGATAATGCAAATAAAATAATATCGTTTAATATACACTTTGTTTTAAACAATATAACGAAGTTACAATTATAAGCATAATTATAATTATAAACAACAAAGATTAAGGGAAAACTTACAATTATTGTTATTCTAAGATGTAAAAATAAAACGACTAATTACTAAAAGTCTATTAATAAAAAAAAACGATGTAAAAAAAACATGCCGTGAAATGAATTTCCGAATTCTACAGCGATTGAGAACCGCCTACAGAACAGTTGCAATAATTCTTTAATACACCAAAACTGGTATTACGCGTGAGGGAGACAGTTGTATAAATAACTATACGAGTGAAAGGGAATAACGAAAATATGCCACTTCCTGCCTGTTCGACATGTAGAACTAGGTTGGCTATACCTCAATATTTTACGTGAAACTTTGAGTCCGAAAATTTACTTTTTTGAATATTTTAAAACGTGTAATGATTTTTGATGTTTATATTTTTCTTTACTATACTATATTTCAACTAATATCTTTTACGTGGATGATATATATTTCAATAGAAAACACAGTTATATATTGTTACAGGTAGTTTACTTAAGCCAATATAAAAATGCATTTTGTTAACATTACTTCATTTGAAGTTTAAGGCAAATTATGAATTACTTTAAAAAAAGTCAGTTATTTGAAATAATAAAAAAAAACAAATAAGTGCAGGATTGGAATGGCTAATGTATTGTATTTTTGGTTCGTGATTTAAGCCCAGTTGAATTAAGATTGTTCCAGCGCATCTGCTGTATCTAACAATAATCTAACCTTAACGCATTTTATCTCTATAATGTACAGGTTTTCAATTTCAACTTCAAATTAAATTTTACTAAATTCCAAATCATTTTTTTGTAAATTAAAAATAAAACTAAATAATTCTAATTTAAACAAAGCCACAGAAGCTTAATGATAGGGTGCGAACCGCGAATTTGAAGGCCGTGGGTCGAATCCGCCATTCGACTATTATCGTGAACCACTCCTCAAGCATTTTTATTATATTATATTAATATTATTGCTAGTATTTTTATTTGAAATACGTTCACTGTCCTATTTTAATATTACTTAAGTACCTATATGTTCTTTTATAGGATAAGGGTAACAAACGAGCACACAGTCTACCTGTTGGTAAGTGGTCGCTGTGGCCCTTAGACATCTACATCTATCCTCGATTGCGAATCAAAATGCAGATACGTTATCACTCGTAAGGACTAATATGGAATGCGTTGTTTCCACTAAAAAGGGTATACGGTTCTCTACACTCACCATATGAAACAGCAGCGTTGAGCTGCTATTTTACGCTAGTATTCTGTGAGAGCGTGGTCGTTCCCCGGTCGGGCCGACCCATTCGTGCTACAACATGCTGCAGCATGGATCTACCACGTGCTAAAAGGCATTTACATCATGATTGATTCAAAAGTCACTGAAAAATTATACGAAACAAACTTTGCGTGGTAACATCGAGTTCAGGACATCTTTTTCTTCCACTCCTATTCAATCCTATGAATAAGTTTTTTTTTATAAACTGAATAGTAAAATCTCATTTTTATGAGCACAGAAAATAATGCAGTATTTGTAACAGAATAAAAAAATATGTGAAATCTTGCTTCTAATTTATATATGACATCCTCCTGCTTTAGTGATCGTAAGCGCGACTGCAAGTCATGTGATCCCGTGTTCGAACCCGGGAGCGGACCAAAATCAAAGTCATTGGGCTTTTGTGTCAAGTAATTATTCTCAGTGGCAGTTCAGAGTCAGGAAGTTGGCGGTGTTTCACCCTTGTGCCTCGGAAGGCACGTAAAGCCATTGGTCATGCGCCTGTTCTCTCTCCGATCGAGTCAGATTACCGTCTCATAAGACAATGAGATTGGGAATAGAGAAGTGCGAAGATGGCTGGTCTCCGTTGAGACCGACCGACGAAATTCGGTCCGAAGCCTACATTAATGTAGACTATAAAAATTTAAATGATGTCTTAAGCTCAATAAATTTTAATATTAATGTTTTATAATATGGATCGTATGCAGATGAGGACTTTCAAAAATAATCACAGGTTGTTCCTGTATGGAGTTCCACGAAGCGGAAATCTGGTTCACATAACGATTACTCATATTTACTCGAATCAATAAATTACAAATACATTGAATAAAAAAATTGACGCGATGAAATACGTAAACTTTCAGTTAGTTTGCTTTAAGATGGAAAGCTCCTTATAATTTTAACTTAATTTTTCTTTCATATTTTATATTTGAATCATATTTTATGTTTTATATTTTATGATCGAATTAACCAAATTATCTAACTTGAGCATCTTCATAATATGCAATCCTAAACACCACCACAGAAATAATAATATTAACATAATAAAACTTATATTGTATATATATATAATATAATATATTTGATTGAATAATAATTAATCACAATATATAACTTTATCATTCTCATGTGCATTTCAAAACACTACTACAGAAATAATAGTACCTACTAACGTAAAACAACTAGGTACATTAACTTAGTACCTATAACGTATATATACGTGGTAGAGCCATGCTGCAGCTATATTAGTAGTATAGTTGTAGCAAAAATGGGTCGGCTCGACCGAGGAAGGACCATGCTCTCACAGAATACCAGCGTAAAATGGCAGCTTGACACTGCTGTGTTTCGTATGGTGAGTGTAGAGAACCTGAGACACATTTTACTGGAAAAGAGGCATTCCATCTTAGTCCTCACGGGTGGCGACGCATCTGCATTTTGATTCTTCATTGAGGATAAATGTAGATGTCAGTCAGATGTGGAGTCACAGCAACCACTTACCATCAGGTGGACTGTGTGCTCGTTTGTTACCCTATCCTATAAAAAGAACTTTTAATATTTTTTAAAATCGTCTTTATTATAATTATGTATGAGTATGATTAGTAAGCTGAAGTGGCAATGGGCCGGCCATATAGCTCGAAGAACCGACAACCAATGGGGAAGAAAGGTTCTCGAGTGGCAGCCCGGTAGGCGAAGTGTAAGGCAACCCCCCACGAGATGGAGTGACGACCTGGTAAGACATGCAGGAAGTCGATGGATGCAGGTGGCTCAGGACCGTGCTTTGTGGCATTCCTTGGGGGAGGCCTATGTTCAGGAGTGGACTTATGAAAGGCTGTAATGATGATGATACTAGCTATACCGGCTTCGCTCGGATGATTTCTGGATCTCGACAACGGTGCCACCTACCAGGTTCAATTGTGAATCTAAACCATCCACCGACCCACTCAAATACACACAAAAAAATTATCAAAATCAGTAGAGCCATTTTCTAGTTTTAGAGAGACTAAGGAACAGCATTTCATTTTTATATATAGAGAAAATGATAAGTATCTGGTTGAACTAATCAGAATATCTATCTTACTTTATAATTTTCACGTGCATTTCAAAAGACTACCACAGAAAACTAACGTAAAACAACTTACCGATATCAACTTAGGATTCCAAATTTCATTGTCGTGTGGTGTGGATAGCTCTAATGTTGTTTCAGTGATTTCTCAAGTTATTCATACTTTTTTACTTAAATATTAGCTTAAATATATTGTTCATTATTTCTAGATTTAAGTTAATTGACCCGATTATCTGGTACTATATACAAACTACCTTTGATATTATTGCATTGAATACAGGCAGGTGTAGATGAGTGAGTTTATGCTATAAACCTTATCCTTATCAAACTTTATCTCAGCTTAGACACCTATTACTTGCAATGCCAGAAAATGTTATAGCCGATACTGGCGAAGAGTGCATTTAATAACTGATAATATAAATGTAAAAATAATATTCTTCAACTGCCAATTTAGCACGTTCTTGTTGTAAATACGGACACAAAATTTTAAGTAAAAAAAATAATAAAAGCAACATGAAACCTCATCGCCCTGGGAGCACATTCTCAAGAGCGCAGAATGTTCAAAATATCGTAGATTATAAAGATAACCGTGTATACTGGTAAATCAATACCATTATCTTGAAACCACTATAAAAATGAGCTACGTCGAACATCAAATGAAGTTTTCTGCAAAATCTTTACAAAAATCAATACATTTCCAACCATATATCGATAACAGTAAGTTTTAAAATAACTTTACAGTAATTTCCAATACACGAGAAACAATTACATGCGCGAACAAAATTAAAAATGATCTTTAAAATCACATTTATAAGACACAATTTCTATAAAACTGGATTATTGCTCAATAGAAGGCTCTCATTGTAAATTCATCTTAGCGCCGAAATCGGAAGGCTTATTTTTGTTTGTAGTTTACTAGTAATTTAAGACGATTTTGTTCGTAGAACGCAGATGCTCCCGCGCATCTCACGGCAACGGGCGGAAATCTTAATGGATCCTGGAACCCGAACTAACGATGGGATCCATCGATCCAATATTGCATAGATGTATTAATGTATAAACAGGGACTTAAAGAAAATATTCAAAAAATATGCGTATTATTTTTATTTCTAAAATTTAATAATAAATTATAAAGCAATCTATTACTTCTCTACTTAAACTTTGTGACTCAGTTATAACATATTGTTATATAAATGCCAGAAAGATCCCATGACCTCCGACAAATGACGGAATGCTATCTAGTACTAGTAATATGCGGGATATCTAAACTAAAGCGATAGGACTTATCCGCCAGCTACATGTAACAATTACGGAAAGTCCATCCCACAATGGGAGAGCCTTACTTCCAGAATTGTACTGTTAGGGGAAGATAAAGGTTTGTATTGTATTTAATTATTTTATATTTATATATTAGTTTTAGTTTTTTAATATTGTATGTGATAAAATATTGTATATTATGTTATCCCAAAAAATTTCACTCTAGTTTTTAAAATAGTATATAAAGTTTAACTAAAACCACTCAAAAGTCAGAACCGATTTTTGACGGAACTTATCTCGAAGACACCAACAAATGTCTTAACCTTCTCAGCTTCTTTCTTATTGTATGCAGTGAGATATCGAATGAGCTTATTATAATTTATTACCTTTTTAAATTATTATATTAATTGAATAGTTAAAGTAACACAGTATAGTAATAATATTATTATCCATATGCAATTCTACTGATTTATAAGTCTACATGTCATTACTCTGGCATATTTGCTCAGGCGCACGCATCTACCAACATCATCAACTACATATAGAAGCTGAAATTTGCACGATCCACCCGTAATTTACATCAAGTTAATGTGACATTCTTTTATGCTTATATATTGATGCAACGAGGGTGTAATATATTTAAAACTTTTAATTCTAGTATTAATAAGATTTGTACATCTCAGATATGCGTTGAACACTGTGCCCATGAATAAAACGTTCCGATATGTAGATTTATACTCTACTTTGATGTAGATATAATGTATAAACAAGATACTAACCAAAATCAAACATAAAACTCTCAATATGTAAGCGATCACCTCGAATTTTCTGCCGACTTCCAAAAAGGAGCCGGTACTCAATTCGACTGTATGTTTTTTTTTTTTCGTTTTTTTTTTTTTGTGTGTTACCTCAGAACTTTTTTCTGGGTGAACCGATTTCGATGATTCTTTTTTTATTTGAAAGCTGGTACTTCTCGTGTGGTCCCATATGAATTTGATCAAGGTCAGACCAATAGTTTTTAAGTTATTCTTAAATAACTTATATTGAAGTCGGCTGTACAAAATTTTTAATTTTAAATTATTACGCCTACAAATTCATTTAACTTTTGCATGCTAAAATTAAGGGGATTTTTATGTGTTTAGGCTCCGTCACATTAGCAATAAAGTACATCTAGTTGGTAATATGGAGACGCAGGTCTCTAAAAATCGGGGCCGGATCTTGCGGAACACCAGTTTGGTTTCCGCAAGAGGCGCTCTACGGTGGACGCCATCATGCGCGTGAGAGCCCTCACGACGGGGGATGCAGTGGCCAGGGGGTTGTCTTGGCGGTGTCTCTCGACATCGCCAACGCCTTCAACTCCATGCCCTGGAGCTGCATTAGGGAGGCACTCCGGTATCACCGGGTGCCGACCTATCTCCGTCGTATAGTCGGGGACTATCTGACGGACAGGGCCGTCATCTACCCCGGTCGAAACGGAGAGTGGAACCGGCGAGAGATGTCGTGCGGTGTCCCACAGGGTTCGGTTCTGGGGCCGCCCCTGTGGAACATCGGTTACGACTGGGTGCTGCGCGCCGACCTCCCTACCGGCGTCAGCGTAGTTTGCTACGCTGACGACACGCTGGTACTGGCACAAGGGGGGTCGTACGAGGCGGCGGCGGAAACTATGACACGCGGGGTTGCGATAGTCGTTGAGAGGATCCGGCAACTGGGTCTCGAGGTGGCTCTGCACAAGTCCGAGGCCATGCACTTCCATGGTCCTCGGAACAGGCCACCACCGGGATCCTCAGTGATGGTAGGAGGGGTATCCATCGGCGTCGAGTCGACGTTGAAGTACCTAGGACTCGTCCTCGACGGCCGATGGAACTTCGTTGAGCACTTCCGACGTTTGGCTCCCAAACTGGAACGGACCGGGGCTGCCTTCAGGCGGCTCCTGCCGAACCTGGGGGGGCCAAACGCCTCCTGCCGGAGGCTCTACGCGGGGATCGTGAGGTCCATGGCCCTTTATGGGGCCCCGGTGTTGGCGCGTGGTTTGGCGCGGCTTGCCGTCCACCACCTAAACGCGCCCCAAAGGGTGGTTGCCGTAAAGATGGTTCGCGGCTACCGCACGATCTCCCGCGAGGCGGCGAGCCTCCTTGCCGGATTGCCGCCATGGGATCTGGAGGCGATAGTCCTCGCGCGCCTGCACGAATGGCGCGCGGCGGCACTATGCCGGGGGGAAACCCCGCTGCCGCGGCAAGTTGTCGCGCAGCGGACAGACTTCCGGCATGATCTCATGGCGACATGGAGAGAGCGACTGTCGCAACCCCGTGCTGGGCACGCCACTATAGCGGCGATAAGACCCCTCTTTGAGGAGTGGCTTGAGAGACGCCACGGCGTCCTCACCTTCCGCCTGACGCAGGTCCTCACCGGACACGGTGTGTTCGGGAGGTTCCTGCACCGAATCGGGCGGGAGGAAACGCCCGGGTGCTCCCACTGCGAGGATCGACCGGAGGACACGGTGGAGCACACCGTGGAGGTGTGCTCTGCTTGGGCGGAGCACCGCCGTGTCCTCGTAGCGGCGATAGGCGGCGGCGACCTCTCGCGTCCGGCTCTGGTCGAAGCCATGGTCCGGAGCGAGACGGAATGGGATGCCGTCACCACCTTCTGCGAAGCAGTGATGCTAGCGAAGGAGGTGGCGGAGCGGGAGAAGGAAAGAGCAACAGCTTTCCTTCCCGGCCGCCGCGGGAGACGCCCCGGGCGTCGTGGGCTACGTCGTGGCCCCCGACCACCGTAGGCGCGGGCCTGTGGACGGCGAGCAATGGGTAGCTCGCCGTCCGTCCGTCTAACGACGACAGGCCGTGTCGACGGCGCGTTTTGTTCCACGCGCGCCTCAAAGAGCTGTCAGCAGCGTGAAGGGGCCCGCAAGGGCCGACGCCTGCCGGGGCTGCGGGCTGTTCGAAAGAGATACCGCGGCTCCGGAACGTAAGGGCACTGAAGGAACACGGATGGTTTTTAGTCAGTAAAAGTCTGACACTCCCTTCCGCTCCACCCACAGCGAAAGGCGTCATTAGATGATTTTCCATCCGCAAAAAAAAAAAAAAGGTCTCTAAAAATAAAATAGTATTTGGAGTTGACTTTGTCTGCCTGCATCGTATTTATGAATAACTATCTCTAGCGTTTACTTTAAAGTGTAACTTTAAAACAGTTTATAAGAAATGGAGCAACTAATTTATTTGCAACATTCCGCCATCTTAGAAATGGCCGAAAAATATCAATTTCTTGGTTGGCAACAACGCAACGTGACATTTATCTTAGGGAGCGTTGGACACGGCTTGCGACCAAATTTAACGTTCATAAATGAATTTCTACGCCCGAATCCGCGCTAGCCGTTCAATGCCAATATTAAACGGTTTTTTTACAATTCGGGAGCACGATTTCCAACTTTTTGTACGTCGCTTGGGTGACAAAGGCAAAAAAAAAACTTTCGGCTTCATACAAAAAATGTGTCTGGCTTCTGCGCTCCGCTCGGACGGTATTAGAACGGGTTAGAGATCAATTTCCATGGTAATGATAGTAAGATTTGTAGGGTCCTAAGTGGGTCTGGGCCGTTTGCCCCTTTACGCGAAAAGTTAAGAAAAACTGTTAGTTTGAAATAGCGTTTTTCTATTGGCACGTGCTCTTCGCCTGCTGTGTACCAAATTTGAATATTGATTGTTTCATCTGAATTTAATCGATTAAGTTTCATTTTATTAACTCATGTCGAATTCTGTCAAAAATGCACTATCATGTATATTGAAAACATTGAAATATATGCAATATTAAAAAAAAAACTAAAACTAAAAACTTAAATTACGTACAGTCCTACTTCCCGTGGTATTGTGCCAAGAACGCTATCAGCGTTTCCTCGCTGAATGGCTTTACTTAGCCTTTGAGTGAGAAAAGAACCAGCCTTCTTATCACCAGCAACGGCGACCATATTATGTTCATATTATATTTAATTTTTAACTGATTAAAATAGTAAATAAATATAATATACATTTTAAAAAATTAAACATTCTCTCTAGTTGTAGGTACATGTGTGATAAAAATTCACAGTTTTTTTAAATGTTATCTCTACTTGGCCTTATATCATTTTGTAAAGGCATCGATTGATATGGAAGAGGAATTACTTTTCCCGCGATATATAAGGTCGCGGCTCACTTAGTAATAATCTTAACACGTGCGAGCTAAGTTTACGTAAACAAAGTTAAGCAGTTATCGATATGCACTTTTTTTAATTTTTCATTCATGCTTTTCCTTATTCTGTTATGTTATGATGTGCACATATATCGTTTGAGCCACTTATGAGAATCAATCACCTCATTGTATTAGGTCCTAATATTGTCTTCTGTAAATGTTGTAAGAGACGACTATATGATATGCCAGAGAGATGTTATGGCTCTCGATAGATGGTTGTATAAGTTTACGACATGCATTTATTTATTTTTTAGACCCATGCTGCAGCTATATTAATAGTATAGTTGTAGCACGAATGGGTCGGCTCGACCGGGGAAGGACCACGCTCTCACAGAATACCAGCGTAAAATAGCAGCTAAATGCTGTGTTTCGAATGGTGAGTGTAGCGAACCGGAGACCTATTTAACTGGAAAAGAGGCATTCTATCTTAGTCCTCACTGGTGACAACGCATCTGCATTTTAATATATAAATATATATATATATATATATATATATATATATATATATATATATATATATATATATATATAGTCACTGTTTTGTAATATAAATATATATATATATTTATATTACAAAACAGTGACAGCATCATAACATTTCAAGACCAAAATATAAAGGCACAAAATTACCAGGCCGGCGATGGGCACCAGCGTCAAAGATGCCTGATGTTTGGTACGACGATCGTCAACCCCCCTGCCAAGTGTGACGATTTAAGTAAATCTACCCTCAAAAAGAAGAGATCCATGTACAGCAGAATCGCTGGAGGAAATATGCTCAATGACCTCAATAGTGCCTCCCAACGGATAGGTCTTAAGATGAACATAGACAAAACAAAGATCATGTTTAATGTCCATGTCACACCTATGCCGGTAGTTGTTGGGAGCACTAAGCTCGAAGTTGTTGACGACTATGTTTACCTGGGACAAATAGTCCGACTAGGTAAGTCCAACTTCGACCGAGAGGTCAATCGACGGATTCGACTCGGTTGGGCAGCGTTCGGGAGATTAGGACACATCTTCTCGTCAGGTATACCTCAAAACTTGATAACGAGACTGTACAATGGAGTTATGGAGAAGTTGGAGAGGGCTATGCTCGGAGTTTTTCTGCGTGATAAACTTAGAAATGAGGATATCCGCAGTAGAACCAGAGTGACCGAACTTTTATGGACTGACGATGCTGATATGCATGCAGCCTATATAATACAAAAATCACAGAAAATAGTCCTGTATTCATGATGTACCTACCGATTATGTTTGTCTTTAAAATCAACAAGTTATTTAGATCAATTTTTAATAATAATAGTAATAAAATTTATTTCAGTAAAAGATTTGGTTTACAAACATTAGTGGCCGGAGTCTCCTTTTAAGCAAATAATGCCTGTAGCAGGTGACTCCGCTCTTCCATATCTATATCTATATTTATATATTATATTATATACTTATTAAATATATATACAAAGAATAACTTACAGACTAAAAGGCAATATTTACAGCTTTTTTCCTCTGATTATGATATTTGTGCATGCATGCGTGTGCGTGCGTAGTTAGTATAATAGTACACGCACACGCGTGCGTGTACTATTTTACTGGATGTAAAAGCAACTCAGTGTTCTCATAATTAAGTGACTCTAACCAATGATGTACCACCTTTTTTTACATTCGATTTATTGTTTCGAGTAAATATCTAGTTCTTTATTAATTTTATTATAAACTAGCTGTTCCCCGCGACTTCGCCCGCGTGTAATTTAGGGTTTTAATTTTTTTGCGAGTATGCCTAATTATTTTTCTAAAACAAATGTAGCCTAAGTTACTCCTTATGACATCAGTTATCTGTCAGTGAAAGTCCCGTCAAAATTGGTCCAGACGTTTCGGAGATTAGCCGGAACAAGCAGACAGACAGACAAAAATTTTAAAAAGTGTATTTTTGTTATAAGTACCGCTTATATTTTAATGTGCATTTAGTAAAACGCTGTAATTTTGACATCACAAACACACACTTCAATTTTATTTATTTGTATAGATATTACGTGCCTACTAAGGCAAGTCTTCGACTCGATTTAATTTAAGCGAATATTGTGCAAAAATATAAATTATTGTTATTTATAGCAGTATGACTCGACTCGACAATTCATCAAAACTTTCGACCGAACCTCTCCTATAGTTATACTGGGATCAGCCAATCAATATACAAATCAAAATGCCAAATAATATAATAGACAATTTAAATTATTTAACCAAAATATTCTGTAGTTCAAATCCGCATTATATTATACGTATTTTTTGTGACAGATCTTAAGTTAATTTTATAGATCGAACAATCACGATAATAATATTGTTATAATAAGGATTAAATTAAGAAGAATTTGGTAAAGATTATTTATATTTCACTATCGGTGTGTCATAGACGTAACTCAGTTACTTATATAAGAATTTGAGAATTTATGAATTCAAATATCTGCTTCCGCATTAACACGTCAAGTGAATGATTCAATTAACGCAAAGCCATCGACAGCCAACGAAATGAATTCCAATTGGTAGTCGGTAGTGACATAAATTGATGGTGATCTGATAAAGATACTCGTAAATTGTTTTGTAAATTAAATGTTTTTAAAACTAAGTAATATATTTTAATTTTACAAAATTGCCGAAATAAAACAAAGTTATTTAAATTGTAACCACGCGTTTAGTCATTACTTCATTAATTGGCTTTGCATAAGTGTGCGTGATTTTTATTTTAAAGATAATTAAATTAGATTTGTGAATTTGTCACTAAACTTTAAAATATAAATAAGTTTTTTCGTGTAGAATACCATTCTCATAGGCTCACTAACGTAGAACCTTAGGAAGAATGAGATAAAGTAGTAGGATATTTTATAGCAAAAGTTCTGGATTTAAGTTTATTAGCAACGGTTTATTAGTAACTATATTATCAATGGGTTTAATTTTAGCAACAATTTTTTTATAGTATATGGGTACACAGGCCAACTGATGGTTAGTGGATGCTGTGGCCCATAGACATCTACATTTATCCTCGATTAGGAATCATAATATAGACGCTTTGCCCCCCTGAGGACAAAGATGGAATGCTTCGTTTCAAGTAAAAAGGGTCTCCAATTCTCTACACTCACCATATGAAACACAGCAGCCTTATGCTGCTATTTTACGCTCGTATTCTGAGAGAGCGTGATCCTATCCCGATTGAGCCGACCCATTCGTGCTACAACTAATATAGCTGCAGCGTGACTCTACCACGTAAAACATTCCCTCATCAGTAATTTTAAGTTTATTGACAACAATAACAGTTTTTAGCAATCACCTCAATTTGCATTATCTTAAAAGATATGCAGTTGCGTTACAAATTATAATCTGTGCAGATTAGCGCCAAGTTATATCGCAACGCTGGCTGGCTGGCTGGCTGGTTATAATCGCGAATTTCTTTTTCAAATTATGAATATTGTAATGTTTCGAAAAATATTATCTCGGAACGCTTACCGGTATCGAATCATGAGATTTAGTAACATTGCCGCTTGATTTCTCGCTGTTTACCTAGATTACTCGATTTTTTGTCTCAGTTGCGCCATTTTAACGCATGGCCGCGGACGACATTGGCGCAGGCGTTTTTGCCTCCAAAATGTAACGGAGGTCGCGATGAAAAACTACTGATTTCAAGAACGTCAATTTTCTATGATATACTTATAACAGCTGTGAAATACTATTTCACTATATAGGTACAAATAGCTTGAATACATTGTCTTAACTTTGTTACTCATAAGATGTCTATTCTAGAAATCCATACATCATCCTCATCATCATTATTACAGCCCTTCACAAATCCACTGCTGAACGTGGGCTTCCTCCAAGGAATGCCACAAAGCACGATCACGAAATCAATCTTAAAAATTTTACGGTACATATCACCAGTCCGACCGCCTCCTTTAAAATGTGACTATTTTAAAAAATAATATTGTCTTTTATAATTATTATAGCGAAACGCAAGAAACTGTTGATTACCGAGAATAACTCCTCCTATTAAAAATTATCAATATAGTAAATATAAAATTATAACCAAATCTTTATTTCTATAAAAATAATATATAGTTTAATTTGTAAATTATATTGTATACTAGCTGGCCAGGCAGACGTTGTTCTGCCCTTTTCGACGACCCTTCTTATAAAATAATCCTTAAATTCGTAATAAAAAAATATTGACTGTCACTTATCAGGATAAAAAATATCCTATCTCTCAAGTTGAACCAAACTGCATAGAGTGTGCAAAATTTTATTGAAATCAGTTCAGTAGTTTAGGAGTTCATCGCGGACAAACAACGTGACGCGTAATTTTTATATATAAAGATAAGTATATGATTTAGAAATCAAAGTTGTTTTTATTTTTATAAAAATATAGTATTTTTAATTATTATTGTGTGATACATCCACGTAGAGGCTACCGGCTTACAGATACGAGTACATATTTTTTGATACCTAATTGGTAAAATAAAAAAAAAAATTTAAATAGATGTTGGAAGATGTTAGTATATGTATAAGAAATTATACTCGTACTTTAGATTATATAACCATAAGCGTGTAAGGCGAGAACTACTGCCGACAAACTGTAATGCAGTTTGGCAGATGAAAATGTTAAAAACGTTTATTGTATAATTGGTGGAAAATAAATGAAAAAAAAAATTCAAGTGTAAATTATAACAAAAAAACAAATTCAATGTTGTCGTTTTAATTACGAATGTTAATTCACGACGATCCAATTATATAATATCAGCCAGTACCATTGATTTTTATGGTATATTACCCGCCAATAATTCGTGAATCGGTTCTCAATTTATTTTATTATCAACGGGACGGTTTAACCGGTGTAATACTGTTAATCGAATAATTAACAATATTCATTATGTTCGTTACGACCAGTTACTTATTTTTAAACAGCATTGCCGACTAATTTAAAGTCGTAAAATCACCAATATTTGCATTGATTGATTTTGTACAGATTTTAGGGCTTTATAAAGGATCCGCATTAAATTTTACTATTTACTATTTACGTGGTAGAGCCATGCTGCAGCTATATTAGTAGTATAGTTGTAGCAAGAATGGGTCGGCTCGACCGGGGAAGGACCACGCTCTCACAGAATACCAGCGTAAAATACCAGCTTAACATTGCTGTGTTTCGTATGGTGAGTGTAGAGAATCGGAGACCCTTTTTACTGGAATAGGCATTCCATCTTAGTCATCACGGGTGACAACGCATCTGCATTTTGATTCTTTATTGAGGATAGATGTTGATGTCTATGGGTCACAGCAACCACTTACTATCAGGTGGACTCTGTGCTCGTTTGTCACACTATCCTATAAAAAAAAATTAATGTGGATAAATTACATTGGTTACTAAAAACGATTACTTGTACGTGTTCTTTTATATTTAAGATCCAAGTGGTAGGACTCCCTTTCTGTCCAGGATTCCGTTTGCGTAGGTACTAACCATTATATTCCCGTCTAACGGTATAGAGAGACAGTATAATTACAGACTGTTAAGCACACCATCTTAGTTCAGAGGTGACGATGAATATGTAGTATCTATGTTTAAAATTGGTTGTATGTGCCCATGGGCTTCAGTTCCCTCTTACCCTAAAGTTGACTATAAGTTTTCCTTTTTCTCTTCAGTTTTATATAATAAACTTACAAATATATTATGAAGTCAAATGCACTGGATGTGTTATGATAATAATATGATGTAAAGTAAAGTAGCAGCTTAAGTTCTTATCACTACTGGACACAGGCCTCCTCATTGCCACACCATTGCAAAACAAATTGGCGGGTTTCCCATTTCCTAAAATTTTTATTACGCTAGTGTGCTCCCTAGTACTTAATATCAGCGTAAAATAGCAGCTTAATACTGCTGTGTTTCGTATGGTGAGTGTAGGGAACCGGAGACCTATTTAACTGGAAAAGAGGCATTCTATCTTAGTCCTCACGGGTGACAACGCATCTGCATTTTATCGTTTATTGAGGATAGTTGTAGATGTCTATGGGTCACAGCAACCACTTACCATCAAGTGGACGTGTGCTCGTTTGTCACCCTATCCTATAAAAAAAAAATCCTTAACCGTCGAGTACGTGGTAACGCAGTACCTAAAATTGTAAAGAACAAATACGTAGGTCGGCACCAATGTGTTAGGATCGAGTCTGTTTGTTCGTATTTTTTCTTCAAGCGCGTCATAGTCCTCATTTTTACTTTACTGGGCTATGTTGTCTCTTTAAAGTTGCTTGTTTATTTAATATCACGTAGGATAGGCGTTAACATTTCATTAAGGACCACGCTCTCACTGAATAATATAAGCGTAAAATAGCAGCTCAATGCTGCTGTGTTTCGTATGGTGAGTGTAGAAAAACGGAGACTCTTTTTACTGGAAACGAGGCATTCCGTCTTAGTCCTCACGGGGAACAATGCATTTGCATTTTGATTATTCTTAATCGAGGATAAATTTAAATGTCAATGGGGTACAGCATCTACTTACCATCAGGTGGACTGTGAGCTCGTTTGTCACCACTATTTTATAAAAAATAACATAAAAATATGTGAATTTCAACACTATAATAATTGATGTGTTAAAAATAAGATAGCTGAGCAAATGATGCGTGAAATTAGAAGTTAATTATATGCAAAATATGCTATTTAAATATTTGCCGTCTAGACTATGTCTATCGATTTTGTTTTTTTTGACTTCGTCTTTCATTTCTTTGACTCGATATTATTAAACGTCACAATTTATGTTTTAATCACTATCTAATCAAAAGTGTAATGTGACAGTTTTGAGCTTAGAGTACTTAGGCCCGTATTAATAAACGTTACTCAGCTCAAGTACACGCACTTGAGTACAATATTGAGGTTATGATCTTATTAATAAATATATCTCAAGATGCGGTTTAGGTTTACGATATCAGCTGAGTGCCACACTGATTAATAAACGAAACTCGACTCTCCAGTGTGTGTACTTGTGTGCAAGTCACAGAACAGTATTCCTAAGTACAGTGATTTGAGATATTGTTTTTACGTGTTTATTAATTAGCAACGATCTTGAGATACTGATATCGTAATGAGGGCGTATCAAATGATTACGCACTTGAGTTCGTCGTTGAGTAACGTTTATTAATACGGGCCTTAGAGTATACACAAGCAAGTTATCTACATATAGCTCTAAGGTTTTGAGACAATTATTACCCGATTTTCCCAAAAGAATGGTAATGTTTTTCGAGTGCGTATGTATAATATAAGTCCATTTCTTTTTCACACT
Organism: Parnassius mnemosyne; assembly: GCA_963668995.1. Classification (NCBI taxonomy): domain Eukaryota; kingdom Metazoa; phylum Arthropoda; class Insecta; order Lepidoptera; family Papilionidae; genus Parnassius; species Parnassius mnemosyne. The sequence continues at coordinate 11,886,152 of CAVLGL010000092.1, read as the reverse complement.
CAAACGGCTTGATGGATTTGTCATATTTTATATGAATTGTCGTTAGATTCTTATTAGTTGTGGAAGTGACATAGGGTGTAAATTTTTTCTCTTTTCAGTAAACTTTTTCTACCGACTTCAAAAAGGAGATGGTACTCAATTCGACTATATGTTTTTTATCCTTCTTTTTTATGTGTGTTATAATAATCATAACTTTTTCTGGGTGAACCGATTTCAATGATTCTTTTTTTATTTGAAAGCTGGTGCTTTCCATGTAGTAGGTTTGACCAATATTTCTTGAGTTATTCTTCAGAATTCATGTTGAAGTCGGTTGTACAAAATTTTTAATTTAAAATTATTAAGCATTCAGGTTTTTTTAATTACTGTTTTAAGCTTTAAGCTTGTTTATTTCATGACTTATTAAAATTATAAACGTCGTCCACCCGACAAATGCAATAAAATTTAGACACTTCCGTACTAGTATGTTATTTTGGTTGATGCGACATGTCTGGGAAACCCTATCTACTTTAGATGAGATGGGAGTGACACAAAAGGATTTGTTGATGTTGACCAAGCTTACAAAGTTTCGGATAAAACAGTACAGACATTCTATAAAATATTTTTTTTTCAAAATCAACGATTTAAGGATACTCATATGCAAAAAAAATAAATTTATCCCAATATCATTTTTTATTTTTAAGATTTTTTTTAAATATAATATTAAAAGAATCAAAGCTGCAGCCTACTAAGTCCCACTCCTGCGTACAGGCCTCCTCTCGTTTCTGAGAAGTTTTTAGGACTAGAAAAAAGATAACTTTCATTTTTCTAAGGATTAATACTAGTTGATAAATATATTTTAACAAAGCCTTTGCTTTTGCAACTCTTTATCTTAAAAACTTCTATTAGAATTGTCTTGGAACTCAAAATCATTAACTTCTTAAATTACCTTATGTTAATTTACAATCACACGGTACTTACTGTTGAAAGAATGATACCCGAGGAAAGGGACGTTCGAATCAACTGTGGTTTTTATTATCGAGTCCCTGCTGTATGAATATCACGTTGACGACTAGAGAATGATAGAATTTTTTTCCTTTTTCTGTCATTTTGAAACACTTAATATAATTTTGTATTTCTAATTCTATGTTACTTAAATATCAAAAAGCTTGATCTATTTATATTGATGATAGTTGTACCTCGACTTGAAATTTAATAATGCAAAGTATCTACACTTCGCAGCATGTTAACTAAGTCCTATTTAATATTTTCAAACCGGTTAGCTATTCTCGATCTCACATTTAGTCGGAAAAATGTGTAAACAGTCAATTAAAGCATAAAATTAGAATCTGGTACGCCACTGATACCTTATACAGTGCAGAAACGACGAAAATACTAATATGGTCCGATGGAAACATCTTGCCTTGCGATCTGCAACCTTTTACCGAGTGAGAGAAAAAACCAGAAATAGAAAAAATTGCGCACTACCCAGAATAATGTTGAACGTCCGAGATATATTATAAAACTGATAAAATGGCTGTGAAAGGATAAAAAAAAACTAAGTCGGATAATTTCACGGTCTCGACTGTTTAGAATGACGTTATTTTTTTCTTTTTTAAATTGAAGTGACAAAGTATCAACAGCCCACCACACAACAACTATACTACTAATATAGCTGCAGCATGGCTCTACCACGTAAAACATGCACTTGACACTTGCACTTTCACTTGACAATGCAAATTACGCCTCCATCATGTTCATTTGATCAAAGTTTGAAGCTAAACACATTCTTTTGTGCCTTAAAAATCACTTTAGATCAAAAGGTAAAAGAAATTGAATATATAAAAATAATTTAAATCTAAAATATTGTAACTAAAAAAGACACACCTAAAAATTAGCAAAAAATAAGGATGACAACACGTTCTGAACCTTTTCTAAGTGCGAAGCTTTCGCAAATTAATCTCCGTCGTGCAAAAACTACGCCTTATTAGAGTAAATCCCTTCAGCCCTCAGGACAAACCCTAATATGCTTAGATAAATGCTTCTATGCCCGCGATTAATAATAATTTTAGGTCAACAAAAACCGAGCAGCGGTCGCTGGTTTTTGCCACCCTTACTGTTTTCACTGAGAAGAAAATGCGGCCTACAGATTTTAAGGAAATTACAATTCGCGCTACGCATTATTACGTACACGATAACGTTGTTAGAAATTTAATGTATTTAGCAAGTGGCCATTACATTAAAACATTTTATTAATTAATAAGGAAGCCAATGGTTTTGTAAAACTTTAGGTATACGTTAAATTTTTTAATGATAAAGAGTAGGTACGGACTGCAAAACTTAAAAGTCGTGAATTTCAATCCGGCGTTCGATTACCGTCGTTTAGAATTATAACCTAAGTTTATTTATGCGACGGGGGTATGAGTATGATTATAATAATCAATTCCTCATTCATAAAACTATAATGTCTGGTGCAAAAACTCATTTCTCATTAACTCATAGCTCATTGGTACTAAGCTTTATCAAAATTTCAAAGAAAATACTAGACATGGCCGCGAGTACACACACCTTACATATTAGTCCAGAACAAATACATAATACATATATGGTTGTAGATTCATATGAAATTTACTCATTTACCACGTGATCGGTGACGAATGAAAACATTATGAGAGTCTGTGGAATAAAAGTATTTTGAAGTCATGTTTACATGACTTCAAAATACTTTATATATGCTCAATTGCGTGTTTGTGGACTTTAGTCCACAAACACGCAATTGAGCAGCGTGGCGTATAAATTAGTCCGAAATCCTTACAGAAATGAGGGGAGGCCTGCGTCCAGCGGTGTGGCGTTAGGCTTAATTTTTACTTTATATTTCGAATGAAACAAGAAAAAAAATCTTACACAGAAGTAATATAAAGATTGTAAAATATAATTTAACCGTGTAGTTTCGGTGTAAGAATTTCCACTATACCATATCGTCTCGTGTGTGGTGTCAGAGGCGACAGAAGAAAACTGAAACAGCATCTTCCAAATCAAAACTCAAAATTATAAAAACTGCGGTTTCCAACCCGCCTGTCTAGCGTGACAACTATGGCAAAATTCCCTTCTATGTTTGTGTCAGTAGTGAACTTTTTATCTATTCTATACAGCCTATGAAAATCTAATTTAAAAGCTATAAATTTGGTGAACATAAATATATATATTATAATGAAATGTTTCAAAGCTACACGCAGGAAAATTTTAAATTAGCAACACGTTATCCGACAAGGCAAATACATCTTGAGTTGGGTCATCGCGATTTTTCTCCGCTGCTTTATACGGGTCGCTAAAATACGTCACAGTGGACAGACCCCGTTTAATAACCGCATTAATCCCATGACCCCTTCTGTCAAATCTGTGGCAGCCTTCCGGGCATCTTGTCCAGTCTTGTCAGTATAAGGTATATTTTCAAATATAGGTTGTTTGAACGACTTACATACTAGATAAACATGGACGTTCTACATCCCTGCTATATCTAGGCTAAATGTTATTCATCACCATCATTACTATCATTATTATCAGCCCTGATTCTATAACAATGGCATAAAATTATTATACACAGCGCTCACTTTTTCATCTTTACTAATATTCTATATAGGACCCATCACTAAAGGGAAAGAAAAAATTAGATGTCACCTGTTTCAAGTTAAGCTGTTTTAAATAAGACTTACTTTTTTACATTGCTATTCCAAAATGCTTTCATAATTCACAGAAATGGAGGAAATCTGAAAATAGATAAACTAGACTTTAAGTTTTTAGCAAAGTTGACATTTAGATTATTTTTGGCTTTTGTTTTCTTTTACACATTTAGCTATTAGGTTAGGGTCTTTGGTTTTCTAATTGGCATATGGGAGTCAAAATTTAATAAATTAACCAGGTCCCGGGTGGTGATAGACGTGGCAGGAAAAAGACTATATCGGATCCATCGGACTTTCGAGTCCCGAAAAGTGCTACCGACCCAACGGAGTGGAGTCTATTGGCCTCCTCTGACCATGAGGTTGGTGGTAATCCGAATGAGACGTTAAGACAATCGCGAGTCATCATAATGCAAAAAATCAATAAAATATATATTGATTACAAAAAATATACTTGCAAAACAACTCTTTCTTAAATAAAATGAAACCTCACGAGATTGTCTTAACTGTCTACTTGCGTGTCGTATTTGTCAATACGTTTTTATTTAAGTTTATTGTCTCGTATTGTTTTACTTTCGCCGTTAATGCTTGTCTGTATTTTTCTATCAGTTTCAATTAAGTCTGAATGTGCATCCTTTAAAAATGCTAATAGATTAACAAAATATTCATTGACTCAATGTTTTATTGTGATATCGTGTTTTAGAAATTATTTAACGCTTACTTTACCACTGTTTTATATGCTAAAATAATTTGATTTGAAATCGTCTGCAACCAAATGACGGTTTTCTCGTGTCCCATACCAAGATATTCTCTAATATTTTAATTTACCACAGATTCCTTTTCGGTGAATCGATCCTTCACGAAGTCCTATTAAAAGTCAGCCACCACCTCGAATTTCCAGCCTCATGCCATTAAGTAGTGCTCCAAACTTTAATTATGTTCAGGCTGTGACCAATCGCGTTCGTGTCTCACATTTTCTGTCAAGTCATTCAACGTGCTACCGAATCTTATAGCTCTCGTAAACATATACACTCAAAATCCAACCTCGTTTAATTCGAATTGTCATCTCTATCTATGCTTAATCAAAGTTTAAAATCGCCTGTTGGCGCAATCTTTTGACTTTATAATTTTGTTTCCTGGTAAGCAGAATTCAACGGTCCACACCAATAGATGATAGTGCGATTTGAAATCTATTTTAATATAACATAAAGACTAGTTTTATGATAGCAATCATGAAATTGGTTTGTGACGTTGAAATTGAGTCATGTTCCGTTGTCCATAGAATCCGGTGCCCGAAGGAACGTGGCCCAAAGTTTCATTGTTGGATGTTGAATAAAACCTATCGGTAGGATGACGAGCCGGTTTCAACTCAGAAACTAATTTAGAATATCACAATGAACATCACTGAAACAGCCTTTTGAACGTGCATTGAGTGCCGGCGTGGTTTAATAGACGTGGTTTGTTGGCACGTGTAGCTTATACCTAGACAAAATTGGTCTATCAGCCTATTTATGTAATAAAGGCTTCATTGCTTACACATAATACGAAATAAAATAGCGTGCACGTATTTCACGGATGTTAGCTGCATTATAAATTACCTTAACATTGACTTACAATTTACTAATTTCGGTAGCGTATATATAAGTATGATTATTTTGATCGCTCGGATGATTTTAAGGAAGTAATGTTAATTAAGGCTCTTTAAAACGCCGCGAGGCTGGTATCCTGCCTTTATGTCGGTTCCTCTCTTGAACAAATAAAAAAAAACATTGTACTACTCAGAACGAGTAAAATTTGTTCCAGTTGCCCTCGGATGTCGTTCAAGGGTAAATTCGTTGAGTCTGATGATGAATTTTAAATAGCAAGTGGATATAGTTTTCTTACTTATTGAAATCTTATGCGTACATTATAAACAACAATTATTGAAATGTTTCAAAAATTATCCGTAGTTATTTATATTATTGTATGTATTGTTGTTGGTTGGCTGTGCATGACGTTATTAAAGTTTATTTTCTTTTACACTATAATTCCTAAATATATTAAATGTATAAAAATGTAACTTATAGTATACTGTAACTCCTACTTTTATAGTGGCCATCACAAACCAACCCAGAGTGATAATTACTTTGCTTTAAATAACTAACATTATTTTCCCTTAATTTCAGGTGTTCGGCTCGAAAGCAGACCTACAACTACACACGCAAATTCATTTACGCGAAGCCAAGCCCTACCGCTGCACACAATGTCCGAAGGCTTTTGCCAACTCGTCGTACCTGGCACAGCACTCTCGTATCCACCTCGGAATCAAACCCTACCGCTGCGAGATCTGCCAGCGCAAGTTCACCCAGCTCTCTCATCTGCAGCAACACATCCGCACCCATACAGGTGACAAACCGTACAGATGTACGCAAATCGGCTGCACAAAGGCCTTCTCCCAACTGTCCAACCTGCAAAGCCACAGCCGTTGTCATCAAACTGACAAGCCATTTAAATGCAACTCCTGCTACAAATGTTTCACGCACGAGAAAGATCTATTGGAGCACATTCCGAAGCATAAAGAATCCAAGCACCTGAAGACACACATATGTCAGTACTGCGGAAAAAGCTATACGCAGGAAACTTACTTGAGTAAGCATATGAACAAGCACGCGGAGAGGGCTGATAAGCGGCCGCCTATTTCCGCATTAGGTTTGAGCGGTCTGAACAGGTCGTTAGCAGCGGCAGCGCCGACTGCTGCTCCGTTCGGTGATCATCCATACTGGCCTAAAGTTAGCCCTGACTCCGCAGCGCACATGTCGGACGAGAGCGGGTACCACCAGCAGCGTGAGAATGAAGAGCATCACGAGCAGCAACTACAACAACAGAGGGCCCTGTTTGCTCAGCACGATGGGCAAGACGATCGCATCCAACCTCCGGTTTCGTCCGCCGCGAATTCCGCTTTTACACCAATAAATTCTATGGCGCCTCACCTCAACGGTTTATCGCATCACAGCGCCTTACCAACGCGACCTTATCTCTACGATCCTCTCCATTTCCAACAAGGAAAACAGCAGCCGAACTCCTTCCCGAATCAGCTTATATCACTTCATCAAATTCGTAATTACGCGCACCAACCATCATTATTACCGGCTGAACACATCCTACCCCACTCCCTATCACACAAAGACAAACAGTAATATCTAACTTGCCGTTTAATCTGTAGGTGTGCCTACACTTTAGTACTTACCATGGTATTACTAGTATTTAAAAAAAAGTATATGAAATATTATTAAAAAAAAGTTAGAATCTCGCTCACGAACACTGGTATTATCGATGTATGAAATACAAGAAACTTGTTTTGTCGTTAGTGAGAGACGAGTTCATGTTTTTAGACTTAATTCGATATCGTGTATGAATAACACTCTGAATTTTGCTGATTAGATGACGTATATATTCGGGACTAAATTGTGATTACAAAAGTTAAAAACGTATTATATGCTATTTATTGAATAGTTTCCTGCGCAAAGTCAACGTTCATACATTATTTCAGTCTAAACAACTATAAATTATTTAGCAGGAACTAGTAATTTAATGGTCCTTATAAACCGTCTGAACAGTTCTCGATAAAACTATCAAGCATAATATAGCTTTACAAAGCATAATAGGTTTATGTGTCTGGTTATTTATTGTGAAAAATTCTGATGTTGATATATACAGTTATGCCGATAAAACTATTAAGCATGATAATTCACGTAGCTTTACAAAGCATAATTTAGAGTTTATGTGTTTGGTTATTTATTGTGAAATATTCTGATATTGATATATATATTTTTATAGCAGCTTATCATTTCTGATTGTTTTATTGCCTAAATGTCAGTGTAGGTTCTATGTTAAAAATAAAATTCAGAGTTCCTGACTTTTACTGTTATCGATTTATTAGTAATTCCACTTGACATCACTAGTACTACGTTTCTTTCTGTTGTATATCATTGTAAACAATAAGTATCTATTGCTAATAGCAGATCTCTTGTCTCATCACATTTGCACTCAGTTCCTACTTAGATCGAATAATTCCTTTTTTTATATTTAGCTTTATTCTAATTCTCTCGATAATTCATTCGGTTCCAACAATTCTAGAAAATGTAGTCTTCCTTCAGAGTCGATACTGTCATTTTCAATCCAATTTTTTTTTCTTAAATTTATTGCGATTTTGAAGGTTGAATATATTTTTTATTAGCATTTGTGTATGATATATTTTGTATAAATCATTGATGAGTGGCCAAAATCACGTATTCATTATCTCGTTCTGAAATGGCGCACGTTTGTACATATTGTGTAAATACGAAAAACCTTTTCGAGGAAATTTGAAACTTATTGACAATTTTTTTTTTCAGTTTAAGTCTTTAAAGCTTATGCTCAATTTTATTAGACGTAAGAATTTCGTCTGGATCTTACTATATTATGAGGAATTAGATATTCCCGTAAATTCAAGGATTGTTTCTTTCCTATTTAAAAACTAAGTAGAGAAGCGACCTTGGAATTAAATTTAAACTGATTTTAAATAATACAAAAGGTACTTAAAGAAAATGTTTCCGTTGACGATTAAATTTAATTAATTTGAAAGTATACGAATTTTTGTTAATTATATCTTAATGAGTCGAGGTTTAGAGAAAAATGTGATAGGAAGCGGATGTGGGAGGAAATTGTCGCGCGGATGTCCTTTCTAAATTAATTTGCTATTTTTTAGATTTAAAATTGTTAGGTTGTGGTTATATGTGATTCGGACTTGGGTTCCGTACGTTAGAAAGCCGTCTGTCATGGCAAACCAAGATTTTATCCAAATTTTTTTTCTTTCGGTTTTAAGGGAAACGGAATCGCCAATATCTCTCTATTGTAAGTAGAAATGTGATATTGTAATTTGATTTTTTTTTTTAGTTAAGTGTAAACTTATTGCTACGTTTTAAAACATATTTTTGTAAGTAATTTTCGTTTTAAATATACTTTCGCTTTATCTAGCGTTCTCGTTTAAGATTATAGATCAAAGTGAACGGAATTTTTGTTACTTAAAATCAATTAAAAATTAATTACAACTATGCCAAGAACTATATTTTCTTTTATTTCAAAACCCTTACATGCCCTACTTAGGTACATTTATAGCGCATTATCATCATCATCATCATCATTACAGCCCTTCACAAGTCCACTGCTGAACATAGGACTTCCTGCATATCTTACCAGGTCGCCACTCCATCTAGTGGAGGGACGCCCGACACTTCACCTGCCGGTACGAGGCTGCCACTCGAGAACCTTTTATCCCCATCGGTTGTCGGTTCTTCGAGCTATATGGCCGGCCCATTACCACTTCAGCTTCCTAATCCGTTGGGCTTATTCGGTCACTCTGGTTCTACTGCGGATATCGTCATTTCTAAGTTTATCACACAGAGAAACTTCGAGCATAGCCCTCTCCATAGCTCGCTGAGCGACCTTGAGCTTCCTCATCCGGCCAGCAGTGAAGGACCACGTGTCAGTTCCATATGTCATCACTGGCAACACGCACTGCACTGGTTGTACAGTCTCGTTTTCAAGTTTTGAGGTATACCTGACGAGAAGATGTGCCGTAATTTCCCGCGCATTATATATATATATATATATATATATATATATATATATATATATATATATATATATTTACTGTGTAGTGGCGTAAGAATATTCACTACCCCATATTATCCCGTGGGTGTCATAAGAGGCGACAGAGGGAAATATATAAAGAGACGTACAACAGCGTCTTCCTAGTAACGACAAACAAGAAAGCTGCAGTAGCCAACCCGCTTGCCAGGCGTGGCAACTATGGCAAATATCCCTCCTAAGATACAATCTATGGGGAGGCCTATGTTCAGCAGTAGAATTTAATAGGCTGTAACGGATAGCGCCATTAGCTAAATGTTAGCGACGTAAGAGAAACCATACCTGGTCCTGTGAATGAAAAATAGGGTTTTTTGTAGATAAAAGGGTGTGAAACAAGCACACAGTCCACCTAACGATAAACTATGAACATATATACATATATACTTGGTTGAAATCAAAATGCAGATGCGTTGTCACCCCTGAGGACTAAGATAGGATGTCTCCTTACCAGAAATAGGATATCTGTTGCACGGATATCGTCACTCACCATACAAAACAGCAGTATAAATGCTGATATTTTCACGCTGATATTTTCAGACAGTTAATCAGGTCTTGATCAAATTTATATGGGACCACATGAGAAGCACCAGCTTTAAAATAAAAAGAAGAATCATCAAAATCGGTTCACCTAGAAAAAAGTTCTGAGGTAACACATAAAAAAATACAGCCGAATTGAGAACCTCCTCCTCTTTTGTAGTCGATTAAAAATATGTTTTCTACCTCGGTCGAGCCGATCCATTCTTGCACTATGTTCCTCGTATAAAAAGGTCTATGAGATCCAATAGATGGCAGTATAAGCATAAAATATGAGAGCATTGAGTTATATGTACTACGTACTAGAGAAGCTATTCCAAACAAAAATTGTGCGCTACTCTATGGCTTCGCGCAGTAAGATATTAATATAATATATAGTTTAGTGTACGGATTGCAGTACAGTTCAGTTGAACATAGTCAGTGTTCGGAAGGCGAAATCTAGTACGTAGTACATATATATCGATGTATGAGTGTAAATAAATACCTAACTAACAACAGTCTTGCCAGCTTGTCTGTAAGTGTGTATTAAGGCAAATCTTCCCTAATGTGACGGCTCCATCATGCAGTTGCTTAGCAATTAGTTGCGGCGCTAAGAGCCGCGGAACAATTATTTGTGTGACCTACAAATAATTGTTCCTGGTCTGGATGTTTGTCCTTATGAAATTTATGTATGTAAACTACCCTCACAATACAGAAGAGAATCCTAGTGTGAAGGTAACTTATTATATAAAAAAGAATGTATTTAATGCCTTTTGTATAGTTGATGATGGTGAAGGCGCATTACACATTATAATGAACATGACGTCTAGCCTGGACTTAATCACTTAAAATAATAATATCAGCTATGCCAATTTAGGCTACACGAATATAGCTTCTGCGTCTAAACATACGCAATCATATGCTCGTAACACATCTTAGTTCATAATTGGGTGTGCATACACAGATGCACTCTTTGTACATACCCCCTTATGCCCAATGAATGCTGGCTACATTGTTATAGTTGACGGTAACTTAAAAACTCCCACCCATCCTGTGACCCACCAGTCCACAAATAACAGCCTACAAAAGTACCGTCTTAATGAATGCAGATTCTAAAACTGTTTTGCAACGCTACTGTGTTTCTCCGGTGTTGCAGCTGTTTATGGACGGCAGAAGTCACATACCATCAGATGAGCCGCATGCTCGTTTGTTCTCTCCTCTTGTTTAAAAAAAATAATATGGGTAAATCAACAAAAATACTATAAATTTTCCAAGAATTGACAATCGATGGAGAAAGAAGGTTCTGGAGTAGCAGCCTCATACTGAAAAGTGCAGTGATGGGTGTCCCATCAGATGGAGTGATTACCTGACGGAATACGCAGGTTGTCGATGGATGCAGTGGGCTCAGGACTACACCTTGTGCCCATCTATGGCGGAAGACTGAGCAGTGGACTTGTGATGGACTGTAGATAGTGGTGGTCAATTAATTTCATATTATTAATATAGTGATATCAGGAAACGTAATTTATTAAATGCTTTAAGGCGATAAAATGATTATTTAATTATTGGAAGCTATCATAGTCAGAAGTGCCCCACACAAGGTAAGTTAGAGCCATCAGAAACACAAGCAGAAACAGAAACCTTTTTATCCAATATAGATTATAAATAATACTTATTGAAAGTCACTCTTTTGGTTAATTAGCACTGGTTCCAAAAATAAATCTTCTGGGAAGAACCAGCAGGAGTTTTAAAAAAAACAGCTCACAATCATGTATGTTACACAGTTAATGACACAAAAAAAATTAAAAATAGCTTGTTAGCGACCACCTCATTCTCATTATCATCAATAAATTCCTTAATATTATAATAATCCTTTTTATACAAACTGCCCCGAGTAGTGGCGGTGTAAGAATACCCACTACCCCATATCTTCCTGTGGGTGTCGTAAGAGGCGACAAAGGGAAACTGAGGCAGAACAGAACAGAGGTTCTGTTCTGAGAAAAACCGGCAAGAAACTCAGCGGGACATTTTTTTTTAAATAACGGCTTACAATCATATGTATGTTACACAATTAACAACACAACAAATTAGAAATAGCTTGGTAGCGTCATCTATCAGCGCATTACGTAACTAGGACCTTCGTTTCCTCACATCTGTTTTAAAAATGTGGAAGTCTAGACATAAAAGTGTCATTGTGAGATATTTTGGAAGAAAATTTATTAAGTAGTTATTTAAAAAAATTAATGTGAACAAAACATGTTTAAATAGAATTCACCACAAACCTTCGGCCTCCGAAAGATGGCGGTATAACCTTCTCGTATATTTAGGTAATAACATAAGAACACAGATCGGTGACGAGATACAGCGTCAAAGGTACGAGATATTTCATTACGCGTTTGCTGCCAGGCGCGACAATTAAGGTAAATTTTCCCCTTTATGATAGTGTCCTATGTCCAAAGGCGGACTTGTCACGGGTAAATGATGAAGAAGAAATTCCAAGAAAAAACTTAAACATATAAAAGGACATGGATACAACAATTTTAACCAAAATATGAATATTTCGCTTTCTTGATACTTAAAGAACATAATATTCATCATATAATAACATTATTAAAATTTAGGAGCTAAGTGCTTGATGTAAATTTCACACTACGCGAGTAACCCGGGGTCGACCCCACCGGTACCAATGCTAATTGCAATAAGTGCTGATTACCACGCGCTTGGCGGTATTTATTATACATGTAGTATATAACTGTCAATTTACGGTGAATGCCAAGCCAAATACGAGCTGTAACACCAGTTACACGACTCCGCAGAGTAAAATATAATTCGATTTATGATTTTAAATCAGAATAAAAAAAATACAATAGTCTATTATATACATTTAATATCTGAGTAGGAAGCAAAATTATATTTAAAAAATTATATTATGTTTTGGGGAGGTTATTCGTGACCCCCATGTCCCTCTCCCTAGATACGCACATGAAACATGACGGTTGTCATATCTTGAAAAGGCATATTATCTGTGAAATTACAGTTTTGATGAACTGGCCACTTTGAACTGTAATAATTGCTATCTGTTATGGTTTAAATTATAATTCTAATATCATCATATAATCAGGTAATATGTATAGTTTGGTTTAAGTTTTTTTTTCTAAAATATCGCATATTTTATAACCATATCTATATTATTGGTGCAATCGAACTTTTAATTTCGAAAATGTTGACCTTATAAGTCAACCTCGTAGCTGAACGGAGAAAAGATAAAACTACGACTTTTGATATGCTAAACAATATTAGATCATTTAAAATAATGAAGCTAGGCAAATGGATACCTCCCGAACTGAGACACATAGTTGATGACAGAGATGTTGGCAAAATTAGCACAGCCAAAGCTACAGACCCTTCGTCGTCCACTATATTCTCCAAACTTTACAACAAATAACTACCACTTTTTTAGGTTTAAAAAACTTTTTGATTTAAACTTCAAAAAAGAAAAGCATGAGCAAAATTGTCAAATTCGAAGAAGTCATGAAGACCGCCTTGAAAGAGACATCGATTGTCGTGCAGCAGACATTTATCTATAGCAAGGGCATCAACACAAAATGGCACTATTTCAATTTCAAAATTTACAATATTTCAATTTTTATAATATGGAAGTTAATTATGTACCTATGACAATATTAGGTATGAATTTATTAAAATAATTTCATTTAAAAAAATCAATAATTTTCATTAAAAAAATTTGTTAAAAAAGTTTATTTAAATTTTTAATATTGCGCAATAGCGCAGAGAAACGAGCTCGACAGGATTAATGTGAAATAAAAAAGACGATTTATGAACTTTTCTCTTTATTTAGATAACAGTCGCAAAATATAATAAATCAGTACTTAAAATAGGTATTTACAATAATACGGGGTCGTTCTACCTACGCAGGTAAAAATCCATACGAACCATACAAAAATTAGAAAGCAAATTAAATATACTCTTAATAAAAATATAAAGATTACTAATAGAGAAATATTAAGATTAGATAGTAAAGATACAATCTATAAAACTTAGGCTCTAGACAGACGATAGATTTTTTTGCGATGAGTTAGTTTTCTAATGAATGAAGATCAAAAATCTACTAATCGTCGAGCCTCTATTAAAAAAATGACCGAACTTCTTAGCTATGTCTCTCCTGTAACGATTTGTAGAAAAAATTCGTTGAAGAAGCACTGATGTTAAAAACAATCAATTTACGTCTAATGTACAACAATAGACTGTATCTTTGGTCTTAAAAATTATGGGGAATATTTATTTTTAATAAATACTTTATATGTATTGTCATTTAGTCGCCCTTAATACTAAACGAGAATCATATAAATGATAAACAATTTTGAACAAGGTGTTAGATAATAAAATGCTAGTTAAAATGGACGATACAAACATAAAAAAGACAGTAACGGAAGACACAATTATAAAGAATATAAAAAAGAGATTGAAAAACACAAGGAAGCACTAATCACAAAACGTAATAAAACACTAAGAATTAGATTCGGTATCGAGAGATCAAAAACAAAACCGAAAAGCGCATTTAAATATGTATCTAACATGTATACGACTAAATATTTAAATAAATTGTTTTAGAGTTGGAGGCAACAATTGAAAATACTTCTATTAAAAATAAGGCAGCGCGTGTAGACTGTATAATGGGAAAATATCTACCTCCTATCCTATTAGATTTAGTCTAATCAACAATACTAAATTCCATCATAATTTATTTTATGAGAAATCAATTTAAAAAAAAAACGATTTATTTATGAGGAATAAATTTTAAAATAGGAACCAGAGGCAAAAAAATACAATAGTCAAATATTACGTTGCAATTCAAGACTTACACAGAAATTGACTAGAAACACAACTTAACTATGTCAAACCATAAGCATTTAAGTACATGATTTTCCATAGTACACAGTCGTAGATTACAGAAAACAAGTGAACTCAATTTTAGAACACCCAACACAAACCTTTTTCAGAATCCGTTCGCTTATAGAATATACATAATCATTGCGTAACTAATAAACTAATACCTAAGTTGACAGCATGCTACTTTCTTTAATTATTATATTGAAATCAATTAAGAATCAAAACAAAACAAATTACAACTCTTTAATATATGTTTATAAGAATTAAAAAACCTAAATTCTTAGTTGACAGCATGTTTATAAGTGTATCAATGTGCACATGCTGACTCATACGTTTACGTCTAGACTTCAACCTTGTAGGGAGACCCGGGAATATGTTCATCTCCCCATTTGACGATGACGATGTACTCTCCCCTGTCCCTGACGACGTACCAGCACTCATAGTTGTTCTTGCCTTTGTGTTTCAGCTGTACTTCGTCGCAAGGGCCTTTAGGACCATAGATGCCGACATAAAGTATGTTGTTACCTGTAAAGTGTTAAATTGTTAAAAATCAAATAATAAAACATGCAACGAAGGTTGCGATAAAGTTCGTCTTTGTACTTTAGCTAATAATAACATTAACGTTCAAAGCAAAACGTTAATAAAAGGCGGAGCAGAAAGCGTTATAAACTTTTTTTATGAAATAAGAGTGACAAACTAAGGACTAACATGGAATGCCTCGTTTCCAGTAAAAAGGGTCTCTGGTTATCTACACTCACCATACGAAACACAGCAGCATTAAGCTGCTATTTTACCTCGGTCGAGCCCACCCATACATTACATTCATAACATAGCTGCAGCAACATCGACCGATACGAGCTAAGCAGTAGGCAGGGGTTCGCATGCCCCCCCCCCCTCGGACAGCGATTAGATAGCTCAAAATAAACCTCTACGGAGGGGACATGATGATTGGTAACAATACCAATTCATAAAGCATCATCGTCCTCATCCTCATCCCCATTACCGTCTTTCCACTTTTAAATAGCCCTGTGTCAGATGAATCTGTGAGACCCACATAGGTTAACAGCGCCAACATCACAGAAAATAGCTGCAGCGTGGCTCTACCGCGTGCGATTGTACTATGATACTATATTACGTAGTTTAGAACGTTGATCACCGCGCTTTTGACACGAAAAGCTTAACCAAGTTTATGTTATTCAACGAATAATATTGTAAAATTAATATACTTTCTCAAATCCGTCTTTGCTCTTAACTTGGTAACCTTTACTAATTGCACTCATCAAAAAAAAATACAACAATGATCTTTTACAAATTCAATTAAGCAAAAGACACAAAAAAATGAACAAACTTTTGGAATCACAGGTATAAGATAGCAAAACCTAATTTTCAACATAATCTTACTTACTTATCTTCACGCACAATCCCTGACGGGGTAGCCAGAGAGAACAGATCGCCAAGTGTCACGATCCTTACAAACCTCTTTCGCTTCTTTCAGATTCATTATCTTCTTCATGCATGCACGTCTAGGTATCCGAGTACTCTTGACCCTACCGTCTTCGAGCAATTTGCTCACATGGTCTTCGAAAGTTAGTCTCGGTCTACCTCGACACCTTTTAATATTAACTTTCGCGCTATATATTTTCTTCACCATTCGGTCTTCACTCATTCGCTCAACGTGCCCAAACCACCGAAGCACGCCCTTATCAATTTTTGTGATATGGTCATGTTTCAAACCTGACATATTGCGAATCTCTTCGTTTCGCTTTCGGTCGTCCATGGTAACGCCGCACATTTTACGAAGAGATCGCATCTCCACTGCATTCAACTTGCTTTTATGCTTCTTCTGGCATACCCAGGTTTCGCTGCCATATAACAAAGTCGGTACCAACACTGCGTTATGTATTGCAAGGCGTGCACTCTTCACTACGCCTTGCCTTTTGACTAACGCAGTCAGGGCACCATTGACTTTGTTTCCGGCAGCAACACGCCTGTCCACATCTAAATCACATCTTCCATCCCGGCTAAAAGCACTCCCCAAGTATACAATTTCATTTACCTGTTCTAGACATTCCTGATTTACCCATATTTCACACTTCGTTCTCTCTTCGTCCCTTTCAAATACCAGAACCTTAGTTTTATTAGCATTCAAACGGAGACCTTTAATTTCATATTCCTCTTTCATACACGTGACTAATGCCTGCAGTTCTGCCTCTGATGGTGCAATAAGCACTGCATCATCAGCATACAGCAGACAATTTACTTTTATGTCACCCAATTTCACACCCAAACAGCTATCTTTCAGCTTCTGTAAACAGCTGTCGAGATACAGTATGAACAGCCAGGAAGACATGACACAACCCTGTTTTACGCCCGTTTGGACTTTGGCTTTACAGTCACAGTAAAGAGACTGCACAGCCCTTAGCAATCGACCATCCACACCATACCCCGGCAACAGTTCCCACATTTTCTTCCTTACAACCTTATCAAATGCTTTCTCAAGATCCACAAAAGCACAGAAAATCTTCTGGTCAGCAGCCAGAAGCTTTTCCGTGATCATGCGGAGAGAAAACATTTGATCCGTGCATCCTCTTCTAGGTCTAAATCCGCATTGTGCCTCCCATAGAAATCTTTCCGATTTCTCTTGCATCCTACGTGTCAAAACCTTCGAGTAAACTTTACTTGCTAAACTGGTCAAGCTGATCACCCGATAGCACCCGCAGTCAAAATGTGAACCTTTACCTTTATATAAAGGCACAATGACTGCGGATCGCCAATCATCCGGGACATCCCCCGTCCGCCAGCACAAATTGCACAGCAGATGAAAGCTGTCCCAGACTCTCTCTAGTCCCGCAGCCTTACCACATTTCAAACTTCGAATCGCACGTTCAATCTCTTTCATACTGATGACCTCAGTGTCATCGAAGTCCGGGTCTGGCGTACCAGTCACGGCGTCATCCCCGGATCCCTCACTAAGATCATCACACGCATACATTTCTCTATAAAATTCGCTCCATCGCTGCATGACGTCCGATTTTTCTGAGAGGACGTCATTATTCAACATAATCAATGCAATAAAAATTATTATTATTACTAAATTACAAAAAATATTATGCTGATCTTACCAGCATCGCCAGCGTGTACAGTAAATTGATTGTGTTTGTTCAGATAGGCTTTCTTCAAGCCCATGCCCTTGCTTGTGACTTTACTAGCATCGGACTTGAAGAGTGGCAATACCGGCCCAAGCTTCTGAGCTGACTTCGAGACTTTTTGTACTGTCTCTACGGTCACAGAAGATGTTTCCTGAGCTCCGATTTCAGCCAAGTTTTCACCTGTGAGCAAGCAATACTGATTTAAGGAAGCTTTAGCAACGACAACATTTAAATCTTTAAGCTTAGAAGCATTTTATTGTTTTACTTTTCTTGAAATGCGCTGTTTTTCACTTCGATATGGTTGATAAGCAGTATTAGATTTTATATTCGATTTTTTTATAGAAAAAGGATGACAAACGAGCACACAGTCTACCTAATGATAAGTAGAGGCTGTGGCCCATATATATCTACATCTACCATTGTTTAAAAACCAAAATGCAGTTGCGTTATCACCCGAGAGAACTAAAATGGAATGCCTCATTTCCAGTAAACAGTATCTCCGGTTCTCTACACTCACCATACGAATCACAGCATCATTAAACTACTATTTAATGCTGGTATTCTGTGAGAGCGTGGTCCATAGCCAGTTGAACCAATTCGTGTTCGTTCTACAACCATAATATAGCTGCAGCATTGTTCTACCAAAATTAAAACAAATTTCTATTATTAATAAATAACAACTTCATAAAAACTCCAGTGCCATTTACCTCCTCCAAACACATTTAAGTTTTAAAACAATAAACTTACAAGGCTCAAGGGTTCAAGGCTTTTGCAATTGTTTCTTAACTTTGTTCACTTACCAGTGGCTTCGACCTTAAACGGCGACCCGACGATGTGGTGTCCGTTGTATTTGATGCTCATGTAGTAAAAACCAGGAGATAATGGTGTATAGCGGACCTGAAAAAATAATTTGTTTTGCATTCCAAATGCGAAGTAGAGATAAAAAAGTAACTAGAAAGTATAATAAAGATTAATGCTTATTAAATCTCGTGGTGTCACTGTCACTTTTACTGAAAGTGATAGAGACAGCACGAGATTTAATGGCGTCTTAAAATTGAGTAGCATTTGAGTATTTCGATATAAGTAAATAAAAGTAATTCTAATTTGTTAACTTAGTAAAGAAGAGTTACAGGGTTGTACGTTTGACTTATTTCTAATTTAAATATGTTTATAAAGAGTTTTCCTAGTACCTTGTAACCTTCCTCGACCTCTGTGCAGTCCATGGCAACCCTGGAAGGACCATCCATGGTGACAGCGAGGATACCAGCTCCAGCGTTGCAGGTGTCGATGATCAGATCCGTCTTTGCTCCTAATTTGATAACGTATTAATTAACAAAATATCATTATAGCAAAAACAGTGGAATAAGATGCCAGTATCTGTCTTTCCATCCGATTACAATATGGGTGTCTTCAAGGCAAGAGTGAAAAGGCTTTTGTTAAGTCAGTGCGCTTTACCATCTTAGGATGCATCACTATTTACCATCAGGTAGGATACTAGTTAAGCGCTGACTTAGAATAGTTAAAAAAATAATGAATTCATCAATTAAATGCAAATATTCTGTTTAAAAAAATACAGACAGAAAGAACAAAATGATTTTAATGTGAAATTAATTATCTTACCAGTTTTCACTGTTCCAAGACCAGGTCCATGTGCGTGCACAGCTGCGGGGTCGGCGTCATCCTTTCCGACCTAAACAGATTTATTCTTTGTGAAGCATTTCAATAGCTAAGTGGTAAATGATCTTCTGTCAAAATTAATTAACTTTACGATTGATCTAATGAAATCAAATAGTTGGATCACAATGTAAAGTCAATTAAAAAAAAAATTTAAAATTTAAAGTTAGACTGTGATGAATACTTTTTTTATAAAACTGAAATGATATACTAAGTTACAGTCCACTTGACGGTAAGTGGTTAATGATAGGCAGAAAAGCTCACCTATTATACCTCTCTAGTATCTTATAATTACAAATACAGTTCTTATAATTACAGTTCTTATAATTACAGTTTATAGCAAGTTCTCTGATGCACATTTTCCTCCCAATAGATTTCCTCAATGCACATTCCTGAGCCACCATTGACATACATCTATCGAATCCCTGCATGTTTCATCAGATTGTCGTTCTCTAGCGGAAGATCGCTCAACTCTGCGCTTGCCGGCACGAGGCTGCCACTCGAGAATCTTTCTTCTCCGTCGATTGTCTGTTTTTCTTTTGTCGCTTCATTTCGAATAAATACAATAAATATTATAACGAAAATGAAGAAAGTCAATGACAAAAATTTGATACAATTTCTATATGAAAGCCCGAGATTAGAACTACAGATATTCTATTATAATCCTAAAATAATGATAACGATTAAATAGAACTTGCAGGTGGCTCAGGACCGTGCTTTGTGGCATTCTTTGGGGGAGGCCTATGTTCAGCAGTGGGCTTGTGAAGGGCTGTAATGATGATGATGATGAAATAGAACTTTCTCAATCATAATAATTACCTTAGAGTAAATAATTACAGTAGTATACTCTAAGATAATTACAATCATAAGCCCGTGAAAATCCAAGGCTAAACGTAGGCCTAGAATTTAAACAAGGAGCTGGAAGCTTATCGTCGAGCTCGGTAAGTGGATTGGCGATAAAAACCCGAACACCTCACTAAACAAGTCTAAGATTATTAGTTTCATTCATTTATCTTCGTTTCCTTTATCTGTGCTCTCAAGATCGAAGCTTTATGTTTCGATCGATATTTTAGTTTTAGTTTCTAGTTTCGGATAAATCTAAATTAGAGATTGTCAAAAATGTTATTAAAATATTCAAGTTAATCAAGCAATTAATTAGTCAATAAATAAATGGAGTAAAGGATTGCCATTTAATGGCCTCCTACATTAAGCAGACAGATATTATTACAATGTACGGCTATAAGTTACCCATTCCTCAGCGATATAAGCCGTGCTTATTTATAGACATCCATTTTATACTTAAATAACATTTGAGTTGTAGTTTTTTTATTTAGTATGATAATAAATTTTGTATATTTTAATGTCAATGCAATTTAAAATGGGTGTTATTTAAAGAGTTAGCATTGTTAATGAATACTATATTCACGTTTTTGTCAGCAGAGAAATGTAATCTAGCAGCAGTAATAGATAATTCGTCAGCAAACCATGGTTAGGAAACATTATTAAATAAATCGGCAATTTTTGACATTTTGGACGGCTGTAATTTTTTTTAGTACAGCATATTAATTATATAAGCTGCAATGAGTGGCTCATGTTTATAAAACTTTGATACGCACCTAGAGGGTAAGCAACTAAAGAATAATAAAGATTATTATTATTATTTAAAAAAATTACGCCTACTAAAAATATATATAATAAAATAATAATATCAAAAATGTATTATATATTTCCGTATTTTTACAAAATTTAACAGTACAGTAGTTGGTTAAACTTAGGTATCTGCTTATAGACATATTATTGTCTTTGCTAACCCATCGTGAATCTTGCTGATCAATTAAATATTTTTCGCATTGATTGTTTATCAGGCAAACTTTATTGTAATCTGGCTATTTATGATTAAGTTACTGCACATTATCAAGATTATGTGCGAAACAAGAATTTTTTTTTATGGAAGTAGGGTGACAAAGGAGCACACAGTCCACCTGATGGTAAGTGGTTGCTGTGCATCTATCTTCGTTTGCGAATTAAAATGCAGATGCGTTGTCAGCCATGAGGACTAAGATAGAATGCCTCCTTTCCAGCAAATAGGGTCTCTGGTTCTCTACACTCACCATACGAAACACAGCAGCGTTAAGCTGCTATTTTACGCTGGTATTCTGTGAGAGCGTGGTCCTTCCCCGGTCGAGCCGACCCATTCGTACTACAACTATACTATTAATATAGCCTCAGCATGGCTCTACCACGTAAGATGGATTGCCGAATGTTTTTTTTAAATTGCAAACAGAATTTTTGAATGCTGACCAAATGATTTAAATGATGTTTTTTGTGGCTAACAACATTTTATTACGGCTTAACATTTGATTTCTTTTCATTTAAAATTACATATTTCTGAGTTAACATATATTAATATATTCATATTTTTAACACTTGAAATATGCTACAAATAGTCTATTATTAATTAATTAAAGAGAAATAACAACTATGTACTTTAAATGTTTTAGTAAAAGCAAAACCTATGGGAGTATTCAGCAGAACAACAAACTCAAATCTTACCTTGATTCTCAACGGGGACGCCGGGATATGGACTCCGTTGAACTTCACGTTGATGTTGTGGACTCCGTTCTCGCGGGGCATGAACCTGATGGAGTACTGGTCGCCGTCGATGTTCTGGATGAAGCAGTCATCTGTCTTGCCTAACGGTGAAATCACCTGCAAAAGGATTATTTTTATTAAATTTAAGTGACAAAAGAATACCAGCCTGAAACAACAGAATAATGCTATCTTCAGGCGGGGACACGAATTTGAATTTTGATTCTTTATCGAAGATAGATGTAGATATATAGCTAACTGATGGATAGTGGATATTGCAGCTGTATTTATAAACCGTAGGCGCTTCTTACACTTAGGGCTTTCTTACTTCTTCTGTAAGGGGGTGATAGACTCCCGTACACTGCCTTGACACGACAAATATATATTTTTTTTTGAATTGATTATATATATTTGACCGACACTATGAAACATATCGAAACTACATAACTAAAAACCAATAAATCACTTCTCACATGCCACATGGCTTCGTAGCTACAATTTTTTGATACAAAAAAATGTAATAAAACTGACCGAACGCGCGTGACCGCCCGACAGAGGATAAATCACACGCCCTCTTAATATTTGATAACAGTTCGCCAACAAGATGAATATTGGAGCAAAGTTTCGCGATGCGTTATAAAAATTAATATGATACCTTTTTTTTTTATTTGTACTTTCTGTTTGGAACACATGATGTGTTACATAAACTTTACACATTTTATAGAATTACGGAATTCTAATAAAGTTTATTTATTTATTATTTATTGAACACAATGTACGAGTATATACGGACTTTGTACGGAACAAAAGGCGGGCTTAATGCTAAAAGCCTTCTCTGCTAGTCAACCTTAGGGCAGTGATAAAATTCTTAATTCATTTTTAAATCTTTAAAGAAACTCTTGAGTAATTAGGACCTCTACTATTTTCTAAAGTCTGGTCTTGTATATGTCGAAGGTTTATGATAAAATAATAACTTTGTCTTCCTCCGATTTTTAATCGACAGTCTAGGTTTTTGATAAAACAAAAACTGATTTTGTCATAAACCTACAACATATACAGGTGAGCGTAAGTAAATTGGCGGAATAAGATAACCCATCATTCCATTTTATACCTTAGGTATCCGAGGCGACTATAATATAATATAATATTTCATACCCCGACATTTCGAGTATTGTACAGCGGTTCCCCCGTGCAATAAACGCGATAAAATCCGTAAAACTAGTTCCATTCAATGTGTATTTGTAGTGATATAGTCGCGTAAAAATAAGACTTACAGAATACATAAAATTGTAGCTTAAGACTGCTGTGTTTCGTATGGTGAGTGTAGAGAACCCAAGTAAGGGACCTTTTTACTAGAAACGAGGCATTCCATCTTAGTCTTCAGGGGTGACAACATCTATATTTGGATTCTTAATCGAGGATAGACGTTTATATCCAGGGAACACAGAATCCGCTTACCATCAGGTGCACTGTGTACTCGTTTGTCACCCATATGCTTTAATATAATTTAAATAATAACTCAAAAACTATTTGTCAGATCTTGATCAAATTATGGGACCACACGTGAAGCACCAGATTTCAATTAAAAAGCAAATAATCGAAATCGGTTCACCCAGTAAAAAGTTATAAGGTACACATAAAAAAACATTCAGTCGAATTGAGTACTGCCTCCTTTTTGAAGTCGGTAGAAAAGAGGCAGCAGCGTCAAAGATGCAAGACGTCTGGTACTGTGATCATCAGTCTATCAAACGTGACAGTCAAAGCTAATCCGTCATACATGGTCCAGCAGTACACTGTGCGAGACCCATGTCCAGCAGTGCATGTGGTTATGAAGAAGAATACCGTGGCCTGCAATAGTCTTTTACATTCGTTAAATTGAAACTCAATAATTGTAGTACTAATGTATGTGCCCGTTCGTTCATTCTCTTCATACCGTATAGTGGCGGTGTATTAACTCGTAGGTATCGTAAGAGGCTATCGTTACCGTTACAGCTTATTAAAATCCAATGCTGAACGTAGGCCTCCCCCATAGTTTGCCTAATAGGCGGGGATGTTTGTCATAATTGACATTGCATGCGGGTTGGCTACCGCACCTTTTTTTTTTAGTCGTTATTAGGAAGACGCTGCGGCCCATCTCCTGATTTGTTTCCGTCTGTCGCCTCTATCGCCCACGGGACACGGGATGATATGGAGTACTGGATATTCTTAAGCCGCCGCTACACGATTGAGGCCTATGTTCAGCGGTGAAATTTAATAGGCTGTAACGGTCACTAAATCTAACTGCAATTTCTACACGAATTCCTAACAAGTATTTTTACCTGTCTACTTAGATATTTTTGATCCGACACTCATTCGCATATTACTCAAGTTTTAACTGTGTTATAAGTATGTCATAATTATTGTCTAATGAGGAGTGATACGAGTATGTCAACATATTAATTAAGATAACAATCTGGTACAGAACTGTTAAATAAGTAGTTTTTTTTTAAATGTAATTTGATTGCTATCTTTTTATTGTCCATATAATAAATAAATAAAAAGATACTGAACCGTATTTTAGTGACGGTTCATTCATTCTAACGGGTTTTAGGGCCAGGAAATGTCCGCCGCGCTGCCCCAGTGCTTGTTGGCGAACTTCACATGTCATTACTTTTCATCCATTCAATTCATTCATTCCATCCCCTTTTATAGGTGTACGAAGGTACTAATGTACTAAGAAGGAGATTGTGACTGTCTCTCCTTACAATTAATTCTGTAACCCAACATACTAGGAGAACAGAATTTCATCTATTTATTAAAAGTAAAATACTGATTGTAATTTTCGTTAAGTTTCGTTTCGTAAACTAAGGTTCTGGTATTTGAAAGGGACGAAGAGAGAACGAAGTGTGAAATATGGGTAAATCTGGAATGTCTAGAACAGGTAAATGAAATTGTATACTTGGGGAGTGCTTTTAGCCGGGATGGAAGATGTGATTTAGATGTGGACAGGCGTGTCGCTGCCGGGAACAAAGTCAATGGTGCCCTGACTGCGTTAGTCAAAAGGCAAGGCGTAGTGAAGAGTGCACGCCTTGCAATACATAACGCAGTGTTGGTACCGACTTTGTTATATGGCAGCGAAACCTGGGTATGCCAGAAGAAGCATAAAAGCAAGTTGAATGCAGTGGAGATGCGATCTCTTCGTAAAATGTGCGGCGTTACCATGGCCGACCGAAAACGAAACGAAGAGATTCGCAATATGGCAGGTTTGAAAGATGACCTTATCACAAAATTGATAAGGGCATGCTTCGATGGTTTGGGCACGTTGAGCGAATGAGTGAAGACCGAATGGTGAAGAAAATATATAGCGCGAAAGTAAATATTAAAAGGTGTCGAGGTAGACCGAGACTAACTTTCGAAGACCATGTGAGCAAATTGCTCGAAGAGGGGAGGGTCAAGAGTACTCGGATACCTAGACGTGCATGTATGAAGAAGATAATGAATCTGAAAGAAGCGAAAGAGGTATGTAAGGATCGTGACACTTGGCGATCTGTTCTCTCTGGCTACCCCGTCAGGGATTGTGCGTGAAGATAAGTAAGTAAGTAATTTTCGTTGGATGTAAATAAAATTTAGCCTTAGGTGGATTGTTAACACGTTGGTTACTGTACTGTTATACTTAAAAAAACTTAATTTTTTGACTGCCACGTTGATCTAGCGGACGTAAACGTGAGTGCTGGTCATGAAGGAGAGAAAAACGGCTATTAAATTTTTTTGTCAAGAAATTCTTAGTAGCAACGGAAATCAGAAAGTTGGCGGTATTCCACCTCCGTAAGATTAACGTAACGACGTTGTTTCTGCGCCCAATGTCTCTACGGTCATATCGAACTTCCATCCACGTCCAGGTTTGCCGTTTCATCGCACTAAAAGAGTAAGGGAACAGAGAGTGCACCTGTGCTTGCGCACACACTTGGGCACTATAACCGTGTCCCTCAAAGATGGCTAGTTTCCGTTAGTACTGGCCGCCGTGACCGAAATTCGATCTCGAGAACAATATTATTATTATATTTAAAAAATATTATGTAATTCAAGAAAATTTATCTATAATAATCCTAACCTAATTTATAATATTGTAATTATTACACCGGAACATTATACACAAATCCTTGAAATTTTATCTAACTAACGTCCACATTTTCAACAATAGCAACGAATATTTTTATTCGCAACCATCCATCATATCGCACTGAACGCACAGCCGGACAGATCTACTATCATGTTCACACGATAAATCAAACTGACCCTTCGGAAACACTGGATATTGGGAGACATATTGTCTGCGTGAGATTTGCGCCGCGGATTGCGAGCATTTAAATCTTAAACAGATACGTACACAATGGGCGTCGTGTAGCACATTCAGGAAACCACTGGCCGCTAATAAAATCGTTTACTGACGCGAGTAAATAAAATATATATTAATTCAGTTTTCAACCAGTTTATACGTGGTAGAGCCATGCTGCAGCTATATTATGGTTATAACTGTCAAGCTTGTATGGATTGACCGCAGAAGGAAAACGCTCTCACAGAATACCAGCGTAAAATAGCAGCTCAATGCTGCTGTGTTTTGTATGGTTAGTGTTTTTGTATGATGAGTGAATTTGGAAACCCTTTTTACTAGAAACGAGGCATTCCATCTTATTCCTCAGGGGTGACAACGACTCTGCATTTTGATTCTTAATCCAGGATAGATGTAGATGTCTGTGGGACACGGCATCCACTTACCATTAGGCGAACTCTGTATTCGTTTGTCACCCATACATATAAAAAATTAAAAATGTTAATGCTTTGTTTAGGCAGATACATCAATTAAATCACTAAGTGGTGGATGTATATCCGACCAGATTGTGTTTTTTGCGACACGCGCTTTCTCTAAATGCTTGTTTTATAATATACTTACTATAAAACGTAATATTTTCACTTACCCTAGCATCAAGACTGCCCTTGGCTCCGTTAAGCCGAATGTAGAACTGAGTGGGCTTATCCACTTGGGCCGAGTCTGGGAACTGGGCGACTTCGAGCAGATGGGCGTCACCCATCGTTGGTGAGATGTACACCTTGAAGGGAGAATCTGGGATGTGCTGGTCGTTGAACTTAAGACCGATGCGATAATCACCTGTAGACAATACATCAATGATAAATTTCGCTATTCGTTCATTCTATATAGCTCGTTTTTAGTTTATTAACAAATATAGTTCATATTCCTCTCATCGTCATCACCTTTGAGGGAATTTCCCGAATAGGATCATAGATCATCTGTTATTTTATGCCAATTATTCCTGTATATTTCATATGAGTTGCACCGCCGACTGACGTGCCATGTATATTTTATATACATTCATATTCATATATCATTCACATTTATATATCATTCATACATATTCATGTGTAATAAATGTGTAGTAAAAACTTCATCCATCAACCAATTTCGTACAGTGGGTGACGTAAGAATAGAAAAAAAAATATAATAAATTTTATTCAATATAGATTTCATATCTAGCCGTGGTAGCTCAGATTGTTAGTGCTCGATGTAAATTTCACAGTACGCGAGCAACCCGGGTTCGATCCCCGCCGGCACCAATGAAATTGTTAATTGCAATTTTAAGTGCTGATTTACCACGTGCTCGGCGGTGAAAGAAAACATCGTGAGGAAACCTGCATGTCTGAGATATAAGAAAAAAATTCTAAGACACGTGAAGTTCGATAACACGCAATGGGGCAGCGCGGCGGACATCTGCTTGCCCTGAAAACCCTCACAGAAATTAGGGGAGGCCTGTGCCCATCAGTCGGACGTATATAGGCTGAAACTTTATCTATTTTTATATATCTATTTATGCGTGTAACTTTAACTTTTAACTTTAGATTTCATATAATAAGTTCGGAAAAGACTTGTACATTGAGAAGAACCTGCAACAGACCCAGCTATTTTTAAACAATACTTTATATTAATTTGCACCGGACTGGTGTTGGTAAATTTTTAAAAACAGATTTTTGCAGCGGTGAATTTAAAACAACTATTATTTTGACCGAGCAAGCTTTTATTTTTAACAACAATCTTATTGTATAGCGAGTGTCGTGTAGTGACAGTGTAGGAATATCCACTACCCTCTACGGTTCCGTGAGTTTCGGTTTCGTTAGAAGCGCCAGAGGGAAACAAACCAGATGGGTAGCAACGTTTTTTTTTTTTTTTTTTTATAGGAGAGGGGGCAAACGAGCATGCGGCTCACCTGATGGTAAGTGACTACCGCCGCCCATGAACAACCGCAACACCAGGGGAATTGCAGATGCGTTGCCGGCCTTTTAAAAAGGAGTAGGCTCTTTTCTTGAAGGTCCCTAAGTCGTATCGGTCCGGAAAAATCGCTGGTGGTAAACTATTCCACAAGGAAGTTGTGCGAGGAAGAAAACATCTTCTAAATCGCACAGTGGTGGACCGCCAATCATCCAGATGGTGTGGATGGTATCGGGAGTTCTGCCGCGATGTGCGTTCGTGAAATTTGGCGGCTGGGATTAATCCGAACAATTCCTCAGAGCACTCCCCATGGTAAATGCGAAAGAAAATGCTAAGAGATGCAACATCTCTTCGCAGTGCCAATGAGTCGAGCCGATCGGAAAGGACTCGGTCGTCGACGATTCGAGCCGCTCTGCGCTGGATGCGGTCAAGTGGAAGAAGCTGGCACTGGGGAGCCCCAGCCCAGAGATGGGAACAGTATTCCATGTGAGGCCGAACCTGCGCCTTGTAAAGTTGCAGGCGTTGAGCCGGCATGAAATACTGTCCCGCTCTGCTGAGCACGCCAAGCTTTTTAGAGGCCAATTTGGCCTTCTCTTCCAAGTGACCACGAAACTGCACGCTACTCGATATGTCGACGCCGAGGATTCCGATACTGGCTGAGGCAACAAGGGGAGTACCTTGAAACTGAGGAGATACGACAAAGGGGTTCTTTTTAGCGGTAAACGCGCAAACTTGTGTCTTCTGAGGATTAAACTGGACTAGATTTAGTCGCCCCCAATCCGAGACTTTGTCCAGCAAAGACTCGACTTCAGACACAAGTTTGTTCCGGTACTCGGTGACGTTTTCCCGAGAAATATTGGCACGGCCGGTGTATAGAGCATCACCAGTGCTGTCATCTGCATAGCAATGAATGCTACCAGCTTGCAACATATCATTGATATGCAGAAGAAACAGCGTTGGTGATAGCACGCAGCCTTGTGGAACACCAGCGTTAATAGGCTTGTAGTCGGAGCATGCACCGTCTACAACGACCTTGATGCTCCGATCTGCAAGAAAGCTGGTGATCCAATTGCATAATTTCTCGGGAAGCCCATAGGAAGGGAGCTTCGAAAGAAGCGCTTTGTGCCAAACCCGATCGAAGGCCTTCGCAATGTCCAAACTAACGGCCAATGCCTCCCCCTTGGACTCTACTGCCAACGCCCATCTATGAGTTAAGTAGACCAGAAGATCACCAGCTGATCGACCCCGACGAAAACCGTACTGGCGGTCACTAATCAGCTGGTGATCCTCAAGGTACCGCATGAGGTGGCAGTTTACAACGGATTCCATTATTTTAGAGAACAAGGGGGTGATGGCGATAGGCCTGTAGTTGGACGGATCTGAGCGGTCGCCTTTTTTAGGGATCGGGTGGACAAAAGCTGTCTTCCATGATTTCGGGACTACGCCTAGGGAGTAAGAGTACCAGAAAAGACGCGTTAGAACCGGTGCCAACTCCGGAGCACACGTCCTCAGCACAATTGGGGGGATTCCGTCAGGCCCACTCGACTTGTGGATGTCAAGGGAGAGGAGTGCTCTGCGAACCGAGCGCTGTGAGAATCGCACATCCGGCATGGAGCACTCACACCGCGGGATGGTCGGCGGTGTGTTCCCCCCGTCATCAACAGTCGAGTTGGACGCAAAAAGGGAGCCTAAAAGGTCGGCCTTCTCTTTCTAATAACATTTAAAAAATAGGATGTAATGGGAATTATAGTAACTATATTTTACATTAAGTAAACTAAATCTAATTGCAATTTCTACATGAATTCCTAACAAGAATTTTTACCTTCCGACTTTTAAGAATAATAACTTTCTTTTATAAGCCCATAATACGAATGTGACGGCACGGCAATGAGATATCCATGAAAAGCACTGGCTTAGATATTTTCGACAAGACTCACGATATTCAAGTAGCAGTAGTTATACATATCGCTTACGTTTTAACTATGTGTTTTAAACATATCACAAGTACCTATTGCCCATCACCTTTCTTATGGATATATCGGAAGACACGCCCGATATAAAATATAGTAGGTGTTTCTAGTTATATATTCACGTGTTCCTCTAGCATATTATATATATGCCAAATACCTAATTTACGTCTAAAAGTCGAGGTGACTAAGTGTTCGAATTTTCCTAAATTTGGCACGCAACAGCATTTGATGATGTTCCTAAATTCAAGCTTACGCGAGCGAAGCCGCTGTTAAAAAAGCTAGTATTAAATAAGATAACAATCTGGAACATAACTATTAAAGTGTTTTTAATGTAATTTGATTGTTGTCTTTTATGTTGTTCATATAATAAATAAATAAACTAAGTAAAGACATTGACATAGTTGCCATGCTTGTCTTGCAAATATATTTTTTATAATATAAGGGTGACAAACGAGTACACAGTCCAGCTCATGGTAAGTAGGTGTTGTGGCCCATAGAAATTTACATCTGTCTTTGATTGAGAATTAGTATGCGTATGTGTTGTCATCCCTGAGGACTAAGATGGAATGCCTCGTTTCCAGTAGAAAGGTTCTCCGATTCTCTACAATCTCTACGGTGGTATTCTGTGATAACGTGGCCCTTTATCGATCGAGCCGCATGCAGCATGGTTCTACCAATTATCATAAAAGTTCTAAAAGTATTATAGATCTGAAACTGTGATGATATTTTAATCGATATGTTTTGACCAAGATCTACCATATCGATAAAAACATTGACAGAACTAATTAGACTATGTATACTCAAGCAGTCCGTCTCAATCGAACCATCCGTAACATTTCAACTAATTCCTATCCCTCACAAAATCCCGACAAATACAGCAATAAATTGCCAAAAGACTCTAAAAACCCGACGAAATCGGACGAAAAACACGATTTGAATTACGCGAAAAAACCCCAACCAAGGAGGACGTCACTCAATCTGAATAAAGAACTAACGAAGGCAGCAATATTTCTTCCGATGGAAATTTAAATTTTTACATACATTTTTTTTCATAAAGAGTTCCTCCACGGTGGGCATATTGTTGTTTCGGATTTATTTACATTTGTACATTTCTTTTGGCTCATGTTTTTGTTGATGGCGGATGAAAAAAGATGTTTTGGGTTTTTAGAGCGATCCTTCGACGTGTTCGTATTTGGAACTAGTTTGTAGGCCAGTTCCACAATATTCAGTTAATAGTATGTTGAATAAAGAATTGCCGAGAACTTTTAAATAGTTAGCTCAGTGAGATTTTTGGGTCTGGAAGTCAGCGATAAATTTTAAAATAGTTTTTTTTTCAAATTCAAAACGCAATATTCCATTTTGTGCCATATTAATTATGCTTCCAAATTCTTTAGATTAATGTTACAATTAATGTACGTGTTGTGGCTTGTGTTTCGAGTTGTAGAATGTTTTATAATATATTAATTATACATTGATAATTATAATAATATATACTATTATAATATATTAATTACATAATATATAATTATACATTGCTGTAAAACACCCGAAACGTCGGGAATTTAATAAAAATAAGTTAATTAAACGCGATAGAATCCGTAAAAGTAGTTTTATTCAATGTGTAGTGTTCGCGTAAATATAAGAAACTATTATAATAATTATATTTACTTTTTAATACAAGTAGAGTAACAAACGACTACACAGTTCACTTGTTGGTAAGCGGATCTTGTTGCCCATAGATACCTATTTCTCGATTATTATTAAAAATGCAGATGCATGAGTACGAACAGAAAGCCTCGTTACCAGTAAAAAAAATCTCCTCCTCTCCTTAATGACCATGAGAAATACTGCAACATCATCTCGCTATTTTACGCTGATATTTCTAGTCATTCATGCTGCTGTCATATGGCATACAGCCGTTTTACATGTTGCAAAAGTATTAAGATTGATAAAAGTTTAATAAATTTAAGTACATTCATACAGTAAAATGTTTAGTAAATTTAAGTTTGTAATAGAAAATGCGATTAAGCAATTCAAACGTGTTTGCTTTTGTTGTGTGATATTTTGTTTTAAGAGAAATCCATTTATAGCAGTAGACTTTTAAGTGTTAATAAAGATGAAGGATTATATTTTTATTATTTATTGACTAATTTTAAGAAATTATATTAAAAATCATTCTGCTATAAGTTAACCATAAGATAACTAAATACAGTTTCACTTGCCCGACCAAATAATGATGTAGACCTTATTCAAATTTGGCAATATTGACTTGCTACAGGAGTTCGTTGTCCGGGTCCATCCTCCTGTTTCTTGTTAAGCTTTTTAGATCCTAAAAACCCGAAGTTATCTTATCGAACAATATTGCAGGTGCATTAATACTTTCTATATTCACACATACAATTGTACAAGGATTTTAAGTACAAAGAATTAGTTACGATAAGTTTTTGACCACATAGACCACCTATGCAATAGATTCCGTCCGTTTGTTTTTAAAAAGATTCGTTCTTTTGTCGATATTAAGGTAGTAGAGCAAGTATATCTCGGATTTGTCAGTTGATTCTCACCTATTGTATAACCTTTGAGAAGGAGCAGCTAAAACTACACTGCTACCACCGGAGCGCGCTCAAAGAACTGTATTAAACATTCCGCAAATTCCACCGCATCTTATTCCGGTCCCACTTCTTATCCTGCAATTTCCTCTCAGTACGCCAGTTATTCGTTATGTGTATGTTAATAAAACAGCTCTTAAAATTGCTCTACAGAAGGGAGATCACTGATAAAAGAGGCAAAGATAAAGTAAACGAAACTATTGTTAGAATAAGGCATCTTTTTTTACATTCCTTGGTCCTTTTCTGTATAATCAAGTTAATGCAATTTCGTACATACATCCATTAAAAGTGGCAGATTTTAAAAATGTAATCCGAACGATTTTTTTTATAGGATAAGGGTGACAAACGAGCACACAGTCCACCTGATGGTAAGTGGTTGCTGCGGCCCATAGACATCTACATCAAACAAAATCCAGAGTTGTCAATTGTGATTACTAAGATAGAATGCCTCATTTCCAGTAAAAATGATCTCCGGTTCTCTACATACTCACTATACGAGACATAGCAGCGTTAATCTCCTATTTTACGCTGATATTCTGTGAGAGCGTGGTCCCTTCCCGATTGAGCCGACCCATTCGTGCTACAACTATACTACTAATATAGCTGCAGCATGGCTCTACCACGTAAAACGGTTACAAAAATTGTCATACAATGATATGGAAAAGTCGCTGATTGTTTTAAATTAATTTATGATGTTATATTTCGACTACTTTACTCCTAATTAGTTGGTATGTTATTAATTTTATATAAGAAATAGGAAATGTTTGTTAATGTAACTATTAGCACATACATCTGAGATACAGGTTTATCCAAGTTCAGGTGTCTGTATTTTAGGACACGTCACATTACGGAGAGTGAGAGTGTCCGCAGGAATTGCATGACTTTCCTATCTGTGCCTTTCACCATCAGTCAACCAGACACTTAGCCACTCTCCACCATTTTGTCGTTGGCAAACCGAACAATTGATCCAAATAGTTTTGCTTCTTCCTTCGTAATGCATCCCTTTGCATTTTCCCACCACGGGAGTGTTCCAAAGTGCTCCAAAACTCACGATACCATGCACACCATCTGGATGCTTGGAAGTGCCACCAGTGCATTTTACGAGGAGTTTTTATATTCTCGCATAACCTCTCCGTGGAATTGTTTACCACCGGCAATTGCAATGGCTATAGCATTGGAGTGGAATAATTACCCTACAATTACAGTACTTCATTTTTAAGGCAAGAGTATATTTTGTTAAGAAAAGTCATCAGCATCGTCTTCGAATACATTACCACTCACTATCAGATCTGATCAAGCACTATAAACAAGCACTGGTTTATGAAAATTAAAAAAAAGTCATTTAGTTTTAATAATTGATTAAAGTCCCGGATCCTACACTCGAGCTAGGTATATATTGCTAATTATTGGTTTACGATTGTTAATAGAGGTCTAGATTTTATTTTTGCACCTGTCATTATATTTGTCAGCGCTCGAGATTTATCGGGTGATAATACCAAACGGAAGCAACACTATCTTTGAACTAAATTTAAGACCTCTAACGAGACAAAGTTTCTCGGATACTGTGCCTTTAGTACAAATGAGCTGTTCCGATCGGAGACTGAGAAGAGATGCTGTCTCAAGTATTATGTTTATCTGTTGCATATAATGCATAACGAAAACCCCGAAAGTCCTCGATGTCTATGGCCATAGCACCCACTTTTCTAACTTGTGAAATGTATGTTCGTTTGCTAATCCTTTTAACGACAAACAAAGTTCTTTTTATAAAACTATTCAGGTTATATCTTCGACAAATATTTGAAGTATAGACAACAAACGTCTGAACTGTTGAGTGAATAAAGGGAAAATGTTAGAACCGCATAGTTGCAATGGCTTCTAATGGCAAAGGAGAGCATCATCAAAGGTGCGAGACGCCTGGTATACTACCATCGCCAATATGCTTACTAAGCGTGGCGATTAAGGGATATACTCTCAACGGGAAAGGCCCATTTCCAGCAGTGGACTTTTGCTGGGTAATGATGATGACGAAGATTGTAAAAGAGTGGTAGTTCAGAGGCTGAGAGCTCGAAAGAAACATTGACACCAGTAACTCGGGATTAATCCATTTCATGGTCAATTTAATTTCTATTCGCTATTTTAAGCGATCTAACACGCGTTTGGCGATGGAGGTAACATTCTCAGGGAACCTGAGACTAAGCTTTAAGGTCACGTGAAATCCGCCAACACACATTGGGAAAGCGCGATAAAGAGGTTTCTGTCCAACTGTAAGACGTGCTCATGCCTTTACTTTGCCTTTTAATTTCTATATTATAAAAAAAGTTTTACAAATGAAATTACATAAAATTTTTATGTCTAAATATTTTTTTATCATTCATTCATTACTTACAACCATTGACAAGGCAGCTGAACGTCCTAGGCCTTCCCCACTGATTGCTTTATATGAGGGGATATTTGCGAGAGTTACCACGCTTGGCAAGAGAGTTGACAGCCGCAAGTTTTAATATAAAGAGTTGCTATCAAGAAGATGCTGCTGCTCACTCCTTTTTGGTTCCAAGCTAGTGAATTCTATTACACTGCTATACACTATATTATTCAGTATACAGCAAAACATTATATAGTTTAATTTAAGTGTAACTGATACGAGTGCACAGAAATTAGCGAAGTCAAACAATCAACAAAACATCACATGCATTTGCAACATTCTAAAACCGCATTCTTCCCGCCAAAATAACCATACAATAACAACGGAATACCTGTCGCCTTACATTTCGAATTATCTTCCTAAAACTTAAGTCATTATTCGTCGGAATAACTTAGAAATTTCTAATCGGGATACACTTATGAAGTATCCCAACGACAAAAAGACACCGCTTCTTTGTCGGATGCTATGCGACTTTTTTGCGAGACAGAACACAATGGAAGTCGAGACAAATTCAGCTTAGGGCTCGCATTCCTTGCCTCTGGTGTTTAAGAGTCATTTTAATTGACTGGCCGTTGGATATAATCGTTGGAAAAAAGTTTTAAAACTCCCCAAAAGGGAAACAACGCGCTATGACGGAA
Organism: Parnassius mnemosyne; assembly: GCA_963668995.1. Lineage (NCBI taxonomy): Eukaryota > Metazoa > Arthropoda > Insecta > Lepidoptera > Papilionidae > Parnassius > Parnassius mnemosyne. The sequence continues at coordinate 11,850,098 of CAVLGL010000092.1, read as the reverse complement.
TGTTGCGTACGAACGAGTTTTGGCTCCGCGATTCCGGCTTTGGAGCAATGTGCTTTGATGCAGGCCAATTCTGGCGATGGATTGTAGTGAAATTTGTCTACTGTTGTAGCAGCGTATGAAGTCGTAACATCTTATTTATTCTTATAGCTGCCTTAGCTAAGAAAATGTCAGAACTCTAATGTACTATATTAAATCTGTTTAAGATGGCTGAACGGATTCCTTAGCAGAAAATGGGATTCGTATTAGATTGGATTTATATATTTTGCTGTGTTCCAGGTTAAAGTATGTGAAAGCGGCTATAATGTTGTGGAATAATTATAATTTGTATTATATAATACATTAGTATATAACAGCTTAAGAAGCATTTCTTATTAGTTCTCACTAACTAATAAGGTAGCTAGCTTTCGTCGTTTGAAGGTCGATTACATGTGTTCATGGGTTGCAGTAGGCACTTACCACTGGACTATTCAATTGTTCGTAAATCAAATATAAAAAAAAACCACTTTGAAGTGTCTATTTGTAATATCAAAATAACAGCTTTTTACTAAATGCATATGAAAGTGTATACGGTACTTAAAACAAAAACACAATTTTTTAAAAGTTTTGTCCGTCTCTCTGTCTGTTTGTTCCGGCTAATCTCCGAAGTGGCTGAACCGATTTTGACGGGACTTTCACTGGTAGATAGCTGATGTTATAAGAAGTAACTTAGGCTACTTTTAGAAAAAGAATTAGGGTTCCGCGCAAAAAAAATTAAAACCCTAAATTGAACGCGGGCGAAGTCGCGGGCAACAGCTAGTTTTAAGCTTAAGAACCGTACTGTGAACAAAACCCTATATTCTAACAAGATTACGACACGCTCTTCCCAATCTAAGAAAAGTAACTGCTCAATGTTTACAAGGTAGTAGGAATACATTTTTAACTAGAAGATCTTCTGAGTAAGTGCCTCTTGGCTAATTCCACCACAGCAGTGCGTGGATTAGTGTCTTCCGGTTTGTAGGTTTATTATTTCTGGTTAAAATCTTGTGTTATCAGAGCTTGTGTGTGATAAGTTTGTGTGATAAGAGAAAAGTGTGGTTTGCAAGATGACGTTGTGATCAGGATTAAGAAAGAAATGCTTCAGTGGTTTGATCATGTAGAAATAATGAACGAGGAAAGAGTGACAAAGCAAATTTATGTTGCAGAAGTGAACGGCAGAGTCGGGAAGGGACGCCCTAGATAAAATTTTATCGACGAAGTTGGCGTTATATTGAAAATGGGCCAGATTACGAGTACCCTTAACCGACGAGCGTGTATGCGTAAATATATGGATGTAAAGAAGGCGAGAGAGGTGTGTCAGGATAGTACCAAATGGAAGTCCGTAGTCTCTGCTTACTCCTCTGGGTGACAGGCGTGAGTGTTTATGTATTATGTATGTAAAGGCGTTATCATATTTACTTGTTGTTCTCCTTTTCCGCCGTATAGTAACGACGTAAGAGAATCCACTATACCTTATTATGAAGGGACTATCCAGGGTGACAGGCTGATAGGGGAATATGAAACAGGAGATGGACAGCAGCATCTTCCTTAATTCAAAATAATGTACTTAAATCTGCGGTTGGCAACCGCAAATTTAAGTACACTATTTTGCACTTAAATCCACCTGCTTGGCGAGGCAACCTATGGGGGATGCTCATGGTCAGCTGGGGACCTTCGATAGGCTGTAATAAATGAATGAGTTCTTCTTCTTCATCGACCCGTTAATGTCCACTGCTAGGCATAGGCCTCTCTCTTTTTTGCCTCATAAGGGGATATTTGCCGGCAGGCGGGACACGACACCCGTGGGACGATATGGGGTAGTGGATATGGTCCTTTCGGTTCTTTTTTGTTTTTGTTTTTTTAACAAGATTGTCCCCACATTTTCATATTTTCAGCATGAAACTTGGAGGCATTTTAACTGAATTTAAAAATGGAGTAGGTTTTATATTCAACGCGTATGTTTTTTACGAGTATGTATGTTAACCGATTTCTCGGTAACGGCTAAACGGATTGCAATTGATAATTTTTTTTATTAAATAGGCTATTTATCCGGTTCACAACTGACGAAGATATCGTAAAATATATACAAAAATAAACAATACAATCAGCTAAAAAGAGCCTTTTGCATTCCTCGCTGCATAAAAATTACGGTTTCGACAAAAAAACTATATTAGTAAAGCATCCTAAATACTTTGAATGTTGTTCAGTTTCCTAACAAGAGGATCTTCATATCCTGAGATCCTGCTCACAACTATCTCCCACGAAAAAGTCGTTTAGCCGCTGGCCATCAGCTAAAAGTTTAACAAACTACGCTTTTTTTATAGGATAGGGTGACAAACGAGCACACAGTCCACCTGATGGTAAGTGGTTGCTGTGGCCTCTATCTATCTTCGTTTGCGAATCAAAATGCAGATGAGTTTTCACCCGTGAGGACTGAGATGGAATACCCCTTTTCCAGTAAAAAGGGTCTCCGGTTCTCTACACTCATCATACGAAACACAGCAGTGTTAAGCTGCTATTTTATGCTGGTATTCTGTGAGAGCGTGGTCCTACCCCTGTCGAGCCGACCCATTCGTACTACTAATATAGCTGTACTACTAATATAGCTGCAGCATGGCTATACCACGTATAAAACGCTTCCAATAGTCAACCCATAAATGGATTCAAGATAGATATACAAAATACAGTAAGTAAAATACAATAATTACAGCATTATGACAGCAACAAACTGGAATGCAAATAACACATTTGCAAATCAAATGTGAACCCCTCCAACGACTTAAATTGCGATTAAGGGCAGCTGACGCGCAAGTTAATTGTTTCAGAATGCATTATAATTATGCTAAATATTTTAAAATAGATCTAATAATGTACATTTTATATCCATTATAGTTTGCATGTACATAAAATACATAATGTTATGTATCTGAAGTAAAACTCTCTCTTCATTAAATAGAGTTAGATTTTTTTACCGGATGATTTAATGTATGAGAAATTAATGCTCTAGTTCCATAATATTATAAATTATAATTTAAAATTTAAAATTTTGTACAACCCACTTCAATATAGATTATTAAGAAGAACTCAAAAAGTATTGGTCAGACCTTGATCAAATTTATATGAGACTACATGAGAAGCACCAGCTTTCAAATAAAAAAAGAATTCACACAGAAAAAAGTTATGAGGTAACACACATAAAAAACATACAGTCGTATTGAGTACCTCCTCCTTTTTGAAATCGGTAGAAAAATGCACTCGGTGCACATACTTAGCAGACAGTTCTTAAAAATTATAAAAATGTATTTAATTACATATTTTTAGTAAAGTAGTAGTTTAATTAAATTAAATAAAAGTTATGCATGTGGTGTTTACCTGTAATTGACTGTGTACTTAGTTTTAACTATATCGCTTGATTTATATGGGAAGATGTTAGTGCATAAGTTGTTGGTAAACCAATTTTAATAAAATAAAATAAAATAAAAATAAAAAATAAAATAAAAATGTTGTATTTTCCAGTTACTAAAACAAATAAACCTTAAAAAAATGATGTTAATAAATACAATACATAAATAAAAGAAGAGAGAAATTCAAAAATTAAGGGATTCATGAAGCACCATGTAGTACCTACACGTAGCTTGCCAAACCTACCCAGTGTCGGACCGTCTAGCCTCTCCGCAAAAAATTACTGACAAAGGTATTCTGAGGATATCTTAATCCCTCTCAGTCATTTTTATCACAAAATTATAAGATATACAGACTCCTACAATTTTCAATTTTATTGTATGTACGTGGTAGAGCCATGCTGCGGCTATATTAGTAGTATAGTTGTAGCACGAATGGGTCGGCTCAACCGGGGAAGGACCATGTTCTCACAGAATACCGGCGTCAAATAGCAGCTTAACACTGCTGTGTTTCGTATGGTGAGTGTAGAGAACCGGAGACCCTTTTTACTGGAAAAGAGGCATTCCATCTTAGTCCTCACGGGTGACAACGCAGGCAAACGAGGATAAATGTAGATGTCTATGGGCCACAGCAACCACTTACCATCAGGTGGACTGTGTGCTCGTTTGTCATCCTATCCTATAAAAAAATATGTATAGGTTAAAAACGTGGTCATTTATTGTCAGTTTAAAAATGTATGTATGTTTTATTAGGTGCTAGGAGATGGGAATCATTTTCTGCATTATAGCACTGGGTAGGTGTCGCCAAGCAACAGTGCCTGCATCGTTATGTTCCGGTCTGAAATAATATAGACAGCCAGTATAATTGCAGGCTGTAAGGCATTCCATTTTAATTCTCAAAGGTGACACATCTTTGGCCTTCTTTGTTCAAAGTTGGTTGGCAGGTGTCTATATGCTACAGCAGTCACTTACCATCATGTGGACTGTAGTTAAGTTTTTTTTTTATAGAATAAGGGTGACAAACGAGCACACAGTCCACCTGATGTTCTATCTTCATTTGCGAATTAAAATGGAGATGCGTTGTCAGCCGTAAGGACTAAGATAGAATGCCTCTTTTCCAATAAAAAGGGTCTCCAGTTCTCTACACTCACTATACGAAACACAGCAGCATTAATCTGCTATTTTACGCTGGTATTCTGTGAGAGCGTGGTCCTTCCACGGTCGAGCCGACCCATTCGTGCTACAACTATACTATTAATATAGCTGCAGCATGACTCGGCTGTAAAGTTTGTCACTGTAGTTTTATAAAAAATGTTTTGTTTTATATAGAACGGTGACACGTACGGAATGCGAAAGTAAAATAGTCATGGTTTCGAATCCGCCATACCACAGTGCTTTTTATTATATTTATATTTCAAATATTTTCTTTTTTTCTTTTTTACATGAAACATTATTATATTTTCATACAATCGCAAGTTATATACATATAATTGTTTGAATTGATTTTATTAAAGGAATGTCACAAACGTATTTCATACAAAACGATATCGTAAATTCCAGTAGTCGTCGGCAAGACGAAATCGCGACAGCCATTATCACTTTAAAAAAAAACTAAAAAGAACACGAGACTCAGTGGTCATTTGCGGAAGAAAAAAAAAGAAAACAAATTTAAAAAATCGAACTGTCAAAATGGTTCGCAGTAAATTTTGCTGCCGCTGCTATGAAGGCGGCCGCTATTGGACGGCTGGGAGGGTAGGCGTGGTCGAGTGAGGGACAAGTTGATTTATTTATGAAGTGCATTTTATTCTGCATGTATGTTGGACCAACTGTACTAACAACAAACGTGTACGGATAGGCGCAGCGGGAACAGTTGATATGTATCATGATGATAAGTTGTCGTATGTGAGTGAATGTGTAAGTGAATAATTTTCTACAGTGCTTGAAAGAGTCGCAATGACGTTACATTTTCAAAATGGTCGTACTATATCCTAAGCTATTCATGTAATGTTTCTTTTTTGCTATTAAGGTGCCGTATATTTAATATTTGTGTGTTACCACTATAAGTCTACAAGTGATATAAAATTTCGACTTCGAAAATTGATTCACGCAATTGAAAACCTTCCTATAAAGCACAGAGTACCCACTCATAATTTTATAACTAAGTTTTTCTCTTTATTGTAATATAACGGCCCTTTGACCACTGTGCCAGTTTCAAGTCAAGAATAGTTTTATTTGACCAAATATTCGAACAGTACTAATCTACCTAAATGATTATGCTCGTGTGTTTATGGGAAACCAATGCGAGGCGACAAGTTTTTTTATTTATGTAGTTGTTGCTCACTATGGATCTATTGGGCGGGGGTTCATTTGAATTGCTGATTGCGAACAAGCCATGTTCAGTCACATTTTTATGTCCATCTATTTATATTATTATAAAAAGCAAGCAATGTTCGTCAATTTGTTCGCTTGCACTTTCATAATAATTGTTATCAGCTTCTGGTAGTCTGCAGCTAGTCACAGGTCTCATAAAGACTTTTTATATAGCAAAATGGCGTAATAGTAGATTGTAGATAGTAGAGCTGTGCGGTACTGATTAAGCTACTGATAACCGGCTACAGATAGATTAACATAGCGTCACGCCTGTAACCCCCAAAAGAGTGAGCAGAGTCCAAGGGGCAGCGAGCTTATGGACTACCTTTAGCCACAATTAAAAAATAATTTAAAATTAAAGATTTTGTACAACCGACTTCAACATAAATTATTAAGAATAACTCAAGAACTATTGGTCTGACCTTGATCAAATTTATGGGACCACATGTTAAGCACCAGCTTTCAAATAAAAAAAGAATCATTGAAATCGGTTCACCCAGTAAAAAGTTATGAGGTAACACACATAAAAAGAAACATACAGTCGAATTGAGTACCGTCTTCTTTTTGAAATCGGTAGAAAACTTAGTTTTATCCATTAATAAACCGAATGAATATACGTATCTAAAATTAAGTAACTAGGTGTATTTGACTAATTCATGGCTAAGAGTAAAGTACAGAATTAAGTTTAAGTAGGTGTACCAGTTTTAGGTATGGCTAAATCTAGGTGTGACCGATTGGCAGCAGGTGAATGTTGGACAGGGGTGGTCTTCTTCCCTCGACGGCCTTGACGGCCGGGAAAATCCGCGAACATTTATATAAACACATTGTAGGTAAATCTGTATTAGGTTCCAAAATATCCGGTCCTTTGCAAACCTTTACAATTACAATTTTCGAATAGATTCGATTTTCCGAATAGTCCTACTACGACATATTACTTATACAAACATCGGTTATTTAAAAAAATTGATGATATTCTCTCAATAATCTTTTTTTCCCGTATCATCCCATTTCATCCCGTGGATGTCTTAAGAGGCAACTATAGATTTGACGTTTGAACTGTACTTAACACCCTGGATAGAAAAGTCCGCACTAAAAATGACGTCCTATAGGATGCACCATCCGAGATCGTCGGTAATGAGGCTGTACTTGCCGCGAAAGCATAGTGGGCATGGCTCTTTAAGTGCGCTCACCATGCATAATCGCGAAGTATGCAGCCTTCGTAATTACTTTCTGACGAGATCAGATGATCCATTCCATAAAGACATCATTTCTTGTTATCAAGAGCTTACTCCTCTATCCTTAGCCAACGAGCAATGGTAAGACCCGGCAGTACAGAGCATTTCCAATTGTGAGAGCATATGGAAAGAGAAGGAGCTGCATGGGAGGTTTTAGAAGGCTTTACAAGAACCGTTCGTAGAGACAGTTGCCTCCCTTCGGTATACGGTTATGCAGATCGATGACTTCTTTGAGGAAACCGAGGGTTTGAATGCCAGAAAGGTCTTAGATAGTTCGGTAATGTAACCATCTCATGATAATCAATCATCTAACAGATGTAGACTCAACACCATTATTAAATATTCTAATAACAAAAAAAGACTCACCAGGCTCGTCCACTATGTACGACACGTCACAAGATCCGTCCTTCCTATCCTTGAAGTCGATCTCGGCCTTGCTGGGCCCCTCCAGGGAGATAGCGAGTAGGCCAGCACCGGCCTCGCGAGTCCAAACGTTGAACTCGTTGGGGCGTCCAGCCTCTCCTCTTTCCAATCCTGCTCCACCAGCTTTGACCAAGTGGGCTCCAGAGTCGCGGAGAGGCCCAACGGTGAATTGGAACGGAGATCCTACAGGAAATATTATGTGATGAGATATAGGAAGATATTTTCTAAAATTAAAACAACCAGTTTTGTGAAGAAAAATAAATTATTTTATTTTTATTTTATTTATTTTATCACGTATAAAGTACTAATTTATATCATAAGAATTATTAATGAAAATATAAAGTGTATCTTCGTGTTAAAAAAAAAAAAAGTAGTGGCATAATCATATAGTGACGGTGTATGAATATCCACTACCCCATATCGTACCGTGGGTGTTGTAAGAGGTGATAGAGGAAAATTGAAACAGACGATGGGTAGCAGCGTCATCCGGAAACAATTAAAAAAATAAAAAGCTACGATTGCTAACTCGCCCGCCAAGCGTGGCAACTGTGGCAAATATCCCCCTATGAGGCAAACTATGGGAGAGGCCTACATTCACCAGTGGAATTTTGATATGTCGTAACGATAACGGTAACGATTGTTAAGAGTGTGGGTAGATTACTAATAAGCTGTTAAGCTCCCCCACTCGTACAAGCAGTATAAATAACTGCGCAGACAACTAGGTTGGGTTGGGAAGATTCGGTTGTCTGCGCTCAAGCCGCGCGGACGTATTCTTCGGTCGAGCCCATGCGCTCCCGAATTACTAAGTTGCAATTGTGCGAAACAAAAAGACAATAAAAGGATTAAGTGCTCGAAGTGCTTCAGTGGTGTTGTGCGTCATTGCCGCCGTCAGGTTGCATCGGCCCGCCGGCCCATTGTTCTATTGTGTTAGGGATTAGTGTAGTGCCCCACGCTCTGCCAATTTCCAGTAAAAACTGTAAGTAGTTTATTACACACCGCCGTGCCGCCTCAGAGGCGGCTATTATATTGTTATTGTATTAATCTCTGTGTTCGCTTGTCGCATTAGGCGACAGCTAGGTACACACCCTAACGTACCAACGCGTTAGGTATATAGGTGTTCGTTTAAGCACACACCTCCCCCGCCGTCAGGTGGGGGAGCTTGGTACACAAGTGTTTTCTTAAAAACAAGACAAGATGGCGGCTATAACCATAGCCGAACTCGCCGACTTTTTCAGTCGTGCGTGCCCCGACGTTTGGGCGACCTTCCTAGCGCAACGCCAAACGCCCGCTGCTGAACGTCCGACCGTGTTGGTAGACGACCCTATGTCGCCCAGCACCGGACCCGCGACCCCCGCGTCCGTAGAAACGCTTTATGACGTAGGATCCCCCGCGCCTTCTGCGCTCTCCACTCGGGGGCCGTCCCCGGCGTTCTCGGACGCCGAGACGGGCTCCGAAATGGAGTTCGACGTCGCGAAACCCGCCATGCCCGATGACGAAGGCTTCACCGTAGTCTCGGGCAAAAAACGTAAACGTCCCGCCGCGAAAAAGGGCGCCGAGCCTCACTCGGCCCCTTCGTCCCCGTCGTCGTCACCTAACGCCACTCCGGCTAAAAAGACCGCGCCTTCAGCGCGCCCTAAAATCGCCAAAATCGCGAACTCTGAACCCGCCGCGGTGCGCAAGGAAAAACCGCCGCCCCCGATCATCCTTCAGGATAAATCCCGATGGAGCAACCTTTCGCATTGGATTGACTCCAAAAAAATCTTCTGCCCAAAGGTCCACAATGGTGGCCAGGGCATACGCATCCACGTCTCAACGACTGATGACTTCCGCGCTTTAACTGCGCATCTTAAAGCTCAGAAACTGAGCTTCCATACTTACGCCCTTGCGGAAGAACGCAACCTCCGCGTAGTCGTTCGCGGGCTCCCTAAGGAGCTCGAAACCGAGCACATTTTAAGCGATCTTAAATCGCAGAATCTCCCGGTTAGGGAAGTGCACAGAATGCACCACCCCACCGACAAAAAAAGATACCTAGACCTTTGTCTAGTTATCTTAGACCTGTCCCCGGAAGGGAAAGAAATATACAATATTCGCCGAATCTGTAATCTCACTGGGATTACGGTAGAGGCCCCCCGTAATAGGGGCATCGTTGGTCAATGCCACCGATGCCAACTGTATGGCCACTCGGCCAAAAATTGCTATGCGAAACCTAGATGCGTTAAGTGTCTAGGTGACCACGGCACACCCGAGTGCACCCGAACGCCCGAGTCGGAAGGCCCTCCGAGCTGCGTTCTGTGCGGCGAAGCGGGACACCCAGCGAACTATCGCGGGTGTACCAAAGCGCCGCGTAGAAAGTGGCGCGGAGGCGCAAACCGGCGCGGACGAGCGGCTAGCGCTAGTAGGTCCCGTCCTAGGCAACATGCCCCATCATTAGCACCGATCTCGGTGTCTCAACCCGCGCCCCCTCAGCCTCACACCAAACCCGCCCCCGCTAAAGGGTCTTCCGGGCAAGGTGTAAGCTCATCGGTGCCTTCAGCACCCGCGTCGAACGCATGGGTTAAGCCCCCGGCGATTGTTAGCGCGGCCGCCTCACGGCCAGCGCCCTCTCTCCAGGCTCAAAAGCCCAAACTTGCCCCTCAGGCATCTTCTACCTTCGCTGCTGACTTCTCGTTAGTCTGCAGCTTCTTCAACAATATTAATGTTGCCGAAGTGTCTTCCCTGGCCCGTAAACTACGCGAGGCCAAATCCGCTCAAGATAAGCTCAATGCCACCATTGAGCATATCAATCTCATCGACGCGATCGGTTCATTCCAATGCGCTTAAAATAATAATCTCTCTAAAACAAAATGGCAGTACAACATACAGGCAGAACCAAACCTAGCTCACTGACTGTCGCGTTCTTTAACGCAAACGGCATCAGAGATCAAAAGGAAGAAATCGTGTACTTTTTACGCGATCATGATGTCGACATCATGCTAGTGCAGGAGACCTTCTTGAAACCTAGCGTGCGCGATCCCAAAATAGCTAATTATACCTTAGTAAGAAATGATAGGCTGACCGGACCTAAAGGCGGCACCTTGATCTTCTACAAAAGGTCCTTGCACTGTATACCGTTAGACACTCCACCGCTTGCTAACTTAGAAGCATCGGTATGTAGAATAGCACTTACGGGCCATCCGCCCGTCATAATTGCCTCGGCATATCAGCCACCGCAAAAACCCTTATTAGAAGCCGACATCTCGGCACTACTAAATCTAGGCCCCAGCGTAGTAATCGCGGGTGACCTAAACAGTAAGCACGTTAGTTGGAACTCTAACCTAAACAATCCAAACGGAAACATATTATGCGGCCTCACGGAGAGACTTAACTTCGACGTTATCGCTCCTGAGAGCCCAACTCACTACCCATTTATAACTAGTCACCAACCGGACGTCCTTGACGTAGCTATTTTAAAAGACATCCGGCTTAACATTAACTCGATCGAAACTTTCATCGAACTATGCTCGGACCATAGGCCGATCGTATTAGAACTGGGCCGGTCGGCTGGTGAGGTCCCTCAGACCAAAACCATCGTCGACTGGCGTAAGCTCAAGGTCAAACTTGAGTCTACGAACTCCCAGCATTTAGACTCAATACCGGACAAGATAGACTCGCCGGAGGAAGCCAATAGGGCGATTAGCGCCCTATCGACTCACCTCACATCAGCGGTCGAAGAGTGCTCCCGTAAGGTTCGTGTGTCGAGCGATCGGTACACAAAGCTTCCGGCAGACGTTCGACGGCTGATTAGAGCGAAAAACTCCGCGCTAAAAGCATATGACCGTTATCGCACGGAAGATAACAAAATCCGGCTACGTTCTCTGCAAAACGAGATTAAACAACGCGTTGTAGAATTTAGAAATGATAAATGGGATAACCTCTTAGAGGGATTAGAACCATCTCAAGATGCCTTTTGGAGGCTGACTAAAGCCATAAAAGCAGAGCAAATTGCTCCCATGCCGCCTCTCGTGAGGCTCGACCACCCCGATCTCGCCTTAGACGATCTCGAAAAAGCCGAATGCCTAGCCGACAGTCTAGAGAGCCAGTGTACCCCATCCAGCGTACCAACAGATCCCGCTCACCTGCTAGAGGTAGAAGCGGAAATCGAACGTAGGGCTGCGTTTCCGCCAGCGGGCGATCCACTCGATCCCGTGACTTTCGAAGAAGTCACTAAGACCATAAAAAGCCTTAAGATTAGATCAGCCCCTGGGCCAGACGGCATCAGTAACAAGGTGATCAAATCTCTTCCGGCACCGTTAATTTACCTCCTCGTAGGAATTTTCAACGCGCTTCTCTCGAGCTGCTCTTTCCCGGATATCTGGAAAGAAGCAGACGTAATAGGAATCCACAAACCGGGCAAACCGCGTAACCGACCCACCAGTTACAGGCCTATCAGCCTACTCAACACCTTAGGTAAATTATATGAGCACACTATCCTCAAGCGCCTCCGTCACTTCACGGAAACTAACAGACTCCTCCCTGACGAACAGTTTGGATTTAGAGCCAAACATTCATGTACTAACCAAATTCATCGCCTAACAGAATATATTCTGTCTGGCTTCAATCATCATCCGACAAGGAGAAAATCTCGAGGCACGGGAGCCCTCTTCTTTGATGTCGCAAAGGCATTTGATAAGGTCTGGCACGACGGCTTGCTCTACAAGCTGTATAAACTAAACGTGCCGGACAGGCTCGTACACATCATCCGAGCCTTCCTTTCAAATCGCTCTTTTCGCTATCGAGTGGAGGGAACCCGTTCTTCGAAACGCTTTCCTAAGGCCGGTGTCCCACAAGGCTCCGCCCTGTCTCCAATTCTGTTTACACTTTTTACGAGTGACATCCCTAAAGATCCAGCGGTCAACACCGCTCTCTTCGCCGACGATACGGCTCTCTTTGTATCAGAGTACAATAGGAATATTCTCACTTTAAAACTCCAAAAAGCTGCCAATCGCTTAGGCGAATGGTTCCGCCAATGGAGAATTGAAGTGAATCCCGAAAAAAGTGTAGCAATATACTTTCAACGGAATCCAAAACAGTCCGGTAATGGACCAAGAAAACGTATGAAGGTAATTACCTTATACGGCCGCCCCATCCCATGGGAATCCTCGGCCAAATATCTGGGCGTTACGTTTGACGCCAACATGAGTTTCGCGAAACACATTAGTATTGTTCGCAACAAAGCCAAGTCAGTTATTGGCCGTCTCCATCCTCTTGTGAACAGCAAGAGTAAGCTGTCTCTAAGGCACAAACTCCATTTGTACAAATCCTGCGTTAGACCTATCATGTCTTACGCAAGTGTAGCCTTTGCACACACATATAAGTCCCACCTAAACGAACTACAGAAAGTTCAAAACCTTTTCATCCGTAAAGCCACCGGTGCACGGTGGTATCAACGGAACTCTGATTTACACAGCGATTGTCAACTCCCCTGTATCTCCGAATACTTTAAGGAGATGTCCCAGCGCTACTTTGACAGCGCCGAAGCTCATCCGAACCCCCTAGTGGTAAACGCAGCCAACTACGTCCCGATACCGAACGTCGCGCCGTTTCTCCGTAGACCGCGTAATGTATTAATAGAGCAACCGCGCTCGCTCGATCCCGTCGACCCAAACGTCGCAGGCACATCACACACTGACACTACACCCACACTAATTGGGACAAACACTAATAGGACAACGGAAGGGGCGCGTCGCACCCGTAGGCGGGCACGACGCGTTCCAACACACACCGCGTACACACCGTACACCCGCGTGCCTGGGCGGTTCTCACCGCCCAGAACATCGACCGATACGAGCTAAGCAGTCAGAGGCAGGGGTTCGCATTCCCCCCCTCGGACTGCGGTTAGATAGCTCAAAATAAACCTCTACGGAGGGGACATGATGATTGGTAACAATACCAAATCACAAACCATCATCATCCTCATCCTTATCCCAGCTACCGCCTTTCCACTTTTAAATAGCTCGCGGCCTTTCAGGCCGCGAGCCCTGCGTCCGATGAAGCTGTAAGAACCGCATAGGTTAACAGCGTTAACATCACAGAAAATAGTTAGGTTGGGTCATTCAACGAGTATCAATTGTTGTCGTCGTTCTGTCCGTCGTGATAATACTTTTAGTAACAGCAAATAAGGTGACGTTGCAGTGAGGCCGGCTTATGTTGCATCGTGATGGGATATGTTGCAGTTGGATTTAGAATATATAATATATATTGTATTTACTCATACTTCTAATGAGTTCCATGAATATTTTATTACGTAAAGCCTACAAAGTAGTGTTCATTTATTAAATAATTAACAGTATTATCTAACACGATATAAACAAACTTTTTACTTTGTGTTTGACGTTTATGAACCACGATACAACTGTCTTATAGCTGCAGCACGAAGATGTCGGCTTAACGATGGAAGCAGTACACCTCACAGAATACTAGCGAAATCTGCACTGAATAGAATATAATAGAATAATTTTTATTTAACGCAGATTGTAAATAATTCTTATTAAAAGTAATTTTTTACTTCTACTTAATAGTTCGGGAAAGTCCTCGGGGCTAAGCGCTAGCTGAGTAAATTTCACAGAACGCGAGCAACCCGCGTTCGATCTCCACCGGCACAAATCAAAAATTAAATTATTTATTTGTAATTTTAAGAGCTAATCCACCACATGCTCAGTGGTGAAGGAAAACATTCTGAAGAAACCTGCATGTTTGATAAATTAAAAAAAATCTAGACATATCAAGTCCGCCATTTCGCATTTAGGCAGCACGGCCTACATTTTTTTGCCTTAAAACATCCAGGAAATGAGACTAGGCATGTGCCCAGTGGGTAGTATATAAGCTGTTTACATTTTAAAAAAATACAAATGATAAAATTACACTCACCAGGAATGTGGATCTCCCTGTATTTAACGGACACGGTGTGCACGCCCAACTCCTTAGGCACGAAGTGTACGGCGTACAGGCCGTCCTCCACTTCTTGGACCTCTGCATCCTCGGAAACTCCGCCGGGGCTGGTGACAGTGGCGGCGAGGTCAAACGAGGTGATGCCTGGGAGAAGATTTTTTAATGGCTAAGATAAAATTTTATACACAAGGCAAATACTTAGGATATCCTAATCCTAGGAAATCCTTGACTAGTATTTTCTTTATATATACATATACTATACTCTACGGTACTCGTTGACTGCTATATATTTGTAATCTATGTCGATATACGGCTCACCTGATGGTAAGTGACTACCGCGGTCCTTGAACAACTGCAACACCCGGGGAATTGCAGATGCGGTGCCTGTCTTTTAGAAAGGATTAAGTTTCTTGAAGGAAAATTGGAATTACAAATATATAAGCTTAATAGAAAATAAATGGGTGTCTATAGGCCTCAGGCCTCTTTACCATACATGTAAACTGTGGGCTCTTTTGTAACCCTGGCTTCTACAATCCACCTACCCACATAATCCCGTGGGTTTTGTAAGAGGCGAAAGAGGAAAATGAAACAGGAGATGAGGAGATGTAGCAGTATGTAGTAGCATCTTCCTTATAACAATTCAAAATAATAAAAAACTGCGGTTACGGTTGTCATGTGTTGCAGATACTGCAGTTCGAATGTTTGTTAAATATTTAAAAAAAATAGTTTCGTGGATGGACTGCAAAGTAATTATTATTGAGTCTTCTACACTGCATCCATGCCTGCCAGAAAGTCTACCGCATGAGCGGGTACTTTGCATTAGGATAAATTAAATTATTAGTAGGTAATTATTTTTTGTCATAATAAAGTTTCTTTCACTCTAGGATGATCTCCTGTATCCTGGATGCAGTTTACATACATAAATTGCACAAGGACAAACACCCAAAATACTTGTTCCGTATGGGATTCGAACCCGTGACCCGCACCCCCACAACTCAATGCTAAGACACTGCGCCATGGAACGGTCAAAGTGTATTACATTTTCATTTGCACATTGTATCCTTGGTATGAAAAAAATAAGCCCGAATTTTAAGAAGAGAATAACGTTACCCAAAGGACTTTGACTTTGACAAGGATGCTTTGGAATATAAAATGCACTTTGTCCAATTCATGGAATAGTTAGAAAGAAGTCGTGAAGAAAGTTGAAGAATGTTCATAGTTACCAGGCATCTTGAAGGTGAGCTTGCAGTTCGTTCCGACCTCGGTGAGAGGTGCAGAGTCACGATGCCTTTGGATCTTCTCCCTCTGTCTGTTGCTACCTTCACCAGTCACCTGGTATAACATCATTACATCAATATGTGAATATCCGTAATTGAAATAACTTTTTTAAATACTTATCATTAGTTTTTATTACTTTAGTAGTGAAAGAAAACACCGTGACAACTACATATGGCAGCACGGCGAATTCTCGAAAACCATCAGTAATAAAAGGAAACCTAGGCCATTTATGTAGAGTATATACATTTATATGGGCTGTTCCTTTGTATTGTGCAAGATGTTTACACCGCTGTGATAGAGCTAAGCTGCGGCGATAATAAGAATAATGTCCTCCAGACCGAATTTCGGTCACGGCAGCCAGCCTCAACGGACACTACCCATCGGCGCAGGGTAGGATTATAGTGTCCGAGTGTATACGCAAGCACAGGTGCACTCTCTATTCCCTCACTCTCATATTCACGACCGGTTAACCGACACAAACGGAGAGAGATCAGGCGCAGTACCAACGACTTTACGTGCTTTCCGAGGCACGGGGTTGGGACACCGCCTTATTTCTGATTCCGGGCAGCTACTGAGAATTTCTTAATGGAAAACACAATAACTGCTTTTTTTGGCCCAACCCGGGATTTGAACTCGGGGCTCATCATCAGCAGTCGCACTACTACAATCACAAGACCAACTAGGCAGTCAACACTGAAGCATATTATTGCAGCAGGAACGGATGGATTCGATCAGAGAAAGCCGCTTTTTCCAGATACCAGTGTAAAATAGCAGCATTATGCTGGTGTATTTGATAAGGTGTGTGACGGGAATCGGAGACCCTTTTGAGTGATAACAAGGCACTCCACCTTATTCCTCAGAGAAGACAACACATCTGCATTTATACGTGGTAGAGCCATGCTGCAGCTATATTAGTAGTATAGTTGTAGCACGAATGGGTCGGCTCGACCGGGGAAGGAACACGCTCTCACAGAATACCAGCGTAAAATAGCAGCTTAACACTCCTGTGTTTCATATGGTGAGTATAGAGAACCGGAGAGCCTTTTTACTGGAAAAGAGGCATTCCATCTTAGTCCTTACGGGTGACAACGCATCTGCGTTTTGATTCGCAAACGAGGACAGATGTAGATGTCTATGGGCCACAGCAACCACTTACCATCAGGTGGACTGTGTGCTCGTTTGTCACCCTATCCTATAAAAAAAATTTGTTTCTTCATCGATGACAGACGTGGCTGTCTATAAGCTACAGTATTCTCTTCTCATCGGGTGGACTATGTGTTTCTTCGTCACCCGTATTTCTATAAAAAAAAAAACACCTGATTTCATGGAATATTATGGCAAAGATTAAAAAATATTAATACCTTAACAGTGAATGGTGAGCCCTCGACGTGGTGGTCAGCGAACTTTAAGTTGACGATGTAGTAGCCTGGCTCCGTTGGCTTGTAGATTATACCGAGAATGCCGTCTTTGCTGTCCGCGCACTGGATCTCAGCCTTACTGGGTCCTATGATCAGTTCAGATGGTAAGAAGTTTTACTTGGTAGAGCCACGCTGCAGTTTATTTAATGCCGCTGTATTTTGTATGGTGAGTGTAGCGAACTGGATACCCTTTTTACTGGTAAAGAGGCATTCCATCTCAGTGGTGACAAAACATCTGAATTTTTATACCTGGTGGAGCCATGCTGCAGCTATATTAATAGTATAGTTGTAGCATGAATGGGTCGGTTCGACCGGGGAAGAATCACGCTCCCACAGAATACCAGCGCAAAATAGCAGCTTAACACTGCTGTGTTTCGTATTTTGCATTCCATCTTAGTCCTCAAGACTGAAGATGCATCTGCATTTTGATTCGTAATAATAATAATAATAACTCTTTATTTTCTCCACAATCTATAAACTAATATGGTAATGAACTGGGGTTTACACCAAGGAACTAAAAATATTTAGATTGTGAGAGACTGGCGTCTAAGCTAGGCTGAGAGCCTGTGTTTCAGAGCACCAGAACTCTCTTCACAGGATGTGGGTCATATTGGTACAGATAATGGTTAAACTAGTAACCAAAAAAAAGAGAGAGAAAAGTAAGAAATCGTAGTCGTATCGTATCGTAGTCGAGGATAAATGTAGATGTCTATGGGCCACAGCAACTACTTACCATCAGGTGGACTGTGTGCTCGTTTGTCACCCTTATCTTGTAAAAAAATATTTAAAAAAACAAGTGCATGTCCTTATCGGCAATATTTTTTATAAGCGCTGTTCGAGAAGGTTACTCGACTCGATCCACATCATTTTTTTTTCTTAAACCGCTATATATAGTTTTTTTTTTCATGAAATGTTTATGGTATCAGGGAGATCATGTCTATTTTTCCAATTTGGATAAACCAAAAATGGACACCGGTCATCAAAACAAATACTCCATCGTATACGGATGACGATTTTGTGAAATATCGCCATCGATCGGGCCATATTTCGGCATTATCGTATTAGTACAATCGTAATAAGGTACGAACGTATGTACTGGTAACATAGCAGTCATAGGATGAATACGAAATAACCGGCGAGGATGTAAGATTAGCGTAGATATACAAAAATATGTTGTAAGAAATTTAGTGTTTAAGTGAGAAGAAATTTAGCGCCAGTCTCATATATCTTTAAGGTGATGAGGGGAAAGATTCACAGTCTAGACGTATTGCAACAAGTGTGCATGTGTGTTCCAGACAGATTGGTTGGCGCAGCTGCTGGCTGTGCCGCGCGGCCGCACTAAGCTGGTGAATGAGGTGCAGTTTATTACGACATAGATCTATTTTGTTGTACTCTGGGTGGATTCATAGTGATAGCTCTCTTTGAAATAAGTAATGGTCCCATTGTGACATAGGTATGGTGTTTTGTAGTAGATATAAGTACATATGATCAATAATTATTAGATTGTAGCTGTGTAATTGTAATTGTAGTTTGTAAAAATAGTTGTCTACATTATCGCATTAGGTGATAAACCTGTAATGATAATTGTATAGTGGGAAATAAATAAATGTTAATAATACTATAGTCAGACAATAACGGAAAGTTGTTGTCGGGCCTTACAGGACTGTCACCACAATTTTTACATAATATATTATGTATGCACTACGTTTCAGTCTTCAAGGATACATTAAGCATTACTCTAAGGTTACACTCCATTTAATTGTTTTTTTACCCTTACAAGGTTCAACATATTCACGATTCCTTTCTTAACCGACTTCAAAAAGGAGGAGGTTCTCAATTCGAGTGTGTTTTTTTTTGTATGTATGTTACTCGATATCTTCGCAGATTATAAACCAATTTTGATGATTCTTTTTTTATTAAATAGTTTATACTTCAAGCTTGATCCCATATAAATTTGGAGAAACAATTTTACCCGTAAGTGTAGCAAATAAATAACGTCTTTTTTTAACAATTTGAAGTCGGTTTTACTTTTGATTAAAAGTTATATTATAAGTTCAAGTCAAGTTCAAAAAGCGACAACGACAAATACATACTTACAAACCAAGCCCGCGCAGCGTGGAATATATTAAAAAAATATATTATCTACATTACAAATGTGTATTATTAGATTTCTACGGTATAATTAAAAATTATATTCATCAAAAATAAAGTATATTTAGTTAACATGACAGGCATCCAGATCAAGCTAATTGTCTTATAAAAACTTAATAAAACATGATGATGAAAATTAATTTAATTCCCACATAATAATATCATATCATATATCGTATAATGGTAGTGTAGGAATATCCACTACCTCATAACATCGTCCCTTGGGTGTCGTAAGAGACGACACCCAAGGTACAATATTAAGCTAACAACTAAAAATATTAAAACTGCGATTGCCAAATCACTTGCCAGGCGTGGCAACTATGGCAAATATTGAAGCAATTTTTGGTGAGGTCTTTGTTTAACGGTGGATTTTTTAGAGGCTGCAACGGTAACTGAACATAATTTCTTAATTAAAAACGAAAAATAACAACTGTTGACTATAATGAAATGGCACGTTTGATCATTGATATTATTTACCTTCAATGGAGACCGAAAGACCACCATAACCAGCATTCCTGGTATCGACGGTGAAGGTGTTTTCACTATGAGTTTTGCCTTCCTTCAAACCTGTGCCGGATACCTGAAATATTTACATATTTTCAACGCGCTCTTGTATCCTTGACCCCTTTGTATGTATTTATGAATAAAATGGAATTTTTCTTTGGTTATTACGAAATTCCAGACGATTTAATAATAGGAAATTTTGCAGACGTATTAAGAACGGATACAATAATGTCACACTATGACCTAGCACGTTAACACCGTGTAGAATATCCATTACCCCATATCGTACCGTAGGTGTCGTAAGAGGTGACAAATCAACTGAAGCAGGAGATAGGCAGCAGCATCTTCCTGATAACTTTTTAAAATAATAATAAATAATAGTTTAAAAAAAAACTAAAAAAACACGCTTTTGTAGATAACCGAACTAAAAAGTAGAAAATAATTTTCAATAAGTTTAAAATAAGAAAATAGTGATTAACATAAAAACTCATTTTATTGTAAACAACGTGGGGTGCCTTTTCAGATGTTATTATGATGACGCTAAGTTTACAAATATCCACAAAAATATTTACAACAAATGACATCAAGCACCCCACGCTTTTTGTTATGTGTTGTAAATATTTGAGGGCGTTCTTCTTTTCAGCCGTTTCAAGATCATCAGCTCTTTTTGTTTCGGGGGCTTTTAAAATTTTTAATTTATGTTATTACAAGGTTTTATGATGCCTTACGGAGAACGAAACATTACTTGAATATAGGAATCGCGCATAGTCTTCAGTAAGTCTCTTCCCAGTTCTGTTAGTGAAGTTTTAACTTGAATATCATTTCACTCACCTTTACTTTCTTAGCGTCACCGACTTCCTGCTCCAGCACAAGAATGTTGAAGGGGGAGTTTTTAATGTGTACTCCCATCTTCTTGACTGAGACAACATGCTGCCCAACTTCACGAGGAGTGAAACTTATACCGATGTTGCCAGAAGGCAACCTCTTGAGGAAGCAAGGCTCCTCGAGGCCAGAGGGTGCCTGAAAGAGAAGTGAATTAGTTCTTACACTTTGTCTATGATATAAAAATTAATGAAGGTGTCTTACAAGTATGATCTATTACTCTATTTCTATTTCTACAATTGATTAGGATATTAGAACCATTTCGTTTGTTCTAGGAACTGTCGTAAGTATCAAGAACGAAAAAATTTTGTCGCGCTTGCTTATTTTTTGTAAATTTTTCTACGTTTCGAAAGCTTTACAAGGTCTAAGATCACGGGGTTACTGAGATAATTGACATCCTAATGTCATAGTTAACGAAGGCTTTCTTCAACTTTTAAATAAGTATTTTGTCTTCAATTTTGCAATAAAGATGTTGAAAAGTACTCGAAATATCGGGAATTAAACAAGTTAAAATTAAACACGACAAAATCCGTAAAATTAATTTGATCAATTTGTTGTATTCGCTAAACTATAAGAGATCATTAGTTCTATGATTATTTAAAGACACACACCTGCCATAGAAGTGATACACTCATGCTCAGTCCGGGGTGAATGACACAGTTGATTATGGTACGTAATTTAAATAATTACAGTAATCTTTATAGTTTGAATTGTGTATTTGATATAGCGATATTTCAAATTTATTGTATTTTAAATAATATTAGCATTTATAATTTATTTTAACTTTAAAAATAGTAAAAAATAAGACTTCAAAAACCCTATAAGAATATAATCATCACAGTCGGTTAACGCGAAAAAGAATTATTGCCCAAATTTCGTACAGATGCTCTTGGAAATTGAAGAGATTGATTATTTTCACTTTCATTAAGAAATCCAACATCAGATCTTGACCAGATTTATATGGGGCCATTCTTGTGGTACTTCTTTGATTGACTGAAACTAAACTGAAATTGGACAACGTGATAAAGAATACTCGCATTCTCTAAAAAATCATCTGATTGTTAAAAAAATATTCTGACAAAAAGAGACCCTCCTTTTTTAATATTGGTTGGTTAGGAGGGCTTATAAAGGCAAACTGCCAATCTTAGAATCAATTTTTACTTAGCTAAATCAAGGTCCAAATGTTAATTACGGTACTTATTACATCATAATTACGAGGGATTACATTAATTAAAATCATAATAGAATAAAAATGTTACGATAGAAAAAACCACAAAGTTACCTTATTTTCATCGAAAACCGTTTTTCAACCAACTTCAAAAAAAGGAGGTTCTCAATTCAACTGTATTTTTTGTGTAACCTCAGAACTTTTTTCTAGGTAAACCGATTTAGATGGTTCTTTTTTTATTTGAAAGCTGGTGCTTCTCATGTGGTACCATATAAATTTTATCATTATCTGGCTAGTAGTTTTTGAGTTATCCTTAACAATGCGTATTTAATTGACTTCGACTACATTGATGACGTTCTCATTATGTTGAAGTCGGTTGTACAATTTTTTTTTAATTTTACCACGTGTTTCTGGTCATGCTGCATATTATTAAGCCAAAAATATAATAAATAACATCATTTAAAATATATAATTAAGCGCTAGCCTAGCGCCATCATTAGAGTATATTTACTAACTGATAGGACTGTCGTAGCTCAGAGGATAGGCGATGGATTCGAAAGTTCATAGCACACAAGAATTTCATAGTTCAGAGCAAACCACCTGATACTCTCATTTCTGAGAACGTTTAGGGGAGAGAAGGGAGACGTGAACATAATTCTAAATGTATTTTTTTTTGAGTCAAGGTTGCAATATTCGTAATCAAGAACTTGAGTACCTGGATGGAAGCGTTGAGGCTGCGGATATCGTTGTCGCTGATCTTGCCTGGCAAAGTGACCTCGCTGCAGCTGCCTACGGAGATCTGGTTTCTCTTGCGACCCTCGCCAGTCACCTAGTAAGGAAATATTTTACATAATTTTTATGTTGTCGATTGATTAATGATTATTCAAAATGATGCTAATTTAGCTAAATTGTATTTTTGACTAATACTCATGTGCAGTCATTGAGTTATATGTACTACGTACTAGAGAATCCATTCCAAACAAAAATTGTGCCCTACTCTATGTCTTCGCGCATGCGCGGGAGTAGTAGTCGCGTATGCGCGAAGACTTTAATTTAATATAAAATAAGATATTAATATAAAATAAATATAAGAATTTAATATAAAATATCTTAATTTAATCTAAACAAAAATATTTCTAAATAAAATGTAATAATAATTATTTTATGGAATTCACAAATCTTCAATTTACGCAATATTTAGTTTGTATGGACTGCACTACAGTTCAGTTGAACATAGTCAATGTCCGGAATAGCTTCTCTAGTACGTAGTACATATAACTCAATGTGTGCAGTTTATTGTATTAGGCTCTCACGTTTAGAATAGCCGTTTTTAATTAAATAAAAAACGAAACAATTCGTTTAGGAAAATTATCATTATCGTCTTAAAATTTATCACTGTTGAAACAGCTAGACTAGTTTATTTTAGCAAAACACCATACGATGTTATGTTGTGGAAATCATAGCATAACATTGTAAGGTGTTTTGCTATGGGGACACGCGACTATATGTTAAATGATTCAAAACCTAAAGAGACTAAGACAAAATTTTGAGGAAATTAATATATTAAATTTGGCCCTTCAATACATTTACGAAAATGTAATGTGTGTAAACAAAAGTATAAGTTTTTTTTTTATAGAATAAGGGTGACAAACGAGCACACAGTCCACCTGATGGTAAGTGGTTGCTGCGGCCCATAGACATCTACATCTATCCTCTAATACAAATCAAAATGCGGATGCGTTGTCACCCGTGAGGACTAAGATGGAATGCCTCATTTCCAGTAAAAAGGGTCTCCGGTTCTCTACACTCACCATACGAAACACAGCAGCGTCAATCTGCTATTTCACGCTGGTATTCTATGAGAGTGTGGTCCTTCCCCGGTCGAGCCGTCCCATTCGTGCTACAACTATACTACTATTATAGCTGCAGCATGGGTTTGCCACAAGTAGTTTTAAGTGATATTCTCTCTGTAAATACTAGGAACAGACAGAAGCTAGTAGTACCAGTTACTCGACTCCACAGAGTCAGTAATTCATTCTTGGTGCGATGACGCTTTTACAACATAATTCTGGAAAATATACAAATCTGAGTTCCACCAATTTTATAAAACTCTATTAAAAAAAGATTGAATAAAAAGGGGTTATTATAATATTAAGGTATTTCCTCTTTGTTCAGTGTTGTTAATTATTGTGAAACTTTAATGACTGTAAATTGTCCTTTTTTTAATAAAAATCCCGCTGGGTTTCTTGCTGATTCTTCTCAGAACAGAAGTATATTCCGAACCAGTGGTAAATCATAAGAGTGACTTTCAATAAGTTTTATTTATAATCTATATTGAATAAAAAGTTTCTAAAAGCCCTCTACAAAACACTAACCTGAGCCACCTGCATCCATCGGCTTTTTTCTCACCTTACCTGATCGTTGCTCCATCTAGAGGCGGCTGCCTTACATTTTTCTTACTTGTACGAGCCATTTTTTCCCCATTGGTTGTCGGTTTTTTGAGCTAAATGGCTAGCCCGTTGCCATTTCAGCTTGCTGATTCGTCAGCCTACATTTGGCGGCAGAAATTTTTAAGGTTACCTTTCCAAACGAATCCTTAGGTAGAAGAGGAATTCTACGACCTCAACGTAACTCCTACAAATGTAAAGTCCTACCACGTAAAGGTTTGTTACCAAAGTAAAGTGAGATTTTGTTACCTTCGCTGTAAACGGTGATCCCTTGATGTGTCTGTCTCCGAACCTGACAGAGACCTTGTACTCGCCAGGGGCAGTTGGCAGATAGGACACCGAAACTGTTCCATCTTTGTTGTCGTGGCAAGTAATCTGGAATATTTTATGAAGTTCATACAAACATACTTTTTTTTTACAAAACAAAACATTTAATGGATATCATCATCCATTACAGTCCCTCAAAAGTCTACTGTTGAACATAGGACTCCCACAAGTAACGCCACAAAGCACGGTCCTGAGTCAGCTGCATCCATCGACTTCCTGCATTTCTAACCAGGTCGTCACTCCACATATTGGGGGGCAGCCCTACACTTCGCTTACAGGCTCGAGACTGCCATTAGAGAATCTTTCTTCCCCATCGGTTGTCGGTTCTTTGAACTATATGCCCATTGCTACTTCAGCTTACTTAACCGTTGGGTTATGTCCGTTACTTTAGTTCTATAGCGGATATGCTTTTTAACAGATTAGAATTAGATTGTATAGAATTGCAGTAATCAAAAACAAAATTTTATATACACAAAGATTGTTAAAATTTTAATTGTCTACATTCATCGTAGAAGCATGTGACGCCATCTAGCGTTGATTGTGTATACTAGCTTCTAATCGAGTGATAGCTTCTTGTTTCGTACCAAGATTTAAAAGGCTTATCGCTAATCAGACGATAGAGGGCCTGAGCGTGTCTAACGCTAAAGTTAACATTCACCACTTGCAAAGTTTAGAATTCTTTTAGAAGATTTCTTCTTCACTTAGTTTATGTTAAGTGATTATTATGAAATTACGATTTTCTAAAGAGTCGACAGCACACTGGCTAAGCATGGTGTTAGTCTTTGCATGTCAAACAAACGAAAGTCTCAACGATACATTATAAGATTAAAATGTAACTAACGTTTAAAATTATTAAGAAATAGAGAAATATATGTGATGACTCTTTAAAAAAAATACTTTACTTAATTTTATGGCTGTATGGATAGACCGTAATGGATCGCATTATTTCGCATTGTAACTTATAATAATTTAATTAACTCAAGGTTTCTCTATGTATGTTATTCTTTCACTTCAAAGAGGCATTAAGAACATATTTGTATAATAAATAAAGATGATTTATACGACAATTATTCGGAGTACGGTTTCTCATTCTCATTATCAGTTTAAATTTATACGAATCACCATCATCGTTACAGCCTTTCACACGGATTGCCTCCTAGGGGGGATATTTGCCATAGTTCTACGCTTGGCATGCGGGTTGGCAACCGCAGTTTTTGTGTTCATGTTATTGAGTTCCTTCTAACTACTACTATTGTTTTCCGACGTGATCTTTTACGTCACCTGCGGGGCGATATGGGGTAGTGGATATTCTTACACCGGCACTACACGGGTAAAATAATTAAATAAAATTTAAACGAA
The DNA here is from genome assembly GCA_963668995.1 of Parnassius mnemosyne. NCBI lineage: Eukaryota > Metazoa > Arthropoda > Insecta > Lepidoptera > Papilionidae > Parnassius > Parnassius mnemosyne. The sequence continues at coordinate 11,824,193 of CAVLGL010000092.1, read as the reverse complement.
TCCAAATAAAGCTTATCTAAAAAATAAATTATTACCTCAGCTTTGCTGGGACCTTCGACTGCCATGGTCAGACCACCAGCGCCAGCACCCTTAGTGCTGATGGTAAATTGGCTGGGTTCGCCGCTGACGCCACTTATTAGGCCTTGGCCATAAGCCGTCACGTATCCCGTTGAGATGGAGTCCACGTGGAACTTATACGGCGAGCCTGGAGTATAAATGTAGAAATTGAATTAAATATAAGTTAAATTTATCTTATTACTAGCTGGCCAGGCAGACGTTGTTCTGCCCTTATCGACTACCCTTCATATAAAAAAAAAATCTTAAATTCGTAATAATAAAATATTGAGCGTTACTTATCAGGATAAAAACTATCCTATCTCTCAAGTTTGACCAAACTGTACAGAGTGTGCAAAATTTCATTGAAATCAGTTCAGTAGTTTAGGAGTTCATCGCGGACAAACAACGTGACACGTAATTTTTATATATAAAGATTAAAAGAATTATTATTACCCTGGGGTAGTAATGTTGAAATTTAAATAAATGTATCTTATATTTATATAATATTATTTACATTTTTAAATATAATATTAATATATGTATATTTCATCGAATTATTGCAAGTAAACATAAAATAATTCGTAATCGTGATTGCTATTTTTAAAGGTTTAATATAATAATTTTCTTTTTATCTTTTGTTTAAACATTACACCCACACTAGGATTTTCTCATGTATCGTGGAGGCAGTTTATAAACATAAATTGCACAAGGACAAACATCCAGACCCGGAAAAATTATTTGTAGCGTAGGCTATACAAATACTTGTTCCGTACGGGATATACAAATAGGTACTCGTTCCGTGCGGGATATACAAATAGGTACTCGTTCCGTGCGGGATATACAAATACTAGTTCCGTGCGGGATTCGAACCCGCGGCCCCTAGCACCGCAACTTAATAACTAAATTAAATTTACCTAATTATTTCTTATATTTACACGAATATTCGACACTGAATAAAACTAATTTTACGGTTTTTATCGCGTTTAATTTAACTTATTTAACTTATTATTAAATAATTATATGTTGAATGACATGACAAATAATTATACGTTATATCTTGTATAACATAATTGACCTCCATGTAAAAACTCACAACTCTCAGAAATGATAGGTATAATGTGCCCAGCTATGTACACGTGCGTAGTACGTGTGTGACGTACGTAGCAGTGAGACGTGCTCGTACGTCACACAGTTGGGCAAATACTTTTTTATGTTAGGTCTAATTTTTTTTAATCACAAGTTTAAAAATAGTTTCAAAGAGAATATCTTAACATTTTCTACAGTGAGGGCTAATAATCATACGCTCACCAGATGTCGCTAGTAGACTAAGGTAAACTCATTTCTTACACAGATGAAATTAATTAAAGAGAGAAGAATTTAATTAAAAGAGAAGAGAAGATTTAATTCATACACATCAGTGTTGTATTCTTTAATTTTTTTCACATTTAAACTTTTTATTTCATTCTTCTATTATTACTAATTCATAGAAAATGTAACCAATATTTCAGAATTACATATTAACCTCTACACTTTCCCAACAAATTAACTTTCGCCGCTATTAAATCTGTCAAATATTTCACCTCATTTCTAAGTGGCTACGCGTTGGTAGCAGAAAAATCATGGATGGGCCTCATTCGACGTGGAAATTGCCCGTGAGAACACTCTACGGACTAACCGACAAGATTCTTATTCTTTATTTATTCTTTTTTTTAAAAGACGTTACCTCCACACTAGGACTTTCTCCTGTATCGTGGGGGCAGTTTGCATACATAAATTTCACAAGGACAAACATCCAGACCCGGAACAATTATTTTTAGGCCATACAAATACGCACACAGATTTAATAACGGGGAAAGTTAATTTGTTGGAAAAGTGTAGAGGTTAATATGTAATTCTGAAATATTGGTTACATTTTCTATGAATTAGTAATAATAGAAGAATTAAATAAAAAGTTTAAATGTGAAAAAATTAAAGAATACAACACTGATGTGTATTAATTAAATCTTCTCTTCTCTTTTAATTAAATTCTTCTCTCTTTAATTAATTTCATCTGCGTAAGAAATAAGTTTACCTTAATCTACTAGTGCGGACCTTAGCGCAGCAACTCATTGCTAAGCCACTGCGCCACGGAGCCGTCGACTTGATCCGATTGGAACTTTTGTAAAGTAGTTTGTCCAGCTATAGACTTAACGAGCTGGTGTTGTATTATTATGTTAAATCATTTCAATTTGGTTTGCGCTAACGCACCAGTTTAATAAACGTGACGTAACTTACCCTGGACGTGTTCCCCATTGTACTTGACTAAGAGCTCGTGCACTCCTTCCTCGCGGGGATCATACTTGATGCTGACAGTACCGTCCCTGTTGTCCTCGATCACGGGCTGGTCGATATGTCCGCTCGGCATTCTTATTTCCGCTGAAAAAAAAAACAAAAAATTCTAAATATAGAATCACTTCGCCCTTACATGTTGCGTTCGTAGCTACCTTTTCATAATTTAGTATATTATATTATATCTGCAATGTTCTACGCTCTATAGAAAATGTGGCGTATGACATGACTGACAATCTTTCGAACGTTTTATCTAGGTACAAAGATATATATGTCACTATTAAAAATGTACATCAATCACTTTTAATATCCTTAACATCCTTTAAATAACATCCATAGTCTTTTATATCAATGGTTCTTAACTAGTTTAGATGGCGAGCCTAAATATAGTTGTCATCAAAAAGCGTATGTATGGTTACAGTCTATCTTTGCTCAACATAGGCCTCCCCCATAGATTGACTTATAGAGGAGATAATAGCCTTAAGCGCCACACTTGGCAAACCGGCTGGCAACTGTAACTTTTTTATAATTTTGAGTAATTAAGAAGATAATGCTGTCCATTTAACAGTGGTAGAGCCACGTGGCGGCTTTTACTGTCGCACGGATGGGCCGGCTCGAACCGGGGTGGTACCACGACCTCACAGAATACCAGCGTGAAGTAGAGGTTTACCTCTGCGTTTCGCTTGGTGAGTGCAGGTGGCCGGAGGCCCTTTTTATCCTCACGGGTGACAACGCATCTGCATTTTGATTTGTAATAGAGGATAGATGTAGATGTCTATGGGCCGCAGCAACCACTTACCATCAGGTGGACTGTGTGCTCGTTTGTCACCCTTATCCTATAATAAAATGTTTCATTTCTCTTTGTCATCTCTTACCGACACCCACGGGACGATATGTGGTAGTGGATATTCTTATACACCGCCACTGCACAGTCACTACAGTAATACAAATCTTGAAATAGTAATTAGGTTCTAATCCAGACAGTATTGGTATTTTTAGGGGAGGCTGCTAGCTTGAAATCAGTCCAAGTCCCCAAAGGCCTAACGCCAAAAGTATGCTTTGAGTTAAAAAAAAATCTCTCATATATGGGTTATCGGGGATTTCGGGTTCATATTTGAGGAACTTTAATACAAATAGATTTAGTCGGGATTTACAAACGTAATGAAAGTTTAAAAAGTTTAATTTACTACTGTTAGTTACATATTAATATATTAAGGATTATCTCTCTTTTTCGCAGCCTTCGTGGATGTTTAGCGACGCGGATATGGATCGCAACCGGAGATTAACAACTGCTATTTTAGACTGAATAAAGTAAAATCTCAGTAAGACGCAGTAAGCAAAAGGGAACCATCACACAAAAAGTACTTTTGAGATATAATCGTGATAAAATGTAGATCGGTATTCAATGGCTTTCTTCAATTTGCTTTTAATATTGTTGAAATGGTTTTACTGTATGAAAGTGCATATTAATGATTATTTTGGAATAAAAACAAATTTTTGACGATTTAACATAATAATATGGGTGTTTTACTTCATACATAACTAGCTAGTACACGGCGTTTATATTGCAAATAAATACATGAATAATATGTAAAATGTTATTTCTGCAATCTGCGCTCGCTAGGATAAAAATACAAAAAAACTACTATTACTTTTAACGATATTCGACAAAAAAAATATTCATATCGCCTTTCTAAATCATGAGTTCTGTCAATTGCAATGGTCTATTTTGTTTATGACGTGCTACGCGTAAGTTCTACGAACACACTAGCCGTAAGCTTGGAATTGCGTACGAACATCCCCTCCAACTTCCCACGGCGATCTGGATCGACGTTGCGTCGGACGCGTGTGATTGCGTTGCATGCAATAAGTGTGTTTCTAAAGCCACGTCTCCACCAAAGTTTTGTTGTTAACACAACATTGGCCAATAAAACTTGTTTCGATTTTCGGCGGCAACATCAAAGGAATACGCTTGTTGCCAACATTTGTTCCCTCGGTGGAGACGCTTGTTGACAGAAACATTTGTTGATAAAACGTGTTGGCAAATGTTGTGTTGACAACAAAACTTTGGTGGAGACGCGCCATTATGCATAGTTTTTCATACAAAATCAAGAGTCCAGATATCATAATGCCGTGCATACGTTGCGTACGTTGGAGCAGTCTGTCTCTGCCATAATGCTCAAAATCCAACAAGTAACAAGTAATAGTGTAAAACGAACAGACATCCCACCAGATAGAAAGTGGATGCTATGGCCCACAGACATCCATTATCAATTAAGAGTAAAAATTCAGATACGTTGTCAGCCCTGATGTCTAAGATATTATGTGCGAGACTGGTTTCTCCCGGTGGAGCTGACCCATTCATGTTGCAGTCCTAGTCGGGAAAACAGCATGACTAAATCTGCATGTCAGAGAAATAAAAAAAAAATTTCGAGAAGATGTGACGGAAAATTAGAAAAGTAGTAAGCTAGCATGATATGCGGGGAGAAGAATATCATGTAAAAAGAATGTTAAATATGAAAGTGGATGGATATAATAACAGTGGGAGGCCAAAGCAAAGATGGATGGACTGTATTAAGGATGATATGCGTAAGAAAGTAATAAGTGACAAGATGATGGCTGATAAGGAACAATGAAAGAGCAAAATATACTATGCCGACCCCAAATAACATGAGATAGGGGGAAAAGAAGAAAGATTTAGAGGACATGTGAAGTCCATCAACAATGAAGCTCCATAACTGTTTAAGAAATGAGTGGTTTGTGTCTAGCAGTAAAACGTATAAGTTTTTAATTTCTTTTTATTTTCTATCTTCTTCCTGCCTTTATACCAAGTTATTTAGGGTCGGCGTAGCATGCTTTCCTATTCCAGTCCCCTTTATTAGCCATCATCTCCTCAATCACTGTTTTCTTACACAAATCAGTCATCAGTCCATCCATCTTTTCTTAAACCTCTCCCTACTCTTTTATCTATCAAATTTCATACCTTACATCACTATAAAAAATTTCTAACAAACCTCTTCTAGTGTCGATGTGGAATAATGTGACGAAATTCAAGGGCGTATAACTGAGTCCAAGTCCGGTCTCGTTGAATGATATATTATGGGCTTCTGAGAACACAATCGGTGAATCTTCTTTATCGATCTCCGAAACGGAAAAATATTTCCTACTGGTATCTAAATAAAAGGTTGACTGTTCGTTCCAGATGATTTCTTTATCGTTGCCACGAAGGATTGAATTCCACAGTCCGCTCATAAACGCCATTTATTCAACTTCACCGTAATACTCTGATTAACAAAGCTTTTGTTATGTTTTTATTGTGCAGTGTAAGTTTGTATTTTTAACATTTTGTTTTCGTTCTACTGTTTGCCTTTCTTAAACTTAGGCTATGTACAGACGTTTGATTTAAGTAAAAAGATATTAAATAAGAATCATGTGTTGCCGATTTGGTTTGGCGTCACTAATTCACGCTACAGTATTGATTTAGTAGTAGTATACATCATCGATTTTAATTAAGACTGAATCAGGTCATCCAATAAATCGTTTAATGAAACTGGAAAGACGAAACACACTGCTGCCATAATCACTGCCACGTAAATAAATATACCCAAACCATTACTATCAAGCAGGACCACTAACTTGTAACTGTAACTATTCGTTGTAATAGTTACAGTTATAGTTTGAAAACTATGTAGAACTTGTATGTTGTTTCATTTTCATAGTTATTGTAATCGTCATTGTCATGACATGACATCGTCAATTTCATGGTCATCGTAATCGTCATCGCCGTCGTCATGGTCGTTGTCATCGTCATGGTCATACTCATCATCATCGTCCTTGTCAACGTCATGTTCATCGTCATTGTCGTTGTCGTGGTCGTAGTCATGGTTATTCTCATCTTTGTCATCTTCGTCATCGTCATGAACATCGTCTACGTTATGGTCACCATCATCGTCATCATCAACGTCATGGTCATCGTCATGACCATCGACATGGTCATCGTCATCGTCATCATCTTCGTCATCCTCATGGTCGTCGTCTACGTCATGGTCATTATCATTGTCATCTCATGATAAATTCAAAGTCAAAAACTTTATTGACTTTAGACATGTTTTATGATCTTATGAACGTAGACATTACCGACCGGTATCAAAAACAAGACCTTCTCAGAGAAAAACCGGCACTAAAAACAACGATCTTTTATAAAACCGTACGATTTCATTTGCAAAAATTACGTAATAATATAGTAAAAACCTAAGACATCGTTAGGAACAAGACTTACTTGAAATCTCTAGAGATAATGTAACATTATCTAATTTTAAACCTAAAGAACACCGCACTGAAGTGAAACACATAAGTGTCATGATGAGAGAAAACCGGAAATATATATCATACACCCCAGCACTCAGCTAACGTAGGCGCCACGCAAAATAAATTTTTAGTTTCATGACTTTTTGACATAATTTAAAAATCGTAAAATTATCTGGCGCTTTGCTCAACATATAACTTTATATCAAATCACTAGACGGGACGTCAGGAAATGTATTTATCTACCCGCTACCTATACGTGCGGACTTTACGGAGAAACGTCATCGGCTTATTCAAATCTCATTTTTTTTATCAATTATTAATGGCATCCTGTAGATTTTGTTTATAGAATATGGGTGATAAACAAGCACACAGCCCACCTGATGGTAACTGGATGCTGTGGACCATAGACATCTACGTTTATCCTCGATTAAAAATCAAAATGCAGATGCGTTGTTATCCCTGAGGACTAAGGTGGAATGCCTCGTTTCCAGTAAAAAAAGGGTCTCCGGTTCTCTACATTCACCATACAAAACACAGCAGAATTGCTAACTAATAGCTCTACAAGATTTTTTTGTGCTTGAACACGAAGATTTTTTCGTTTCATTATTATTAATATTTCAATTTTTGACCGTGAATAAATTCTTCAATTGAATAACTATAAACCAATTTCCCTTCTGAGCCCGATCTACATACGTGCTTTTTTCGAGATTCATTACGAATCGTCTCGCACTTCTCGCACCTCTCGACTTCTAGCCTCCCGAAGAAGCCGGTTTCAGAAAAGGCTTACGCCATACAATAAACCACTTACAAGACCGAAAAGTAGAATCTGCCACTTTTTTTATAGGATAGAGTGACAAACGAGCACACAGTCCACCTGATGGTAATTGGTTACTGTGACCCATAGACATCTACATCTATCCTCAATAAATACTCAAAATGTAGATGCGTTCTCACCCGTAAGGACTAAGATGGAATGCCTCTTGTCCAGTAAAAAGGGTCTCTGGTTCTCTACACTCACAATACGAAACACAGCAGCGTTAAGCTGGTATTCTGTGAGAGCGTGGTCCTTCCCCGGTCGAGCCGACCCATTCGTGCTACAACTATACTACTAATATAGCTGCAGCATGGCTCTACCACGTGGAAACTTTGTCTTGCGTATGTGGACTATAAGAAAGCCTTTGATTCCGTCGAAATTTGAGGATGCTATTCTCTTCAGCAATGTCCTCTAGACCTATTTTCCGTCACGGCGGCCAGTCTCAACGGAGACTATCCGTCTACGCAGGACAGGATTATAGTGCCCAAATGTATGCGTGCATCTATTCTCTCACTCTCATATACCGATGGGACCGTAATTCGACACGACCGGAGAGGGATCATACACAGGGCCAACGGCTTATGTATGTCACTTACTTTCGATTTGCCGACCATATAATGCTTATGGCATAGTCACTGGAGGATTTCAACACTATACTCAATGACCGCAAAAGTATTTGCCAACGAATTGGGCTTAAACTGAACGTGAACAAACAAAGGGCATGAGTAACGTCCAAGTTACATCTTTACCGGTAGTAGTTGGGAGCGCTACGCTCCAAGTTTGTTTACCTAGAACAAATTGTCCGCCTAGGTAAATCCAACTTCGATCGAGAGTTTAATCGACGATTCTAACTCGGCAGGGTAGCGTACGAGACATTGCAACAAATTCTCGTCACGTATACTTTAAAAGCGAAAGTGTACAACCGGTGCGTGTTGCCAGTGTTAATATAATGTGCATCTGATACGGGATCATTCACTGACGGCCTTATGAGGAAGCTCAAGGTCGCTCAATGAGCAATGGAGAGCGCTATGCTCGGAGTTTCTCTGAGTGAAAGACTTCGTAATAAGAATATACGAGTATACAGAGTATCCGACATAGCCCAACAGATCAGTAAGCTGAAGCCCGCCCGGTCATATAGCTAGAGTTGAGAACGCCATAAGACATTAGGAAAGCTCTTTGTAACTCGCAGTTACGGTGTTTGCAATAAAGACTAAATAAAATGAAATAAAATAGCTCGAAGAACCGACAACCGATCGAGTACAGTTCTGGAGTGGCTGCCCCGTACCGCTAAGCGAAGTGTAAGGCGGCTCTCCATTAGTTGGAGTGACGACCTGGTAAAAGATGCGGGGAGTCAATGCAGGTTCATTAGGACCACGCTGGTATTTCTTGGGTAAACCTATGTTTAACAGTGTATTTGTGATATAAATATGAAGAGGATGATGATTTAAATGTCGTTAACACTGGAGCAGCACGGCGTATTAAAAGTTCTATAACCCTTCCAGAAATAAGAGAAGGCATGTACCAAACAGTGGTGTTTTTTTTTAAAACTTTATTACACAAGGATTTTCTCTTGCATTGTATATGCAGTTTACAATAACAAATTGCACAAGGACAAATATCCAGACCCGGTACAATAATTTGTAGGTCACACAAATAAGTGCGGGATACCCACGTCTCTCAGAGCCGCAATTCAATGCGAAGCCACCTAACCGGCCACAAAATAAAAAGTCTGTGACGTTAGTTTAGTAACACTTTTTTATTTTCAGCGCGTGTACTTATTTTTTATTACACTGAGCTTATGCCGTTAAGCGTCCCCCGAGTTATCACGGCACTTTAAACTGTTTACATTGTATTGTTTAATTATGTAGCCGACATCTTCCGTAAACAAATCTGATGGAAACATACCAGTACATTAATTTTGTTTGCTTTTACCGACTAAGTTCCAAAGCCATAATTATGGCGTATGTCGCTCATCCCGAATGTTTGTACTGCTTAATCCGCGCCATTAGTAGATACAGTCTATATTTAAATTTCGAATAATATTTACGAATTATTTTCAATATAAACATCACGCATAATTTAAGGCCCTAATATATTTAAAGCTTCCGCATACCATTGCAATTTGGAAGGGTTATTACAAGTACGTCTAAAATTCGTTTGTTCCGGTTACTTAGATTGTTACCTAACTAATATAAATAAGAATTCTAATATGTTAATTACCTATGTCACATTAATACATCGTGTAGTGGCGGTGTAAAAATATCCAATACCCCATATCGCCCCGTGGGTGTCGTAAGAGGCGACAGAGGGAATCTGAAACAGAACAAGAGCAACAGCACCTTCCTGATAACAAATCAAAGTAATAAATGTTGCCATAGTTGCCACACGTGACAGGCGGGTTGGCAACCGGGGTTTTTTATGATTTTGAATTGCTGATATCGATTGCCTGTTTTAATTTCCCTTTGCCGCGTCTTCCGACAACCACGGGATTATATGGGGTAGTGGATATTTTTACACCGCGACTGTGTCACACGCACAAAATTGTCTGTAGTAATTTTTAAGGTACAAAAACTATTTGACAATGAAATTGTCCCCGTTAAATATAAAGTTTCATAGGAACTGTAACACATTGTTTTACTCTATAAGGGGTTCCATTTTCCAAAATCCTTTATTAGTAGATCTCTACGTCATTTAAAGGCTTGGACAGTAGCTCATTTCAGATTTTTAATGATTTGATTTGAGCTGTGCGTTTTTTAATAAATATATAGATAGCTACAAAACGTATAGATATTATAAACTGCTACATAGGTTATTAAAGTTATTACAGCCTATAAAAGTCCACTACTGAACCTAGACCTCGACCATGAATTACTTCAAAAGAGGGATTTTGTCATTTTTCTTACACCGCCACTACACAGTAAGCGTGTTTGTACTACGCTGTGAATAAGGCCTTACCCCAAGACACAATACCCCAGTCTGTGGTACGGGTACTATAGCCACTAGGGTTTGGGTCCCGGGACGTCTCATGTCTCGAAGTCCCGGGACTTTCGAGTCAAGACTTGAGACGAGACATGATTGTCGAGATTGTTATGTAATCATTTTTATTTTCAAATAATTGAAGGAGCCTAGCGCCATGTGTTAGTTTAATGAATAATTACTTGGTATACTACGTAACTACTGAGTACGCAACACAATAAATTAAACAAATATGTGATTATGAGAATTAACAATGAGATTATGAACAATTGATTTTTACAAAAATTGCCTTTTTTTAATACGTTTCACCAGAAATTAACTCATTTAAAATTCTTCAAAAAAGGCTTACCTAATCTTAAAAAAAAACAAAAAGTTTTTTCTTAAAAGTCTCGAAGTTCCGGAAATTCCCGGGACTTTGATTATAGGCTGTCCTGTGTCCCGGGACTGAAATTTTCGGGAATTCCCAAACCATAATAGCCACTTCAAACTAGAATATAATAGTGGACGCATCGCTTCTTAGCAACAGAAATTGATAAGAGGATGGTACTTGGTAGACTTTTACGACCTAATAAAGAAAATGATGGCACCTGCCCTAGCAAATTGTGGTTAGATTCGAACCCTGAGTCGGACTAAAACAAGTTATTAGGTTTTCCTTTGATAATATTTTCAGTAACAGCCCGGAGTCAGGAAGTTAGCGGTGTTTCACCTCCGTGCCTCGGAAAGAACATAAAGCCGTTGTTCTTGCAGCTATTCTCTCTCCAGTCGTATCGGGTTGCTGTCCCATGCATGACTATAAGAGTAACTAACAGAGAAAACACACACACACACACTCGTGCACCATAATCCTATCCTGACTAGTCTCCGTTGAGACATGTATGTATATGAACATAAGGTATGTAAATCGCCTGCATGACGCTGGAAAATATCCTACTTCTACTAGGTAGTAGGTGGGCATCCTAGTAGGTAGCTTATCACTTCTCCTACTCACATTAACCGTTCCAAGTAAGGTTAGAATGCTTAATTCACGATATAAGTCGAATGGCGGATTCGAACTCACGATTTTTGTGTTTAGCATACCGTATTTATATAACCATTGGTCAACTATCGCTTCGAATATAAAAACATCATGTAACATGATGATAAAAATATAACGAGGACATCTTTTAATCATGTAAATTTTTCTACTAGACGTTAAGAACATTTGGTGAACCATCCAAACCAAAACATCAAAGGCGCAAAAATATTTAAATACGCGCGTTTGATTTAAAAGATGATGAATATCAATATTTTGTCGGCAAGCGTACCGAATTGCGACTCCAATAATTCACAAGGCTAAATCGATCGTCATTCTCGCACTTGGCGCCAATCGATTTCAAAATAAGTACATCGATAATATTTCGACATTATATGAATAAACAAGAAAGAAAGTGGTTCAATGTACGTACGTTCCTCAACAAAATATGTCGAAAGCACCGACATTGTTTTTGTTTTTATGTTGGGTGAATATTAAAATAACCAGGACTTCTGTTTATGTCGGCATTACTTTATATATATATTTATAAGAGATGGGGCAAACGAGCATACGGCACACCTAATGGTAAGTGACTATCGCCGCCCATGAACAACTGCAACACCAGGGGAATTGCAAAAGCGTTGCCGGCCTTTTAAAAATTAAGTCTATCTGTTTGTTCCGGTTAATCTCCGAAATGGCTGGACCGATTTTGACGGGACTTTCAGTGGCAGATATATGATGTTATAAGGAGTAATTAAGGCTACTTTCATTTTAGAAACAGAATTAGTATTCTGCGCACAAAAAAAACCATGATATTCGATCTTAATAAATTACACGCGGGTGAAGTCGCACGGAACATCTTGTTTTTTATAAAATTAATATGACAAACGAACACACAGTCCACCATTAACATCATTAAGTGGTTACAGTAGCTCATGGACATCTGCAACCAATTTTATACACCAAAGGCTACAGATGCGTTGTCAAAACTGTTGAATAAGATGAATGCCTCATAGTCTGTAAGTACATATGTTCTCTCCAACCTTCAAACCGATAGTTCACACCACCACCGCCGATTTTTTCTGACCGATACCACTTAGGGACCTCCAAGAAAACCTACTCTTTTTATAAGGCCGGCAACGCATCTGCAATTCCACTGGTGTTGCAGTTGCTCATGGGCGGCGGCGGACTCTTACCAGCAGGTAAGCCGCATGCTCGTTTGCCCCCTCTTATATAAAACAAACAGGCGATTAATCATATATAAAAAAATTACTACTTAGCGACAGAAATAAGTAAAAGTGTGGCACATATCGCTGTAGACGATGTCAGCATTTGTGTTAAGATATACATGTATTTTTTTATATTTCATCCATCCATTACAACATTAAAAAAAAAATATAAAAGTCTAATAATTAATCTTTTCTTATAACAAATGAAGATTATGAAAAAATATTCACTTTAAATACAGAACCCAAATTCGACAGCCTAGTGTCGCAAAAGAGGCAAAAAATGATCAGTTTTGTTACGTATCAAATTGTTCCATCTTCAATATACAGCCAATTTGACCGTTTAAGTTCCTTCTAGGACGTTCCTTCCGACTCAGCATACATTTTTTTAGGTTTATTTTATAAGTTAAAAAAAATGTTACCCTTACACTAGTATTTTCTCCTGTATCGTGGAGGCAGTAAAGAAACATAAATTGCAAAAGGACAAATATGCAGAACCGGAACATTTATTTGTAGGCCATACAATTAGTTGTTTCGTGAGGGATTCGAAACCGCGGCTCCCGGGGCCGCTACTCAATGCTAATAATTCTTTTGTTTCTCTTTCCTCATACATTATTTCTACATGTCCAAACCACCGAAGCATTCCTTTCTTAATCTTTATCACAATATCTTTTTGAAACCCACACTTCTCTCTTATCACACTAATTATCACCATATCATTAAAGTCACATAATATTCAGAATAATATAACCTAACTTAACATAGTGGGAGTTCCTATTGCCACACTCTAATTTCACTATAAGACTGAATGGTATTTTTACGGAATAAGGGTGACAAACGAGCACACATTCCACCTGATGGTAAGTGGATGCTATGCCCCATAGACATCTACATCTGTCACCGATTAAGAATTAAAAAGCAGATGCGTTATTACGCCTGAGGACTAAGATGAAATGCAGTAAAAAAGGTCTCAGCAGCATCAAGCTTTTTTTATAGGATAGAGTAACAAACGAGCACACAGTCCACCTGATGGTAAGTGGTTGCTGTGACCCATAGACATCCACATTTATCCTCAATAAAGAATCAAATGCAGATGCGTCGTCACCCGTGAGGACTAAGATGAAATGCAGTAAAAAAGGTCTCTGCAGCATTAAGCTTTTTTTATAGGATAGAGTAACAAACGAGCACACAGTCCACCTGATGGTAAGTGGTTGCTGTGACCCATAGACATCCACATTTATCCTCAATAAAGAATCAAATGCAGATGCGTCGTCACCCGTGAGGACTAAGATGGAATGCCTCTTTTCCAGTAAAATGGGTCTCCGGTTCTCTACACTCACCATACGAAACACAGCAGCGTTAACACAACTGCTATTTTACGCTGGTTTTCTGTGAGAGCGTGGTCCTTCCCTGCTCGAGCCGACCCATTCGTGCTACCACTATACTACTAATATAGCTGCAGCATGGCTCTACCACATGTAGCTGCTATTTTAGCCGGTATTCTGTGAAAAATCATGTACATGCATTGAAAATCATTAGTAACCTTTTATGCGCATATCTGTGCGTCCATCGGTGGACTTTTACGGGCTGGTAAAGAAAGAATAACCGGCCAAGTGCGAGTTGCACTCACGCATGAAGGGTTCCCTACCATCGTAATACACGTTTCTGGTAGGGTAGCTCCTTTTCTTTTTATAGGATCGGGTGACAAACGAGCACACAATCCACCTGATGATAAGTGGTTACTGTGATCCATAGACATCTACATCTATGCTCAATAAAGACTCAAGATGCAGATGCGTTGTCACCCGTGAGGACTAAGATGAAATGCCTCTTTGCCAGTAAAAAGGGTCTCCGGTTCTCTACACTCACCATACGAAACACAGCAGCATTAAGCTGCTATTTTACGCTGGTTTTCTGTGAGTAATTTTTAATTTAAATTTTTTATTATTTGTTTGTATAGCGGTACCAGAAATACACATTTTGTGAAAATTATATTAATTATCCCGTTGCTTACCCTTTGGGTACGGAACCCTAAAAAAGAAAGGTGTGTGCATGAGTGCGTGTCATGAAGTTGAGCATGGATTCGGCGTCACTTGAAATGCATTTAGTGTTCTGTCTATCTTTCTTTCTTGGTGTGAATGCTACGTACAGTAGTTGACGCATTATCGAAGACCAGTAGATTTATAAAATCTCCCAGGCAAAAAAGAAACCCTAATATCTAATAAACGTACGTAAATACGTTATTCTCATCATCAAAGCAAGGTGCAATTTTAAGGTGTTATTTAAATTTATCAACATAATTCGCAACTATGAAGCAGCTGTCGTTCCGATTTCAAAAACACAAGCAGTGTTACAACAACCTTCACAGCGACCTTCCGGACGATTAATGTTATACTTTTCTCACCTACATTTATTTCTGTTCCATCCCTTCCTATATAAACACGTCCTAATTCCAACGACTAAACGTTTTTCGTAAATAAAAATAACCGATTCTGTAGAAATTCATAGCTGTCCACATGTACCAAACTAACATGACATTAGCTTACCGTCATGATGCCAGATATTAGAATATAACACGTAGTTATTAGTAGAATATTAGTTCTTCGGCATAAGGTATTTGGCACGGATTTGTAGTTGGAACAAATCGATCAATTAATTAGTCTGTGGGATCGTCTAATTTGTCGACAGATCGTTTAAAAAATTTAAATATATCTTTAAACCAGATCATTTCGAATAGTGTAAAAGTTATCTGATGAAAACAAGCCATTTCGATTAGACCGCTCATTATTTACCTTTGTATTTTTATTTTTATTTTTGTAACCATGATTTTAATACATAGTTTGTTTTTATCTTCGCTTTGGTATATCATTTTATGTTCATCATCAACATTGTCATTACTTCACTAAACACTAGCATCTAATTAGGACAAAGAAAAATCGATCAGACAAGATCTGATACTGTGTATACCTGTCTGTCTTTGTATGACAATTTACATGAACCGCGGTGACCAAGTTTTGTCTGCAAATATAGATAAAAAGAATATTCAGCTTACCACAAATCTATTGCTTAATATAGGCCTCTCCCATAGATATCCATATGCATCACCACTTACCACCAAGTGAGTTTTGTTCAAGCACTGGCTATATTTTTTTTATAGGATAGGGTGGCAAACGAGCACAGTCCACGTGGTGGTAAGTGGTTGCTGTGGCCCATAAACATCTACATTTATCCTCGTTTGCGAATCAAAATGCAGATGCGTTGTCACCCGTGAGGACTAAGATGGAATGCCTCTTTTCGAGTAAAATGGGAAGACCCGGTCTCCGGTTCTCTACACTCACCATACGAAACACAGCAGTGTTAAGCTGCTATTTTACGCTGGTATTCTGTGAGAGTGTGGTCCTATCCCGGTCGAGCCGACCCATTCGTGCTACAGCCATAATATAGCTGCAGCGTGGCTCTACAACGCAAATATAGCTGCAGCATGGATCTACCACGTAAAAGGAATAAAGAAAAAAGCTAAGGAAAGGTGAAAATATTAATGTTCACCAGGCAAAATTTCGATTACGGCGGCCAGTCTCGACAGAGATTAGCCATCCACGTGGAACAGGATTATAGTGCCCGAGTGTATGCGCAAGCACAGGTGCACTCTCTATCCCCTCACTCTCATAGCCCGCTGGGACGGCAACCTGACACGGCCGGAGAGAGACCAACGGGTCTCCAAAGCATGGAGCACCGTCAGCTTCATGATTGCGGGCTGCTATTGAGAATGTTTTAACTAAAAAACTCAACAACTGATTTTTTTTACCCACCTTGGGATTCGAACCTGAGACCTCACGAACAGCAGTTGCGTTTACTACCATTAGACCAACTAAGCGGTCAGGTACTATCATAAATATTGCGCAATCTTAATAATATTTTTGTTACGCTAAGACAGTACGATTTACTTTCTAGAGCTACATCACCACTTACCACCAGGTGGGATTGTGGTCAAGCACTGGCTTATAGTAAATAAAAAAAAATGTTATTGTGAATGCTGGCAACAAGATAAAAAGATACAATTGAGGCCACATTTTGTGCACCTTCTAGTTATTAATTTATTTAAATACAATATGTGGCCGCGACTTCGTTCGTATTTATTTAATATGACCTATATCTCTTAATAATGTCGCTGCAATCAAATTTATTTTAGTACCTAATCCAAACGCACTGTAAGATAAACCGGGAAATTGGGTGAGTTAGTCTATTCCAAGATTACATACTTCTCGCTCACTATGAGCTAGATACGATAGGTTAATATATTTTATACAAAATGTAACTAGACATGAGGTTCTCTAGATTTGTTTGCTGGTCTGGGCTATCATAGTGTCAAACATTTCGCACCTGTATGCATGTGGTAGAGTCATGCTGCAGCTATATTAGTAGTATAGATGTAGCACGAAGGGTTGGCTTGACCAGGGAAGGACCACGCTCTAACAGAATACCAGCGTAAAATAGCAGCTTAATGCTGCTGTGTTTCGTATGGTGAATGTAGAGAACCGAAGACCCTTTTCACCTTTTGACCCTTTTAAGCAAATAAAAGAATTTGAATTTGAATTTGAATTTTTACTGGAAATCAGGATGACAACGCACATCTGCATTTGGATTCTTTATTGAGAATAGATGCAGATATGCCACTGTTTCCTACTTAGGATGATCCAAGAGGCAGATCCTATATCCACTTGCGTAGGATCCTATCATCATTAATAAAATGAATTCTATCCAAGCATACACAGATTCGTTGAAGTGGCAATGACCCGGCCATATAGGTCGAAGAACCGATAACCGACGGGGAAGAAAGCTTCTCGAGTGGCAGTCTTGTACCGGTAGGCGAAGTGTACGATAGCCCCCCCCCCCCCCCCCCCCCCCCTGATGGAGTGACGACCTGATAGGACATGCAGAAAGTCATGGCTGCAGGTGTAATTCACCTACATCCATCGTACCGACCGTACTCTGTGGCATTCCTTGGGGGAGGCCTATGTTCAGCAGTTAGATAGTGTACTTGTAAAGGGCAGTAATGATGATGATGATGATGAAGCATACAACTGCAAATCTTCAAAATACCGTAATTTCACTCTGCGTGAATTGGACCAAATATTTATTATTTTAACTTAGACAAGGATTTGGCTACCCAGACATCTGCATCTATTGGAATCAGTTCCAAGTAATTTAAATTAGAAAATGAGACAATTGAGCTAATAGATGGCTTCGTGGCGCAGTGGCTTAGCAATGAGTTATTGCGCTGGGGGCCACGGGTCCGAATCCCGCACGGAACAGGTACTTGTATGGCTTACAAATAATTGTTCCGGGTTTGGATGTTTGTCCTCGTGCAATTTATGTTTGTAAACTGCCTCCACGACACAGGAGAAAATCCTAGTGTGGGGGTAAAAATTGAAGAAAAAAAATCTCTAGCAATTATAATAAGAATTTAAATTATCCAGAATGTAGCCACAAATAGTTAATTGTATAATTTCTCATAAAAATAATCACAAAAATTGCTCTAATCTTATAAAAAAAACCTTGATAAAACCCGTAAAAAATGTTTCTATTCATTTCCAAGTATTCACGTAAACGTAAGAAATCCTTACGCAACCAGAGCTCACATGCAGTTGTAATTGTAACTTGTAAGAAGATTATAGAAAATCTTCGAAGTTACAAGTCCTTGGCTGGACATAGTGATTATTATAAGTAAATTATAATATTTTAAATTATAGTTCACATTTTGTTTATTCGCACTTGTCAAAGTGGTAAAATTAAAAAATTTGTACAACCGACTTGAATATAAATTATTAAGATAACACAAAAACCACTAGTCGAACCTTGATCAAATTTATATGGGACCACATGAGAACCACCAGCTTTCTAATAAAAAAGAAAGATTGAAATCGGTTCACCGAGAAAAAAGTTATGAGGTAACACACATAAAAAAAACATACAGTCGAATTGAGTACCCCCTCCTTTTTGAATTCGGTTGAAAATATGACTTTCTTAGAGATGAAACTATAGGAAACTGAAGATTTATTAATTTTCTTAACAAAATTTCCATAACATTTTTTTTATTTTATGTCTGTTTGTCGCACTACATTAATTTTAGAGATTTTATTGTATTTTTTTTTACAAATATACCTTCTGGTGTTCTTAAAAACTACGTAATAATTTATTTCGATTACAATTTTTATTTTTCAACCATATCACTGTCAATATGGATTGATTCATATGATCAATGTCAATATAACAGCTCCTACATCAAACGCATCACATATTGTTTTATATAAATTTAATTTAAGATCACTTGTATATGAAAGTCTCTATAATAAAAAAAAACTAATCGTGCTATGAATTATTATAATTTCTACAGTTGACACGGCTTCTTGTATTGGCACAGACTGCAAATATTCTAAATTTTGTTTATAATATTCACCGGGACTACATATTACACTGCCCACGATTTTACGACGTTTTGACATTCGCCCATATCGGTTTATCGTCGACAATCGCTCCGCGTCTCCGATACAGATAAAACAGTAAAATTTCAAATGGTTTTGTTGAAATGTACTTTGAAATTTATTGGATTGTTGCTAGACAGGCATGTGATGTTGTAATATTTATGAACTTTTTTTTTAATTCTTCCGCAGAGACAAGCGATCCTCCATATTTAAAATACTGGCAGTATATACTGAAAATAAAAATTTATTTTTCTCTAGCTGTTATATAAAACACGCGCGAATTCGAATGCAACGTTGCGTCAAAATTCAAGCACTCTGTAATGATATTGATGTTGTAATGGATAATTATCTTTTTTTTATCTAAGAATACAAATTTTCCAGCCAAAAACGAACAATTTTAAAATGGCTTAAAGCACATTCTCAACAATACGTCGCAATATCATGATCGAATTGCATTACATATAAGATATTATTATATTTGAAGAACATAAAATAAGAAATATAGCAAATATAATAAAGTATGTTATTATTATAAATTATAGGTGTCAAATAAAATACATTAATATCATTCTGAATATATGATTGTTGTTAGTTTGTTGTCAATTCAAAATGTTTATCGCTACAGCTGTATAATGGTTTCAGCTTAAATGGGTTCACTCAACCGAGTGAGAATTACGCTTGTATTTCGTGTGACGAGTGACGGAGATATGACCTTTTTATTGTAATATTAAACCTAAGGGTTGGCAAGGTGTCTGAATTTTCAGACTTCGACCGACCACGTACTATCGGGACTTTATGTTCTTTTGTGACCTTGTCTTAATTGTTCACTACGACAGCAATGTAACAAACTCAGCAAAATGAGCAAATGTTGAGTGCATATTAACAACTAGCGATCTGCTCCGGCTTCCAATATCCATCCATTACAGCCTATAAAAGTCCACTGCTGAACATAGGCGTCTCCCATAGATTGCCTCATAGGGGCTGCCATAGGTGACACGCCTGGCGAGCGGGTTGTCAACAGCGGTTTTTTTTAAATTAATTTGAGGTGTTATCAGAAAAAATGCTGCTGCCCATCACCTGTTTGAATTTCCCTCTGCCGCCTTTTACGATACCCACGGAACCACATGGGCGGTGGATATTCTTACACCGTTACCACACGGCTGGCTTCGCCTGTATATTAAAGTAGGGTTTATCAATTTTTCGTTCTTTTTTAAAAACTCTAAGTTTTTCCAATAAAATATATATCTGTCCTGGCATTACCCTCTGTATATTCGTGAAGTTTCGTCACAATCGGTTAGGCCATTCCGCAAACTAGCCTGGTCAGACAGACAGACAGCTAAACAGACGCCATTTATTTCAATATTACAGACAGATACTTCGATTTTATTTATATAAATAGAGATGCCTTAATATAGATAGAGGCGCCTTAATTATTCGATGCCACGTAACAGCGATATGATTCGCTTGCATCTCAGAGTAATTACATATATATGTACCTATGCATACTTTAAGTTACATAGTTATGACTTGCCTCGTGATAATTGTCATTTATGATTTTTTTTATAGAATAAGGGTGACAAACGAGCACAAAGTCCGCCTGATAGTAAGTGGTTGCTGTGGCCCATAGACATCTAAATCTATCTTAGTTTGCGAATTAAAATGCAGATGCGTTGCCAGCCGTGAGGACTAAGATAAAATGCCTCTTTTCCAGTAAAAAGGGTCTCCGGTTCTCTACACTCACCATACGAAATACAGCAGTATTAAGCTACTATTTTACGCTGGTATCCTGTGAGAGCGTGGTCCTTCCCCGGTCGAGCCGACCCATTCGTGTTACAACTATACTATTAATATAGCTGCAGCATGGCTCTACCACGTAAACGATACAAAGTCTTATAAAATATTGACTTGTATTAAGAAATATTTATCTGTTATAATTTTTTTCGGTGTATGGAGTATTTAACAGCAAACTGCAACATTATTATTACGAAATTTATAAAAATATCGCCTGCCACTTCAAAAAATTACTACAAATCAAGAGCGGGTGCGAAGAAGGTGTGTTAATCGAAGACTTGAATAAAAAAAAATTATCTAATGAATCTATCTGCATTGAAGGAAAATTTTATTACATTATATTTAAACGAATGCAATAAATTCCGTCTACTATTCGGAGGAAGTCGAGAGCACAGCAAGTTTGTAGTAAATTAAAAAAAATATCTTTATGGCAACTTACTCTTTTTGCGACTTTTAATCATTTAATAAAGTCTATCATAAGGCCTATGCTGAACGTTGGACTCACCATAGATTTCACTGAAATTAGGATGTTTTTGTATTTCAATAGCCTCGCGAATCATTCTTGATGATGTAATGTTCACAAACGCACGGAACAAGTATATTTGTATAAGGTTAAAAGCTACAGCGTCCCACTGCTGGGCATAGGCCTCCTCTCATTTCTGAGAGAGAAGAGACAAGCAAATGTCCGCCGCGATGTCCCAATGCGTGTTGGCGAATTTGACATGTCTTCGAAATATATTCTTTTTCTTATTTCTCAGACATGCAGGCTTCCTCGCGATGTTTTTTTACTAACTTTTTTACTAACTAACAATTTCATTGGTGCTGACGGGGATCGAACTCGGGTTGCTGGCGTACTGTAAAATTTACAGCGAGCGCTTAGCCTACTAAGCTACCACGGCAAGTATTTGTATGACCTACATATTATAATTACTCCGGGTCTGGATGCTTGTCCTTGTGAAATTTATGTATTTAAACTGCCTCCACGATACAGGAACTCCTATGTAGGGGTAAAGTTTAAAAAAAAAAGCTTTGGGATGGGCACATGTCACTTCATAGAAAGCACTTGATAATAATAGTAGTTTACAGAAAAGAAACTTCAAGGAAAACAATTTTACATTTAAAAATCACATTGAGATCTAAATTTCGCTCGTATATATTTCAACGAATAAATCTACGGCGACAAAGCTGTGAGCCATCCTATAAATTACAAAGAGCTCATCGATTAACTGCTCGTATTTAAAACACAAACATTAAGGACATTTCAACACCGTTACAAGAAAGACGCGTATTATATTCGTCTCCTACATATTTATTGCATTCAACGGCTTTGGCGAAGTTTCTTCTTTTTTAACCATTAGGCAGTGTTGACTACTACCTAATAGTGAGTGGCGATTCAACCAACGTTGCCAACTCTACGGATTTTTCCGCAAATCTACGCAATTTTTTCATCATATACGAACTACGGAATTTGAGTTGAAATCTACAGAATTTGATTTTCATGTTAAATAATTTTATTTTGTACTTAACAGTCCTTTCAGAATAATTCGATTTTTAAAAAAATTACAAAAAATACATTTTTTATCATGAGTGTGAACTTGATATTTGACTATTTACTTGACGACAAGCGGCAAAGGAAAATTTTCTACAATCATTTAAGTATTAATTATTCTATTTGTTTATTTACTAAAAATAATTTAATTAAAAGAAAACAATTATTTTTTTATCATATTTTTATGGCACTTTTTTCTTATATATGTAGCTTGATTCGAAGTCTGCGGATGTACGGATATTTTGAAATAGCATCTACGGAATTCTACGGATTTTGAAAAATTCGAGTTGGTAACACTGGATTCAACCGTAGATGATATAGCGCACTGACTTGTGTGTACAAAAGGCTATTCACTCTTGCCTTGAAGACACCCACATCGTAATCGGATGGAAAGGTATTGCTGGCAAATTATTCCTGCTTTGCTGTATCCATTACGACAACCTTAACTACCTCGTTGTTCTAACTTCTAATGGTCGTAAGTGCAACTGCTGACTATGTAGTACCGGACTCGATTTCTGGGTCGAACCAAAAAAAAATTTCTGTCAATAAATTCTCACACAGTAGCAGCCCGGAGTCAGAAAATTGGTAGTTTTTCACCTCTGTCTCTCGGAAAGTACGTCATGCCGGATTACCGTACTATTGGAATTTGAGGGATTAAACAATGCACTTGTACTTGCGCACATGTTTATGCACTGAAAGGACAAAAGACTGGTGGTCCCATAGTGAAAGGCAGAGGGAGAAATAAAGTATCGCAAATTGTTCTACGTTTTTTTTTTATAAGCCGTTATTTGTTTGCTACTTTTTATTGAATATTCAAAGCAGGTGTAGTCATTTTTACAATGCAAACAACGACTGAAGGGCTAACCATTATGGCACCATTTACATTAGTTAAAAAAAATACTACTAGCTGATACCCGGTGCGTTGCTACCGCAGAAGAAATAATTGTGGAATTATCGTTTATAATTTGGAAGAGTTACATATATTGTTTAATTAGGAATGAAAGCGTAAGTGCAAGCAGTAAGTTGACAAAGTTTTACCGCAATCTGATGAATTTTCATATTTTAAAGAAGAATATATTAAATTAAATTAATTGGGGATGAAGGCTGTCAAACACGTTACTTGTAGTTCTGAATGTTATCATACTTTAAAATCAAACACTGGCATAATCTCCTACAGTCTTTACTTATCCTCACACTTAAAAGCCTTGCGTCATATTACCCTTCACTGAACTTACGTGAAATAAAAAATAAAACTTTTAATTTAGTAAATTTCTCATAAATCATTTTAAAAACTTCAGCACTCCTATAGTAAAAAGTTAAAAAATATTTTTTTAACTGAAACAATAATAAATAACTAGCCTTCTGAAAATAGTTAGTACTTAAATTTCTTTCTGTGCAAGGAGGCCGTGTAAATGAAAAATCGCGAACATTTAATATTTTAATATTATAAAATTATTTGACGGAACGTAACTGACAAATAACATAAACTCATTTAATTATAATTCCCTTGGAAATGTCGTGCGATGTTAGCAACACAGCTGCTTCCTTTATACAGGCGGATGTCTTTTTACGCGTGAATTAGATTTATAACTATTTTTTTTTTCTTACTGGGAACATTGTAATTGGGTGGAAAGGGGATATAATAAAATATTTTTATCCAGTATAGATTGTTAATATTACCTACTTTTTACTGTTTGGTAAATGTGGAGGTAATATTTAGGATATACTTTTATTCTTATTTATTGATTACGCGGTGAAAATATTCTCAACAACATTACCAAATATTGTGACCATCGACTCATTGAGAGTTACAAAGATGGTATTATAAAGGAAACGGAAACGTTGAATAATTACCGATATACATGTTGCCATATTATACATTTTATATTTCTTGAATATTTACCCTTACTTTAGTTTGGGAAAAACCCGTGTCTTGCAAAGAACCGGTTGTGTGCATAACAAATTATAAAATTCATTTTAAAATCAGCTTGGAATCGATCACCTTATTCACAGGGCTTATTATTAATCTTATATTATATTATTCATTAATAAAAACCCTTTTCGAACATCATTTATTTTAAAGGAAATTAATTTCGGTGGTGTAGGATATAAGAATTTTTTTTCAAATGCATACTGAAGATACTTAGGATCACCAACAGTGTGAGAACGGCTCCGCGCTCACTAATCTGAACGTTGCGTTGAGCATTCAGATGAGTGTAATGAAATTATTTAAGTTATGCAAGCATTAACGTATTAAGTGATTTAAGAATCTAATCAATTTAAAAAGTAATTTAACAGTGGTAGAGCCACGCGGCAGCTTTTGCTGTCGCACGGATGGGCCGGCTCGAACCGGGGTGGTACCACGATCTCACAGAAAACCAGCGTGAAGTAGAGGTTTACCTCTGCGTTTCGCTTGGTGAGTGCAGGTGGCCGGGGGCCCTTTTTACTGGAAATGAGGCATTCCATCTTAGTCCTCACGGGTGACAACGCATCTACATTTTGATTTGTAATAGAGGATTGATGTAGATGTCTATGGGCCGCAGCAAACACTTACCATCAGATGGACTGTGTGCTCGTTTGTCACCCTTATCCTATAAAAAAAAATTAAGAGTTAAAGAATATGCAATTTGCTGGACAAAATTTTAATCTTCACATTTGACCTTCACAATACCAGTCCCTTCTGGGCACAAATATGGACCATGTATCTATCGACTAATCTAAGTGCTTGTTTACTTGTATTTTTTATATTCTAAATATTTACGAAATTAATAAAAATCACAACATGAATGAAAAAAAGTGTATAGACGATAACATGAGAAAGATTCAATAAAGATGATAACATAAACGCAACGGAAAGTAAAAGATAATATAAGTATTGAAAGCTGAAGGATTCATTTGAGACAAAAAAAAACTGATCATAATTATTAACAGGACTCAGGGACGTATTTTACCATTCCTTAGGCGAGGCCTATGCTTAGCCGTGGACTTCGGAAGGAATGTAATGAATGGATGAATAAAATGAGAAGATTAAAAATCTAATTTATGTGGAGAATATGTACAGTAGTGGATTATTTATGAGGTGAAGACTAGGAATATTTGAGACTTTTTCAAAGATCATGTTATACTTAATTCTCAAAATGAATTTATATTCAACAAGATAATTTAATTGAGCATCAAAAATGAGGAACTCTGCCAAAAAGTAGATTCCTTAGTGACTGAGAAATTTATTATTAAACTTGAAACTAATGTTTAACATAAAATAGAATCCTAACAGAATAATTTTATATTTGAAAGAAAGCCAATTGAAATATGTACTTGTACGTACAGCAATCAATACAATCCTCCCCTAGCCGTTTTTGTTACAGCGACCGTTTTGACTCATATCTAAGTCTTACTGTTCCGCCTGTTCGTGTGCTCGCAAGTGACTAGCATAGTCGATCTTAGTGAGAAAAGTGCGAGCATACTTAGGGCAGGTGTGAACACCGTCGCAGTAATTATATTGTATAGCCGCAGGTGGTCGGGCTTTAAGTTCCTCGCATTTAGCATCAAGATCTTGTACGCGTTTGGCTTCGAAAGTGTTCATGTATTGTTTTAAAAGTTTCTTCCATTTTTGCTGTTCTTTAGCAAGTTACTCCCAAGGAGAGGCTCGATATTGCATTTTATCATGTGCCTCTTTAATACATCCTTATAACTGTCCGCCTTGCTTGCGCTTGCTTTCTTGAAGCTCACAGTACAAGACAACTACTAGACATCTTAGACATTATTTCACTATATTCTCATACAATTTCTATAGAAGTATCAGTTTTGACAACCCCTTTTAACTTATTATAAGTCAATGTTTGACTACAATCCCACCTCGTGAAAAGTGATGATGATGCCCTTGATGATAATCGCACTGCCTTAGCGTAACAATTGCCTATTCACACTTGCCTTGAAAACGCCTGGATTGAAATACAAACGCCGACAGGTTAAACATATTTGTATATTTTTAAATTCTAAAAAAATAATTGAAATTACAATAGAAAATTGACTAAGTTTTAAGACACTATCAATATTAGCAAATTCATATTATAGATATAGTTATTTACATATATAACCAACCGAAATCAATTACAATTGATTTAATGAGCTTGCATTATTTTCTAATTTATAAATGTCAAAAAATTTACAGTCCATCGCAATGTTTTACAATTCCTCCATTAGTTTCAATTAAAATTATATTCTGTCATCTGTCATTTATGACTGTTCGGAATAGAAGGTCGCGTCGGTCACCGTCCGTATGTTCTCCAGAAGAATTTTGGCCAGCTAGAATTGAGTGGGATAGACCAATTATAGAGTCCTTGTAATGGGTATCAAAATAATGTGATCGTAGTGTGAGGCCACGCATCTCAATATCTCAGAGTGACACATTAGTGTCACATGCGCGGCTATGTGAATTATTAAGTTTCATTATTAGCGGATATTTTTGCAGACGGAAAAAATTAGGAGAGAGTAGTAAATATCAATATTACGTAATTTTCTTTTCAAATTCACAATAACAATAAATTCGTATTCAACGGGCTACGCTTCTCGCCAACGCTGTAAGCCCGAGAGAATGTCAATGGGACGATAATTTTTAATTCTTTAAACAAGCGTGTAGTTTAAATGTTATCAGGTTATTGTTTCGAAAACAATGTTTTTGCGTTGTGTAAAATATATTTAGTGAGTGATATAAAAACTATTTTATTTTAGGCTCGATAAATCGAGCACGAGAAAAAGAAGTCTTATTTTCCTATAAATAATTTTAAATCGTATATTAATATTATCAACTTTTAAAATTAATGTTATTTTATTTCCACGAATTTTATTCCTGAAAATAATTATGTTACCCTATAACATCCTGTACGTGTTCGTATTTGCCACGTATAATAATTTGCGCAAGCGGCACGGCTGCAGAACGATTTTAAATCTGGAAACTGGAACAGATTCATGAGATACACGTCTTATTAATGTACCAACATGGATTTGTCGAAACAATTATAATTTTTTTCTCACCTCGTACAACTTTAAAACAAATACAGGTGATTTAAGAATAACAATGTTCATTACTCTTTTATAAAAATTTTAAGTTATTTTAAAATTCAAAATTTAAATTGTTCCTGCATAAACGAATTTGTATTTTTTTTTTTAAATTTAAACTAATAAAATTTGAAAACCATCATTAAATTAGAAAGAGCTGAAACGTTATGCATTTAGTTCAAGCATTTATTGTTTCTTTTACCAAGCAATAGGGTGTCGTTTCTTCATAAAAATTCTTTGGGGTAGGTAGCACCCCATCATGTGCTTAGTGATACAACATTACTTTTAGTGGCAACGCATCTGTGACGTTCTTTTTTCGAAGTTGATTGTAAGTATTCATAATATTTCTGTTTTTGTTTTGTTTTTAATAATATTTTATTAAAAACATTCAATACGGTGCTGCAGTAGGCATTAACTAATAAGTTGGACTGTAAGCGCATTTCTTATTTTAATATCAGAAAAATCTTTATAAAGAACTAAGAATTGCTACTTGTATATCATAGTCAATAATCTCGACTAAGAAAGTATTTTACGCATCAATAAACGCCTATTTGCAGATTAACCGACCATTGCGATTATCAAATATTTTTTTTAGTTACAATGTAAGGTGCGGTATGAATTACGGACCAAACAGAAATAATCGGGGTCGTTTATCGTCACTGAGCCGTGGCGAGAAGGAGTTTGTGGCCAAGAATTTCGAGCGCAGCACGCATCCGTTGAAATTTTAGAATGATTTCCCGCCAACTACTAGACTTTTCGCGATATTCTATGTATGATATCCAGTAATCTTATTTAGTGCCTATAGATAAATGTAAAAATTACATATTTTGTAGCGTGTTAGGTATTAATTATGATTTTACACTAATAGTCCTTCCTGCCCCTTTCTTCCAATTTATCGGATTAATATGGTTTGCTAGATCTCCTCGAAATAGAAAGTTTGGTTTAATTTAAATAATTTAAAAGAATTTCCGAAATCAGTTGGTTTGCAAATGTTGTGTGGCGATTTATCTAGCTTATAATTATTTTTAACAGACTTCAAAACGGAGGAGGTTCTAAATTCGACGTGTGTTTTTAATATATTATGTTCACCGAATTATTGGAAACGGCTAGTTAAATTATTATTTATATAATAAACAATTCCGCGAGGGTAGTGTCATTTTAATTTGAAAAAAACATTTCCATCCAAGGTTAGAAAAACTGGGGGAAATTTTTTATTGTAATTAACATTACTTTACTGTAACCTTGAGCTTGTCATATAGCTTAGTCCATGCAAAAACATAAAAAAAATTGAACTTTTAATAAAAAAACAGTACAAACCGACTTCAAAAATTAATATGAAATAATAATTTCCACATAATACGAGTAGCTTCCGAAGCCGAGGTTTTAATACTTTGATACACTCTATATTAGCTACGGCTTCAGAAGCTATCATGTGATAGTTATTTTATCGTTTTATTTTTGAAGTTGGTTTTAATTTTTTATTAAATGTTAATTTGTAATGTAAGCACTTTAAACAGTAAAAACCTATATACGTTCCATTGCTGGTTTTAGGTCTCATCTTATTACTTACAATGTTTTAGGTAGGGAAGAGTCAATTGTACTACTGTAAACATAAAAAAATTCACATGATGTCTACAATTGTTTATTATACAGCCATGCGGGTTTCTTCAAACATTTATGTGGTAAAGAAGTCGGTTTGCTCGTAATCGAATTTCTAGGACAATGCTTATGCCCTGATGTACTATTCATCATCATCATCATTACAGCCCTTCACAAGTCCACTGCTGAACATAGGCCTCCCCCAAGGAATGCCACAAAGCACGGTCCTGAGCCACCTGCATCCATCGACTTCCTGCATATCTTACCAGGTCGTCACTCCATCTAGTGGGGGGACGCCCTACACTTCGTCCGCCGGTACGAGACCGCCACTCGAGAACCTTTTTTCCCTATCGGTTGTCGGTTCTTCGAGCTATATGGCCGGCACATTGCCACTTCAGCTTACTAATCCGTTGGGCTATGTCGGTCACCCTGGTTCTTCAGCGGATATCCTCATTTCTAAGTTTATCACGCAGAGAAACTCCGAGCATAGCCCTCTCCATAGCTCGCTGAGCGACCTTGAGCTTCCTCATCCGGCCAGCAGTGAAGGACCACGTCTCAGTTCCATATGTGATCACTGGCAACACGCACTGGTTATACAGTCTCGTTTTCATGTTTTGAGGTATACCTGACGAGAAGATGTGCCGCAATTTCCCGAACGCTGCCTAACCGAGTTGAATCCGTCGATGACCTCTCGGTCGAAGTTGGACTTACCTAGTCGGACTATTTGTCCCAGGTAAACATACTCGTCAACAACTTTGAGCTTAATGCCCACTCCCAACAACTACCGGCATAAGACATTAAACATAATCTTTCTTTTGTCCATGTTCATCTTAAGACCTATCCGTTGAGAAACACTATTGAGGTCATTGAACATAGTGCTTAGGTCCTCCAGCGATTCTGCCATAAGGATTATATCGTCGGCAAATCGAAGGTAAGTGATGTACTCGCCATTGATGCTAATACCGTAGCCTTTCCAGTCCAGAAGCTTGAACACGTCTTCCAATGCAGCGGTGAAGAGTTTCGGGGATATAACGTCGCACTGTCTTACACCTCTCTGCAATTGGATAGGTTTCGTACTCTGGTTCTGTACTCGGATAGCCATCGTAGCCCTACTGTACAAGCACTTCAACACTTCGATATACCGACAGTCAACTTGGCATCGCTGAAGGGACTGCAGCACCGCCCAAATTTCGACGGAATCAAAGGCTTTCTCATAATCACATACGCTAGACATAGTGGTAAATTGTACTCCTCGGACTTCTGTACAATTTGCCGCAGGGTATTATGTGGTGTTTGGTGCTAAAGCTTTTTCGGAAACCGGCTTCTTCGGAAGGCTGGAAGTCGTCAAGTCTGCGAGCGAGACGATTCGTAATGACTCTCGAAAACAGCACGTAGACGCGGCTCAGAAGGGAAATCGGTCTGTAGTTCTTCAATAGAGCGTTGTCGCCTTTCTTCAAGATGACCGCACTTCTGCTCCACGCCTCCGGTGTAATGCTACCATGGAGGTCGGAATTAAAGAGCTTCTGAAGGACTAGTACCGGTTTTCCACCTGCTTTCAGAAGCTCTGCTGTAATTCCACCCTCGCCTGGGGCCTTGCCGTTTTTAATGTGCTGGAGAGCCATTCTAATCTCGCTCAGACTGATGTCCAGGATATCATCGGAATAGTGTCGGATAAGACTCGCTCTTGCATCGTTACTCACATTTGCGTGTGGCTCCAACGATGATGTGTACAGCTGCCCATAGAACCTCTCAATCTCACTCAAAATCTCAGGTGTCCCGGCAATGACGCTGCGTCACTCGGTCTTTAGCTTCGACAGTTGGCTCTTTCTGAGAGACAGATCTCTAGCAAAGACTTTGGAGCCCTGGTACTGCTCGATCACTTCTTCAATACGAGCAGTATTAAAGTCCCGCCGCATGCATTTGGAGATCTGTCTGTTCAGTTTTCTGTATGCTGTCAAATCTACTGAAGACTGCAGCTTCATATCCCGTCTAATAGCCATGAGATTAAGAGTGTGATCGGAGAGTTTTTGTGTTCTTCTGCGGCGGGTCTTGCTTAGCTCCGACCGCATGGACAGTTTCCACGAGCTTGTCATTCATATCATCCACTGCATTGCAATCTTCTAGGCACTGAAAACGGTTTCGTAGCTCGAGCTGAAAAGTTTCGGGACTTTGGATTAGAGCACGAGGGGGACGGAGCGTTGATTTCACAAGACGGGACCTCTCCAACTTAACGCTTAGGTTCAGTGTGCCTCTCGCCATTCGGTGATCGCTGCCGGTTTTCACCCTCGCGATCAATGAGACATCACTGAACAGTTGTCGTCTGGTCGTCGTAATGAAGTCAATCTCATTTTTTGTCAAACCAGGTCCACTTCCTGTGGGG
The DNA here is from genome assembly GCA_963668995.1 of Parnassius mnemosyne. Taxonomy (NCBI): domain Eukaryota; kingdom Metazoa; phylum Arthropoda; class Insecta; order Lepidoptera; family Papilionidae; genus Parnassius; species Parnassius mnemosyne. Next base: position 11,792,613 of record CAVLGL010000092.1, on the reverse strand, counting down.
CCGCTTCTGGAAGAAAGAGTTCATCATAAAGAGTCCCTCTTTCTCTATAAAGTCGGCCAGCTGCTGTCCACTTGGGTTCCGTTGCCCTATTCCGAATTTCCCTACTTTCAGCTCACCGTTCTCTCTAGTGCCTAGTTTTGCGTTGAAGTCTCTCATTAACACCGTATAGTGGATTTCGGAGGAATGCATGGCTCTAGAGATATCCTCATACATTTCATCCACCTTCTCATCGGGGTGTGCCGAAGTTGGTGCGTATACCTGTATGACCTTCAGCGAATACCGTTTGGTGATTCTGAGTTTGAGGTACGCAGCCCTCGTCGACACACTCCCAATCTTTACAACGTTGTTAACGAGAGACTTGAGGACGATAAATCCGATACCTCCTTGGAACAGATGGTTGCCCTCCCGGTGATAGAACAAGTTGCCGGATTCCAGGATTACCGTGTCCTCTCCTCTCTTCGGACCTCGAATAATCCTATGATATTCCAACGCAACTTGTTTATCTCTTCTTCCAGCTCCAGGATCTTCTCGTCAGTCGTCAGGGTGCGTACTTTATAAGTTGCCAGGTCGAGTCGTTGTAGGTGGCAACCGAATCTCCATCGGAGATTTTTAGCATCCCCTGCCCCGCCGTTATTGCCATAGTTGCCACGCTTGGCGAGCGGGTTGGCAACCGCAGTTTTTTTGTTGTTGTTTTGCTGTTATCAGAAAGATGGTGCTGCCCATCCTCTGCCTCAGTTTCCCTCTGTTGCCTTTTACGACACCCACGGGAAGATATGGGGTAGTGAGTATTCTTACTCGCCACTACACGGGAATGTACTATTGCTCTATTTTAATTTCTAATAATGTACATAATTATTCCTGATAAATTGCAATAAATACGCACACCTTAAAGTTAAATAATAAAAATGTAATTGTATGGTAGTGGTTACAGAAATATAGCGGAAAAGACCTATATCTAGAAGAGAAGTATCAGAAAAAAGATAAAATATAGAGACACTCACTAGTCTGTATTTTCTGATAAACGTCTTAAGTGTTATGATGAAAAGTTTAGAATTATATATAATAGACTACCCAAGGAGGCTTCTAGTAACAATAGCTCTAAAGGATCCCTCACTGAGTATCGATATTCAAGCCACAGACAGCAGAGCAACATTACTGCGGCACCCACTGCCAAGCTAGCGGTGATTTTTTGCAAAATCACGGGACTTCATTCAAATATTAAACCCGTCCACTAGCATCTGGAGAAGGCGAAACCAGCCTTGCTATTTCTCACCAAGACGCAAGTAACCTCTTCTGCTGATACCACGCATTTTTTCTACCGGGGGCACAAGTCGGAATACTACTGTGTGCCAATTTTTTTTATAGAATAAAGGTGACAAGCGAGCACACAGTCTATATCTGATGGTATATGGTTGCTATGGCCCATTGACATCTACATCTAAGCTCGTTTGCAAATCAAAATACACATACGTTGTCAGTCGTGAGGACTAAGATGGAAAGCCTCTTTTCCAGTAAAAAGGGTCTCTGGTACTCTACACTCACCATACGAAACACAGCAGCGTTAAGCTGCTATTTTAAGCTGGTATTCTCTGAGAGCGTGGTCCTTCCCCGGTCGAGCCAACCCATTAGTGCTACAGCTATACAATTAATATAGCTGCAACATGGCTCTAGCACGTTTTTTTTATATAGGATAAGGGTGACAAACGAGCACACAGTCCACCTGATGGTAAGTGGGTGCTGTGGCCCGTATACATTCACATCAAAATGCAAATGCGTTGTCACCCGTGAAGACTAAGATGGAATGCCTCCTTTCCAGTAAAGAGGGTCTCCGGTTCTCTATACTCACCATACGAAACACAGCAGCGTCAAGCTGCTATTTTACGCTAGTATTCTGTGAGAGCGTGGTCCTTCCCCAGTCGAGCCGACCCATTCGCGCTATAACTATACTACTAATATAGCTGCAGTATGGCTCTATCACGTTTAAAATCGCCAATGTCTTTTATGTTTAAGACACTTAAAAAACCGTTTAGTGCCGGTGCAAAAATATCTACTACCCCATATCATACCGTGAACATCATATGAGGCGAGAAAAGGAAGTAGTGACTGTAAGGTAGTCCTCAAGTTTAACAATGCATCTGCGTTTTGATACTTAATCGAGGAAATATATATGCTTACGAGCTACAGCATCCACTTGGGCACTATCAGGTGGACTGTGTGCTCATTAGTCACCTTTATTCTATAAAAAAACAGGTAATGACTTCTTAATAACATATAAATAATAAAATAAAAAACCACAGTTCCCAAAAGGCGGGTTACATGAAAACTATGGCAAATATCACCCCCATACGAAGCAATCTATGTGGCCAGTCTACGTTCAGCAGTGGGCTTTTATATGCTGTAATGATATGATGATCTAAAATATTGAATAAGGTACAATGTTAATAACTGACCGAAGATTTAAAGTACTGTAATATTTTTGAATTATGAATGAATTACATCGTTATTAGCTTTCTTTATTAAACTTTGACATCGTTATTGGCTTTCTTTATTAATTATCTCATTTCTCAGTTCACATTATGGTAAATGTGCGATTAGTAGACCCTACGCCCTCCATTACAGTCTATGAAAGTTTACTGCTGAACATAGGCCTCTCCCATAGATTGTTTCATGGGGAGGATTTTGCCATACCTGCCAAGTTTGGCAGGCATGTTGGCAACAACAGTTTTTTATTATTTTGAGTTGTTATCAGGAAGATGTTGCTGCCCATCTTTTCTTTAAGTTTCACTCTGTCATCTCTGAAGAGAAAGCTGGTGATGATACTGACTCTTACTCTTTTTTTACAGGATAGGATGACAAACGAGCACACAGTCCGCCTGATGGAAATGTCCTAAGATAAAATACCTCTTTTCCAGTAAAAAGGGTCTCGGGTTCTCTACACTCACTATACGAAACACAGCAGTGTTAAGCTGCTATGTTACGCTGGTATTCTGTGAGAGCGTGGTCCTTCCCCGGTCATGCAGATCCATTTGTGCTACAACTATACTACTAATATAGCTGCAGCATGGCTCTACCACGTAACTACTTGACGACAGAAATTAAACAATATAATCTATCAACAAAGACTCCTTGGCAATAAGGAAGCACCACTACGTGGTAAACCTAAATTTACGTAGCCCTTTTTACTCATACGTCAGAAGAATAAATCTTTGTACTAGCTCCCCATTCCCTGTCTCGTAAAAATATAATCTATAAAACGGATAGTAAGTATGGTTATAATGTACTTTCATTATTTTTTATAAGTGAGAACATTTCATATACATAACTACACATAGTTTAAAATCCATATTCATTAAATCTAATTTGTAAGCAAGTAATTGTATGTCAAAGCCTACAGAATTGCAATCAAACATTTAAAAACTCGGTGTAAGAATAATCCACTACCCCATATCGCACCCAGGGAAACTGAAACAGGAGATGGGCAGCAGCATCTTCCTGATATCAACTCAAAATAACTAAAAACTGCGCTTGCCAATCCTTGCTAAGCGTGGCAACTATGGCAAAATCCCCCCCGGAGGCAATCCATGATTGAGGGCTATGTTCAACAATGGACTTTTTTGGATTATGAATGGATGACACTAGCGACTAAGCTATCAAAACGTTGAATGTAATCCTTACTAATATAATAAATACGAAAGTGTGTTTGTAGGTTTGTTCTACATGCGTTTTGCACAGAGATAGTTTAGGCAAAGAGTGACATAGACTACTTTTATCCCGCAAAACGAAAAATTCATGTGGAATTGCTCTAGATCGTAAATCTTCCCCTTATGCGGTCCTGGTTCTTGGAATTGTTATTGATATTGACTGCTATTTTTTGTAATGATGTCGTTTTCCAACCTCCACGCGGACAAAGCCGCGGGCAAAAGTTATTGTAACAAATAAATTAAGAAATTAAAACAAAAGCTGTAAAGAGACTATAACATATCATTTATATAAGCGAAATGTAAAACGACACCGCACTAGATGAAGTGACAACCTGGTAAGACAAGTCGATAAATGCAGGTGGCTCGGGACCGTGTGTTTATGGCATTCCTTGGGAGACGCCTACGTTCAGCAGTGGAAGTAATGATTGTGATGATAATGATTAAAATATGCAGATGATATAGGCTTATTTTTTGAAGTTATTTGTTCAGTAGTGTTTGATGTTGAAATAAAACTACATTAGGCGCGTCCGGAGTGTAACTCAGATTTTTTTTTCGTACGCAAGAAACGTTCAGTAAAATCTATGGTCCATTTACGTAGCTTCCGCATTTATAAAGGCAGCGACTGACTATTTATTTTAAGTTTAAATGTTATATAATACATTTGCAGAACTTTATTACTTCGATTTATTTCTATGTTGTTTTATATAGTTCAATGCTAATTATTATTATTATTATATTGAAAAATATTATGTAAGAAATTTTAATAACTCCAAAATTAAAAATAAATGACTATAATAAAAATAATTAGGTTAAGTTTATTTTATTAATGTATTTATTTAATATTTATTCAAATGAATAATGATAAGTTTTACTTCAACCATGCGGAATGGTTACACGTGCTCATTTTTTATTTTGATGAGTTTTAAACCTAGAATCGTTCGTCCACTGGAACGTGCATCGGTGCTCTTGGAGACCGACATTATAAATATAGATCCTAATCCTTAAAATAAACATTACAATTTGGCTCGAACATCTAAAATAAAAAATATAAATATATTTCATAATGGTCGCAACTGCTCGCAACTTATGAGCCCCGGTAAAGAAACGACGCATGCCTAAACAAGTGATAGAAAATGTTAATTATTTTAATGATAATATAATTTCAGATTAAGCAACACGGCGTGAAAGTTATTAATACCAGTATAACTAACCTAAAACTAAATCATAACTAGAATATATAGTTATGTAATTTTTAAGACTACAACTACGTTAATTTAACGTTTCCTAAGATCCTTTCGTACTTGTAGTAAGTGATTACTAATTACAGATGTTTAAGAACAATTACGTAATCTACCTACACATATACATATATCTGCATTTTATTGTAAGGATTTCTTATGATATATAAAATAAATAATACTTTAAGTTAATACTATAGAATGATCAAACGTCTGTCTAGCCTATTGTTTGCTACGACAATAGAATGGCACGCGTCTACGAAAGTTTAAAATACGTAGCACATTCGTAGCTGGTGTATACAATCGTAGAGCGCGTACAATTTAAATTAATTTCTACACCATAAAAGGAACTTGTATAGTGTTGTGTGTATTATAGTATATTCGTAGAATGAAGGAAAAATAATTAAAAAAAAACTTTAAAAGCTTCGTACTCCTGCCATTTCGATTTTAAAACACCAACCGTATAATATAATTTTACCGAACACTGATATCACTTCACACTGACCACTAAAATTTTATTTTAAAATTTTCGAGGGACTCCAGAGGGTACCGCACAGCAGTGCGCGCGACTTATGACTAGGCTGGCGCGCTCAGTCTCGTAGTAACATACAAGTAAGTATTTATTTATATATTTTTATTATAATAACGTTTATTTTTTAACTTTTCAGCACGTGCTATTTCTGTTGGACATGTTGCTTTTCCGTCAGTGGAGTTTCATCGCCTTTTGTGTCTTCGTCCTGCCTGTATAACGTCGAATTAAGTTTAATTTTAAAAATAAGTTATTTCTTTATATATATTGGCATTCATATTTCACGGCAGCATACGTATATAAGCATTGTAAATAATATGTTTTAAGTTTAAAATGTATGAATTTATGGAAAAATTTAATTTAGGTATAACAACCAAATATGCAATATGTTTAATGGATTTTAAGTATAGATAAATTACAATTTATTTTTTATTTTTTTATTTTCATGTAATAATTTCTCAACAATTTGCTACTTTAACGCAATATTAGATCTATATCGTTAAAAACAAGCAACCTTTCTATACGATCCGATGAGTGATTCTGTGCAACTGGAGAATTCCAGTGCCAATTTCTAGTGATATATTTGATCTGTGACATCGCAAAAATAATATCTTTTGTATTTGCCAACAACATTGAGGAATTTCAATAACACTTCTAAATATTTATATATAACCATTTTTTCAACTATTATAAGCTAGTTCTTGACTACAGTTTCACTTGATGGTAAGTGGTGACATAGCCGAAAATGGTAAAGTGCCACTAACTTAGCTTAACAAGAGCTTGCCTTAGAGGATACATTGTAATCGTATGAACGGACAAATACTGGAAATTTATTCAACTCATTTACTACTTGCCCTATTAATTATGAAGCAAACGGAGGTTAAGATAAACCGAGCGTCTGTTGATCCAATATGGAACGAAGAGAGAAACATGCTATGCTTGCGCACACTCTCCGAAATTTTCCTGTAAAACATCAAAAAAGGCTGCTTGTACGCTGGAGATGGGTAGAATTGGTACTTACCATATTGGTGTCACCAACAAGGTACCTTCTTCCATTGATACCAAAGCGCTAGATAGCATTTTGCAGCAGACGTCTTGCACATGGTAGAGACATGCTGCAGCTATATTACTGATATAGTTGTAGCACGAATGGGTCAGCTCGACCGGAGAAGGACCACGCTCTCACAGAACAACAACGTAAAATAGCATCTTAACGCTGCTGTTTCGTATGGTGAGTGTAGAGAACCGGAGATCCTTTTTACTGGAAACGAGGCATTCCATCTTTGTCCTCTCGGGTAAAAACGCATCTGCATCTTGATTCGTAATTGAGGATAGATGTAGATGTCTATGAGCCACAGCAACCACTTACCATCAGGTGGACTGTGTGCTCGTTTGTCACTCTTATCCTTTTGAAACATATAGAAATTCACCGGTCCCTTTTAGTAACTGGGTTTTATCGTTTAATGAAACTTGTTGATTCTGCTTGCTTGCTGTTTCCTGCAATTGAAGCAGCCGCAAGGATGTTAGGTGTGATTTTAAAGGTACAGCGATAATTCACGCCTAGACAATTGATTAAACTAAATAAAGCGTTAATCCAGTTGTGCATGGAGTGTTGCTGTGATTTATAGCCCTGTTATTTTTTACAGAATATGGGTGACAAACGAGCACACAGTCCACCTGATGGTAAGTGGTTGCTGTGACCCATAGACATCTACATCTATCTTCGATTACGAATCAACATGTAAATGCGTTATTAACCCTAAGTTAAAACAACTGTAAGCCGGAATGTACACCGTTTTAAAATAAATAAATAAATAAAATAAGGACTAAAATTCCTCTAGTAATAACTGTCTTCGGTCTGTCAATCAGATATGAAGAAGAAAAATGATAAACGAAGTATTTTTATATGATGATTAACATTATTTTTATTGTATTACTTTATGATACTCGTAATGGTTCTATTTAATACTAGAGTAAGAGATTCCACTCCCCCACATCATTTCTCGAATGTCAAAAGGGATGATAGAAGAAGACTATATCGGGTGATGGGCAGCAGCATCTTCCTGATAACACCTCAAAATAAAATGCAAAAACTGCCATCGCCAACCCTGACAACTATGGCAAAAATCCCACCTAAGTGGCATTATATGGTACCTATGATGATCACAAAACCTGAATAACGTATATTCCTGTAACTAAAACGATGAATCGTAAATTACGAGGTATAAAAGTTGCATCTTGCCGAAAAAGAACTATACCTGAGGAATATTGTTAGCGATATTTTGCTGCAATCTTATTGTACAATACCTTGCAGAGTTTATCCCAGCAATGTTGCTTCAACTGTATCGCCGAACAGTGAATAATATTAAATAAAAAAATATTTAAAAAAAACCCGAAACAAATAGAGCTGATGATCTTCAAACTGCTAAACAGATTATCTTCATACATAGCCAAGAACACTCTCTACTAAGACTCATTTCAAACGAAAAAAAAACATAATCAAAATCGGTTCATCCGTTCAGAAGCTATGATGTCGCAGACACACAGACATATACACAGACACACACAAATACACATATACACAGACACACAGATACACATATAGACAGACAGAGATACACTGATGCACATATACACAGACACATAGATACACACTACAAATTTTTAAAACCCCTCTGTTTTCGTTGGGGTTAATAAACGTGAAGCAACATTGAGTCTATAGCCACTAAATGCGCAATAAAGACAGCATCTTGACGGCTATGCGATTGCGGCTAGAAATGCAACAAAACTAGCCCTTCACAAGTGCTTTTGAAAAAAGAAAAGAAAGAAAAAAAAATCGCCACATAATGACAACGCCAATTGTAAACCTTCACATCCTTCAAAATTTCAAGAGAAGAAGAAGAGAGGTCTAAAGGATATCTAGAGGATATCTCACAAATTAGTACCCAGATGTCAATCTTTTGTTTCATGGAAGCTATGTTGACAAACGACATTGTGCACACAGTCCACCTGACGGTAAGCGGTTGCTGTGGCCCATAATCATCTACATCTATCCTCGATTTTGAATCAAAATGTAGTTGCGTTGTCACCCGTGAGGACTAAAATGGAATGCCTCGTTTCTAGTAAAAATGGTCTCCGGTTCTCTACACTCACCATACGATACACAGCAGCGTTACGCTGCTATTTTACGGTGGCATTCTGTGAGAGAGTATTGTGATCCAAATAGACATTCGAATTAAGTTTATTTCAAGGACGTTCTCCACTAACTACTTTTAAATTTAAACTTGCATTATAACGATATAAAATGATATAATAATATACCGTGGCACATTTTACGACAAATTTATTAAAGGTCGTTTAAAAAACTCTTCCGTTTCGTTATATAATTGAAATCATACAGTAATAAAAATATAAAAATAAAATAGTTTTGCCGTGGTAGCTGAGGGGCTAAGCTGTCGCCGTAAATTTCACCGCATATAAGTAATCGTTAAATTCCTGTCAGCGCCAATGACATTGCTATTTTAATTGGTGTTTCACCACGTGCTCGGTGGTGACTGAAATGTCGCGAGGAAACCCTAGGTGATACTAATTTTACCAGGTGTTAGGACTTTGCCATAGTACTTCCAGGGAGTCTGTTTCGGTAAATACCCCCTCCTGCCGCCGAACAGCAGTGCCTGCACTGTTGTGTTATGGTTTAAAAAGTGCAAGAGAGCCAGTATAATTATAGGAAGTCAAACATTCCATCTTCATCCTTAGCGGTGACAACGCGCGATTAGACTTATTTCTTTGTAGTTGGTTGCAGTTGTTCATGGACTAGACATAGTTATAGAAGCCACCATCTGTAACTGGACTGTAAGTTTGTTATTCAATTGAGTTTTATTTAAAAAAAAAACCACATGTCTGAGAAATAGAATATATTAAAAGAGCATGTGAAATCCGCTAACACGCACCGGATCAGTGCGGCAGATTAAATGCTCCAAGACCTCCTCAGATATGCGAGGAGACTCGTGCCCAGCAATGGGATATATTATACAACCTGTACCTTAACTTTATACATTAATATATTACAAATAACTGTTTGGAAAGATGGCATGTTCCTTTTTAAATTTCTTTGTTCCACAAGGTACTCTACCAGGACCTTAAGTATTTATAATATAAACCAATGCCTTTGAATAATAATTTTATAAACGCCTATGTATAGATTTTAAAATGTAATGTCTACGACCACTTTTTCATAGTTACGAGAATACTTAAAATAACAAATCTACCTACCCAATATTACACATTGTCTTACTCTTAAAGTTACAGCCTATATACACGTCCCACTGCTAGGCACAGGCCTCCTCTCATTTCTGAGAGGGTATTCGGGCAAGAAAACGTCCGCCGCGCTGTCGTATTCTTAAAAGGTGGTAATTTATTAAACTTCTAGTTAATAGAAAATAAAATTGTGAATTAAATATTCGATGGTAGATAGAGAAAACGAAAACACTCAATACCCATAATGACATGCTATAAAAAAAACATTCGTGAGTGTCGTGGAACACTCGGTTGGGACGAAGTTCCTTATTATTGATAACCGTATAATATTATTGATTAACAAATACAAATAAATTAATTACTCATCATCATCATCATCATCATCATTACAGCCCTTCACAAGTCCACTGCTGAACATAGGCCTCCCCCAAAGAATGCCACAAAGCACGGTCCTGAGCCACCTGCATCCATCGACTTCCTGCATGTCTTACCAGGTCGTCACTCCATCTCGTGGGGGGACGCCCTACACTTCGCCTACCGGTACGAGGTTGCCACTCGAGAACCTTTCTTCCCCATCGGTTGTCGGTTCTTCGAGCTATATGGCCGGCCCACTGCTACTTCAGCTTACTAATTCGTTGGGCTATGTCGGTTATTCTGGTTCTACTGCGGATATCCTCATTCCTAAGTTTATCACGCAGAGAAACTCCGAGCATAGCCCTCTCCATAGCTCGCTGAGCGACCTTGAGCTTCCTCATACGGCCAGCAGTGAAGGACCACGTCTCAGTTCCGTAAGTCATCATTGGCAACACGCACTGGTTGTACAATTTCGTTTTAAGGTTTTGAGGTATGTCTGACGAGAAGATGTGTCGTAGCTTCCCGAACGCTGCCCAGCCGAGTTGAATCCGTCGATTGACCTCTCGGTCGAAGTTGTACTTACCTAGTCGGACTATTTGTCCCAGGTAAACATACTCGTCAACAACTTCGAGCTTAGTGCTCCCAACAACTACCGGCATAGGTGTGACATGGACATTAAACATAATCTTTGTTTTGTCCATGTTCATCTTAAGACCTATCCGTTGGGAAACACTATTGAGGTCATTGAGCATAGTGCTTAGGCCCTCCAGCGATTCTGCCATAAGGACTATATCGTCGGCAAATCGAAGGTGAGTGATGTACTCGCCATTGATGTTGATACCGTATCCTTTCCAGTCCAGAAGCTTGAAAACGTCTTCCAATGCAGCGGTGAAGAGTTTCGGGGATATGACGTCACCCTGTCTTACACCTCTCTGCAATTGGATAGGTTTCGTACTCTGGTTCTGTACTCGGATAGCCATCGTAGCCCTACTGTACAAGCACTTCACAACTTCGATATACCGACAGTCAATTTGGCACCGCTGAAGGGACTGCAGCACCGCCCAAATTTCGACGGAATCAAAGGCTTTCTCATAGTCCACATACGCCAGACATAGTGGCAAATTGTACTCTTCGGACTTCTGTACAACTTGCCGAAGGGTATGTATGTGGTCTATGGTGCTAAAGCCCTTTCGGAAACCGGCTTGTTCGGGAGGCTGGAAGTCGTCAAGTCTGCGCGCGAGACGATTCGTCATGACTCTCGAAAACAGCACGTAGACGCGGCTCAGAAGGGAAATCGGTCTGTAGTTCTTCAAGAGAGCGTTGTCACCTTTCTTGAAGAACAAGACCACCGCACTTCTGCTCCACGCCTCCGGTGTAATGCCACCATGGAGGACGGAATTAAAGAGCTTCTGAAGGACTTCAAGTACCGGTCTTCCACCCGCTTTCAGAAGCTCCGCTGTAATTCCATCCTCGCCTGGGGCCTTACCGTTTTTAAGGTGCTGGAGAGCCATTCTAATCTCGCTCAGACTGACGTCCGGGATATCTTCGGAATAGTGTCGGATGAGACTCGCTCTTGGATCGTTACTCACACTTGCGTGTGGCTCCAACGATGACGTGTACAGCTGCCCATAGAACCTCTCAATCTCACTCAAAATCTCAGGTGTCCCGGAAACCATGCTGCCACACTCTGTCTTCAGCTTTGACAGTTGGCTCTTTCTGGCAGACAGATCTCTGGCAAAGACTTTGGAGCCTTGGTTCCGCTCGATCACTTCTTCAATACGAGCTGTATTGAAGTTGCGTAAGTCCCGCCGCATGCATTTGGAGATCTGTCTGTTCAGATGCCTGTATGCTGTCAAGTCTGTTGAAGAATGTAGCTTCATCTCCCGTCTAACAGCCATGAGATTAAGAGTGTGATCGGAGAGTTTTTGAGTTATTCTGCGGCGGGTCTTGCAGAACTTAGCTCCGACCGCATGGACAGTTTCCACGAGCTTGTCATTCATATCGTCCACTTCATTGCAGTCTTCTAGGCACTGAAAACGGTTTTGTAACTCGAGCTGAAAGGTTTCGGGACTCTGGAACAGAGCACGAGGGGGACGGAGCGTTGACTTCATTAGACGAGACCTCTCCAACTTAACGTTTAGGTTCAGTGTGCCTCTAACCATTCGGTGATCGCTACCAGTTTTCACCCTCGCGATCACGGAGACATCACTGAACAGTTGTCGTCTGGTCGTCATAATGAAGTCAATCTCATTTTTTGTGGAACCGTCGGGGCTCGACCAGGTCCACTTCCTGTGGGGCCGCTTCTGGAAGAAAGAGTTCATCATAAAGAGTCCCTCTTTCTCCATGAAGTCGGCCAGCTGCTGGCCCCTTGGGTTCCGTTGCCCTATTCCAAATTTCCCTACTTTCAGCTCACCGTTCTCTCTTGTGCCTAGTTTTGCATTGAAGTCTCCCATTAACACCGTATATTGGGTTTTGGAGGAATGCATGGCTCCAGAGATATCCTCATACATTTCCTCCACCTCCTGATCGGGGTGTGCCGAGGTTGGTGCGTAAACCTGTATGACCTTCAGCGAATACCGTTTGGTGATTCTGAGTATAAGGTACGCAACCCTCGTCGACACACTCCCGATCCTTACAACGTTGTTAACGAGAGACTTGTGGACGATAAATCCGACACCTCCTTGGGACAGATAGTCGCCCTCCCGGTGATAGAGCAAGTTGCCGGATTCGAGGATTACCGTGTCCTCCCCCTCTCTTCGGACTTCGGATAATCCTATAATATGCCAGCGCAACTTGTCTATCTCTTCTTCCAGCTCCACGATCTTCTCGTCAGTCCTCAGGGTGCGTGCGTTGTACGTTGCCAGGTCGAGTCGTCTAAGGTGGCAACCGAACCTCCACCGGAGATTCTTAGCACCCCCTGCCCCGCCGTTACCATGGTCGCCACCGTAGCCAGGAATAGCGGGGCCGCCGGGGACTGGGGGCCGTCTGTTTGTTGCTTTAGTCATTGGGGGGTATTTGCCATAGTTGCCACGCTTGGCGAGCGGGTTGGCAACCGCAGTTTTTTTATTATAATTTTGGCTATTATCAGGAAGATGCTGCTGCCCATCTTCTGCCTGTTTCCCTTTGTCGCCTTTTACGACACCCACGGGAGGATATGGGGTAGTGGATATTCTTGACCGCCACTACACGGCAGAATTTAATTACTTATAGAAATTAATTACTAGCGTCTATTAATATGAAGCGTCACTTAAAATAATATAATATTTCTTTCGTGGCAAGCTAAGAAAAGGTGCGAGTGGGATGGATATTATTCCATCTCACATCCTTATAGCCGCCAAGGCTATCTACACTACGTCAGAAGGGGTCGTAACGGAAAAATCTTACACTTATTCTCGCCTAGCCCACATCTGCCAAATTCGTACCGTCAGATAAGGAACTTCGTTCCAAAAACTTTGTGTTATAGAATATTAAATAAAGTTTCATCTTAAACTTTGTGATCTAAAATCTAAAGTAGCCCGCGTTTTTTCCTACGCTGATGATTCTGCAATAGTATTTTCAACAGAAACTGGGATTCCGTACGGAGGGTAATTCAACTTGGTTTGATTAAAGTTGTATTTTGGCTCAAGTCTTTTACTCACTTTGAACGCTCAAAAAACCAATTATATTTGCTTCACATTAACTAATCAAACTCAGCCAGATACTAACTTTGCCATAAAAATTCATACACGTGATACTAATAATGCTAATTATCTATGCTCATCTCATCGATAAAGTAAATAAAACTAAATATTTAAGAATTGTTTTAGATCAGCGACTATGTTGGTTTGATTAGATTGAACTTGTGAATGCGCGAATTAGAAAACTAAGTTGGCTTTTCAAACAGCTGAGGTATAGCTTCTAACAAACTACTTAAACAGATTTATATTTCACTAATCCAATCTATTATCACTTATTGCATTCCTGTCTGGGGTGGAGCAACGAAAACTAAATTTCTGGATGTGGATTGGTCACAGAGATCACTTTTAAAAGTCATGCATTTTTAACTTTTCCTATTCTCAACCACCGACTTGAATCAAATGTGTGACTTGCTAATAGTAAGAAAGTTATATGTTCTACACTCTATTCTAAAATTTCATAAAACCTTAGTATTTTACTATAATAAAAGAAGAAAGGATAAAGTCGTAATTACTAAAAAAAAGCCGGCCAAGTGCGAGTCGGACTCGCGCATGAAGGGTTCCGTACGATCGTAAAACACGTTTCTAGTAGTCCCCTACTAGCCGCCCGTAGCGCCCGCTTAAATTTATAAGTTATTTTTATTATTTTTTGTTATAGCGGCAACCTATTACGGATCATGAGATACAGCCCGCTGACAAACAAACAGACGGACGGACGGACAGCGGAGGCTTAATAACAGAGTCCCGTTGTTCGGTACGGAACCCTAAAAAGTGAATTCTGCGTTTGCAAGGCGTCAATATGCAGCTCAAGTTAAAATAGATTAATTCTTATATAATAGAATCAACAAACTAATAGTAGTGCATTGTAAAAGAAATTAATTATTTGGCTTAAAATCTTAAATTATGAAGAAATTGAGGATTTATTTCATTCAATTATTTGATAGACTACACATATTCCCATGAACACACCCACACACACACACACACACACACACACACACACACACACACGCGCGCACATACGCGCCAAACCTACTAACACAAAAAAAACTTTATGATGAAAGTAATTATTATTAATATTTTTTTCATTATTTAAGAAGAAATAAATTATTGGTAATAAGTTTATAATAGAATAAGGCTACGAAAGAGTGTGGCCTTCTGGCACAAGTACTTTAAATACCTAAAAGGAGGCCTCAACTATAACAATGTACCAATCTAGAATGTCCTTATTACCCAATAAATTTTATTATTATTATTATCTTTCTGTCTTATAGTCTTTTATCTACATATTGTCTATATATCTATATATAGGCCTTATTACTGTAAGCTCACTCGTCACCTTTGCTTGTATAAAACAAATTACGAGCTATCAGTCGGTCTGATACGACATGCACCTCTTAAACCAACCAACTTCAATAGAAAACACTACTGACGCGTTTTTTTATTCTACAATAATTTAAGGGACATTTACCGCTTAGCTTATGTCAGTGCCATCATACCCTAACATACATCACTTACTCATATAACGTTAGTTAATACTTATCATACTACGTGGACCATGGATTCGAACAGAACTTTCGCATCGTCGCCATTTGGTTGGGATAGAATATTATGAAATGTGCCTACGTCAATGCTGTTCAAATTCAAGATCCTTATTAAATTACTTCCAACTACTGACGCGTTATCACCCTTAAAATCTAATATAAAATGTCTCACAGTCTGTAAAAGTCGAGCTCAGCTAGCTCAGTGAGTACGGGATACTAGGACCCTAACTCTAATAGGGACCCACCCTAACCGGAATAAAATTATGAGTTCTTTGCAACTTGGCGGCAGAAATAGGTAACAGGGTAGTATTTACCAGAGCCACCTTATCTTATCACTCTTACAAAAATTACTGGAATGATAGTAACATTACCAATAATCCCAAAAATCACCTCAAGTAAGCTTAAAATATTTGTGTTAGGAATGGTTGACGACTGTAATCGAACGGCGGATTTGAACGCACGACTTTTGATTTCACGGTTCTCAACTTTATTAAGCTACTGTCGATAAAATAATATAAACATTATTAACCGAATCCAAAAAACCAGAATCTACGTAATCTAACGAAATCTACATTCGACGCGTATATTTTTTTATGTGTGTTCACTTATTTCTCGGAAACAAATGTACCGTATGCAATGATTCTGTTGTTATTAAATAGGTTATAATTCAGGGGTGGTAAGATAAAAGATGAAGATTTTAATGTAACTATTCAAAAAGACTGTCTAGTTGTTACCTCTTTAAATCGAACGATACTTTTTTTTTTTAAAAAGTAAAATTATATTTATTTTATTTTTTGATTACTTTGCTCTACACTCAATTTGAAGGTTAGTGCCAAGTCCTTGATATTCTTAACCGAGATATGTCAACACTGAAGCATAAAATATTCATAAATTACAACACTTAATACGATATTAATATCCATATAGCTGTTGCTAAGAGTATGACAGTGGCGCTACAATTTACGCACGAAATAGAATTCGTATGGCCTACACATGTTTACAAGCACTAGTGTTCGTCCGTCATTCGAATATAATAATAACTTTTTTCTGTTTTTATATGAAAATAAAGTAACAAACAAACTAATGGTCCAATAAATAGTAAGTGACTATACTGCAGTCCATAGACACTTTCAGCCATGGAATTCAAACATGGAAAGCTACAAATGCATCGTCATCGCTGAAGACTAAAAAGGAATGCTCAACCCTGCCTACGACGTGACAAACGAGCACACAGCCCACCTGATAGTAAGTGGATGCTATGGCTCGTAGACATCTACATCTATCCTCGGTTAAGAATAAAAATGCAGATGCGTTGCCACCCCCGACTAAGATGGAATGCCGTTGAAAGTAAAAACGGTCTCCTGTTTTCTACGCTCACAATACAAAATACAGCATCACTGAGCTGCTATAGAACCTTTTCTGTAACCTTTAGATTGGATCACAGCAGTGCAGGCTAATTGGCGCCAAAATTGGTAAGAGGTTGATAGGTAACTAGACGGAGTTCTAGGTAGAAAGGGGATAGCCATTGTAATATCCTATTTGACGTCAAAATCAAAATATTTTATCTAAAATTGACTCTTTACTCTTTAACTCGTTAATAAAGCTACTCCATCGCCTCTACAGATGCCCACTACGGGGAATGTTGTGTAAGAACCATAAAGTAACTCACAAGTAGACTATTTATCCCCCCCAAACTGTTACATTTTACGTTATAATTATATAACTACACTGTCGAAGCGCCTGTTAAAATTAAATAGCGACAGATTGTAGTCGCTTCGAATTGAAATTCATCGATGACAGGATAATATACTGGCAGTAACAGTCTTATCAAAGTAAAATACTAAAATAATTAGTTTAATATCTTTTATTTGCCACCAAATGTTAACTAAAGACATACACAAATCAAGGAAATCTAAGAAAGGTCATTTTCCAAGCATTCTTATGTTTTAAATAATCATCGAATTCATAATAACCTTTTTCATTACAATGTAACTTGATAATATTACAGGAAAATTTAAAGGAACATTAATATTATTATGTCAACATTTTTCCTAACACCTTCCTTCCGAACACATCGCTGAAAATCCATTAAAATAAGCCCAACAAATCTCACAATCCAATCACGGTAAGAAGCACCATTCCGTATTCAGCCTCACAAACGCGCTCAAATTATATAAAAAACGTATTTTGTTGAATAAATAAAAACATCTTTTTGTTTTTCGTCTTCATCGGCCAAAAAATGGGGGCTCTAAAAATATCATCGAATTAATTTTGAATTTATGTTAAATCGTATAATCAAATCGCACGTTAAGATGAAAACGTTTAAAATGTTGTAATTGTCTTCATTTAAAAATAAAACATAAACAATTGAATAAAGAAGTGCAAGCACCTCGGGTGAAGTCATAAAGTCAACTGGATTTGTTTTGTCGTAAATTAATGCGTGGAATGCTTGAAATAACAACGCCATCGAGCTTATTAATCGATGTTTATTCGCCACATGAGATTTTGTTAAATCACCTCGGGAACGTTTGGGACATTTCCAAAAGTGGGTGTCTGCACTTTGTATCAACGGTTGCAATATTTTATGCGAATAACACTAAAGGCTGAATACGTAAATATTTTATGCATCGTATAGACCTTTCAATGTCTATTTTTTACGGCGTATATTTAAAAAAAACGTTACCTACACTAGTATTATATAGTAGTAGTAGTATATATTCTCCGGTATCGTGGAGGCAGTTTACATACATAAATTTCACAAGGACAAACATCCAGACCCGGAACAATTATTTGTAGGCCATACAAATACTTGTTCCGTGTGGGATTCGAACCCGCAGCCCTTGGTGCTGCAACTTATTGCTAAGTCACTGTGCCACGGAGCCGTCGCCGGATATATAGCAGTTGTTAGAGAAAAAGGGTTTTTATACATCATGGTAGAACCACACTGCAGCTATATTGTGGTTGTAGCACAAATGAGTAGGTTCGACCGGGGTAGGACCACGCTCTCACAGAATACCAGCGTGAAATAGCAGCTTAATGCTGCTGTGTTTCGTATGGTGAGTGTAGAGAACCGGAGACGCTTTTTATTTTTTTTTTGTTTTTTTTTTTTACACTAACTACCACCCAGTGTTCGATTCCTGATTTGAATAAACTCGAATGCAATTTGAAGCGCTGATATATCACGTAGTCAGAAGAAAAATATTGTGAGGAAACCTCGATGGCAGCAAAGTAAAAACGGACAGAGCAGATTTAGTAAAAAATTGTGATAATTTTGAGAGTTATGGACCGATTAACATGAAATTTTCTATGAAGCATTAAAATAGCATTCTTTGTGAATTATGTAATAGTTTTTAACGCAATATCGTTGTTTTACTAAAATAATTTAGATGTCTTTTTTTACTCTAAAAACTTTGACGTAGAAGAAGACATCTGCCTGATATCCGTTTAAACATTGTGATAAAAAAGCGTCCATTTCATTTAAAATATGTAATAAACTAAGATAATAATCTGCATGAATACTTTTAAGGATATTCAAAGAAAATCTAAGCAACATGCAAACAGTATTCCCCTATTGTTGACGAAATTTTGCAGATGTCTTTATTTACTTTGCATTTAACATTTTATACATTATCAATTAATGAGTTACCTACCACGTGGACAAATTCAAATGTCCGTTTCTACTGCGATGTTTTTTTTAAAGTCGATGGTAGATGTCTTCATTTACGTGCCAGATTTTCTTCCTTATTTTGAAATTTGAAATAATTTTAATACAGACTTGTAGATAGGGTTGATTTAAGCTCATTTTTGTAAAAAAACATTTTCATAAAAATGTAGATATCCGTTTCTACTTTGCTGCCATCGACCTGCATGTCTGAGGAATACAACATTTTCTTAGACATGTGGAATCCACCAACAAGCACTGGAGCAGCGCGGCGAAGTCATTGCTCCATGACTCTTATGAGAGGAGACCTATGGCTAGCTGTGGGACGTATACCGATTGTATTATATATTTTTTGTCCTATAATTACTATCGACGGGTCTTCCTTTTCTACAACCACAAGGCGATGTATTTACAAACTTATTTGGAAGTAAAGATTTTAGAAATGTGTTGGGGGGGGGGGGGGGCGAACTTTAGGAATAGTTAGTTTGAATAGCCTATCATGTAGAGGATGTCATGGGAGTCATAATTGAATAGAGGCAAAAAGTTCTCATTACACTCCTAGGGACCCCCTATGGCCAAAAACCAAAAAATTTAAAATTCTTATTTCGGCTATAACTCCGCCTCCTTTGTAGAGTCTTACACAGTCTTTACTTATCGCATCGCATATACTCATCGCACTAGTTACTATGTTAAATATTGCTGAACTTTAATTTGAATTTTTTTGGAACGAAGTTCCTTATCGGACGGTATGAATACGGCGCATTCAAGCATGTTTTTTTCTTTATTGTTTTAGCTTAGGTTAGGTTAGGGTACGATGGAACTATCATCATGACCCTTTGTATGAAATTCCTAAATTAAAATGAGATTTAAAAAAAAACAAATATTTCAAACAATTACATGCATTTTGCTTACGAAACTTCTCTGGTATGACTTTTTAATATGAAGTAATAAAATTTGAATACATCTACGCAAAGATACCGTAAAACTATACTTTTGCTGAATGTTTTTGTGTAAAAAAATACGATGCAGGCAATGTTACTTTTTTTATAGGATAAGATGACAAACGAGCACACAGTCCACCTGATGATAAGTGGTTGTTGTGACCCTTAGATATTACATCCATCCTCAATTAAGAATCAAAATACAGATGCGTTGTCACCCATGAGGACTAAGATGGAATGCCTCGTTTCCAGTAAAATGAGTCTCCGGTTCTCTACACTCACCACACGAAACACAGCAGTGTTAAACTGCTATTTTAAGTTCGTATTCAAACTGCTTCAACCGTATCGCAGAGCAGTTGAGTATATAAATAATATGAATAAACATGAAGCAACACTGAGGTCATGGGTTCAGGAACATAGTACCGTATTTTGCAATATGGACGGCAACTTGACGGCTATACAATTGCGGCTAGAAATTGCCACAGAAGCAGCCCGTTAACGAGAGCTTTAAATATATAGTATTTTATCGTTTGCCATCAGTTCTAACGATCGAGTCATATTATACGCGCAGTATGAGAAATAGGATTAGTTATGTCTGTCTTCACCATGTAGTGGCAATGTAAGAATATCCACTACCCCATATTACCCCGTGGGTGTAGTAAGAGACAACAGAGGGAAACTAATACAAGAGATGGGCAGCAGCGTCTTTCTGAACACGAAGTTATTAAAAAATTCGTTTGTTAAATAGCCTACCAAGCGTAGAGTTTTTTTTTATTATATTTTTATACAACATATTTTTGTTTAATTTGTCACGCACACTTGTGGTAAGTACAGATCGCGAAGCCAGTCTCACTTCTAACACTATTTCAACAAGAAAAAAGCATGCATCTTTCTAAAAGGCTGGCAACCTACAATTTCTCTGGTGTAAGATGTCATGGCCTTCAGTGGTTACTTAACCATCAAGTGAGTCGTTTGCCTCCACTTTGATTAAAAAAAACGCGGTTAAAAATATTACTTGGGCTCAACAAATACCCAGTGTTCTTGAAATTGTCATCAAAGCAGTCAATCTAGCTAAATGCTTATGCCTTCTATCTTGGCTGTCACTTTAGTTCTATAACGCCCCACCTGCTGCAGATATACAGTGCCAAATGTTACTCTAGCCGCAAACTTCCTCTTCCTCTAGTTGAAAATTAGTGAAAACCAATTAATTTACATAATACTAAACTATAACTAATTACTTAATACTAATACTACTTAATTAGTTAAGAAACATCCAAATTTAGATTTGGATTGGGTACTTTTGAATATTCGAGATATAATTTATGATGATGATTTAGTATAGGCTATATCAAATATTATCATGAGCCTATTGACGTTTAAAAACCACTCGTAGGTACTATCCATGTTTGAACTATTTAATAAATAAATCGAACTATCTCTTATAATATTATTTACGTAGTCCAAAATTTATTAAATTATATTTTTATATAAAGGGAGGTTGATGAAAAAAACGAGCTTGCGGCTCACTAGATAGTAATTGATCATCGCTGCCGCATGAATATCTGCAACACCGGAGGAATTGCAGGTGCATTTCCAACCTTTGAGCAAGGAGTCTACAAGGCTACCACCTACCATCGATATCCCCGTAGAGATATCCCCTCTAACATACATATAAACTTCGGCCCGACGCACGATGTAGTGTCCCATTTATAAATAAAACAAGGCTGACAAACAAGCACACATTTCACGTAATGATAAGTGGACTCATGATAATAAGATACTGATAATAAGATCGCATAGACATCTACGTCAAAACGCAGATGAGTTATCAGTCACCCTTAAGGCTAAAATGGATGGTCTCCGGTTCTCTACACTCACCATACGAAACACAACAGCATTAAGCTTCGCTGGTATTCTGTGAGAGCGTGGTTCTTCCCCGGTCGAATCGATCTATTCGTGATACAACCATAATAGCATAGCTCTACTACGTAGTTCCAATTTGTAACCCGAGTAAGATTAATAAGATGTATTCGCTAGAGAGGGAAAATACGTCCTGGTGAGAAAGAACAAGGCCGGCTT
The DNA here is from genome assembly GCA_963668995.1 of Parnassius mnemosyne. Taxonomy (NCBI): domain Eukaryota; kingdom Metazoa; phylum Arthropoda; class Insecta; order Lepidoptera; family Papilionidae; genus Parnassius; species Parnassius mnemosyne. The sequence goes on along the minus strand of CAVLGL010000092.1, from coordinate 11,770,635 downwards.
CGCCGTCTCTAGATGGTGGTGGATGCCGTTAAGATTTGAATCCCTTGATATTACAGAAATTTACGGTGAGCATATCAGTGAATGTCATAGTATCTGAGTATGTTATGATATAAATATTAAAGCAGACATTTGTAATTTTTAACACTAAACACAAAAAATATTAAACCGTATTAGAACTGCTTACCCTTCACTAAGATTTTCAAGAAGAAATCTTTATTAACGTTAATAAGGCTCTATACTTTTTGTGAAATATTTCTTATATATGTTAATAAATGAAGGGAACAGAATACGCATACTACAATTGCAGGAAAGGCTACGCTATTTTGTAAGAAACCTTGTAAGCGCTACAAAGAAAGATGCCATCGCGGAAGCGTTTAATCATCGATTTCGTTTTCAGTGTCGAGCTTTGAGTTGATTCATTTTTGATATAACGCACGTGTCTTAAATTTATGAAAATCTTTTTTTTTTATAGGATAAGGGTGACAAACGAGCACACAGTCCACCTGATGGTTAGTGGTTGCTGTGGCCCATAGACATCTGCATCTATCCTCGACCCTTTTTACTGAAATAAAGCATTCCATGTTATACCTCGCGGGTGACAACTGCAATTGCAATGCATTTTGATTCTTAATCGAGGATAGATGTAGATGTCTATGAGTCACAGCAACCACTTACCATCAGGTGGATTGTGTGCGCGTTTGTCGCCCTATCCTATAAAAGAAAAGAAAGAAAAAAAGCATTAAGTTCGTATCTAAGTTAAGTTTTTTTTTTTAAACTGAGTGCCAAATGAACTTGCAGTCCTCCACATAGTAAGTGGTTACTGTCTTTGGACACCAGCAACCTTCTTCAAACAAAGTAGACTACAGATGCCTTGTCGCCTCCGGTGACTAAGACAAAATGCTTCATAGCCTGTAATACTCGCCATATAGTGGCGATATACTATATACTGGCTTTTGAAAACCTTCAAAAACATTTTTTTATAGGATAGGGTGACGAACGAGCACACAGTCCACCTGGTAAGCGGTTGCTGTGATCCATAGACATCTACATTCATCCTTAATAAAGAATCAAAATGCAGATGCGTCGTCACCTGTGAGGACTAAGGTGGAACGCCTCTTTTCCAGTAAAATGGGTCTCCGGTTCTCTACACTCACCGTAAGAAACACAGCAGTGTCAAGTTGCCATTTTACGCTGGTTGTGAGAGCGTGGTCCTTCCCCGGTCGAGCCGACCCATTCGTGCTACAACTATACTACTAATATAGCTGCAGCATGGCTCTACCACGTATAAAAATTATTAAAACAAAACTCTTAAATATAAATCTTAATAGGGCCTAAAAGGGCAAAATTTACCGCGCATGGCATTATGCCAAATTCTTTGATTTCAGTTCATGTGCATTTAAGTGCCAACGTCTTTTTCCTTTGTCTTTATAATAATAACCAATTTTAAAAAAAGGTTAAATGGAACAACAATAATACCAAATAAAATATTTTTATCCGAGTTAAAAACAAGGAGTGATCTTTATTGGACACGTATGTTTTGTATGTGTGTTCACCATACATACATATATACATAAACACTCACGCCTGTCACTGAGAGGGGTAGGCAGAGACTACGGACTTCCATTTGGCACGATCCTGACACACCTCTCGCGCCTCCATTACATCCATATATCTACGCATACATGCTCGTCAGTTAAGGGTACTCTTAATCCGGCCCATTTGGTCGATAAACCTGAGCTGTACCAATTTAAATAATTGATTTTTTTTATAAATTTCCTTCGGCTACACAAAAGATAAAAATACTATACTTTAAATAAAAAGTAAAACCCTACTTCAAATATTAAATAGAATAAAACTAAGAAAAATAAAAATATGAAAATTAGTTAGCTAAGATGGGTGTGAAAACCGATTCTTTATTTCTGCATGGGGATATTGGCAAATTAATCTTTACACCTTTAATTGAAAGAAAAAATCCACCGTATTCTATCAATTATAGCTGTGAAATTATTAGGCTTCCTTGCCAAGCTGCAGAGACTGTCCTTAGCTGTAGAAAGCATGTCATGAAAGCATTCCTACTAACATTATAAACGTGAAAGTTTGTGACGATGTATGGATGTATGGATATTTGTTACTCTTCTACGCAAAAACTACTCAATGTATTTTAATGAAACTTTACAATAATATAACTCATACATCAGAACAACACATATATAATCAATAAATATATTGTGTAAATTGGTCAAAATATAACGATAAGTCGGAAAAAATGTGTAATCTGCGAGCTATTTTGGCGTGCGGTGCAAAAACTGTAAGAGTTGCACAAAATGTGTGGTGGAATTGTTTCTTCTAAATAGTTCTACAAAAAAATCCGTGACAGTATTATTTTATGTGTAAGCCATTATTACCAAAATAGTGAACCATAAATAAAATAAAATTCGATACTTTATTTCCAATGCACATTTTGCAGTAACAAATGGATTTTATCAAAATAAATACTTTAATCGCTACTAATCTTACAATACGCGGACGAAGTCGCGGGCAAATATTGTAATATATAATGCCAACGTAATACAACCTCTTTTTTATTCGGTCGTTTAGCGTGTCACTAATTAATTTCAAATTATAATTTTAAAACCTGAAAGTGGCGCTATGACTCAATTAAAAGATGCGAGTGGAATGCGCAATTTTTCTTGACTTTGAGCGAATGCCAAATAAACTTACGAGACAAGATTGTCGAAAAAAGGTCCTGAGAGACCTGACAGTTTTGAAAACATTTATTTGTGTTTACTTAAGTGATTTTTTTTTTATAGAATGATGGTGACAAACGAGCACATAACTCTCCTGATGGTACCTGAATGTTGCGCCCCATAAACACCTACATCTATCCTCAATCAAGGCTCAAAATGTAGATGGATTGTCACCCCTCAGGACTTATATGAAACGGCTCGTTTCCAGTGAAAAGGATCTGCAGTTCTCTACACTCACCATACGAAACACAGCAATATTCCGATGTTTCAGAGTGTGGTCTTACCCCGGTCCATTAGTACTGCAGTCATAATATAGCTACAATATGGCTATACCACGTTAAATATAACTGCATTATTTTTTGGTGAATTTAATCATTTAGTTTAACGACTGATTTAACTAAATTATTAAACATTTTTAAAACTAAAACCATCGTCAAAAATTAAAAGGAATAAAATAATTTCAATATATTTTATTTAATAGCATCTTAATCCGAGTTTTAATTCTTCGATACGCTATATCTTGATAGAATAAAAATAAATTAAACTATAATGTCTGAAAATTATATAATATATGTGTAGGTAAATAACACATAATATACTCTACAACACATGACATATGTAACACTGCAGTTAACCTTTATAAAACTTGTTTCTTTAAACTTTTACATAACTATATAGATTCTTCCTTTCTTCTAAGTCGTATTTCATTTTTTTTATAGGATAGGGTGACAAACAAGCACACAGTCAACCTGATGGTAAATGGTTGCTGTGACCCATAGACATCCACATTTATCCTTAATAAAGAATCAAAATGCAGATGCATTTATCACCCGTGAGGACTAAGATGGAATGCCTCTTTTCCAGTAATAGGGGTTTCCGGTTCTCTACACTCACTATACGAAACATAGCAGTGTTAAGCTGCTACTTTACGCTGGTATTCTTTAAGAAACTGCTACAACTATTCTACTAATATAGCTATAGCATGGCTCTACCACGTAAAAGATACCCTAGGTTGAGTGCTAGCTCCAACGCAGTTTTCTCTACTCTATTTTTATCTCTATTTTTCGAATACTTAGTTCTGAAAAAAAGTTTCAGAACTAAGTATTCGAAAAATCGGTTTCTGGTCCGTGCTTACAACACACATAAGCATATAACCATATTGATATATTTAACTGCAAACTAAGCGGTTATATTTCATCTATTAAGCAAGTTGATCACGCTTAGGCGGTGTGTACTTCTTGTTCTCTCTCTAAATATAAGATTACCTTTACTAACATTGCTATTAAGCATGCATTAAGTATGTTTTTCTGTTTGACAAAACACAAAAATGTACTTTATTTAATTATGTCTAAAAGTTTCCGCAATGTAATTCCTAACGTTTCGTTGGAAACTCTTCTGGCTAATGTATTGTTAACGTTCATTTTACATTCAAATGTGATATAGAAGCTGTAAGTTTCTTTGAATAAATAAATAAAAAAACAAACACAAGCTGCGTAAACGAACTATAGGATTCTAATTATTTAACTTTCCTTCTGCCCAAAAACTATCTGAGTTACTCTTAATTCACCTAAAGAAGTTATACTTTAAAAAGTATGTAAACCCAAAAGGAGATAACTCTTCTATTCCTAGCCGTTAACCGTTTGGAGTTTCCTTGCGTGATAGACTTCGCAACAGAATCCGTAACAGAACCAGAGTAACCGATATAGCCCCACGGATCAGTAAGTGCAATGGGCCGGTCATATAACTCGAAGAACCGATAAGTTATCTAATAACTAAGCCTTAAAAAGACTATTTGAGGTATCCGTTGTAGACGAGAGTCTGTTGTAATACCAAGGAAAATTCTAGAATCTACTAATTTAAGTATTTGATTATTTAACTTGATATGTGTAGGTACTAAATATATATACTATATATGAATAATACATTCATAAACACTCACGCCTGTCATCCAGGGTGGGCAGAGATTACAGAGTTCCATTTGGCGCAACCCTGACACACCTCTCCCGCCTCCTTTACATGCATATATCTACGCATACATTCTCGTCGGTTAAGGGTACTTTTAATCTGGCCTATCTTCAATATATCGCCAATTTGTTCGATAAACATTCGTCTAAGGCGTCTCTTCCCGGCTCTTCAGTTCACTTCTTAATTCGCCTGCTATAAGAACCGATAATAGTGTTTAGTGTTATTAATTATGAATATTTAATGCCTAGATAAAGTGATGACAGATAAGAGATGCAGAAAAGCGATGAATGGAGATGGCTCAGGAACATTCTTTGTTGCGTTCTTTGGCACAATTGAATATGTTGAGGTGTGGTTGTAATGAGCAGTAGTGATGACGGTGAATTTTTCTAAAATTTAACTAAGAGGTATTTTTATGATATCATTACATTGACATTTGGAATGTCCTACAATGTAAATATCGTTGGAAATTTTTGTGACTAAAAAAAAAAGAAATAGTTTAACCACAGAAATTACTAGTAAGATTAGCTTCACTGAAAATAAAACCGGCAGTAATTTCACTTTTAAATATACTTTATGACGATACCGAGATTTCAGTTTCACCAGACTCATAATGTAAGCACGCTTCCACTGTTATTTTTAGCAGGTGAATCACATGAAAATTAGAAAATTCAGACGTAACGCGTCCCAGTTGGATCCCACTCGTCCACAGGATTATTTACAACATTCTCACGTCTCTTGGCACAACCTTACACTTCGCTAAACCGAAATACATCGCGGGTTTTTTTTTAAATAAATTGTTTATATTATTATGTAATATCAATGTCAAATTAAAAAAAAATATGATTTTGTTGAGAGAGAGAGAGGGAGCGGGATAGAGAGAGCACATGGAATCCTAGTTTACTTTTAACTTATTTAACATTGCCGTGTAGTGGCGGTGTAAAAATATCCACTACCCCATATCATCCCATGGGTGTCGTAAGAGGCGTCAGAGAGAAACAAATCAGGAGAAGGGCAGCAACGTATTCCTAATAACGACTAAATATAAAAGAGCTACGGTTGTCAACCCGCTTGCCAAGCGTGGCAACTATGGCAAATATCCCCCCAATGAGGCAATCTATGGGGGAGGCCTATGTGCAGCAGTTGACTTTAATAGGCTGTAACGGTAATGGATTTAAAATTTAATGAACTAGATCACTAGATACTCTGTCAATGGTAGAAATTAAGGGGATTAATTCAGCCATTTAACCAAAAATAATTCCTTGCGGGACAAGAATTTTTTGGTAAATAAAAGAAACCAAAAAAAATTTTGTCCCTTGCATTAAATTAGGCTTTCTTATAAAATGCCTGTACATATGCTACTCGGCTGAATGTAGCGGAAAGAGGTTTCTTATTGCTTATAACTTATTAGTAGACATCGGATTACATGCACTAACAAAGTGCTAAAATACGTGCATGCAAATATGTACTAAAAAAGGCCGAAATATGCACTTAAAACTGTTAATAAAATATGCACAATGCAAAATCAAATAACCGTTTTTATTTTTATATATTTTTATTAAAGACGGTACAAAAACAGCGAAATGTTCTTAAAATTATGCATGGTTTTTATGACAGTGTACAATTAAGTATTTTTCCAAATTTTCGAACGCAAATTTGTAACGTTTGCCACCTAGTATCAATTTGTACGCCAAAAACGACCTCTCTACATTACACAAACGACGACGTCATTACACAAAATTTAAAATTTGACTAGTCAGTTCAGTCAGCCACTGCGCTCGCGCCCTACACGTCTTTATCACCTAGGTCCCTCGTCAATATAAAAAGTACTCTATGCTATACGTAACTCCCGCTACTAAACGAAATATGCACGATTGGAAAAAAAGGCTAAAATATGCATTAACGCCGTAATTAGAGAGATGTAACTCTTGCATTTGCATTTGCAAAATCCGATGTCTACTTATTAGGTATAATATATATATTATACCTAATAAGTAGATAGGTATTAGTGTTTCACTAGAATAGATAAGATCACTCCAAAGAAATATAAATATATCAGTCAGCTAGTATTTTTACAACTTTTATGTTCAAATCTCTTTAAACTCCATATTCTAATAATCTTGCTCGAAGAACCATTATATTATGAGGTATATAAAGAAAACTAGAGAACTAAATCTAGAAGTACTAGCGAAGAAGCCTATGTTTTTACTCCATCCATTCATCCATACAGCGCACCGCTGAAAAAGGTCTTCTCCGATAGATTGCCTCATCTTTACGTGGTAGAGCCATGCTGCAGCTATATTAGTAGTAGGTATAGTTGTAGCACGAATGGATCGACTCGACCGGGGTAGGACCACGCTCTCATAAAATACCATTGTGAAATAGCAGATTAACGCTGCTGTGTTTCGTATGGTGACCAGAACCGGAGACCCTTTTTATTGGAAAGGAGGCATTACGTCTTAATCCTCATGGGTGACAACACATCTGCATTTTGATTCGTAATCGAGAATAGATGTAGATGTCTATGGGCGGCAGCCACCGCTTACCATCAGGTAGACTGTGTGCGTGTTCGTTTGTCACCCTTATCCTATAAAAAATAGAGATTTTGCCATAGTTGCCACGTTTAGCAAGCGGGTTGGCAACCGCAGTTTTTTACAATTTTTTTAATTTTTATCAGGTATAAGAATAATTTTATTGAAAACAGTCAAATTATCCGCTCAGGAAGACATTGCGTGTTGATACATTTATAGTCCATTTTTTTAAATTAAACACGCTTACTAAAGTTAAATTACAATCTGGTATTATTCCGGGTGTAACAACGTAACACACGAAATACGGAATGCGGTATGTCGGCAGTAAAAGTGATGATTTACGAGCAAAACCTAATGCATAGCTTATAATAATAGTTACATATATTACATGCGGATGCGGACGTCATTTTGAAATTTTTTCACATCGTGCGATTGGAGTTATGACAGAAGCTTGCAAGCTTGTCAACGTGGTTCCCAAATTCCCTTCTTTCACGAAGACATTTTAAATGAGACGAAAATATATTTTGCATGTCAATCCACAACTTGGGTTATTCTGCGTAACCCATTTCATTTTGTAGACGTCATGAAAAATAAGCTCACAGATGGCAGATCAACGATTGTAGACCTTTGAGTGGAAGGAAACTGGGTGTCCTTAGGTATTTAGGTCTTTGGTACTTTAAGCCGGGACAGCTTCTTACTCTAAATAAACAAGACTGGTCGCGTATCAAGTATTGTTGTTACATTTGAGCTGATGCAGCAAAATTCCACCAAGCAGTGTTAAATTCAGTGGAGAAACGTGCTAAGAGGCTTATTGGTGATAGTTTATTCATCACCATCATTACAGCCCTTCATAAGTCCACTGCTGAACATAGGCCTCCCCCAAGGAATGCTACAAAGCACGGTCTTGAGCCACCAGCATCTATCGACTTCCTGCATGTCTTACCAGGTCGTCACTCCATCTAGTGGGGGGTCGCCCTACACTTCGCCTACCGGTACGAAGCTTATTATATATAGACTTAGTTGAAACCAATCTTGTCAGCATCGATCACATGCACAGATTGGCCAGCCTTTCGGTATTCTATAGGATATATCGAACACCACTGTCGATATTCGATGCATTCTAACCATATGGCTTGTTTCACCTTCTGTGATGCGTATAGCAAAGTAGTGGAGTAAATTACCGGCGTCTGTCTTTTGTTCCGTAAAAACAGTGCGAAAAAAACATCTAAGGCTGCATTATTACCAGGTAAGATTGTAATCAAATACTGGCTTTATATTAGTAAAAAAAAAAAACAAATAAACGCTATACGTTCTAGCACTTTGATTAGACAATCCCAAAAAGTATAATAAGTATAGGGAAATTCAATACACTAAATGATCTAACTTTAATATGTCTCTGGCTGTGGAGCTACCGCGGAACATTAATCTTAATTAAACAGATACATTACTCGTATAACTTTACAATTATGCAGATCAACGCCTCACAATAGCAAACAGCTACACTGGCTATACTCGGGGTTTCTAAGCATGATAAACTTACAAATGATGATAACCGCAGTAGAACCAAGAGTAACCGACATAGCTCAACGGATTTATAAGCTGAAGTGGCAATGGGCCGGCCATATAGCTCGAAGAACCGACAACCGATGGGGAAGAAAGGTTCTCGAGTGGTACCTCGTACCGGTAGTCGAAGTGTAGGGCGGCCCTCACTTGATGGAGTGACGACCTGGTAAGACATACAGGAAGTCGGTAGATGCAGGTGGCTCAGGATCGTGCTTTGTGGCATTCCTTGAGGGAGGCATATGTTCAGCAGTGGACTTTTGAAACTGTAATGATGATGATAAAAGCAAACAGTTGGCCGCTAAATATGCGCGATATGATGACTTGATTTGGTTGAAAACAATCTTGTCAGCCTCGAGCACAGGCGCAGAGTAGCCAGTCTCTCAGTATTGTGATGCATTTCGTCTAGTGTGCGCAGGAATTACACGCTTTAATTCCTCCCTCTCCTTTCCACCATAGGGCAACCAGACGGCCGGCGGGTCTTCAACCCGTTGTTGTCGATATTCCACGCATTAGAACCAAACGGTTTGCTTCGTCTTTTGTAATGCGTACAGCAAAGGAGTGGAATAATTTGCCGGCGTCTATCTTTCCGTCCGAATACAATCTGGGCGTCTTCAAGGCAAGAGTGAATAGGCTTTTCTTACGATAAGACAATGTGATTTACCATCTAAGGCTGCATCACCGCTTACCACCAGGTGGGATTGTGGTCAAGCACTGGCTTATAATAAGTAAAAAAAAGATGTGAACGTACAAAACCTAAGTCTAATGTTGGTGATGAAGTAAAGATTTCAAGAAATTTAGACAACGGAATAGCTGTTTAATAATTCGCAAATAGCATTTACCATTACAACCTATATAATCCTACCGCTAAACACAAGCCTGCATCATAGATTGCCTCATAGGGGGAATTTAGCCGTAGTTGGCAAACTTAGCAGTCGAGTTTTCAACTGCAGTGCAACTGTTTTTTTTTTTTTTATGAAAGAATCTATTTTACATGTATAGTAGAAGCATTTTTAATAGAATCACCCTAACAAGTTTTTCAAATTTTGTGTCACACTGTTGCACTATATTTTTGGAGAATTTATTACAAAATTTTATGCTTTCCTCAAAAAATATTTTAGCAAACCTAATTTAGGAACCATTAGCGATCACCTCGACCCGTTCTGCGGGAGACAGTCCGATTTATATTAATATAAATTTATATATTTTCGTATGAACATAACATTTTCAATAATAAACAGTGACGGAAGTGTCAAAATATTAGTCTCTTTGAGAACTGCGTATTGCTCATTTTATTTTAGAATAAGGGTGACAAACGAGCACACAATCCACCTGATGGCAAGTTGACCCAGTGGCCCATAGATATATTCATCTATCCTCGATTAAGAATCAAAACGCAGACGTGTTAAGGACTAAAATGGAATGCCTCGTTCCCAGTTAAAGTGCAGGTTCACTACACTTTTGCACCACGTGTTAAGGGGTTACAATATTTATGTCTTCCAGGCAAGAGTTAATAGACTTTTAAAATATTAAGATAAGATTTGATACTTTAAGCCAGGGCAGTTTCTTACCCTAAATAAACAAGACCGGTCGTGTATCAAGTTTCCCTGTTACATATGAGCTGATGCAGCAAAATTCCACCAGTGTTAAGCTCAGTGGAGAGACGTGCTAAGAGGCTTATTGGTGATATTGAAACCAATCTTGTCAGCCTACCACAGGCACAGATTAATAAGCCTTTCGGTATTCTATAGGATATATCGAATACCACTGTCGATATTCCATGCATTCTAATCAAATGGCTTGTTTCACCTTCTATGATGCCTACAGCAAAGTAGTGGAATAATTTACGGGCGTCTGTCTTTAGTTTCGTAAAAACAGTGCAATCTACCGTCTAGGACTTCATCAATACTCACCACAAGTTGGTATTGCGGTAAAGCACTGGATTCATTAACATCATCATAATTACAGTTTATCAGAGTCCCTGCTGAACAATATAGCTCCCATAGATTACTTCATAGGGGGAATATTTGCCATATATATCACGACTGACAAGCGGTATGCCAACTGCAGATTTTTATTGAGTTGTCATCAGTATAATCTCCTCTCCCATCTGTCGTCTACCCATCTCATGTTTCAACTCCTGTCACCTGTCACGACACACACGGGATGACATGGGGTAGTAGAGGTTCTTACACCGCCACTACACGATACAACATCATTACAGACTAACAAAGATGAAAGTTCGCTGCCTAACATAAGCCTCCCTCACATATCGTATCATTCCTAGATGGTTGGCAACTGCAGTTTCTTAGAATTTTAAGTCGTTATCAGGAATTCGATGTTGCTCGTATTGTGTCTCATCTCCCTTTGTCACCTCTCCGTCACTCACATCGGGACACTGGCTAGTAATAAGTAAAAACAAAACTGGATTATCTATCCGTTTTAAACAGCTTATTTCGTACATTTTTCTCTTTGACCTACATTACCGGTTAATTTCATGGGTAATGGACAGTTGACCTAACAAATCATTCAACGATAACATTCTATATTACTTGCTGTCATCTCTATGCAAAAAGTCACATCGGACTCGATAGGTTCCTCAACAATAATTATTTTAGCGCAAAGGAAAGGAAGTCGCAAATTAAATGGAGTGTATCTACAAGATTGCTTTGACGTTATGTATTTTAATTTTAGCACTCATATAGTTGGTTTTAAAAAAAAACGAAGTCATTAAGGTCGATAGGTTCAAAGTGACATTGCATTTTTGAATGAAATAGATACAAAAGTTTCTAGAATTTAACAACGTGTATTCGCATGTCCTTGACGAATAATTTTCCGCAACTGTACTAAATTTTATGAATTTATAAATTATCTTTTAATTTTTTTACAGTTGAAACAGGTGTTAACTATTCTTCTTTATCTTTTTTAAGTGTAAAAAGCAATTCGCAAGAGCTTTTAGAGAACGTGTCAAAACTATGTAAACAGTGTGTATTAAAAATATTCAATAAAATATATAAAGATATTTTCTGTGTGGCGTGTAATATCGTCAAGGTCGTATCGTCATCTATCCCGTGTATATCGTGAAAGATGATTAAGAAAACACTACAACAAGGGAATGGGTGATGTATTAACAGTATTAATTTAAAGAATTGGAAAGATGATTAAGAAAACACTACAACAAGGGAATGGGTGATGTATTAACAGTATTAATTTAAAGAATTGGAAAGAGAAGAGAGAGTTGAATTAAGCCATGTAGTATGCATCGAGCCCGCGCCGCGGGGTACTAAAGCGACATTGGGCCTATACATTATTTATTCTGTGCCTATAGGCAGTTGCCTACTTTGACTTTAGGTTAATCTGGTTCTGATTTAAACTGAGAACATTCTATTGCATTTGCAAAAAAATAGCCTGGTTTCTAAGAATTGATTTGTTGATTTTATATTTACCGAGTATGTCAAATAGTGCGTGCGTAGCGGCTGGATACACTAATGTATTAATATACTATACATGTAACGCATGAACTCTTTCATCCAAACCTAACTGAAATCAATGTAATTCTTGTATTATGTATGAGATTTTATACGTGGTAGAGCCATGCTGGAGCTATATTAGTAGTATAGTTGTAGCACGAATGGGTCGGCTCGACCGGGGAAAGACCACGCTCACACAGAATAGTAGCGTAAAATAGCAGTTTAACACTGCTGTGTTTCGTATGGTGAGTGTATAGAGAACCGGAGACCGGTTTTACTGGAAAAGAGGCATTCTATCTTAGTCCTCACGGCTGACAACGCATCTGTATTTTAATTCGCAAACGAAGATAGATGTAGATGTCTATAGGCCACGGCAACCACTGACCATCAGGTGGACTGTGTGCTCGTTTGTCACCGTTATTCTATAAAAAAAGAGAATTACAACCCTATCAGGCTAAAGCACCTAGGCTAGGTTTTGAATCCACAACAAATGTTTGGAATGGCAACGTCCAGCAAAACTCTAAATCCATAGAAGTTTGCTTAACATTGCCAGCACAGTCACAGAAGTATCATGCAGTTATGTATCTATGCATTTAGTACTCAAAGAAAGGGAGTGCTGAGAGTCTTATTTGTGACCTCAATTTAATAAAAATTAGTCTTAGCGATCTCATGCACAGGCACAGGAGCCTTTCTGTGTTTTACATGATAAATTTCGGGAAGCACCTGCTAGAATTATATAATTTAATTCCTCCTTAAATTGCCCATCCGCCAGATTCCACCCTTTTGTTGTCTCACACTATGCATTTGAAGTAAACGGTTTGCTCCGTTGTTCATAGTGCGTACAGAGTGGAATAATTTACCAGCATCTACGAAGAGAGTGAATAGGCAGTGCACTATGCTGCTGTTATCTGCACATCTTCGTCTACATCGCCACTTACTATTAGGTGGAATAGTCGGGTCGCACTTTACAAAACAACTTTAAAAAAATAATGAAGGTGATTTCAGGGTTCAGGACTATATGATAATTAAGTTTCTAGTTTTAGGTTTTTTTTTTATTATTATAGATTTTAATATTATTATAATTAATAGAATCAGGCGTTACTTTGCGGAAATCCATTATATAAAAGCTTTTAGAAAAATTTACTTCGCAAATATCCGCGTTATAAAATAAAATGATGTGTCTTACCAAGTATGAAGAGCACCTCCCGCCCTCCATCAATTGCGTGCACTATCCCCTTCACCACTATTCCCAGCACCGCTACTCCCAACGCCACTACACTAGGCAAGACACACCACTGACGATAATACGACACGTGTTTCGCCTCTACAAGAGGCATCCTCAAGTGATATAGACTCTACGGTGACTAACCGCTAAGACTAACTTAGCGGTTATCCACCGTAGAGTCTATATCACTATACACGAGGCATCCTCAGGTGATATAGACTCTACGGTGCTAACCGCTAAGGCTAACTTAGCGCTTAGCCACCGTAGAGTGTATATCACCTGAGGATGCCTCGTGTAGAGGCGAAACACGTGTCGTATTACCGTCAGTGGTGTGTCTTGCCTAGTGTAGTGGTGTTGGGAGTAGCGGTGCTGGGATTAGTGGTGACGGGGATAGTGCACGCAATTGAGGGAGGGCGGGAGGTGCTCTTTATACTAGGTAAGACACATCATTTTATTTTTTAACGCGGATATTTGCGAAGTAAATTTTTCTAAAAGCTTTTAGATTTTAATATTGTAAAAAAATTAGTAATATTATATTGTATTATATTTTTGTGCTTTTACTATTTTATGTTTAAGTAAAATTACAAATTTAAACTTGATTTACATACGTCTACAGTTTTGATACTATAAACAAAAATAAAACAATTTATAGTCTAAAGCAAAAAAATCGTACTGATATAATATAGAACGTTTGTTTCGAACTAGCAAAACCACCTGAATCCTAGCGGTCCCAAAATACTACCTTCATTGCATCGAATTTGAAAATCTCGAAATTCTTCATGCTGTCGGAATGTCACAACGACGTAATACTTTCAATATTACACTTATTATCTTAATATAAACAAATTCCGCCACCTGCTGCCATAAAATATAACACAAATCTGCGTCATTCATAGATCCGATACCTACTCGAATCGCGCTCCAGTCGCACATTTTTATGAACTATTTTTAAATATATATTAATGTCTTTAGGAATGCTACAAATGCAATGTATAAATGTTTAAAACCCTCAACATCTTTGTTGAATAGTTATTTAAATATAAATTAAAACTGTTGATAATTATGTATATTATGCATTACTTATGTAAATTCTGTCTTGCTGCTTCTCCTTATAATATGTACATAAGAAATTTAATGGTTGGCATAGTATGAATTCACTTAAAAAAATGACTAAGGTAATTTCATTAAAATAAATGAATTAAAAATAAATTAGTTTAACGGCTTAAAACAAGACCGTGGCTGATATACTTATATGATGACATTGTCAACGAATTAACTGTATCAGTTAAAGGTAGATCTACCAGCTATTTTAAATCTCCACTATATTAAAATAATTTTATTTTCATCTTTTATAATTAAAAATTAAAAATTTTGTACAGCCGACTTCAATATAAGTTATTAAGAATAACTCAAATAACTCAAAAACTATTGATCTGACCTTGATCAAATTCATATGGGACCACACGAGAACTATCAGCTTTCATATAAAAATCATCGAAATCGGTCCACCCACTAAAAAGTTATGAGGTAACACACATAAAAAAAAACATACGCGTCGAATTGAGTACCGTCTCCTTTTTGGAAGTCGGCAGAAAATTATATCAAATTAATGATTGCAGAAATTTCTGTTTTATTTTTTATTAGCGCCATCTGTTGTTGAATTAATATACTTCTATTTAATCATTTATCTTCGCCATTTAATAAGTCCCGCTTCACTCCAACAGATGGCTCTGTTACTATATAAAAGAATATAGTTTTATCTTTACAACACTAATGGGGTAAAACAACGCAATGCACACTGTACAGATGAGTAAGGATTGGTGAGATATGAATGTACACTTACTTTTAATTATGAAGAGGTAGGGCTAATTAGTTATATCAAAGAGTTTAGGTATCATTTTTGGTTCTTAGGGAGACAAATCAACGTACCCATAATGTATCTTCTTAAATCGTGTAGTTGAAAAGATGAAGGATAAAAATCTGCAAACAGTTTTGAATACAATAACTAACTTCATCAATTTAATCAACGTAAATATTGAATATCCTAAATAGTTATTTCTAATATTTTGTAGTTTTGCTGTATAGAAGTTATAGAATTTTGTAAATTATCACACATTTTTATTGTATGAATCACCAAGGACAGGTATACTAAAAAAAAAAAATTATAAAACTGATACGTTTTCGTATTATATCCTAAAAACCTTCTTCCACTTTAAAAGAGTTCTCTTCAAAGATTTATCCACCTGTTAGTTAAAAAGGTTTACCAGATTTAAGCGTTTAAATAATAAATAAATTTGTGGTAAATTAAGAAAACCGTAAGATAATTAGAGCACTTACCTTCTAAGAACTGTCTCGTAGGCAAACGGAGAGAAACTTTAAGGGAAGAAGCGAATGCTGAATCGATGTACCAACACGGGTCACGATGTTCACCCAGCCTCCTAGCGCTGCCTCTGCAGAAACAAAAAACAAACATTTTAAATTATTTTTACACTATTTTATTTTAAATGTGTTCAAACCTATTGACTCTTTGATTTGTCTGAATTAATTATACTAAGTAAGAAAAAATATAAACAAAATAAGTAGGTACCATTATCCAATACCATTATTTTATAATGTTTAAATAATATTTTAAGACATAGGTATAATAGAATCTTACGAATTTAATTGCAACTGGAATTATGGTACTGCTAAATTTCCTTACAATTTATTTATAAATTGAAATTACAAAATAACTAACAGTCCAGCTGACAGTATGTGTAAGAAGATACAATGAACCAGAAGCTGTTACCTCTAAGAACTAAGATGAATCGTAGCCTGTAAGTATAAAATCTCTTATTTAATATAATCATATTCTTCAAACCGGAACACAACATTGGGTCCACCACTATTTAAGGATAGAAATAGGTGAGCAGGTAACACCTAGCCAGACGTACTTCTAGATCAAAAATCAAACATCCAGTAAAATTGATAATTTACGAAATTACAAAGTCATCCATACTTATAATCATGATCATAATTTTTTTACTGTCCTCATAAGATTTTTCTTTGTTATTCGTCCAGATATTAATCCATAGCAGTGGTGGAAGGAATATAGAGCTAGTATTGGTTTATGGGAAGGAAGGAACTTTGCTTTTTCTTCTTTGCAGTGGTACTAAGAGGAATGGTTACTGAATCATTTATCTGATAGTATTTCATTATTAAATCAGCTGATTTTCTCGCCGCAATAACAAATTCTTTGTTTGTAATTACTATGCAAAGAAGAACACGTTTGAGGACAATTCTATTCAAAGTTGTAAATATTAACCGAAATAACCACTCTTTACTTGTGGATTAAAAAAACTGAAAGTTATTTTGTATGTGACTTATTTTATACTGTATATGTCTATTATATATCTACTACAATGCCTTTTTAAAATAGGAACTTTGTATTTCTAATTCTTTACTAGTCGCATAATAAGTCCTAAGCATGGTGCTAAGCAAAATATTTATGATATCTGTAACAGTAATAAGTTTGTACCTATTTACTTTTCCATTTCTCGATTTTGGTACAAAGACTTGCAAATTTCATCTAAGAACATTGTTTAATGTCATAAAGAGATTATATTATATTAATATTGCTGTTAAATGTGTATTAGGACTTAGCAGATACAGCAAAATCATAAAGAGGTTATGTAGAATCAAAACAACTCAGACATTTAGAAGCACAGAAACGAAAACCAGTGAACGTGCAAGTGAAACTCATTTCTTATATTTACCCGGGTTCCATTTTGAATTTCATATACAGCGGCACAGGCTAGTTTTATTAGAAATAAAATTCGCTAAACGACGACATTCAAAATAAAAACTACATGTTTCCTTCGTACATATGTCAAACTAAACTATTTTCGGACAGCCAAGTTCACGTTGTTCGGTTGAAACATAAATACCTTTTCGAATGTCTGAAACTCTGAAATGGTGTCTGCCCTAGTGTGCAATAGATGAACCATATATTACGGTTTGAGTCTAAGTCCGAATCGATTTCATTACGCTTTTTATTGACAGATGGCGCTGTGTTACTATATCATTGTTGTCTTACTAGATGGCGTTATCTTGTGAGCCGAAAATACCTTAACAACCAACCCTAGTGAAAATTTAATTCATATTTCATAACAATATACAGCTGATGACAATTAAAAATAGAGCATATGATATTAATTTATGAAAACCATGCTTTTAATTGATGTCCCCCTTGGCGAGTTTTGACTAGGTACTATTCGACTGAATACGGAATACTTAGTAACTTAGTAAGATGTTTTGTTGTAGTCAGATAATTGGTAAAATGAAAATATTGATTTATTTTATAACTAATGATCGGTCCCGGTTTCGCACGGTTGATTTTCTGGATCTCGACAACAACTTAATTACACATTTCGTCAAAATCGGTCGAGCCGTTTAGGAAGACTTCAGTCACATTGACACACACAGAAGAATTACATATTATTATATAATATGCATGTATTATACATATAAAACTTCTGTCTATTAATGAAAACCGCATCAAAATCCGTTGCGTAGTTTAAAAGATCTAAGCGTACAGACGGCGGGAAGCTACCTTGTTTTACACTATAGGTAGAGATAATGTATTTTCTTGTTGTAATTAAAGTAGTCATAGGTACATAGTCAACTTCTGTATTATAAAAGTTGACAAAAAACAATTAGATAAATGTCTATGCACTTGAATTATCGTAATTCAAATTTTATAATAATAATAATAATATCTTTATTTCGACCAACAAGGATCATAATACATAATTAAATATAATTAGGTGATAACATAGCCTATTGTTAATAATTAATTATAATAATAAAGAAAAGTTAAATAATTAAGAGAATAAATAAAAATAAGAGAATAAATTTTGAAGTGCAAGATTATGACAATTTTTTCTGCATTTGCATGCAGTAGTTTGCTCCTTTTGCTCTCCGTTAACGCTCTGAATAAACACAACTTACTTCTCGGCCGAATACTTTTGCCTAATATTCGGCTTTGCGCATTGACACGGATGAACTCTCGTCCTAGCCTTCCCCTACCCGTACCTGATATACATATTTTAAATCTAGATTGTCTCGTTGATCCAGTGGTCGTAAACGTTATTGATGATAATGAGGTCCTACCTTCGTATACCTCGGTTATCCCTCGGTTAGCTCGTATACCACTATAATCCTGTCCTGAACAGATGGCTAGTCTGCGTAAAGACTGACCGCCGTGAAAGACAACAATTTATAATGTTACGAGTAGTCTGCGGACGTCGGATCTGGGTGATCTACGTGTGAACTAAGGACCTGCGGCAAAATAGTCAGGTACTCTCTGTGACCAATAGGTAAATCAGTTTAAAGCCAGCCAAACTAACAAAATTGTTACTAGCAATTTTAAGTGCTGATTTACCTCACGCTCGGCGAAGAAGGAAACATCGTGGGGTAATTGTATGTTTTTTTTTTATAGGATATGGTGACAAACGAGCACACAGTCCACCTGATAGTAAGTGGTTGCTGTGGCCCATAAACATCTACATCTATCCTCGTTTGCGAATCAAAATGTAGATGCGTTATCACCCGTGAGGACTAAGATGGAATGCCTTTTTTTACAGTAAAAAGGGTCTCCGGTTCTCTACACTCACCATACGAAACATAGCAGTGTTAAGCCGCTATTTTACACTGGTATTCTGTGAGAGCGTGGTCCTTCCCCGGTCGAACCGACCCATTCGTGCTACAACTATATTACTAATATAGCTGCAGCTTGGCTCTATCACGTATGTGTGAAAAATTTCAAATACTTTGAGGAACTTTGAAGTCCGTCACGCATTCGTGCATCGCAGCGCATTTCCACTCCGTAAACCCTCTCAATTTAAAAATGTTTACTCTCGTTATTTACTCGTATTTTCAAAAACTGGCAATAACGGTATATCATTATTTATATATTTGAACTAAAGTTTAATATTGGCTACTCTTTGAAAAATAACCCTGTATGTGCGAGACTTTTGCTACTGCGATCGTCTACCAAATATGACGATTAAAATTAACCCTCCCTATGGTTATAGTCTAGTTTTTAATAATACGGATAGTTTTTTAAAAAAAAATTAAACATTTTTCTATGTCAAAAACACGAAGTGCTATTTTTAAAAGCTGTTAAAACAATGATGTAATGTTCGACGGAAACCAAAACATAGCTTCCCGTCTTAAAATATAAACGGATGCATAATATTATAATAGATTAATTTTAGAAAAGTCCTTCTTTGAATTTAATAAATTGTTCACATAACAGCACAGCGGACAACGTTTTGTTAAATAAAACTAATTTTACGGATTTTTATCGCGTATATTAACTTATTTTATATTCCCGACGTTTCAAGCACTTTACAGCACCCATGGTCACGGGGGGGGATTGAGGTGTATGACGTCCCAATGTCATAGTTAACCACGGCTACCTCTACATTAAAAATTATTATTTTTTGTTCCGATCTACGCAGTATGAACTTACAGTATCATGGAGTCTTGCAGTTGTATATATGTATTATAGTACGTATATATGCATGTAGAATGTATTTTTTATAGGATAGGGTGACCAACGAGCACACAGTCCACCTGATGGTAAATGGTTGCTGTGACCTATAGACATCTACATTTATCATCAATAAAGTATCAAAATGCAGATGCGTCGTCACCCGTGAGGACTAAGATGGAACGCCTCTTTTCCGATAAAATGGGTCTCCGGTTCTCTACACTCACCATACGAAACACAGCAGCACTAATCTGCTATTTTACACTGGTACTCTGTGAGAGCGTGGTCCTTCCCCGGTCGAGCCGACCCATTCGTGCTATAACTATACTACTAATATAGCTGCAGCATGGCTCTACTACGTACAATTTATTGATAGTGCTCTATAAGTCTGCCCATTATCACTCTTAGTGTAAGGTACCTTACAATATAGATTTAATTTTTTTCATAGATTAAGGGTGACAAACGAGCACATAGTCTACCTGATGGTAAGTGGTTGCTGTGGCCCATAGATATCTACATCTATCTTCGTTTTCAAATAAAAATGCAGATGTGTTGTCACTCGTGAGGACTAAAATAGAATGCCTCTTTTCCAGTAAAAAGGGTCTCCGGTTCTCTACACTCACTGTACGAAACACAGCAGCACTAAGCTGCTATTTTACGCTGGTGTTCTGTGAGAGCGTCCCGCCCATAAATAAATAAATAAATAATGCAATGTATTGCAATTAGTAGCAAAGCTTTCAACATCTCTTTGGTTATTATATTTCAAGTTTCTAAAAATGCATCAGCGATACATTTATATCAGCATAAGATTCGAAGTGCCGACACAATACGTCAGTAAATGTATTAAAACACGCGCTCTATACTTCTGGTTGTTGCATTAGCAACATGTGCGGATAGATGGGGTCGAAGAAATTGAATCGTGTCCTCTTTCAAAGATTTCTTGTCCGAAATTCAGATTAAAAATCTTCATCTTCCTGTACTTATTCTAAGTTATTTGTCGCAGGAAGTCTTCCTCTTCCATTTTCCAATATTTATTCGTCATCTCCTCACTTACTCCTTTCTTACGCTTACCATCCCTGACGAAGTCCATCTATCTTCTCTTGGACCTCCCTCTACTCTAATTTCTATATATTTTCATAGACAATATTCTTCTTGTGACGAGTATATTATTTTATCTAAATACATATAAATAAAATTGAAGTGTCTGTCTGCTATATCGATGTGATGAAAACTTGGGGATATTTTCTTAAGATATTAAAAAATTTATAAAATAAATGGTCTTTGATCGATCACGTTAATAGATCACAACAAGCTAATTTTTAATATATGCTTATATCATGCTAGCTTTCAAAAAGGTGAGAATTGGAACAAAGCGGTTCGCTACGTCGTTCATCATGCGTACAGGAAAGGAGTGGAATAATTTGCCAGCATCTGTATTTCCATCTGATTACAGTGTGGGTGTCTTCAAGGCAAGAGTGAATAGGCTTTTGTAAAGTCAGTGCGCTTCACCATCTTAGGCTACATCACCACTTACAATCAGGTGGGATCGTAGATAAGCGCTGGCTTAGTAGAACATAAAAAAATTATAAATTGAATTTAAATCAATAACTAGCACCAATATAGACTCCTTATGAGAAATTAACCATGGTCCGCTATTTTCAATACCTCAGTCTCGAATCCGTTACTCTGAGGACATCAAGGCAGTCAGCCATATTGTTCTTGCCGTAATTTAGGAGCATATTTATATCAAAACATCTTTCTGAAGAATTAATTTTAAAGAGTTTATCAAATATCTAAAAAAAAAGGTATTCTGAACTACGTGCTCTGCACATGGCTCTACCATGTTATTTACGCGGTAAAGCCATGCTGCAGCTATATTAGTAGTATAGTTGTAGCACGAATGGGTCGGCTTGACTAGGAAAGGACCACGCTCTCACATAATACCAGCGAAAAATAGCAGCTTAACGCTGCTATGCTTCGTATGGTGAGTGTAGAGAACCGGAGACCGTTTTTACTGCAAATGAGGCATTCCATCTTAGTCCGCACGGGTGACAATGCATCTGCATTTTTATTTGTAATCGAAGATATAATATGGGTCATAGCAACCACTTACCATCAGGTGGACTGTGTGCATCTTTGTCACCCTTATCCTATAAAAAAAACGTGCCTAAGTATTAGAACTAATTTATTAGTGTGATGGTTTAACCTTGGCCTTAACCTAAAAAAATCAGTAATTGAATTTTAGAAGGCATTCCATTTTATACCACTGAAACTACTAATTTTATCTCTTGCTGAAGATAAAAATCAATTTACACTGAGAATTTATTTTGAAGACATAAAAGTGTTCTTGGTATTTAAAAAACATTTGTTTTAGACTCATCATTGCTGAAAAGTTACGAGCGAAATATTTTCAGCTGAGTTAGTACACGCTTACAGCGTAAAAATATTTATCAACGTAATGCAGCTAGAACAAAAATAATTTAATCTATTATTATCTATTTCTTTTACTATATTAAAATTCAAACAAGACGGTTTCTGTACATTGAATTTTTTTTTGATTTTTGATTTGGGGTGTATTATGCTATCGATACAGTTACCATAACAATAATTTTTGGAGACGATGTCTGTCGGTCTTTTTTTTATAGGATAGGGTGACAAACGAGCACACAGTCGACCTGATAGTAAGTGGTTGCTGTGGCCCATAGACATCTACATTTACCCTCGTTTGCGAATCAAAATGCAGACGCGGTGTCACCCGTGAGGACTAATATGGAATGCCTCTTTTCCAGTAAAAAGGGTCTTCGGTTCTCTACACTCACCATAAGAAACATAGCAGTGTTAAGCTGCTATTTTACGCTGGTACTCTGTGAGAGCGTGGTCCTTCCCCGGTCGAGCCGACCCATTCGTGCTACAACTATACTACTAATATAGCTGCAGCATGGCTCTACCATGTAAAAACGGTCTATCTGAAAACGCATCACACTATAAGCCGAGAATGGATTTGGATGGGACTTTTACTATAGTTAGATAGAGATAATCAAGAACTAATTTTCAGATTTTTTTCGATTGTTAATAGCACCATTTAAAAGTCAAATCGGGTGCTAAATTTCTTTCCCAAAATGCCCCCATTTGCACCTAGGGTCATGCTCAACGTCAGATCCATTAGCAATGCAGTAGTAAGCCCCTCTCAGCCTTGACGCTGCTCACCATCGCCGGTCTGGCCATGAGGTTTTTCTAGCTTTTTTTTATAAAACTTAAGTGGAAAATCATACAGTTCACCTGATGTTAAGTGGCGACTGGATTCCAAGGACACCTGTAGGCAACTTCAAACAAAGAAGGTTACAGATTGGTTGTCACCCCTGAAAACTAAGATGGAATACCTCACAGAATACAGAGAGCTGAAGTACAGAGAGCTAGTATGTAATCATACTGATTACATACTAGCTACAGAGAGCTAGTGTGTATTCATACTGATTACATACTAGCTCTCTGTACTCCAGGCCACAGCAATGCGTGTAGTTTGTACGTGGTAGAGCCATTCTGCAGCTATATTAGTAGTATAGTTGTAGCACGAATGAGGTTGAACCGAGGAAGGACGCTCTCACAGAATACCAGCGTAAAATTGCAGCTAGAGACCCTTTTTACTGGAAAAGAGGCATTCCGTCTTAGTCCTCACGGGTGACAACACATCTGCATTTTGATTCATAATCGAGGATAGATGTAGATGTTTATGGGCCACTGCCTCCAAATACCATCAGGTGGACTGTGTGCTCGTTTGTCACCCATATTCTATAAAAAAAATACTGTTGCTTGGCGGCAGATACAGGTAAGGAAAAAGGAAGGAAATGAGTTCTACCAACTGTAAACTCCTGTTACATATTATGTAGTCGCCTCTTACTTTACCTAGAAAACGTAATGTGCCCTATTACGTATTGTATCGATTTCATATACGAGTGTTATATTGACATTATTCTACATGATAGAGTCACTAACGCTGTAACGTAATAAAAATTAGAAAAAGAAATTAAATTATAAAATAAACATTGATTAAAATAAATGAAAACTTTCCTTTGCCAAACGTCACCTTTTATCAACTGCCGTTTCAAAACGAAGTGCCTTTGAACGTGTTACATCTGCAGCATGAATACAGTTAGAACGAAGAAGGGCTACTTATAGAATATTGTATCTCGTATGGTTAGTGACGAAAACTGGCAGTGGCAGATTATCCTTAAGGCAATCTAGGTACGTGCCTAGGGACGTAATATTATAAAAAATTTAAGCAACTACTTACATTAAATAAAAAAATATTTCTATAGGAATGTGGAGCTTCCAAAGCGCGTCCCGTCTACTGGATTACTCCTACATCGCTCTCACTCTTATATCATATTTTTCATTCACACACACCTGTTACGAGTCCTAATAATTTTGCAACTTAATTTTATTATAAATTGTAACATAGTTTATTTACAAAATCATCATCATCATCATTACAGCCTTTCACAAGTCCACTGCTGAACATAGGCCTCCCCCAAGGGATGCCACAAAGCACGGTCCTGAGCTACCTGCATCCATCGACTTACTCCATATCTTACCAGGTCGTCACTCCATCTAGTGGGGGAACGCCCTACACTTCGTCCACCGGTACGTGGCCGTCACTCGAGAACCTTTTTTCCCCATCGGTTGTCGGTTCTTCGAGCGATATGGCCGGCCCATTGCCACTTCAGTTTATTAATCCGTTGGGCTATGTCGGTCACTCTGGTTCTACTGCGGATATCCTCATTTCTAAGTTTATCACGCAGAGAAGCTATGCTCCGATAGCCCTCTCCATAGCTCGCTGAGCGACCTTGAGCTTCCTCATCCGGCCAGCAAAATAAGTAGTTTTAATTTATAATATACGTCCAGGGGCGCCGATGAGGTGCGTGAGCCTAGGGCGCTGTCGGCCTTTAATCCGTCTCTGAAAACCGGAGACCTTTTCTACTGATAACAAGGCATTTCATCTTAGTCCTCTGGGGTGACGACGTATCTGCATTTTGACACTTAGTATAGTTCGAATATGTATCAAAATATAAATGGACATACCTAATGTAGTAGATGGCTCTGGGCCACTGTAATTAACAACTATCAGATGGGGAAGCCGTGGAAGCTCAGATGGTTAGCGCTCGCTGTAAATTTCACAGTACGCGAGCAACCAGAATTCGATCCCGCCAGCACCAATTAAATTGATAATTGCAATTTTAAATAGGGTGGGCCTGTGCCCAGCAGTGGGACGTATATATGCTGCAACTTTAACTTTTTAACTAGATGGGGAGGAAAGGTTTTCGAGTAGCAACCTTGTACCGGTAGGCGAATTGCGGGGCGGCCCCCCACTAGATGGAGTGACGACCTGATAAGACATGCAGGAATTGGATTAGATACAGGTAGCTCATAATCGTACTTTGTGGCATTCCTTGGGGGAGGCCTATGTTCAGCGGTGGACTTGTGAAGGGATGTAATGACGATGTTGAGACGTAATATGTACATCGTTTGTTATTGTTTCATTCATGACTTAATCCTCACTCTCCCTTTTTCCATCAAAAACTAGACAGTTGGCCAGTCTCCACCTCTTTGTCGTCAACTTGCTAAACATTCGAACCAAACGGTTCGTTGTTCTTTATCTAATATATAAAAATTTATGTTTGTTTGTTCGTATCTTAAGTGCTGCCATACCGTTCATTAGATTGCGGTAAAACTTTTTCAACTTATTGCTTGCACTTGCGCGGAGGTTATAGGTATAGCACAATTAACTTACAGTAGATGGCGCAGGTATCGTACTGACAAATTCAATACCTAATTAAACAAACTAACTCTTTCAAATTTAAAATGATATTTCCACCATTATTTGTTTTGCGACAGCAACGTGCCGGGTACCAGCCAGTTACTAGAACATAAAGATGAAATTATAACATCGAAAACGAATTCAAAATATCGTCCGGAAAGTGAGTGACAAATGGTTGACATACACGTAGTTTTACTTTACTTCACGAATATAATTTCTGCTGATCATTCGCTTTTAAAAAACTAAAATAAATATTATAAAGCCCTGCTCCCCGCGGCATAGTGCCAAGAACGCTGGTTGCGTTTCTACACTGAAAGGCTATACTTAGCCTTTGGGCGAAAAAAGAACCGATCTTCATGTCACCAGGAGCGAAGACCAGCGATCAGTCACAGATAAACATTCCTTTATACATTTCACTGCGCGTAGACTCCACGGATCGATAATAATCTCTAATTGTAATAACACAAGCTTATAATGATATTTTAGAGACTCATATTTTTTAAGCCAGTGATTGGCTTAAATCCCACCTAGTAATATGATGAAGCCTTAGATGATAAACCGCTGTCTTATGGTAACAAAAGCCAATTCATTATTGCCTTAGAGATACTAAGATCATAGTCCGACGGAAAGACATACGCCGGTAGATTATTCCACTCTTTTGCTGTACGCATTACGAAAAACGAAGCAAACCGTATGGTTCTAATGCGTGGAAAATCGACAACAAAGAGGTGAAGACCCGCCGACCGCTTGGTTGCCCGATAGTGGAAAGAGGAGGAAGGAGATAAAAATTAAATTTATTGATAGAGATATACACGTATAATAATTAACAATTTTTACACAGTATGTAGATGGACCACAGTGAGAATTTTCTAGGTACTTTTTTTATATACATACAGCACACAGTCCACATTTATCCTCGTTTGCGAATCAAAATGCAAATACGTTGTCACCCGTGAAAATTAAGATGGAATGTCTCTTTTCCAGTAAAAGTTCCGGTTCTCTACACTCACCATACGAAACACATCATCATCATTATCATCA
Source organism: Parnassius mnemosyne (assembly GCA_963668995.1). NCBI lineage: Eukaryota > Metazoa > Arthropoda > Insecta > Lepidoptera > Papilionidae > Parnassius > Parnassius mnemosyne. Next base: position 11,743,749 of record CAVLGL010000092.1, on the reverse strand, counting down.
TTTCAGCCTTTCATAAGTCCACCTCTGAACATAGGCCTCCCCCAAAGTATGCCACAAAGCACGGTCCTGAGCCACCTGCATCCATCGACTTCCTGCATGTCTTACCAGGTCGTCACCCCATCTCGTGGGGGGTCGCCCTATACGAAACACAGCAGTATTAAACTGCTATTTTAACTCCTACTACAACTGATCAAAAGCCAAAACATTAATTTTGTCCCGTGACTTCGCATGAAAACAACATTATTTCGAATTAATGTATTATTATAATACCTTGAGATAGCATAAAGAGGCAGAATTATGCTCCAGATCGTTCCCAAAGAACCAAGCATTTTTACTAGATGAAAAATAGCCCTTTTGCTTATTAAGAGAAGAACAAACAAACAATCATACTTTCGCATTTATAATATTATGTAAACAAAAATTGTAGGGATGATTTTAAACATACAGATGCAATTATGTATAGTTAGTATGTTTTTTTTATACAATAGGGTCACACGAACGATCACACAGTCCACCTGGTGGTAAGTGGTTGCTATGACCCATAGACATCTATATCTATCCTCAATAAAGAATCAAAATGCAGATATGATGTCACCCGTGAGAACTAAAATGGAATGCCTCTTTTCCAGTAAAAATGGTCTCCGGTTTTCTACACTCACCATACGAAACAACTTTAAGCTGCTATTTTACGCTGGTATTCTGTGAGAGCGTGGTCCTTCCCCGGTCGAGCCGACTCATTTCTGCTACAACTATACTACTAATATAGCTGCAGGATGGCTCTACCACGTGCAAATTTTAATTTACGTAGATATTTACTATAAATTTATTATTTAATTAATGTAGGTATATATATATATATATATACATATAAATAAAGGGAGTGTAAGCTCAGAGAGTTATTTGAATTCTATTTAGACAAAAATAACCATCTTTGAAAACATTCTGTCTGTCCGGGCTTATCTTCGGAATGGCTGAACCTATTATTACAATTCTAGGTGGGATCTAGACTATATTTTATTCGAAAAAGTTAAACATTTCTTTGAAAAAACAAAAGTTGATAAGATGGTCTTTGATTTTCTAAAATCTAAATAAAGCCACATTAATACATCCTATCCAGGCGAAGCTGGGGCGTGATGTTTATTATAAAATTTATTTAATAGTTCTAATTTCCTGTTACTATAATAGTATAATATATACTCTGTGATTATTATATACTTATATAATCAGACTGTATGTGATGTGAGTTACGCTGCGACGCCTGCAACTTTGTTCTTAAAGTCAATGTTGAACGATTTAAAGGGTAATAAATTAATATTAATATTAATGGTCGTTTCAAATGTTCACGATCCGTTGAACAATATACGACATCGGTGTTAACGTTTTTTGGGTCACTGTTTGTCATATTCATTATATAGTAAGCAATATTCCTGATGTCTGAAAACTTTGACAATCTTAGACGGACGTACGACATACATTCGGCAGCGACACGGTGTCTATGAGGTGCCGATGCGGTATATATCAAACAAAATTTTGTACCGTGATCGCCCTTATGGTGATGTGATGCGATCTGACTGTGGTTCTGGGTTCGAATATTGAGTCGAGTCAAAATCTGTTTTTCGAGTTTTTGTTATCAAGAAATTGTCAGTAGCAGCCCAGAGTCAGAAAGTTGGAGGTTTTCCAATCCCGTGCCTCTGAAGGTTACAGCCCACTCCTGGTACAATGAGCCTCTTCTCATTTCTGAGAAGGTTTTAGGTCTAAAAGTCGAAAAGCACGTAAAGCTGTTGGTCCTGGTTGGTTGGAACTGACAGATTATGATAATTTTTAATATTAAATAGGATTTACTTTAGAAGTTGTCCCGTATAAATTTGGGTATAATATTCTACCCCTAAGGGTGCCAAAGTTTTTAGGGCTATTTAGGGGATATTATTTAGTCTAATCAAACGTGTAAAAATAACTAGTAATAAACAGTAAGTCTACAGTCTACACTCGCCAGTGTAGTGGCTGGTAAGAATACCCACTACCCCATATCTTCTCGTGGTGTCGTAAGAGGCGACGGAGGGAAACTGAAGCAGAATATGGATAGCAGCATCTTTCTGATAACAGGAAACAACACTAAAAAACTGCGGTTGCCAACCCGTTCGCCAAGTGTGGCAATATACTCCCCATGGCGAGAGTTACAAAAAGACGGCCCCTAGTCCTCGGCGGCCTAGCTATTCCTGGCTACGGTGGCGACCATAGCAATGGCGGGGAAGGGGGTGCTAAGAACCTCTGGTGGAGGTTCGGTTCGACCTGGCAACATATATACGCACGCACCCTGAGGAATGACGCGAAGATCCTGGAGCTGGAAGAAGAGATGAACAAGTTGCCCTGAGATATTATAGGATTATCTGAGGTTCAAAGAGAGGGTGAGGACAGGGTAATCCTCGAATCCGGCAACTTGTTCTATCACTGGGATAGCACCATCTGTCTCAAAGAGATGTCGGATTTATCGTCCGCAAGTCTCTCGTAAACAACGTAAATATTGGTAGTGTATCGATGAGGTTTGCTAGCTTATACTCAGAATCACTAAACGGTATTCACTGAAGGTCATACAGGTTTACGCACCAACCTCAGCTCATCCCGAGGTATTGGAAATATATGATGATATCTCTAGAGCCATGCATTCCTCTAAAACCTATACGGTAAACTATAAGGTGTAAATGGGAGACTTCAACGCAAAACTAAGCACAAGAGGGAACGGTGAGCTAAAGGTAGGGCCGACTTTGTGGAGAAAGGGACTCTTTATGATGAACTCTTTCTTTCAAAGCCTGGTTGAGCCTTACTGTTTGACAAAAAGTAAGATTGACTTTATTATGACAACCAGACGACAATTGTTCAGTGATGTCTCAGTGATCGCGAGGGTGAAAACTGAATGTTCAGAGGCTCACTGAATCTAAACGTTAAGTTGGATAGATCATGTCAAGTCAATGCTCCATCGCCCTCGTGCTCTAATCCAAAGCCCCGAAAACTTTCAGCTCGAGTTACAAAATCGTTTTCAATGCCTAGAAGATAAATGCAGTGGACGATATGATTGACAAGCTCCTGAAAACTGCACATGCGGTCGTAGCTAAATTCTGCAAGACCCGTCGCAGCGGAACACAAATACTCTCCGATCAGACTCTTAATCTTATGTCTGTTAAACGGGAAATGAAGCTACAGTATTCAAAATATTTGACAGCATACAGGCAATTGAATAGATCTCCAAATCCATGTAGCGGGACTTATGCAACTTCAACACAGCTCGTATTGAAGAAGCGATCGAGCGGAACCAGGGCTTCAAAGTCTTTGCCAGAGATCTGTCTGCCAAAAAGAGCCAACTGTCGAAGCTGAAAACGAATGTGACAGCACCGTTTTTTTTATAGTATAAGAGTGACAAACGAGCACATAGTCCACCTGATAGTAAGTGGATGCTGTGACCCATAGACATCTACATTTATCCTCGATTAAGAGTCAAAATGCAGATCCGTTGTCACCCCTAAGGACTAAGATAGCATGGCTCGTTTCTAGTAAAAAGGGTCTCCGGTTCTCTATACTCACTATACGAGACACAGCAGCATTAAGCCGCTACTTTACGCTGGTATTCTGTGAGAGCGTGGTCCTACCCCGGTCGAGCCGACCCTATGAGAGATGAGAGGTTCTATCAACAGCTGTACACGTCATCATTGGAGTCACACATTGGAGTCTCTTACAAAATTTGATTATTAATATAATATTATATAGAATATCATCTCTATCATGTATTCATATAGTTATACTAACTATATCTTATAATAACTTGAGATCCGCTTGCGCATATTACTTCAATGAAATAAACCAAAAAATTTGGGTGCGTAACCCACTCTCCGACTTCACCACATATTTCGTAGTAAACGTCCATATTGCTCCATTTGAGAAAATGGAACACAACACCTTTAACCTTAAATCAACAGCAAAACAAATGAACGGCTAGAAGTATTCGAGACATTTGCATGTTAAGATTAGTGACACGTGTGACGGTATTTATTAGATGTACCGGGCACAGAGTAATAAATTGGCGAAATCAAACACGTACTACACATTAGTAACATTGTATAAAGGCTAATGCGAATAGACGTCTAGAACAGATAAAATATGGGTAACTGTTTGTTTTCGTGTTTTCATTGGCAAGCGTAAATTGTACTTTCTAGGTATGTGTGCGTGTGTGTGAACCCAATAACGACGTTTGATGATAAATAACTATTAGATTTACCGGTTATTACTTAAAGTTTTAATCCCTATCAACTTGACTGGCAGGTGAAACTGAAAACAATAAAAAACTGCGGTGGCCAACGTGCCTGCTAGGTGTGTTAACTATGGCAAATAGTCTATGGAGCAATCTATGAGGGAGGCCTATGTTTAGCAATGGATGTTTTTGATGTGTTGTAATGAATGCAGGAACATGTTCACCAGCCCATTAAGTCTCCACTGCTGATCATTCGCTTTATAACCGACTTCAAAAAGGAGGAGGTACTTAATTCGACCGTATGTTTTTGTATGTGTTACCTCATAATTCTTTTTTTATTTGAAAGCTAGTGCTTCTCATGTGGTCCCATATAAATTGACGATCATGACGATGACATATGATTGATTAAGGTCTGACCAGTAGTTTTTGAGTTATCCTTAATAATTTATATTGAAGTCGGTTGTTCAAAATTTTTAATTTTATCACTTGTTTGTTATTAATCATTGATCGTGAACCTCCGCTGGTATTCGATCGACAAATACAAGAGTAGAGAACAATTAGAGTATCTCTTACTCCACAACTAACTACTCCCCTGTGTAGAAACAGAGTCCCCGGACTTAACCATGTAGTGGCAGATTGTTAGTGCGAAAAATTAGTCGGAGATATTTTTATTTCTGATTTATTAAGTTTGATTCTATAACTAAATTATATATTCTTTTAATTTACTATTCTTAGTATATAGTTATATGCTTACATGAATTAACAAAAATTACAAATACGTAAATGAATTTTCTTTTTTTATCGGTTCTTATAAGTACGCTAATAAAAATGAAACTCTTCCTTGTTCGGAGGATTTGCCTTCCTTCTCTGCTCCAACTTTTAACATCCTTTTTTGAGTACATAAATAACATTTTTTATAGGATAAGGGTGACAAACGACCACACAGTCCACCTGATTGTAAGTGGTTGCATGGTAAGTGGTTGCTGTGGCCCATAGACATTGACATCAAACATATATCGATAGATGTAGATGTCTATTGGCCGCAGCAACCACTTACAATCAGGTGGACTATATGCTTGTTTGTCACCCTTATCCCATAAAAAAAATCACCTATTACAAATCAAAATGCAGATGCATTTTCACCCATGAGGACTAAGATGGAATGCCTCATTTCTAGTAAAAAGGGTCTCCGGTTCTCTACACTCACCGTATGAAACACAACAGCGTGAAGCTGCTATTTTACGCTGGTATTCTGTGAGAGCGTGGTCCTTCCCCGGTCGAGCCAACCCATTCGTGCTACAACTATACTGCTAATATAGCTGCGGCATGGCTCTACCACGTGTAAAAAACATGATGCCATTTATAAAAAATCCCAATGGGTTTCTTGCTGATCCTCCCCAGGGCAGAGGTTTTTTTCCGAACCAGTGGTAAAGTAAAAAAAAAAATCACTTTCAATGAAAATTCATGCAAACTATATTGAATAAAAAGTTGTTCTAGAGAGTTGCTTCCGTACTGTGAAATTCACGGCACGCGTTTCGACACTAATCACTTGCAAATTAGAATTCAAATTCAAATTGTTTATTGCATGTCACGTTACAAATTTAAGATGTTACATTTGATAGGTATACATGTGACGCCCTGCAAGGGCATAGCAACACTGGAGGACTAACTATTTTTGTATAATCTAACTTTTAAACATAAATTATAAAATATCATATTGTCAACATTCAATATTATTCTATATAAATTACTTAAATTAGAAATATAATATAGTCGAAGTATTCTTTCTTTGTCATTATTTATCGTCAAAAAATTCTTTCAAAGTATAATAACATTTATTAATAAGGAATGTTTTTAATTTTTTATTAAATTGCGCAGGGTTTTCTAGGATTTTTATAGAATTCGGTAAATGTTTATAAATCTTTATTGACATAACGTGGGGGCTAGTCGAAACTAATTTTAGTTTGGAGAAGGATATCCTAAGCTTATATAAATTTCTATTATTTCTTTTAGTTATTGTAATAGGTGAGTACAATTTTGGGTTTCCTGACGAATTCACAAGACTCGAGGATGTAGATAGACGTAAGTGTTAGTATTTTATATTTAATGAAGTGAGGTTTACATGATTCCATTTGGTCTAAATTCGTTAATATTCGTAGACACTTCTTTTGTAATATAAATAATTTCTTTACATCACAAGAGTTTCCCCACAATACGATGCCATAGGAGAGTACCGAATGAGCATGTGCATAGTAAGCCGCAAGGGCAGTCTTAAAATCTGTCACACGTTTGAGGTATTGTAGAGCGTAAATAAAAGAGGATATTTTTTTTACAATTTTTTGTATGTGCTGTTTCCAACTCAAATGCGTATACAGGGCTATTCGTAACAAAGTAGCAGAGTTAACAGTTTCTAGTTTTTTGTTTTTATAGCTATAAGATATTTATAAAGCAGTTTTTTGGTAGGGTTTAAATTGAATAATTTTAGTTTTAGTAAGGTTAAGTTGTAGATTATGTAATTCTAGCCAGTTAGTAATTTTATCTAATGTATAGTTCAATTTTGTTGTCAAATCCGTGGTCCGTTAAATTAGTGCAAGAGATTAAGATGGAGATGTCATCGGCAAAGAGCACGCATAGATCGTCCAGTATGTTTGGGAGATTATTTATGTAAACAAGAAACAAAATGTATCCCAAAACGCTACCTTGTGGGATAGAACCAGTAATGACAGTTGCATCAGATCTAACATGTGTAATTTTGCCAGTCTCGAAGCCGGTATTTTCAATTTCTACATATTGAAAGCGGTTATCAAGATAGGATTTAAACCAATTGTGAACTACTCCCCTAATTCCTGTTTGATATAATTTATCCAATAGAGTTCTATAACAAACTCTGTCATAGGCTTTACTAATATCGAGCAAGAGGCCTACTGCGAATTTTTTATTGTCGATTTCGTCTAGAATGTTTTTTACGTATTTATAAATTGCTAAGGTGGTAGAGTGGTCTTTTCTAAAGCCATTTTGGTTTTCATGTAAAATTTTAAATTTTTCATAAAATGAACAAAGTCAATGAAATAAGACAAAGAGAAATCAATCAGACAAGACGTGACACTGTGTTTAATATCTTTGCATATACAATTTACATGAACCGCGGTGACCAAGCATTGCCTATAAATATTAATAATGAAATATAAATAATATATTTTTATTTCACTTATTATAGGTCATCACAAGTTCACTGCTTAGGTCTCCCCCCCCCCCCCCCCCCCGGATTGCCATGTAGGGGTGACATTGTTACAGATGCAAAAAAAAATTAATTACGCCTTAGCGCATGGTAATACTGGCGCTACGTTAACACATCTGTTAATATGACATGGGTAGACAGCTGCACTCCACGTTGGAAGCGCGCCCGGTGACAGACCTCTTGATCTATTGTCTTTGGCTATTATCATTCAATAATGACATACTTTTCTGTTCAGCTTAACATTTAATTACATTTAACATACTTATGGCTAATTAGTTGAGGTATCTATTGAAGTATCATCACTGAACATAGGCCTCCCCCAAGTAATGCCACAAAGCACGGTCCTGAGCCACCTGCATCCATCGACTTCCTGCATGTCTTACCAGGTCGTCACTTTATCTAGTGGGGGGTTGCCCTACACTTCGCCTACCGGTACGAGGCTGCCACTAGAGAATCTTTTTTCCCATCGGTTGTCGATTCTTCGAGCTATATGGCCGGTCCATTGCCACTTCAGCTTACTAATCCGTTGGGCTATGTCGGTCACTATGGTTCATCTGTGGATATCCTCATTTCTAAGTTTATCACGCAGAGAAATCCCAAGCATAGCCCTTGTTGAGGTATCACACACACATTTTTTTAAATGTAGGTAACGAAAGAGCACACAGTCCATCTATTGGTCAGTGGATACCATGAAAATTACGAATAAGAAAAAGATATGTAAGAAATCTAACTTGAACATGCATAATAAACCTAGTTTTGCTGTACCAAAGTACAGGCTTTATAAAACTAACGGCTCATCTTTAGATGTACCGATGTAACATTATATTATATTTATAACTAGCTGTTCCCCGCGACTTCGTTCGCGTGTTAGGGTTTTTATGTTTTTGTGTGGAACCCTAATTATTTTTCTAAAATGAAAGTAGCCTAAGTTACTCCTTATGAAATCAGCTATATGCTAGTGAAAGTCCCGTCAAAATCGGTCTAGCCGTTTCGGAGATTACCCGGAACAAACATACAGACAGACAGACAGACAAAAAGTTTAAAAATTGTATTTTAGTTATAAGTACCGTATTTACTTTCATGTGTATTTAGTAAAAAACTGTAATTTTTACATTACAAACAGACACTTCAATTTTATTTATTTGTATAGATTTAGATAAGATTGCCCTTGCTAAATTACAGATTTGCCTTTGCATTAATTTAAAGCGCTTGTAAAAAGCAATTTTAATGGATATTTTTATTTGTGTAAGTATATAATATATCCTCATGGACAAATTTAGAGGAACGCAAAAAAAGAGTTTATTTTCTCCTAATGTAATTATCGTGCGTACTGGCCACGAACATAGTAAATGCCATTAAAAAAAAGAAAGATATGGAAAGTTCTTTTTTTCAAATGTCGTTTGTTTTTATGCAATTATTGAGTAATATTACGTTCTTTTATACTGCGATAAATTTTACCAATTAATAAAATACTATTTTACCAATTAATAAATATAATACCAATTATTAAAAAAAATTGAATTGGACCTTAAAAAAGCTTTGTTTAAATTTTTGTTTTCATCCTCGTTTTGTTATTATATTTTTTATTTATTTATTCTTTATTGTAAGACCTTAAAACTAAGGTAATAATGGGTGGACTTAATGCCTGTCGGCATATTCTGCCAGTCATCCCGTAGCGTGGTGAGCTATTGTATATATGAAGTACCTACCATACAGGTAGGTACTTCATATATACAATAGCTCTACCCATAACGTTAAATATGTCAAAATATGTACAAAATATGTACAAAATATGTATGTTTCATTGAACAACAAATTTACCTTAAATTTAGGTTAAAAGTTCAAGGAAATAAATATTTCCTCCGCTTACTCGTCCCGATAACCTAACATCAAACGACCTAATAACCTGACATCAAACGACCTTCGTTACCTAAAACAGTCCTTGGATAGGACGAGGTCAAAACGGCGGTCCATGTCCCGATTTACTACGACCTACACCTATATTTCAAGGGTGGGGCCTTGGAAGTCAGAACCTTCACGGAGACGTCCTTGTAAGGAGGCCATGCCGTGACCTCGAGGTCACGGCCCGTTTACCCGCTCCAATATCGATTTCATCCCTTTTATTCCTATAGTTACACGGAGTTTAGCTTTTTCCAAAATTCCTCGTTACAATTAAATAATAGTTTCTTTAGAATAAGGGTGACAAACGAACACACAGTCCACCTGATGGTAAGTGGATTCCTTGGCCCATAGCCATGTACATATTTCTTCGATTTAAAATTGAAATGCAGATTGTCATCCCTAAGGACACTTACTATACGAAAACAAAAGCATTACGCTGCTATTTTAAACTGGTACTCTGTGAGAGCGGGTTCCTTCTCGACCGAATCGTACTATTTGCGCTACCACCCATTTTACTGGAAAAGAGGCATTCCATCTTAGTCCTCACGGGTGACGACGCATCTGCATTTTGATTCTTTATTGAGGATAAATGTAGATGTCTATGGGTCACAGCAACCACTTACCATCAGGTGGACTGTGTACTCGTTTGTCATCCTATCCTATAAAAAAAAACCATAATATAACTGCAGCTCTACTGCGTAAAAATATTACCACGTAAAAAACATCAAGAAATTTATTTTTTATTAATGCCCTTCCATATTTAAGTCGTTATGTTATTGTTTTGTTATGAAAAGCGTTATTTCATATTACAATAATATAACAGTGACAGTGACATATGATTCTGAAACGTAATCCTTCACTGCTGACCGTATGACGAAGCTTAAGGTCGCTCAGCGAGCAAAGGAGTGACCTATGCTCGGAGTTTCTCCGGGTGATGGGTTTACATGTGGTAGAGCCGCACTGAAACTATACAATGGTCGTAACACGAATGGGTCGGCTCGATCGGGGTAGGACCATGCTCTAACAGAGTATCAACGTAAAATAGCAGCTCAATGTTGCTGTGTTTCGTATGGTGAGTGTTGAGAACCGAAGATCATTTTTACTGGAAACGAGGCATTCCATCTTAGTCCTCAGGGGTGGAATGTACATGTCTATGGGCCACAGCATTCACTTACCATCAGGTGGACTATGTACTCGTTTGTCACCCTTATTCTATAAAAAGAAGTTATACAATTCGTTATGCAGATATCTGCAGTAGAATCAGAATAAACGACATACTCCAACGGATCAGTAAAGCTGAAGTGCCAAAGAGCCAGCCATAACGCTCGAAGAACCGACAACTGATGAGAAAGAAAGGTCTTCGGGTGACAGCCTCGTATCAGTAAACGAGTAAGGGGCGGCTCCCAATGAGATGGAGTGAAGACCTGGTAGTTGCAGGAAGTCAATGGAGGCAGATAAGGACCATGCTTTGTGGCAATCGTTGTGGAACCTACATTCAACAGTGGACTTTTGAAAGCCTGTAATTGTTTTTATAATGATGATGATGGTGATTAGAGAAAATGCGGTTATTTATTTTCTTCAACAAAGTTAAAGCACAAATATACTTGTACCTTAAAAATGTTGGACTGGAATCTGGGAGCGCTAGGCAGGAGGCTGCTAGAAGAACTTACTACTCTACGCATAGGACATTCAAACGGAGGTGAGTGACGGTTCTTTCATAATGTTTTAGTTTTTTTAGAGAATAAGAGTGACAAATGAGCACACTAGACTAAAAATCTTTTACTTAAAAACGTTTGTTTTCATCTTTACACCAACTGTTAATTTCATACATCTTAGAATTTTTTAAGTGAAATGAATGTGACAATTTCTTTTTTGTCGTCATACTGTTGACAAGCTGCGTTGTCAGCCCTGAGGATTAACATGAATACATTTTTATATTTAGAATGTTAGAACCACACCGAAGCGTAATGTGGCTACAGCAGTAATGGATCAGCACGATCGAGGAAGACTCACGCTATACCAGCGATATAATGCGAATACCAGCAAAATGTTACCATGTCAGTATAATAAATGAAGGAAACCGGAGACCCTTTCATCAAACATAACTCGCTAAGAGTGTGGTACCTACCCAAATGAACTCGTAGACAGAAGCCCTGTGATAATTATATCTATACATTTAACCGCTTCTCGATGCTTGCTACATAGCACACCGACAGAGCGGTGGCGACGATACGTAATGTGGCAAGGCGAGGCGGAAATTTTAATAATAAATTAACATAAGATTTAGTACTTCATAGCTTCCAGCTGTTACAATACCAGAAGCTATACACGATCATAAATAATTCGTTTCATACATCGTCAATAAATTAAATAAAAAAAACACCAATAAATTGAAGCGAGCGAGCTCGCGATGCTATAAAGTTGCGAGAATACAAGGAACTAATCCAGTAGGAACGTTGACGTGGAAGTTCAATGCAAGGTCGCTATAGCCAAAAGCGGATAAGATATACTCGTTATAATAATAAAAGTAAGTTGAAATGGTAATGAAATAGTGGTGTACTGGTACTTGAACAAAATACCATCGTAAAATAGCAATATAATACTGCTATGGTTCCTATAGAAAATATCACCATATATCGTGAGTGAGGATCTGGAGACCCTTTTAATTGGTAGGGAGACTTTTCATCTTAGAACTCAGGTATCAATGCATTTCGATTTTTATTAGAGGACACCTATAAAATATTCTATAGGCCATGGCCTGCACTTAGCATTCGAGAAGTGGATAATTGGATAGTTGGATGGCTAAAACTAATTTGGCAGACGGAAAAACATAACATTCTCTAAAAACTTGTTGGGAGTTTCTTTAATGTCAAGAGATATTTCGTTCCAGAGTCTTATAGCCGTAAGATCGAAAGAATGGGACATATAACCAGTAAAGATGTTAGCAACTTTGTTGAAATTTAGATTTCGAGTACTTAGGAGCACAATAAGGATCGTTCAGGATAGTGAAAAGAGTGCAGAGTATTCTAAAATATCTGCTCTGACGGGTAGGCAGCTAGTTAAGCTGAGTACGAAAAGAAGTACATGGTCATATTTACGAAGACCATAAATGTATCTGAAGCAGTTATTGAGGAGGCGATCCAATGTATTAAGATACTGTTGAGATAAGTCTGTGCAACACACATCTACATAGTCTATTATCGACAGAATAAGAGATTAAACAAGCGAAACTTTTGTAGCGATAGCAAGAAATTTTTTCAGACGATAAAGAGATCGCAATGTTTGTGGCTCACTTTGTGGCTTACCTCCTAGATTTGCTTGTTCCATGAAAGACAGCTAACAACGTACAGACCGAGATTCTTAACATGTGGAGAGTATGGGATAGCATTGTTGTTGTATGAAATAAACAGCAAAGTGGACATATCTAATTTGGATAAGTATCTAGAGCTACCTAAAATGATTGCTTGACTTTCAGAAGAATTCACGTTAATTGCAATCACAGTGGACCATTCAAATATATAATGTAAAGAAAATCTTCATTTAGTAACGCTATTGAGCTTAATATTGGATGGTTCCGCTTGTGCATATAGTTGTAAATCATCGACATACAGGTGATAAGAGCACTTGAGGTTTAACGTTATAAGATTGATAAAAATTGAAAACAGCAGAGGTGAGAAAATAGCGCTTTGAGGGACACCGGTAAATACATGACTCTAATTGGAGACATTACAGCAAGAACGGACGGCCTATTGGCGCCCTCGAAGATATGATGAGAACCAATCCCGGGCTGCAGATGACATATTCAAGTAAGAGAGTAGAGCTAGTAAGATACTCTTATCTTACTAGCTAGGTCTACTACTACTAGGTCGACAGTATTAAAAATTACAGATGGGCAAACAATGACACTCGGAACGGAAATCGACGCACTTTGCTTTATTCATTCACAAATTGAGAACCAATATCCAACACCCTAAAGACTAATAATATAAAACAGTATTGGTAGTGTAGCTTTGAGTCGCCCAACAATTGGAACGTAAAACTTTATTTACGCCTACACCATTAGAAAAGAATGATTAATTTGAAAAATACAAGTAGTCGCAAAATATTGTTTGTAAACAATACAAGACACAAATAACACATTCATAAACTTCTAGGACTAATTTTAGATCTCCTATTAAATATAAATAACTAACGATTGATTACTAGTACAATAAAAAAGCCAAAAAAAATTAAAAGACTTTTTTATCTTTTTGTCAGATAAAAAACTTCTGCCAGTGCGTGACCCACAAATGCCAATCAATTAAAATTTTCTTTTGATTTTTCTGTCGCATATCTATATTTAACCTACAGAACTGAAACTTTAAGATCATTATATACACTGTGTCAACACTCGAGTCATCCTTTAGTCATGATATATTTTTAAAACAGACTAGAAACGTGATTTTAATGATGGCACGTGCGTCAGATAAAGTGACAAGCTCAGAGCTCTGAGCTCGCACGTGCGTCAGATCGTCCGGAGAGGCGAAAATTATTACACAAGTACTTTTTTTTTAATTGTTGCTCCTGTTGTAAAGTTTGGTAATTAATTTTTTCAAGGCCAGGCAATATACTCATAAACACGGATTACCTTGTCTGTAAAAAGTATGATGCTGATAATTTTTTTAATAGAAGCAAGGGCGGCGAATGAGCACTCAGTCCACCTGATAGTAAAGGGATGTTATGACCCATAGACACCTACATCTGTCATCGATTAAGAATCACTACGCAAATACGATATCACCTCTGAGGAGTAAGTGGAATGGACCAGTTCGTGTTTTTTTATAGGAGAGGGGGCAAACGAGCATACGGCTCACCGTACGGGTAAGTGATTACCGCCGCCCATGAACAACTGCAACACCAGGGGCATTGCAGATGCGTTGCCGGCTTTTTAAAAATGAGTACTCTCTTTCTGGAAGGTCGCTAAGTCGTATCGGTTCGGAAAAATTTCTGGTGGTAGTCGATTCCACAAGTAAGTTGTGCGAGGAAAAAAATTATTTTAAATCGCACAGTGGTGGACCGCCCGTCATCCAGATGGTATGGATGGTATCGCGAGTTTAGTCGCGATGTGCGATGGTAAAATTGTGCGGCTAGAATTAGTCCGAACAATTCCTCAGAGCACTCCCCGTGGTAAATGCGATAAAATACGCAAAGAGATGAAACATCTCTTCACAGTACCAGTGAGTTAAGCCGATCGGAAAGAGTTCGGTCGCCGACGATTCGAACAGCTCTGCGCTGGATGCGATCAAATGGAAGGAGCTGGCACTGGGGAGCCCCAGCCCAAAGATGGGAACAGCATTCCATGCATTCCAAGCATTGCGGCTGAACCTGCGCCTTGTAAAGTTGCAGGCGGTGTGCTCTGCTGAGCATGCCATGCTTTTTAGAGGCCAAATTGGTCTTCTCTTGCAAGTGACCATGAAAATGCACGGCACTCGATATGTCGGTGCCGAGGATTCCGATACTGGCTGAGGCAACAAAGGGAGTGCCTTAAAACTGAGGAGATACGACGAAGGCGTTCTTTTTAGCAATAAACGCACAAACTTTTGTCTTCTGGGAATTGAACTGGACTAGATTTAGTCGGCCCCAGTCCGAGACTTTGTTCAAAAAAATCTCGACTTCAGACACAAGTTTGTCCCGGTACTCGGCGACGTTTTCCCGAGAAATATTGGCACGGTCAGTGTATAAATCGTCACCAGTGCTGTCATTTGCATAGCAATGAATGTTACTGGTTTGCAACATGTCATTGATATATAGAAGAAACAACGTTGGCGATAGCACGCAGCCTTGTGAAACACCAGCGTTAATGGGCTTGTAATCGGAGCATGCACCGTCTACTACGACCTTGATGCTTCAATCTGCAAGAAGACTGGTGATCCAATTGCAAAATTTCTTGGGAAGCCCATGGGAAGGAAGCATCGTAAGAAGCGCTTTGTGCCAAACCCGATCGAAGGCCTTCGCTATGTCCGAACTAACGGCCAATGAGTAGAGAGTAGGAGTAACAGAAAAGACGCGTTAAAACCGGTGCCAACTCTGGAGCATACGTCTTCAGCACAATAATAGGGATGCCATCAAGCCCATTCGACTTGTTGATGTTCAGGGAGAGGAGTGCTCTGCGTACCGAGCGTTGAGTAAATAGCACGTCCTGCATGGAGCACTCACACCGCGGGATGGTCGGCGGTGGGATTCCCCCGTCATCAAGAGTCGAGTTGGACGCAAAGAGAGAGCCCAGCAGATCAGCTTTGCCCTTTGTGGTATGGGTAAGTTAGTAGTCCACCCCGTGCAGAGACGGGAGAGATAGCTGACAGAAGTTTGCTTGAACAGCCTTGGCGAGAGACCAAAATGCACGTGTTCCCGAAGGAAGACGAACTAGTTTCTCGCCAACTCTGCTGATGTGCTGTGACTTTGCCTTGACAATGACACTTTTGAAGGACCTGGAAGCTGGAGCTAAATTATATATATGCGTGACAGATACGTGAGCCCAGGCCTGGTAACACTTTTGCTTATGGCGTAATACAATTTTTGAGGAGCGACCAAACCATGGCTGGGTTCTGCCTCCGATACCACAGATGATGGAATAAATATAGTTCCATTCCCTGTAGCACCACATCAGCGACAGAATCAGCAATAACGCTGGGATCATCCGGCGAGAAGCAAACCCGCCTCCAAGGGTAGGATAACAGATGTCCTCTCTGACGTACACGCAAACTCCAGCCCGGGACACAAAGGAGTATTCTAATCTGTACCCCGGGTAGGAGTGATAGGAAGTATCAGCTGAAGAGGACACCTGTGTCTCGATTAGAAAGAGCAAGGCCAGCTTCGCTGTTTCCATATGGTAGTGGACGGCGTTAAGATTTGAATGAAATCCCCTGATGTTGCAGAAATTCACGGATAGCGTGACAGGGGGCGCCTTTGACTTATTGCTCCGTTTGCCCCGAGTAGATTTAGTCTCGCGCGGAGGGGCGGGGGAGGAATTGGGACTCCGGCCACCTGCACTCACCAGACGAAATGCAGAAGCAAAGCTACTTCACGCTGGTTTTGTGTGAGGTCCTGGTACCACCCCGGTTCGAGCCGGCTCGTGCGTGCAACAGCAAAGGCTGCCACGTGGCTCTAACAAGTGTTAAATCGCAGCGTAATGTTGTATCGTGTTACTCACTGCTATTTCACGCATGCATGCATGGTATTCTGTCCAAACCTGGTCCCTTCGCGATCATAATATCGACCCATTTGTGCTGCAGTTGTTATTTACTATAGCGCGGTTCTAACAGCCAAGCTCTACTCTCCACGTAAAAAGTGGCACAACAACCGTTTGTTTCACTCTTTTCCACATTTTTCCTTCATTTTTTAAGTTGCTGTATTTTCTCATCCTTCTAAAAGGCTGCTTTTAGGCATTCTATGATACTGAAAAGCACTTTCATCATTGCAAGACATGTTAACGCTTGAAGGATCACTCTTTGCAACTAAGACAGTTTTAGGAACAACCGCAGTATTTTAGACCTGGTAATTTTGAATGAACATCGATTTTTTTTTTCTAATAAAAAAATGTTGTTACTATTCGCCACTTAAGGCAAGCTAAGGTCTTAGATCATACAGCCTAGTCTGATTTGTATTTTGTTCACAAAACTTTTCACAATATGCTGATGCGTCACATTGCGAAGAACTTAGGAAATTTGACAGATTAGCCCAGCGGTCAGTTAATATCTCAAGGCCTTTAGACGGATAAGAAATCTGAGATATATATCACCATTGAAGCACCTGTTACATCGTTTACACTAATAATTCACCCGCGCAGACAATTTAATATACAAAATCGCACCACTTTTACGTTTCAAAATCCACTTCAAACCATTATTTAAACAATAAAAAAAAGCGGTAATCCACCGGCGGTCAAGTTCCCGCCAAAAATCACAATAAAAATATATAAACAAAAATAATATATAGGTGATCTTGTGGCACAGATAATGTATAATACGCATTATTCAACAATAGGCCAAATCCTCTTGACTACGAAAGGGAGCCATATGCACAGGAATTTTCCTTTTTAATGTTTTCCATTCAGTTGTTAATTTTATTATTTTAGTCGAATTTTGTCATCCACGGTTATACCGTGGGTAATAAGGGTGATTACATGAGAAATTGCTACACAAAAACAACGACAACACAAACAAATATTCCCACTGACGAATAACCTTTTTAAATTATTTTTAGAAGTAAGACAAGAATCATTATTTATTCGGACAATACAAGTCGCGAAGGATTAATTAGTATGATTCGTAAACATGTTTTGCGTCGCTTAATTTTTTCCGAGAAAATATTTAAATCTCGTATGAGCTCAAAATAATTAGCGATTATTTACCAGCTAAATATTTCAAACTCGGTATCGACATTTAAATTGTGTTGTCACATTCCTTGTGTTACAAAACGATGACAGCCCACTTAGCGTTGTGTTCATTTTAAAGGTGATGAAAATGTCATTTCATTTTGGGGTTCAGCTAACATTTCAAATAAATATCTTGTTATTCTTTTTCAAATACAATAAAGCTGACAAACTAGCACACAGTCCACCTGACGGTAAGTGGTTGCTGTAGCTTATAGACATCTACTTCTATCCTTGACTATGAATCAAAAAGCAGATGTGTTGTCACCCGTAAGTATTAAGATGGAATGCCTCGTTTCCAGTAAAAGGGGTTCTCTACACTCACCGTACGAAACACAGTAGCGTTAAGCTGCTATTTTACGGTATTTTGTGAGAGCGTGGTCCTTCCCCGGTCGAGCCGACCCATTGAGGTTACAATTATACTACTAATATAGCTGCAGTATGGCTCTATTCCGTATAAAAAATAAGATAAATTTTATGATTTAACTTCACAAATGCAATTTAACATACCAGTAAAATAATGCTCAAGATAAAGACTAACTTACAACATCATTTGGTTCTGAATGGATTATATAGCAAATGAATAATTCGAATTTAAGATATTGATATTTTCTCATAGGAATAAATTTTCTAATAACTCAATCTCCATTCTAGTTTAAAGATTTATTACAGCATGTCAAAAGTTCCTTGCTGAACATACAACTTCCCCCACACAGGAATATTTGCCATAGTTGCCATGTTTGGCAGGCGAGTTGGCAAACGCAATGTTTTTATTATTATTCCATTCTTGTCGGGAAGATATTGCTGCCCATCTCCTGTTTCAGTTAACATCTTTCGACACTCACGGGATAATATTGGGCAGTGAATTATCTTACGCTACCACTGCACAGCGATATGTTAATATAATTATATAAAACATTTTATATGTAGCTTCTTGTTTAGCTAAAGTTACCACAATCAAAATTAACACGTGTTTGTCATCAGTGCATACTGTGTAATATGTTAACCTATTTTATGAGCATGACTTTCATATTAGTAATATAGAACGTACAGTGAATGGAGACTACAGAGTAAATTGGGCTCTTCAGTCTATTGTGGGAAGACAGATTTTGTCAAAAAGGTAAGTATAGCAAACAGTACACAATTCTGTGTCCATACCTTAATGTATGATAGTGATATTTAGGTGTGACAAAAGATGCATGAAAGAAAAATCAACGTTGTAGAAATGCAATCATTAAGAAAGAATGTTAGGGGTGTGAGAAATTGTGTGATAAGAGAAAAGTATGGCTTACATATTGTGGCCAGGATTAAAAAAGGAATGCTTTGGCGGCTCAGACACATATGCATATAAGATGAACGAGTAAATAGTGACAAAGCAAATTAATGCTGCAGAAGTGAGTGGTAGAGTCAGCAAGGGATGCCCTAGATAGAAGTTTATCGGTCAAATTGGCGATATACTGAAGATGGACCATATCAAGCGTATCCTTAACCGACGAGCATGTATGCGTAGACACATATATATGTAGATGTAAAAGAAGCGAAAAAGGTGTATCAGGATCATGCCAAATAGCAGTTCGTAGTCTCTGCCTAACAGTCTGAGAGACAGGCGTGAGAATTTGTATATTATGTCATTTTACAGTTTTGCGCTTTTAGACTGCCAAGCATGGTAAGTGTATCAAGTGTAATGAAGTCATTCAAGAAATATATGCTAGTTAGTGTATTCTCTGAGAGACTTAAACTCATAAAGAGTACATGATTGATGGTGGAATGAGATGATCGCTACCATGCTGTTACTAAATGTTTTCATAGTAATTATGTAAAATTATAATTGTAAATTATGCTTTTAAAAAAATAGTCCCGCTAGGTTTCTTGCTGGGGCTTCCCAGGACAGAAGATTTTTCCGCACCAGTGGCAAAGCTCAAATGACTTTCAGTAAGTATTCTTGCAATCTATATTGAATAAAAATTATCTATTCTATTCATAATGATTTCTTAAGTTTACGCGAACACTACACTTAAATGAAACTAGTTTTTTTATGGATTTTATCGCGTATATTAACTTATTTTGTATTCCCGACGTTTCGAGTGCTTTACAGCACCTATGGTTACAGGGGAACCGTGGGTGCTGTAAGGTACTAAAACTAGTTTCATTTAGACTTAAATTCAGCTGTGGACTTCAATAGGACGAAGTGGAACAAAGATTTTTAAAGGGACAAATGAGCACGCGCTTCATCTGATGGTAAGTGACTACTGCTACCGATAAATATCTGAAATACCAGAGAAATTGCAGGTGCGTTGGTCTATTAGATAGAATGGACTTACATAATAATCTCAATTAAATAATTAAAAAATAATAAAGTATATTAATCAATCAACTAAAACTAACAAATCTAATGTTTGAGTTCAAGAGGTTAGAGCATGTAAATGCTTGAAAATCTTTACATAACAATAGTAGTAGGTTATAGTAGGCGTTCCCTGAAGTTCAAGGTGATGCGTTCTGAATTTTAACTTTTATTCAATTATGTAAAAAAAGTTCTTTAAATTGACGACCTATTTAATAAGCACGAATTACATTCGCATATCACTTTCATGTCTTTCAGCTGTACTCTAAGCTTTTAGGTAATTAAAATCTATTTTACTTATTTTATTAAAAGAACCATTTTACCAGAAACCAATAATTGTTATATTTTATATGGATTACATAAACTTCAACAAAGACTACTTTTCTACCGACTTCAAAAAGGAGACGGTACTCAATTCGACTGTATGTTTGTTTTATGTGTGTTACCTCATAACTTCTTTCTGGGTGAACCGATTTCGATGAATCTTTTTTCATTTGAAAGCTGGTGCTTCTCATGTGGTGTGGTGGTGATCAAGGTCTGACTAATAGTTTTTGAGTTATTCTTAATAATTTATATTGAAGTCGGTTGTACAAAATTTTTAATTTTAAATTATACTTGCATTAAATTAGTTGAAATTTGAACTGATGCTTTAATTTAATTAGTTAAAGAGTTTTATGGAAGAATTATATATGGTTATTAATTTAGGTTATAACAAACACACACCATTCACATCAATTTTCTGGTACATCCATAGCATAGTATTTTTCGAATAATATAAATTTAAATATTAAATATTCATAAATAATATCTAAAAAATAGTTTGACGAAATTTGATGTTTACGTATTAGAAAAAAAATAATTATTTCATAGTTGATGGATAAACATGGAAAGTTAAGACTTGCTACACCTTTTCATCAATATCGTTAGAGTTACAAGTTACAGGAACAAGAATTGTTCACTTCAATTATAGAATTACTGTAACAATATTTAAATACTTATACAGAACCAAAGCTCAAGTGATTTAAATCTTATTTGATTCCACTCCTATCCCCATTTGTCACTGTTTAAATTCTAATTAGACTTTTTTTTTTGTGTAAAACTGATTGAGTGACGGAGCGAAGTGTTGAAATAGATTGACAGATTTCGGATTGACGAGGCTCCTTTGTAATTAGCGAAGTGACAAGCAGCCAGAAAATGTGTAGGTAAAATAATTCACATTTTTTTAGCTCACATGTTGATTTTCACATACATAATGTTCAATTTGTTTCGAGAGATTTTTTATATTGCTCTGCTATTTATCAAGATAATGTTTTACTAAAAGAAAAATTAATTACATAAAAATGTTTCGTATTTTCTGAACCCGTTTGTTTTCTCATGTACGAGTAAAACGATCACTGTTATTATCTTAATATTGTGTCTAAAATCTGATAGTAAATACGTAATGTAATGAGCCAAAACCGTTACTTTTTTATCTACCATAAACATACACAAATACAAACTAACTTAAATCATATATTTACATACTTGTAACATTAAAATTTACTATATTATTACCATAATAAAAATAACTAAAATTATAATACAGTTCTACTCCCCGCGGACTACTTTTGAGACAAAAATAAATTTAATTACCGAAACTACTCATGCCCATTATGTGTTGCAAGTCTAGAGTATCCAATTGTACTAAATTTCGTTTAAATAGAAGTATATAAATCGATGTTTTCAATGACAATTCATTCAGAACAATTGCATTGAATTTTAGATTCTAGAACTAGAACATTTAAACTTATTTTTCAGTCGTTGTTTGTTAACAAGCATAACCGTTGCAAAATCATCAAAACCGAAAAAAGCTTAAATAATCGAAACTTACCGCCAAAATTACAGAAGAGCACAACACTAGCTTAAGCACTAGCTATAGCACTAAACTAAACTACAGCTAAGTGTAACTAAAGTAAACGTCTACACGATTCTAGTTGTAGTATAGTTTTAAAATATCATATCACAGCAGCCGACGTACCGCCATAGTGGTGGAGCGTACATGTCTATAAATACAGCGCGGAATATTACACGAAAAATTTAAGTTTACGCGCTTTAAGGTAATAAAGTTTTTTGTATATATTTTTTTTTATTTCGCTAAATACGGCATTTGGCCTTTTAGGCATACTTCTTATCTTCTTTATCAGTATTCATGACTACCGCTACGGTCTATAAAAGTCCACTACCGAACATCGGGTTCGCCATAGATTAACTGCAGTTGCAATTCGCCTGCTAAGCGTAGCAACTGTGGCAAATACGCCCCTTAAAATTAGTAGTTGCCAAAAAAGTTGTCGTAATTACGACACCGGGAGGTATTAGATTGCAGATATCTCGCAATTATGACATTACTCTCCATCGATTCTGTGTTTTTTATAGAATAAGGGTGACAAACGAGAACGTAGTCCATATCCACCAAGTGGATGCTGTGGCTCATCGACAACTACATTTATCCTAGACTAAGAATCAACATGCAGATGCGTTGTCACCCGTGAGTACTAAGATGGAACGCCCATTTCCAGTAAAAAGGGTCTCCGGTTCTCTATACTCACCATATGAAACACAGCAAGATTAAACTGCTATTTTACGCTGGTATTCTGTGAGAGCGCGGTCGCTGGTCGAGCCGACCCATTCGTGTTAGAACAATTATATAGCTGCAGCGTGGCTCTACCACGTAGGTACTGTGTATTATACATTTGATGTTATATGAGATGGTGGTGAAGAATATAACACGCTGTTTGTGTCATAAGAGGTGTATGAGAGATGTAAATTATTCGGACTGGCGACTGGAAGCAGCATCTAGGAATAGAATAAAGATGACAAACGAGCACACAATATATGTTAAGTGTTTGCTCTGGCCCATACATCTATCCTCGATTAAGAATCAAAATGTTTATGCGTTGTCACAATCCGTCTGTGATGATAAACTAGCATACAGTACACCTGATGGTAAGTGGATACTGTGGCCCATAGACATCTGCATTTATTCTCAACTAGAGAGAATCAAAGTAACGATGCGTTGTCACTCCTAAGGACTGAGATGGAATGCAGCGTTTCCAGTGAAAAGAGTCTTTGGTTCTCTACACTAACCATATGAAACCCAGCAGGATTAAACTGCTATTTTACGCTGGTGTTCTGTGAGAGCGTAGTCCTACCCCGGTCGAGCCGCCCCATTCGTGCTACAACAATTAACTAGGTTCAGAGTGGCTCTACCGCGTAGGTACTGTGTACATCTAAGTGTATTATACATCTGGTGTTAACGAGATGATAGTGAAGGATATAACACACTGTATGTGTCATAAGAGGCGACTAAAAGAAAAATCAAAATGCCATGTACACTCTCATATGTACGAGAGATGTTTAGTCACCATACGAAACACAGCATCGTCATGCGGCAATTTACGCTGGTATATTCTATAAAAGCGTTATCCTTCCCTGGCCGAGACCCATTCTATGTCACGTAATAAAAGAAAAAAAAGTTGCAAAACACGTTGTACCAACATCACCAATCCGCCTGTCAAGATATCAATTAAAATACAATTAAATTCCTAAATGTCTGATTATTCTTACCCGAATTAGACATTTAAGAATCTAACTTTTGGTGTAAGAAGTAAGAGTTTGTGTTAGGGTCTTGAGTGTAAATGGTTAAGAATATCTTCCTCTTTCCTTTTTATTATAGAAGAGAAAAGGCACAAGCATACGACATGATGGTATCACCATTGAAAATGAACCGTTGTTAAACACCGAAGGAATTACAGAATCGTTGCCGGCCTTTTAGAAAGGAGTAGGCTCTTCTCTTAAAGCTCATCTACTGAATGAACTGTGAATTTTATGTGATTTCCAATATTCTTTTTTCAATTGTCCGTGAAGTGCATGTCAAGGCAAAAAAGTGTTAATTTTATATTTAGTTTATTAGATATCTGTGTTTTGTATAGTAATGTGCAGTGGGAGCATAGATAATGATTAATGAGTATAATATATAATTATAATGAGTAATAGATAATGAGTATAATACGACACGCTTGGCGAGCGAGTAATGAAACCCGCTCGCCAAGCGTGTCAACTAAGGCAAAACACCTCTTATGAGGCAATCTATGGGGAGGCCCTATGTTCAGCGCTGGACTTTTATAGGCTGTAATGATCGAATTTCGACCACTGGACGACTACTAGTATACTATAAACTAACGACTACGGCTATACTTTTCAAATCCAAACTTCAGACACGAAGATATCATTGGCATATTTACAATTTGTAAACAAATATCTCTTGCAAATCTATAAAAAATATACCAATATAATATACAAATCATTATTTCCTAAACATTCAAGCTTTGAAGTGCAATCAAACGGATTTATCTTTGCATCATATTGGCAGTAAAAATATGTTTACGAATAACGTTATGAAATTTTGAATATCATCTATATATAGATACGAGTACATATAAAATTAGAGTGGTTGTTTGCACTACTGAAATAAGTACCTTTTAATAAGATAAAACAGTTATTTGCTTGGCATTATTTTATGAGTAAATATCTTGCACGCCTTATAACGCTAAGCGTTATGAGTACCCGTATGTCAAGAAAACATTCTAATTAATCTATCTTATATTTTCTAAAAAAAATCATTTTATATTGCTACTCTGAATAGTATTATGGAAATAACTGCCATTTTAAGGAGATTTTTGCATGCCATGCATGAATAAGCATATATAAAAAATGTTATCTCTCTGTCTGTCTGCCTATCCGTATATATATATATATATATATATATATATATATATATATATAGATATAATTTTTGGAATGAAAAAATAGATAGCAATGCCAGGAAAGATCTAGGCTATATTTTATCAGAAAAACCTGGTCATAAAAAAAGAATAATATATTAAATGATCTTTGATTATCTTAAATCTAAATAACGCTACATTAATAGATCCTATCCAGACAAAGCCGGGTCAGGTTGCTAGTTACAAATAAATTAATAAATTCATTTATATAGTTAAAACATTTGATGACGAAGTATCAAAGTTTTTACTTACAATACAGGTTAGTGATGCCCGCCTACTTCTCATGAGGTCTAGATTTAACGAACTCATTTGCAAAGAGTTTACCGGGAAAGAACCACGTTCGCGCATAATACCAAAGTAAAATATTCAACCCGACTTCTATTCTTGTCATGACACCATTATTGTTTCGCGGATATCGTAGATACTCGTATGTCTGTCTGATATATTAAAGAATTAAACATAACCTTTAATTTTTCAGACATGCGGTAGAGTTACGGTAAAGCTACGTGGCTGCAGAACGAATAGAACGGCTCGACCAGAGAAGGACACTCTCACAGAATACTAGCGTAATATAAGTCTAATGCTGCTGTAACACGTGCTAGGCGGTAAAGGAAAACATTGTGAGGAAATCTGACTGTCTCAGAAATAACAAAAAAAAATATTTCGAAGACATGTGAAGTTCGCAAACAGGCATTGGGGCAGCGCGGCGGCAAAATTTCCTTGCCCTAAAACCCTCTCATAAATGAGAGCAGGCCTGTGCCTAGCAGTGGGACGTAGATATATATTTTAATTTTAGTTTTAATTCTGCTGTGTTTCGTCTCTTGACTGACGAAAACCGAAACCACATTTTTAATAGTAATGAGACATTCCATCTCAGTCCTCAGAGACTTTTGATTCTAAAAATAAATGCTAGGAGAATAGGGTCTAATAGCCACATCACCAGTCGTCTGGGTCATCTGGCTGACATCAAAAAATGCATCGTAAAACACTCAATTGTTAAATTGTACAGACTGTGGTGATGGGTAGATTAATCAGCGTGTTGAATATATGAATGATACCCACTCCACAAAGACGTATATGGGCCTACTAATATAAGGTAACAAAAGTATTGTAATACAATTTGAGTCAGAATGCAGAGCAAGGAATCGCCGCATTGCTCGGCCAGGGTGGTGCGCAGTAATTCATTGCTCTGTGGCATCCCTGTATTTCTCTACTCCAGATTGGCTGTCCGCTGTTTTTGTTTATAAAACAGAAGTGACTAACGAACTTACAGTCCACCTGATGGTAAGTGGTTAGTACAGCCCATGAATACCTGCTGCCAAATTCAAGCAAAGAAGACTACAGATTCGTTGTAACCTCTGTAGAATTAGATGGAATGTGAGGCAACTAATTATAGAATTATATCTATATCGTTCAGTTCCCGCACGTCTATGGGTACCTCTATAGGTCCCGTAGCGGTAATGCCGAAACAGACCGACTCGTCGACCACGTCCAAATGGCTACAGATTCCTTGCTACAACAGGTCCCATCCGCAGAGATCGTGATCCTTGGCAATTGTAACGTCCACCACGCCGTATGGCTCGGTTCACGTTTAACCGATCATGCGGGGAAATCTGTTCATGATTTTGCCTTGGAATATGGTCTGACACTACTGGTTACTTCGCCTACGCGGATTCTAGATGTGGAGGATCATGCACCTTCCCTGTTAGACTTTCTGCGGACATCCGGACAAATATCAGGTCTCCATCGACGCCACTTGGTGGTGCCACTCACGCCGAAATTGCAGTTGCTTTCTGCAGCCTGCTGCCGTGTTTGGCACTATAGGTCGGCCGATTGGGATGGGATGCGGTCTTTCTTTGCATCCTACCCTTGATTGGTTTACTTCTCGCCGGACGATCCCAACGTTGTTGCTAATTCTGTTACTGATGTGGTACATCAGGGTATGGAACTTTTTATTCCTTCCTCTGTGGTGCCCATCAGAGGTAGATCTCAGCCATGGTTTGTTCGCTCCTGCAAAGTCGAAAGAATTGGCGAAAAACTAGTTCGCCTTCCTTTGGGAACCCGTGGATTCTGGTCTCTCGCCAAGGCTGTCCAAGGAAACTTCTGTCAGCCATCTCTTCCATCTTTGCACAGGGAGGGCGACTCACTGGCCCATGCCGCAAAGGAGAAAGCCGATCTGCTAGGCTCTTTATTTGCTTCCAACTCGACTCTCGATGACGGGGGAATTCGCCGACCATCCCGCAGTGTGAGTGCTCCATGCCGGATGTGCGGTTCACACAGCGCTCGGTTCGCAAAGCACTCCTCTAAATAATAGGCCCATATTTTTTTATAACTTGTTTTCCTAGAGTATTATACCATTTTGGAATATTGGTTAGTTGCGTCAATTTTTAAAAAAACTTGCCATACTAGTGTTCATACTTTTTATTTACACCACGATAAGTTAAATTTGGTTAAAAGTAAAAGTCTTCAAAAAATTTAGGGAATAAAATAAGTTTCATTAATTTTCGTGATAAAACAAGAGTTATTCTGGAGTTTTTAAGAATTGTGGTAGATAGCAGTACTATTCAGGTTGCCTATAAAAAAAAAGAAAAAAATATTTAAAAAATTGTGGTCATGTTAGTGAAAAATATCATAAACGGTCCCAATTTCTGAAGAATTTCATTTTTTTTATATAACTTAAAATATAATTGGGATATATTTTTTTTTCTTTTTTTACCCGATTAGTCCGGGGCAGGTCTATCCTCCGGTGTTGGCTTATCGTTGAATTTTGGGACACGTTGTATATATATACATCTACGGATACGTCTGCCCACCCTCCAACCACGCAAACAATCGTTGGCCACCGCACCATGAGGGTGACAAACGACCATGTTGCGAGGCTGTATATCATCAAGGAGCAGGCTTAAACATGTTTAAGGGAGGCGAGTTGGAAACATTTGTTTGTTCATTCAGCAGAGCAACGTTACCGCTATTATTTTTTAATATCTCTAACTGTTTCAGCAGACACAGTCGTAGTCCTTTATTACAAGTATGTAAGACTTTAAAGGAGTGGTAGGCTGTGTCCAGTGTCCAAGAGATATTTAGCGAAATGTGATTTATCGGGATTACAATTCCTGTATGCGGCTAAATGCTCTTTATAACGTGTTTCGAAGTTGCGATCAGTCTGACCCACGTGACCGCTTGGCATTTCCCACAAAGAAGTTTATAAACACCAGACTTTAGATGAACATCTAACTTATCTTTATTATTACAGATATTCCTAAGTGAATTGTTTGTTTTGAACGCCACGTAAACACCACTCTGCCGAAGAGTATTAGCTATTTTTTCAGAAATGGAACCTAAGTAGATCAAACTGCCAACATATCGACGATCACTTTGAGGTTTAACCGTGTACAGAGAATTGCGAACGACAAGCTTTTGTTTCTTTTTGATTGCATTGTCAATGCTATTCTTTGAATAACCGTTAGAGAACGCAATTTGATAAATCACATTAAGCTGTTTTAAATAATATTATTTGTGTCAAAACGGATCGAAGGCCTTCGCAATGTCCAAACTAACGGCCAATGCCTCCTCCTTGGACTCTACTGCCTCCGCCCATCTATGGTCAGGTAGACCAGAAGATCACCAGCTGATCAACCCCGACGAAAATCACTAATCCGCTGGTGATCTTCAAAGTACCCCATGAGCTGGCAGTTTGTAATGGATTCCATTGTTTTGGAGAACAAGGAGGTGATAGCGATAGGCCTGTAGTTAGACGGGTCTGAGCGGTCGCCTTTTTTAGGGATCGGGTGGACAAAAGCAATCTTCCATGATTTCGGGATTACGTCTAGGGAGTAGCAGTACCGGAACCGAAAGTAATCTTAGCGGTCAGCCACCGCAGAGTCTACATCACTTGCAGATGCCTCGAGTAGAGGCGAAACACGTGTCGTATTGTCGTCAGTGGTATGTCTTTCTTAGTGTAGTGGTGTTGGGAGTAGTGGTGCTAGGATTAGTGGTTACGGGGATAGTGCAAGCAATTGAGGGATGGCGGGAGGTGCTCTTCAAAATAGGTAAGACACATCATTTTATTTTATCGAGCGGATGTACGCAAGGTAACTTTTACCAACATTAAGACGCGTTAGAACCGGTGCCAACTCCGGAGCACACCTCCTCAGCACAATTGGGGGGATTCCGTCAGGCCCACTCGACTTGTGGATGTCCAGAGAGAGGAGTGCTTTGCGAACCGAGCGCTGTGTGAACCGCACATCCGGCATGGAGCACTCACACTGCGGGATGGTCGGCGAATTCCCCCGTCATCGCGAGTCGAGTTGGAAGCAAATAAAGAGCCTAGCAGATCGGCTTTCTCCTTTGCGGCATGGGCCAGTGAGTCGCCCTCCCTGTGCAAAGATGGAAGAGATGGCTGACAGAAGTTTCCTTGGACAGCCTTGGCGAGAGACCAGAATCCACGGGTTCCCAAAGGAAGGCGAACTAGTTTTTCGCCAATTCTTTCGACTTTGCAGGAGCGAACAAACCATGGCTGAGATCTACCTCTGATGGGCACCACAGAGGAAGGAATAAAAAGTTCCATACCCTGATGTACCACATCAGTAACAGAATTAGCAACAACGTTGGGATCGTCCGGCGAGAAGTAAACCAATCAAGGGTAGGATGCAAAGAAAGACCGCATCCCATCCCAATCGGCCGACCTATAGTGCCAAACACGGCAGCAGGCTGCAGAAAGCAACTGCAATTTCGGCGTGAGTGGCACCACCAAGTGGCGTCGATGGAGACCTGATATTTGTCCGGATGTCCGCAGAAAGTCTAACAGGGAAGGTGCATGATCCTCCACATCTAGAATCCGCGTAGGCGAAGTAACCAGTAGTGTCAGACCATATTCCAAGGCAAAATCATGAACAGATTTCCCCGCATGATCGGTTAAACGTGAACCGAGCCATACGGCGTGGTGGACGTTACAATTGCCAAGGATCACGATCTCTGCGGATGGGACCTGTTGTAGCAAGGAATCTGTAGCCATTTGGACGTGGTCGACGAGTCGGTCTGTTTCGGCATTACCGCTACGGGACCTATAGAGGTACCCATAGACGTGCGGGAACTGAACGATATAGATATAATTCTATAATTAGTTGCCTCACATTCCATCTAATTCTACAGAGGTTACAACGAATCTGTAGTCTTCTTTGCTTGAATTTGGCAGCAGGTATTCATGGGCTGTACTAACCACTTACCATCAGGTGGACTGTAAGTTCGTTAGTCACTTCTGTTTTATAAACAAAAACAGCGGACAGCCAATCTGGAGTAGAGAAATACAGGGATGCCACAGAGCAATGAATTACTGCGCACCACCCTGGCCGAGCAATGCGGCGATTCCTTGCTCTGCATTCTGACTCAAATTGTATTACAATACTTTTGTTACCTTATATTAGTAGGCCCATATACGTCTTTGTGGAGTGGGTATCATTCATATATTCAACACGCTGATTAATCTACCCATCACCACAGTCTGTACAATTTAACAATTGAGTGTTTTACGATGCATTTTTTGATGTCAGCCAGATGACCCAGACGACTGGTGATGTGGCTATTAGACCCTATTCTCCTAGCATTTATTTTTAGAATCAAAAGTCTCTGAGGACTGAGATGGAATGTCTCATTACTATTAAAAATGTGGTTTCGGTTTTCGTCAGTCAAGAGACGAAACACAGCAGAATTAAAACTAAAATTAAAATATATATCTACGTCCCACTGCTAGGCACAGGCCTGCTCTCATTTATGAGAGGGTTTTAGGGCAAGGAAATTTTGCCGCCGCGCTGCCCCAATGCCTGTTTGCGAACTTCACATGTCTTCGAAATATTTTTTTTTGTTATTTCTGAGACAGTCAGATTTCCTCACAATGTTTTCCTTTACCGCCTAGCACGTGTTACAGCAGCATTAGACTTATATTACGCTAGTATTCTGTGAGAGTGTCCTTCTCTGGTCGAGCCGTTCTATTCGTTCTGCAGCCACGTAGCTTTACCGTAACTCTACCGCATGTCTGAAAAATTAAAGGTTATGTTTAATTCTTTAATATATCAGACAGACATACGAGTATCTACGATATCCGCGAAACAATAATGGTGTCATGACAAGAATAGAAGTCGGGTTGAATATTTTACTTTGGTATTATGCGCGAACGTGGTTCTTTCCCGGTAAACTCTTTGCAAATGAGTTCGTTAAATCTAGACCTCATGAGAAGTAGGCGGGCATCACTAACCTGTATTGTAAGTAAAAACTTTGATACTTCGTCATCAAATGTTTTAACTATATAAATGAATTTATTAATTTATTTGTAACTAGCAACCTGACCCGGCTTTGTCTGGATAGGATCTATTAATGTAGCGTTATTTAGATTTAAGATAATCAAAGATCATTTAATATATTATTCTTTTTTTATGACCAGGTTTTTCTGATAAAATATAGCCTAGATCTTTCCTGGCATTGCTATCTATTTTTTCATTCCAAAAATTATATCTATATATATATATATATATATATACGGATAGGCAGACAGACAGAGAGATAACATTTTTTATATATGCTTATTCATGCATGGCATGCAAAAATCTCCTTAAAATGGCAGTTATTTCCATAATACTATTCAGAGTAGCAATATAAAATGATTTTTTTTGGAAAATATAAGATAGATTAATTAGAATGTTTTCTTGACATACGGGTACTCATAACGCTTAGCGTTATAAGGCGTGCAAGATATTTACTCATAAAATAATGCCAAGCAAATAACTGTTTTATCTTATTAAAAGGTACTTATTTCAGTAGTGCAAACAACCACTCTAATTTTATATGTACTCGTATCTATATATAGATGATATTCAAAATTTCATAACGTTATTCGTAAACATATTTTTACTGCCAATATGATGCAAAGATAAATCCGTTTGATTGCACTTCAAAGCTTGAATGTTTAGGAAATAATGATTTGTATATTATATTGGTATATTTTTTATAGATTTGCAAGAGATATTTGTTGCCTTAGTTGACACGCTTGGCGAGCGAGTAATGAAACCCGCTCGCCAAGCGTGTCAACTAAGGCAAAACACCTCTTATGAGGCAATCTATGGGGAGGCCCTATGTTCAGCGCTGGACTTTTATAGGCTGTAATGATCGAATTTCGACCACTGGACGACTACTAGTATACTATAAACTAACGACTACGGCTATACTTTTCAAATCCAAACTTCAGACACGAAGATATCATTGGCATATTTACAATTTGTAAACAAATATCTCTTGCAAATCTATAAAAAATATACCAATATAATATACAAATCATTATTTCCTAAACATTCAAGCTTTGAAGTGCAATCAAACGGATTTATCTTTGCATCATATTGGCAGTAAAAATATGTTTACGAATAACGTTATGAAATTTTGAATATCATCTATATATAGATACGAGTACATATAAAATTAGAGTGGTTGTTTGCACTACTGAAATAAGTACCTTTTAATAAGATAAAACAGTTATTTGCTTGGCATTATTTTATGAGTAAATATCTTGCACGCCTTATAACGCTAAGCGTTATGAGTACCCGTATGTCAAGAAAACATTCTAATTAATCTATCTTATATTTTCTAAAAAAAATCATTTTATATTGCTACTCTGAATAGTATTATGGAAATAACTGCCATTTTAAGGAGATTTTTGCATGCCATGCATGAATAAGCATATATAAAAAATGTTATCTCTCTGTCTGTCTGCCTATCCGTATATATATATATATATATATATATATATATATATATATATATATATATATAGATATAATTTTTGGAATGAAAAAATAGATAGCAATGCCAGGAAAGATCTAGGCTATATTTTATCAGAAAAACCTGGTCATAAAAAAAGAATAATATATTAAATGATCTTTGATTATCTTAAATCTAAATAACGCTACATTAATAGATCCTATCCAGACAAAGCCGGGTCAGGTTGCTAGTTACAAATAAATTAATAAATTCATTTATATAGTTAAAACATTTGATGACGAAGTATCAAAGTTTTTACTTACAATACAGGTTAGTGATGCCCGCCTACTTCTCATGAGGTCTAGATTTAACGAACTCATTTGCAAAGAGTTTACCGGGAAAGAACCACGTTCGCGCATAATACCAAAGTAAAATATTCAACCCGACTTCTATTCTTGTCATGACACCATTATTGTTTCGCGGATATCGTAGATACTCGTATGTCTGTCTGATATATTAAAGAATTAAACATAACCTTTAATTTTTCAGACATGCGGTAGAGTTACGGTAAAGCTACGTGGCTGCAGAACGAATAGAACGGCTCGACCAGAGAAGGACACTCTCACAGAATACTAGCGTAATATAAGTCTAATGCTGCTGTAACACGTGCTAGGCGGTAAAGGAAAACATTGTGAGGAAATCTGACTGTCTCAGAAATAACAAAAAAAAATATTTCGAAGACATGTGAAGTTCGCAAACAGGCATTGGGGCAGCGCGGCGGCAAAATTTCCTTGCCCTAAAACCCTCTCATAAATGAGAGCAGGCCTGTGCCTAGCAGTGGGACGTAGATATATATTTTAATTTTAGTTTTAATTCTGCTGTGTTTCGTCTCTTGACTGACGAAAACCGAAACCACATTTTTAATAGTAATGAGACATTCCATCTCAGTCCTCAGAGACTTTTGATTCTAAAAATAAATGCTAGGAGAATAGGGTCTAATAGCCACATCACCAGTCGTCTGGGTCATCTGGCTGACATCAAAAAATGCATCGTAAAACACTCAATTGTTAAATTGTACAGACTGTGGTGATGGGTAGATTAATCAGCGTGTTGAATATATGAATGATACCCACTCCACAAAGACGTATATGGGCCTACTAATATAAGGTAACAAAAGTATTGTAATACAATTTGAGTCAGAATGCAGAGCAAGGAATCGCCGCATTGCTCGGCCAGGGTGGTGCGCAGTAATTCATTGCTCTGTGGCATCCCTGTATTTCTCTACTCCAGATTGGCTGTCCGCTGTTTTTGTTTATAAAACAGAAGTGACTAACGAACTTACAGTCCAACTGATGGTAAGTGGTTAGTACAGCCCATGAATACCTGCTGCCAAATTCAAGCAAAGAAGACTACAGATTCGTTGTAACCTCTGTAGAATTAGATGGAATGTGAGGCAACTAATTATAGAATTATATCTATATCGTTCAGTTCCCGCACGTCTATGGGTACCTCTATAGGTCCCGTAGCGGTAATGCCGAAACAGACCGACTCGTCGACCACGTCCAAATGGCTACAGATTCCTTGCTACAACAGGTCCCATCCGCAGAGATCGTGATCCTTGGCAATTGTAACGTCCACCACGCCGTATGGCTCGGTTCACGTTTAACCGATCATGCGGGGAAATCTGTTCATGATTTTGCCTTGGAATATGGTCTGACACTACTGGTTACTTCGCCTACGCGGATTCTAGATGTGGAGGATCATGCACCTTCCCTGTTAGACTTTCTGCGGACATCCGGACAAATATCAGGTCTCCATCGACGCCACTTGGTGGTGCCACTCACGCCGAAATTGCAGTTGCTTTCTGCAGCCTGCTGCCGTGTTTGGCACTATAGGTCGGCCGATTGGGATGGGATGCGGTCTTTCTTTGCATCCTACCCTTGATTGGTTTACTTCTCGCCGGACGATCCCAACGTTGTTGCTAATTCTGTTACTGATGTGGTACATCAGGGTATGGAACTTTTTATTCCTTCCTCTGTGGTGCCCATCAGAGGTAGATCTCAGCCATGGTTTGTTCGCTCCTGCAAAGTCGAAAGAATTGGCGAAAAACTAGTTCGCCTTCCTTTGGGAACCCGTGGATTCTGGTCTCTCGCCAAGGCTGTCCAAGGAAACTTCTGTCAGCCATCTCTTCCATCTTTGCACAGGGAGGGCGACTCACTGGCCCATGCCGCAAAGGAGAAAGCCGATCTGCTAGGCTCTTTATTTGCTTCCAACTCGACTCTCGATGACGGGGGAATTCGCCGACCATCCCGCAGTGTGAGTGCTCCATGCCGGATGTGCGGTTCACACAGCGCTCGGTTCGCAAAGCACTCCTCTCTCTGGACATCCACAAGTTGAGTGGGCCTGACGGAATCCCCCCAATTGTGCTGAGGAGGTGTGCTCCGGAGTTGGCACCGGTTCTAACGCGTCTTAATGTTGGTAAAAGTTACCTTGCGTACATCCGCTCGATAAAATAAAATGATGTGTCTTACCTATTTTGAAGAGCACCTCCCGCCATCCCTCAATTGCTTGCACTATCCCCGTAACCACTAATCCTAGCACCACTACTCCCAACACCACTACACTAAGAAAGACATACCACTGACGACAATACGACACGTGTTTCGCCTCTACTCGAGGCATCTGCAAGTGATGTAGACTCTGCGGTGGCTGACCGCTAAGATTACTTTCGGTTCCGGTACTGCTACTCCCTAGACGTAATCCCGAAATCATGGAAGATTGCTTTTGTCCACCCGATCCCTAAAAAAGGCGACCGCTCAGACCCGTCTAACTACAGGCCTATCGCTATCACCTCCTTGTTCTCCAAAACAATGGAATCCATTACAAACTGCCAGCTCATGGGGTACTTTGAAGATCACCAGCTGATTAGTGACGGCCTATAGGATTTTCGTCGGGGTTGATCAGCTGGTGATCTTCTGGTCTACCTGACCATAGATGGGCGGAGGCAGTAGAGTCCAAGGAGGAGGCATTGGCCGTTAGTTTGGACATTGCGAAGGCCTTCGATCCGTTTTGACACAAATAATATTATTTAAAACAGCTTAATGTGATTTATCAAATTGCGTTCTCTAACGGTTATTCAAAGAATAGCATTGACAATGCAATCAAAAAGAAACAAAAGCTTGTCGTTCGCAATTCTCTGTACACGGTTAAACCTCAAAGTGATCGTCGATATGTTGGCAGTTTGATCTACTTAGGTTCCATTTCTGAAAAAATAGCTAATACTCTTCGGCAGAGTGGTGTTTACGTGGCGTTCAAAACAAACAATTCACTTAGGAATATCTGTAATAATAAAGATAAGTTAGATGTTCATCTAAAGTCTGGTGTTTATAAACTTCTTTGTGGCAAATGCCAAGCGGTCACGTGGGTCAGACTGATCGCAACTTCGAAACACGTTATAAAGAGCATTTAGCCGCATACAGGAATTGTAATCCCGATAAATCACATTTCGCTAAATATCTCTTGGACACTGGACACAGCCTACCACTCCTTTAAAGTCTTACATACTTGTAATAAAGGACTACGACTGTGTCTGCTGAAACAGTTAGAGATATTAAAAAATAATAGCGGTAACGTTGCTCTGCTGAATGAACAAACAAATGTTTCCAACTCGCCTCCCTTAAACATGTTTAAGCCTGCTCCTTGATGATATACAGCCTCGCAACATGGTCGTTTGTCACCCTCATGGTGCGGTGGCCAACGATTGTTTGCGTGGTTGGAGGGTGGGCAGACGTATCCGTAGATGTATATATATACAACGTGTCCCAAAATTCAACGATAAGCCAACACCGGAGGATAGACCTGCCCCGGACTAATCGGGTAAAAAAAGAAAAAAAATATATCCCAATTATATTTTAAGTTATATAAAAAAAATGAAATTCTTCAGAAATTGAGACCGTTTATGATATTTTTCACTACCATGACCACAATTTTTTAAATATTTTTTTCTTTTTTTTTATAGGCAACCTGAATAGTACTGCTATCTACCACAATTCTTAAAAACTCCAGAATAACTCTTGTTTTATCACGAAAATTAATGAAACTTATTTTATTCCCTAAATTTTTTGAAGACTTTTACTTTTAACCAAATTTAACTTATCGTGGTGTAAATAAAAAGTATGAACACTAGTATGGCAAGTTTTTTTAAAAATTGACGCAACTAACCAATATTCCAAAATGGTATAATACTCTAGGAAAACAAGTTATAAAAAAATATGGGCCTATTATTTCTTAACAGGGGCCAAATGACGGTCGGGTGTAATAAAAGTATTATTTCTTGAAAAATGTTTAATATTTCAAAACAAATGGTACAAACAGTTTCACGTGTAATTTATTAAGTTATTAACATTATAGCAAATGTTCGAACTGTTTGCCACCAGCATTAATACATGCACGACATCGCCTTAAAAATGATCGTTTTATTTGTCTTGCATATCTTCTGCTATTAATGTAATCAGCAGCCTGAGTGATATTTCGACGAAGCTCGTCCAATGTCACAATGGGTTTTGAGTAGACCCTGTTTTTAAGACAACCCCAATAGAAGAAGTCCAGGGGGTTCAAATCGGGTGAACGGGGTGGCCATAAGATAGGACCAAGTCGCCCGATCCAACGCCCTGGATACTCTTGATTTAAATATTCTCGCACAGGACGGGCATAATGTGCTGGGCAACCATCATTTTGGAACCACATGTTTTGAAGATCACTTAAGGGCACGTCGTTTAACAATTCTTGCAAGTCATTTTGTAAAAAGTTTAAATAACTATTGCCATCTAAGTTTCCTTGTAACTGAAAGGGCCCAATTACTTTTCCATTTAATATGCCGGTCCATAGGTTAACCTTGAATTGATATTGGGATTTGTCTTGTCTCATCAAGTGTGGATTTTCATTACTCCAACTATGTAGATTGTGAAGATTTAAATACCCATCTTTCTTGCACGTTGTTTCATCCGACCATAGAATTTTGTCTAGGAAGTGGGGATCTTCACTGTGCCTTTGCAGCATTACACGGCAAAATGTGACCCGTAGCGGATAGTCCCGCGGTAATAACGTCTGCACACGCCTGTAGTGATATGGGTGAAGCTTGTGACGTTTTAATATTCGATGTGCAGAACTTTTCGGGATTCCTGTAGCTTCTTCTATGGCACGTACCGAAGTAGTCGAGTCATTTTCTATCTCCTTGAGAACTTCTTCATCACGATCCAATCTAGGTCTTCCAGCGCTGCTCCTATTGGATGGCATACGACCCTCCGAAAACGCTTGATGCACATTAATAAACACTCGATAATCAGGATATCTTTGAGCATTTGGGTATCTTTCTGGATACAGTCTGCTAGCAGCGTTAGCATTACATCGGCATTCTCCATAGATTAAATGCATATTAGCGTATTCCTGTGGTGTGTACGGTTGCGGCATGTTAAACGCCAAACAGTCCAAAATGCGCCAGAACTCTAAATCACAAAACACACAATCGTAGTCCAAGATAATGCCAGGTCAGTTCAGTTTGCAGATCACTTCCAGTCCAAATAATGCCAGGTCAGTTAAGTTTGCAGGTCGATTCCAGTCCAAAAAGCCAAGCCAAAAGTCGATAGTATGTACGAGGGCCACGTAAGTTGAATTGGGTACGGTGCGCAGTAAACAAAGGAGCAGAGCGTACTGAACCGACTTGCTGAGAATAATAACAGCTTCTCTACCTGCCCTGTTGTTGTCTCTTTTTAACGTAAATATCTCTATCTATCTATCTCTCTCTAACATCTAAGGTATTAATGCCCCATTCGAATTCCTAGAAATTGTAACAGGAACCCATTTTGGGCATGTAGTAAAAGTGATTACTGACAATTACAATTTAAGGAATTTGGCCCCTGTTAAGAAATAATAGGCCCATATTTTTTTATAACTTGTTTTCCTAGAGTATTATACCATTTTGGAATATTGGTTAGTTGCGTCAATTTTTAAAAAAACTTGCCATACTAGTGTTCATACTTTTTTTTTACACCACGATAAGTTAAATTTGGTTAAAAGTAAAAGTCTTCAAAAATTTAGGGAATAAAATAAGTTTCATTAATTTTCGTGATAAAACAAGAGTTATTCTGGAGTTTTTAAGAATTTTGGTAGATAGCAGTACTATTCATGTTGCCTATAAAAAAAAAAGAAAAATATATTTAAAAAATTGTGGTCATGGTAGTGAAAAATATCATAAACGGTCTCAATTTCTGAAGAATTTCATTTTTTTTATATAACTTAAAATATAATTGGGATATATTTTTTTTTCTTTTTTTACCCGATTAGTCCGGGGCAGGTCTATCCTCCGGTGTTGGCTTATCGTTGAATTTTGGGACACGTTGATATATTGATCGATCGCATGACGTAATCGCTCCCTACGTAAATGGAGCGCGGTTGCATCAGCAAGCAGTATAAATAGCAGTAGTTTCGGCTCGCCGCTCACTTAGCGGCCAGCCTCCGAAGAGTTTACTTAACCTGAGGATGCTTCGTGTAGAGGCGAAACACGTGTCGTATTTTCGAGAGTGGTGTGTCGTGCCTAGTGTGGTGGTGCTGGGGATGGTAGTGCTGGGATTGACGGCGACAGGTATAGTGCGCGCGATTGAGGGAGGGTGGGAGGTCCCTTTAAAACTGGGCAGGACACATCATTTTCTTTCTTTACGTGGAATTAAGCAATTTAATTTATAACAACATTATTATAACGCGGATATTTGCGAAGTAAATTTTTCTAAAATCTTTTATATAATGGATTTCCGCAAAGTAACGCCTGATTCTATCAATAAACAAAGTGCTTCTTTCAAAGCTCCCTTCCTATGGGACTTCCCGAAAAATTCTACAATTGGATCACCAGCTTTCTTGCAGATCGGAGTATCAAGGTCGTTATAGACGGTGCATGCTCTGACTATAAGCCTACCAACGCTGTTTCTTCTTCATATCAATGATATGTTCCGAAGCGGTAACATTCATTGCTATGCAGATGACAGCACTGGTGATGCTCTATACACAGGCCGTGCCAATATTTCTCAGGAAAACGTTGCCGAGTACCAGAACAAACTTGTGTTTGAAGTCGAGTCTTTGCTGAACAAAGTTTCGTATTGGGGGCGACTAAATCTAGTACAGCTTAATCCTCAGATGACACAAGTTTGCGCATTTACCGCTAAAAATAACCCCTTTGTCGTATCTCCTCAGTTTTAAGGCAATCCCCTTGTTGCCTCAGCCAGTATCGGAATCCTCAGTGTCAACACATCGAGTAACGTGCAGTTTCGTGGTCACTTGGAAGAGAAGGCCAAATTGGCCTCTGAAAAGCTTGGCGTGATCAGCAGAGCGGGACAGTATCCCATGCCAGCACACCGCCTGCAACTTTACAAGGCGCAGGTTTGGCCTAACATGGAATACTGTTCCCATATCTGGGCTGGGGCTACCCAGTGCCAGCTCTTTCCACTTGACCGCATCCAGCGCAGAACGGCTCGAATCGTTGAAGACCGAGTCCTTTCCGATCGGCTGGATTCACTGGCGGTGCGAAGAGATGTTGCATCCCTTTGCATTTTCTTTCGCATTTACCACGGGGAGTGCTCTGAGGAATTGTTCGGATTAATCCCAGGAAATTCCTACAAAGGAATCCTGCCATTATAGGGAGGATTTCTACCTTTGACGCTGTTGCCTATGGCCAGTGTATTTTACAACTACGATAAACAAGATGGTCGTACCACCATTGGAAGAAATTACATTTTTGTGTCATTTCCCACAGTTGTCTCTTATGATACCCCTGGGACAAAATGGGGTGAAGGATTCTCTTACTCCGCGATGACACGGCCTATCATATCATATTATTTGAGGAAATATTACTTGTAATGCTTGATAGCTGGTGCATCCTTGAGAAGGCTATGTGGACAGTGGACATGGTCGTTGTAATATGTATTGACCGTATCTAAAGCATAAGCGATTCTCAGCCTTGTAGTAACGTAAAGACCCAACAATTTTGAATCATTGCTAAAAAAAGTTAAGTGAAGTAACGTCCCACTACCACCCCCACCCAGTACATATTTATTTATTCACAAATTGCGTTACATGTGACTTAGAGACTAAACAAAACATGCAAGTTCTAACAATCACATGCACCTCGAAAGGCATAGCAATGAACAGGAGAGGGGCAGACACTTAAAAATTCTTTTCCTCAATGTATTCATTAACGGAATAATAACTTTTTAAAGGCTTTTATGTATTCCGGCAATTTATTATAAATTTTTATTGACATCGTGTAAGGACCTGTACTGTGTAATTTTAATTTAGATTTTGGTTGCAAAAGGTTATTCTTATAGCGAGGTACGTTGTGTCGGGACGCGTCTATGATTTTGGTGTAAAAACTTGGGTGTCTTTTTACAAATTTACATATTTCTAATATATATAGACGTGCCGTGTAGTGGCGGTATGCCGTGTAGTGGCGGTTAAGAATATCCACTACCCCATATCTTCCCTTGGGTGTCGTAAAAGGCGACAAAGGGAAACAGGCAGGAGATGTGCAGCAGCATCTTCCTGATAACAGCAAAAATACAATAAAAAACTGCGGTTGCCAACCCGCTCGCCAAGCGTGGCAACTATGGCAAATACCCCCCTATGAATGAATGTACGAGTAACAAAGAGACGCCCCCTAGTTCCCGGTGGCCCCGCTATTCCTGGCTACGGTGGCGACCATGGTAACGGCGGGCAGGGGGTGCTAAGAATCTCCGGTGGAGGTTCGGTTGCCACCTACGACGACTCGACCTGGTAACATACAACGCACGCACCCTGAGGACTGACGAGAAGATTGTGGAGCTGGAAGAAGAGGTAGACAAGTTACATACATATATACATACATACATATAATCACGCCTCTTTCCCGTGGGGGTAGGCAGAGACCAGTTCTTTCCACAGACAAGTTACGCTGGCATATTATAGGATTATCCGAAGTCCGAAGAGAGGGGGAGGAAACGGTAATCCTCGAATCCGGCAACTTGTTCTATTACCGGGAGGGCGACCATCTGTCCCAAGGAGGTGTCGGATTTATCGTCCACAAGTCTCTCGTTAACAACGTTGTAAAGATTGAGAGTGTGTCGACGAGGGTTGCGTACCTTATACTCAGAATCACCAAACGGTATTCGCTGAAGGTCATACAGGTTTACGCACCAACCTCGGCACACCCCGATGAGGAGGTGGAGGAAATGTTTGAGGATATCTCTAGAGCCATGCATTCCTACAAAACCAAATATACGGTGTTAATGGGAGACTTCAATGCAAAACTAGGCACAAGAGAGAATGGTGAGCTGAAAGTAGGGTAATTTGGAATAGGGCAACGGAACCCAAGGGGCCAGCAGCTGGCCGACTTCATGGAGAAAGAGGGACTCTTTATGATGAACTCTTTCTTCCAGAAGCGGCCCCACAGGTAGTGGACCTGGTCGAGCCCCGACGGTTCGACAAAAAATGAGATTGACTTCATTATGACGATCAGATGACAACTGTTCAGTGATGTCTCAGTGATCGCGAGGGTGAAAACCGGCAGCGATCACCGAATGGTTAGAGGCACACTGAACCTAAACGTTGGAGAGGTCTCGTCTAATGAAGTCAACGCTCCGTCCCCCTCGTGCTCTAATCCAAAGTCCCGAAACCTTTCAGCTCGAGTCACAAAACCGTTTTCAGTGCCTAGAAGACTGCAATGAAGTGGACGATATGAATGACAAGCTCGTGGAAACTGTCCATGCGGTCGCAGCTAAGTTCTGCAAGACCCGCCGCAGAAGAACACAAAAACTCTCCGATCACACTCTTAATCTCATGGTTGTTAGACGGGAGATGAAGCTACATTCTTGAACAGATTTGACAGCATACAAGCAACTGAACAGACAGATCTCCAAATGCATGCGCGAACCAAGGCTCCAAAGTCTTTGCCAGAGAGAGCCAACTGTCAAAGCTGAAGATGGAGTGTCGCAGCATCGTTTCCGGGGCACCTGTGATTTTGAGTGAGATTGAGAGGTTCTATGGGCAGCTGTACACGTCATCGTTGGAGCCAACCGCAAGTGTGAGTAACGATCCAAGAGCGACATTATTATTCGACATTATTCCGATGATATCCCGGACGTCAGTCTGAGCGAGGTTAGAATGGCTCTCCAGCACCTTAGAAACGGCAAGGCCCCAGGCGAGGATTGAATTACAGCCGTTCTACTGAAAGCGGGTGGAATACCAGTACTTGAAGTCCTTCAGAAGCTCTTTAATTCCGTCCTCCATGGTGGCATTACACCGGAGGCGTGGAGCAGAAGTGCGGTGGTCTTGTTCTTCAAGAAAGGCGACAACGCTCTCTTGAAGAACTACAGACCGATTTCCCTTCTGAGCCGCGTCAACGTGCTGTTTTCGAGAGTCATTATGAATCGTCTCGCGCGCAAACTTGACGACTTCCAGCCTCCCGAACAAGCCGGTTTTCGAAAAGGCTTTACCACCATAGACCACATACATACCCATCGGCAAATTATACAGAAGTCAGAGGAGTACAATTTGCCACTATGTCTGGCGTGTGTGGACTGTGAGAAAGCCTTTGATTCCATCGAAATTTGGGCGGTGCTGCAGTCCCTTCAGCGGTGCCAAGTTGACTGTCGGTATATCGAAGTGCTGAAGTGCTTGTACAGTAGGGCTACGATGGCTATCCGAGTACAGAACCAGAGTACGAAACCTATCCAATTGCAGAGAGGTGTAAGACAGGGTGACGTCATATCCCCGAAACTCTTCACCGCTGCATTGGAAGACGTTTTCAAGCTTCTGGACTGGAAAGGATACGGTATCAACATCAATTGCGAGTACATCACTCACTCACCTTCGATTTGCCGATGATATAGTCCTTATGGCAGAATCGCTGGAGGACCTAAGCACTATGCTCAATGACCTCAATAGTGCTTCCCAACGGATAGGTCTTAAGATGAACATGGACAAAACAAAGATCATGTTTAATGTCCATGTCACACCTATGCCGGTAGTTGTTGGGAGCACTAAGCTCGAAGTTGTTGACGAGTATGTTTACCTGGGACAAATAGTCCGACTACGTAAGTCCAACTTCGACCGAGAGGTCAATCGACGAATTCAACTCGGTTGGGCAGCGTTCGGGAAATTACGGC
The DNA here is from genome assembly GCA_963668995.1 of Parnassius mnemosyne. Classification (NCBI taxonomy): domain Eukaryota; kingdom Metazoa; phylum Arthropoda; class Insecta; order Lepidoptera; family Papilionidae; genus Parnassius; species Parnassius mnemosyne. The sequence goes on along the minus strand of CAVLGL010000092.1, from coordinate 11,699,869 downwards.
ACATCTTCTCGTCAGGTATACCTCAAAACTTGAAAACGAGACTGTACAACCAGTGCGTGTTGACAGTGATGACTTATGGATCTGAGACGTGGTCCTTCACTGCTGGCCGGACGAGGAAGCTCAAGGTAGCTCAGCGAGCTATGGAGAGGGCTATGCTCGGAGTTTCTCTGCGTGATAAACTCAGGAATGAGGATATCCGCAGTAGAACCAGAGTAACCGACATAGCCCAACGGATTAGTAAGCTGAAGTGGCAATGGGCCGGCCATATAGCTCGAAGAACCGACAACCGATGGGGAAAAAAGGTTCTCGAGTGGCAGCCTCGTACCGGCAGGCGAAGTGTTGGGCGTCCCCCCACTAGATGGAGTGACGAACTGGTGAGATGTGTAGGAATTCGATGGATGCAGGTGGCTCAGGACCGTGCTTTGTGGCATTCCTTGGGGGAGGCCTATGTTCAGCTGTGGACTTGTGAATGGCTGTAATGATGATGATGAATATATATAGGCACGGTAATGTTAGAATTTTAAGACTTTGAAAGTGAGGTTTGCAGCTTTTTATTTGTTTGATATTTGCAAGTACGCGTATACATTTTTTTTGTAAAATTGAGTAAAGTTCGTGTGATTCTACACTGTTGTCCTACACTGTTGCCGTAGTTTAGCCACGCTTGAGCGTAGACGTAATAGGCTGTCACTGCCGTTTTTAAATTTGTAGATTTTTTTAATTCTCTTAAATCATATATAAATTGTGATAATTTTAACTTATTTTTTTGAATATGTGATTTAAAATTAACATTCGAATCTATGTTTATACCCAGCAAAGAAAAATTTTGAACACATTCTAATTTTGTTCGATTATATGTATAATTTATCTCTAGTTCATGTTTTTGTCGTGGTCTGAATTGTATTAATTTAGTTTTTTGAAATTGATTTCTAAATTATGATCGCTTAGCCATTGTTTTACTTAGTTTATAATTATGTCGATTCTTTCATTAAGTTTGGTACCATTGATATAAGGGAACAACACGGAAAAATCGTCGGCAAACATCACACAAAGCTCATCAATAATCTTGGGGAGGTCATTGATGTAAATAAGGAAGAGGACACATCCGAGTACGGACCCCTGAGGGATAGAGTCCCGCACCGGCTGGGCCCTCGACCTGAGACATGTTATGGTTTTTGAATCTTGATCTACATTTTCTATTTCGACGTACTGTGAACGATTGCTGAGAAAAGAAGCAAACCACTTATGAGCTACACAGTAGGGCACGGGATCTACTCATTTCTAACAAGGTTATTGAGTAAAAAGTCACATCCAGTGCGTCTTGTTGGACTTCACATGGCCTCGAAAAATGTTATTGTTTGGACATGCAGGTATCCTCACAATGTTTTCTTTCACCGCCGACCATATGGTAAATCAACAGTAGCTCAGAGGATAAGCTCATCGTAAATTTTTGTTATTAGTGGCTATAATGACAAACATTTACAAAAAAGCCCAATATTTGTGCTTTATAAGATAAAATTGAAATTATTGACATCCTTTTAAACTAAAAATATACTGATAATATATTTTACGTTGGGATTAAGTAATGTAAATTTAAAGCTTGAAAAATGCAATTAAAGAAAACTTTAAAATTCATAATATTAGTAAATTTTCAAGTGACTATTATTGCAATTAATCACGAAAAAATATTATAACAAAATAAATAATAACCAATTGGGCCGTGCTTTATGACATTCCTTGGGAGAGACCTATGTTCAGCAGTATATTTGTGATGGGCTGTAATAATGATGATGATGATGATGATGAAGGAATAATAAACATCAATAAATCGTGTACTCATAAAATTCTGCAACAACAGTTATTTCGGTCACGAACAATAGTCAGAGCAAGGGCAAATTGATGGTCGTATATTACCGTTATAGTTACAGCCTATTAACAGTCCACTGCTGAACATAGACCTCTCCCATAGATTGGCTCATAGGAGGCATATTTGCCACGCTTGGCAGGTGACTTGGGAATCTCTCGATTTGTTTCCCTCTGTCGCCTCTTTCAACACCCACGGTAGGATATGGGGTAATGGATATTCTTAACACCGCCACTACTATATGTCAAGGTCACATGTATTTGGAAAGAATTAAACAGAGTCGTAATTTACTCAATCAATATAAGTAGAATGTTAGGATCAATATAATATAACAAGAAAACAGTTAAGGCATACGTTGAAAGCTATGAGTAATATGACGGGCGTGAACATCCCGTAAAATCTACAAATAGTTCCGCTCATTCGCTCCCGATTAGACAGTTAGCGTGTTTGCAGCTATCACCACAACGATGCTGTAGTATTGCACTTTGCTCCAGACGTCTATACTAAACTTAACAACTTAATTATACTTAAATAAATTAAATTGTATACCCTTAATACTAAAAGGATTTTTGCTTGATCGTTCATCATGTGCACAGCAAAGCAGTGAAATAAGTTGCCTGCATCTGTCTTTTCATCCGATTACATTATGTGTTTTTTTCATAAGAGTAAATTGGCGCTTTATATTAGGTATTTACCCCTGAAATTGCCGTTTCTTATGAAATAAGTGAACGTGATTTTTTTCTATATTTTTTATTTCTATTTATCAAAGTATTCACCCATGCTATCGATGCATCTTTGCCAACGCAGTGGCAGATTATTGATGCCCTTGCCTTTTGGGTATTAAATTTTTTGCCGTCAACAAGTTATCCAAATTCTGGAAAAAGTTGAGTTGTCGGTAGGCGCAAGGTCTAGTGAGTACGGCGGATGACGGAGAGCTTCCAACCCCAGCTCTTGTAACTTGGATACCGTCTGTTATGCAGTATGAGGTCGCGAGTTGTCGTGCAGGAGCAGCGGGGATGAGCGATTGACCAAAGCTTTGAGGCTGGAGACGTGCGAGCTTCTCCATCGTTGTGTTCAGTTCTTCACAATGCACATCTGCAGTAATGCTCATCCCGTTTGGCAAGAAGCTGTGATAAATCACACCGGCACTGGACCAAACAGTAACCATCAACCATCATTTCTAGGCATAAGTTGTCGTTTAGGGCATTGTTTAGGTGCTGAACCAGGATCCACCCAACTTGCTGAGCGCTTGCGATTGGCAAATAGAATCCATTTTTCAAAAAGTCCAAACCCGTATTTTAAATGAACTACAATTCAAATTTATCTTATTTTCAACTATTAATAGAAAAAAAATCAATTGCATTTTATCTGCAACTAAGCGCTGCATTGGGTGAGGTATTGCCAATGCAACTGTCACTGTGAATTTACTGTGACCCATGTGCAGAGTTAGACTCTAATAATTTGTCATAAATTGTGAGACAACCTGTCTGCGAACGACTTGTTTAGGACCTTAAAGTAAAATAATGCAACTCGCCCTTTATCATCATTGTTACAAACTACCTAGGCTATTCCTGAACGTAGACCATCCTAATTGCCAGTACTGCCTTTTTTAACACACGACAGTTTTTTTTATAGCAGAGGGGCAAACGAGCATGCGACTCAACTGATGGTAAGTGACTACCGCCGAACATAAATGAATGCAATTAGAATTTGATGATCATAATACAATAATAACAACTAATGTAATATAAGGAAATAATTTATTAAAGCACTCAGTGTGCAATAAGCTTTATAACAACAAAGTCGCAATTGCAGCACTCCATTAACAGAAACTAATTTTAGGACTCGGCAAAAAGACCACGTATAATGCGCGGAAAACATAGAACGGCTGTGAAAATGGGTTGTAATATTTAATCCGTAATTGTAACTCCAAAAACCCAAATTTAAGTCCAAATATGATTTATAGTTTTGGCCTCCTAAATTGATTAAGTTCGATTAATTGGTCGCTTGCAGTGTTTTGAAGTTGTGTGTGCCACGCTTAAACGTACAGAGGTTCACTTCTCTCACCTAATTTACTCTGTGCATTCTCCTACCAATGCCCTTTACAAAGCTTATGCGATAAGATGGGTGAGTCAGGGTGCAGTATAAGGGACGACATATCGTTTGTGTACTAACATTAGAACAGAATTTAAACTATTCTTGCATTAAGCGCCAACTAGGTTATTATATAAGATTCAAATAACACAAATAAATAATCTAAATAGAACCATTATATGTGATAAAAATAAAACCTCTATTTTTGCCGCCAGAAAGACTGTGTTTGCCAGAATCACCAATTCAACGTGTATTACTACGTCGCTAAAATTATTAAAACGATTTTATTAACTGCCAAAATGATTATTTGGTTCACTTTTGTACATATATATTTTCCGCAATCAGTATGATTAATTTGTGTCTTATGTTGGAGACTCGTGCTCGGACTTGGCAAAGACTTCAACCGAAATGTAAGTAAACATGACTTTTATTATTTTGTAATTGGTATATTTGTAACATTCATTATCTATTGCGGATAATTGGATAATATGTTATGAAGTTCTTATCGTTGCTTTGCAACATATACAAACATCACAATTATTATGTCAGATATTATCTTAGTATTTTGTTAAAAATGGCAACACATTTGAGAACATTTTTGTTTGAAGTACTTTCCGAATCTATCTATACAAATAAATACAATTGAAGTGTCTGTTTGTAATATCAAAATTACGGCATTTTACTAAATGCATATGAAAGTATATATGATACTTATAACAAAAACACAATTTTTGTCTGTCTGTCGGTCTGTCTGTCTGTTTGTTCCGGCTAATCTCTGAAACGGCTGGACCGATTTTGACTTTCATTGGCAGATAGCTGATGTCATAAGGAGTATCTTAGACTACTTTTATTTTAGAAAAAGAATTAGGGTTCCGCGCAAAAAAACTAAAACCCCAAATAATACGCGGGCGAAGTCACGAGGATCAGCTAATAATTAATAGAATCAGGCGTTACTTTGCGGAAATCCGTTATAATGACGTTGTTATAACTGAATTTGCTTAATTCCACGTAAAGGAAGGAAATGATGTTTTAAGGGGGCCTCCCACTCTCCCTCAATTGCGTATACTACCACTCCCAGCACCACCACACTAGAAACGACACACCACTCTCGACTCTCGCTATTAGCGACCAGCCTCCTACTACTTCACCTGAGGATGCCTCGTGTAGAGGCGAAACACGTGTCGTATTTTTGAACTGGGCAAGACACATAATTTTCTTTCTTTACGCGGGATGAAGTAAATTAAGTTGTAACAAACTCATTGCTTTCCGAACATTCATTGACTGCAGTAGCCACTTCTGTCACGTGAACTGTAACCGCGCTTTAGAAAAAAAGTAAATTTACAACGTCTACACATCTCACTAGGCCCAGGCCTCATCTCATTTGTTAGTTTTTTTTTATAGGATAGGGCGACAAACAAACACACAGTCCACCTGATGGTAAGTGGTTGCTGAGGCCCATAGACATCTACATTTATCCTCGTTTGCGAATCAAAATGCAGATGCGTTGTCACCCGTGAGGACTAAGGTGGAATGCCTCTTTTCCAGTAAAATGGGTCTTCAGTTCTCTATACTCACCATACGAAACACAGCAGTGTCAAGCTACCATTTTACGCTGGTATTCTGTGAGAGCGTGGTCCTTCCCCGGTCGAGCCGACCCATTCGTGCTACAACTATACAATTAAAGTAGCTGCAGAATGGCTCTACCACGTATAAAAAGACTGCATTGATATTGGATGCCGTAATCAAAATTAGGTCCAGAAGACATCATTATGCACCTTAATCATGATGTCGTGTGGGGTTTATGATATCTTGAATGCAATGGCCTTTATATTCACGAATGCAATTTATTGCATAGGTACGCATACGATCCCCAAGAATCTGATTATAAAAAGTTTTTGTTTTTTTTTACTTTATTTCATTTTATCTACCCGTGACAGTCCACTAGTGAACTCTCCCATAGCAGATTAAAAGTAAATTACTTTTATCTTTAATTTTTGTCATACTCGTAATTTCTGTGTAGTGTCGGTGTAAGAATATCCACTAGCCCATATTGTTCCGTGGGTGTCGTAAGAGGCGACAGAGGGAAAGAAACCAGTAGATGGACCAACAGATGTCCACCAGTAGATGCCAACCCGCATGCCAAGCGTGGCAACTATAGCAAAATCCAATCTCTAAGAGGCAATCTTTGGAGGAAGCCTGTGTTGAGCAGTGGACTTTCATAGGATGTAATGAATGAATGGAGTAATATGAAAAAAAAAACTGCTTGTAATAAATAAAATCGTAAATAAAATCGCACATTGCTAATTAAAAAAATGTGCTCAAATAAATAATTTTTCGCAAAATGACGCCATCCGATTCCCGTCTATATGCGAAACACATGCCGTCTTAATACAGAGCGCAGAACAAATAATATAGTAGGCGGTTCAACACAGATTATATTCATACAAGCGGAAACGATGAAAGCCGAACTATTTCAACTTGTTACTAAATGACAAAATGACGGTGTTAGAATATTTTAAGTATATCCATTCATACTTTGTTGTAACTACGTCAGTTGCTTTATGGTTGAAACGAACACAACATCTAAAATTAAACGATGATGTTAGAATAATTAAAATTTAAGAAAAAAATGTAATTCGAATACGGTTACAAAAGTAACACAATCATAGGGAAATGTTTCTGATTGATTTAAGTTAATTTATAATTTATTTATTTATTTATTTATTTATTTATTTATTTAGAAAACCAACAGCGTATATAGAAAATATTAACATTAATGTAACAAACTAAAAGTATGGCCAATAACAGGTTTCCCTTATATTGTTTGATGGTAGGTGTATTGTTGTTAGAAGAAAAGGAAAAAGAACAATCTAATAGATAAATTATAAGCAAAATTATAAGTAATTCAATGTAATGAAGGTGGTCATAAGTTTACAGATCAGGAGAGATAGTCAGGTAGAATGATATATTAGATTACCTTTATATATATATATATAAATATATATATATATATACATACATATATATTTACTTATGTATATATACATATTAAATGTTTAAATATATAAACATAATACAAATAATTAATTATAATATATATTAAATAAAATAACTTAAGTACTTATATTTATATTAGTAGCCTCAAAAATACATATAGAAGAAATAGATGAGAGAATATAAAATATAGAAATATAATTATATATTTTAATAACATTAACTGTAATTAGTAGGTATGTTACTAATTTTATATAAGAAATAGAAAATATTTGTCAGTGTATCACATAACCAGGACATACACCTGAGATACAGGTTTATCCTAGTTCATGTGACTATTATTATTGTAGAGATTTTTAAGTTTTGGCTTTGTTTAAATTCAATTATATATTTTATTAAAATTAAATTTAAAAAAATGTTCGTTTTTCTTTTTAAATTGCTACTAACAGCTCTTGGTGCCAGCAGGGATTTAACTCGGATTATTCACGAATTATGAAAATTACGCCAAGCGCTTAACCCTGAGCTTCTTCGACTCTAGCGTCTCTGATATTTTATAATATCGTCAAAGACACGCGGAACCATAAGCTAAAAATGACATGGTAACTCTTCGTCCCTCATTTGATACTACAAACTTTTCCTGGTTCTATTTTGACTATCGTCACGTGTAGATATTTTCGAGTAAATCCTTTCTCTTTGACGTCACGGCATTACTACTTCGTCACTGCGATTACCGCGTGATATATATCTGACGTGTTCTTCGAGCGTATTATGTAATATCTTTACATATTTTAGGTAGCGCTGTGGTCGATTTATTAAATAAGTTTTCTACCGACTTCAAAAAGGAGGAGGTCTCTTTCTCTCTCTCTGTCTCTTTCAAAAATAAAAAAAGAACATACATTCAATTCGACTGTATGTTCTTTTTTATTTTTTATATGTGTTAGCTCATAACTTTTTCTGCGTGAACAGATTTCGGTGATTCTTTTTTTATTTGAAAGCTGGCGCTTCTTATGTGGTGATTTCATCAAGGTTTCACCAATGATTTTTGAGTTATTCTTAATAATTTATATTGAAGTTGGTTGTAGAAAATGTTAAATTTTAAATTATATATTTACACTGTGAAAGGTCCCGAGTGAATTCTGAGTGGAACTTATCACGCTACCTACCGGAACGGGCAGAACAACGTTTGCCTGATCTTAGGTCCTGGGTTCGAATCCCGGGTTGGGCCACAATATGTTATTAGGTTTTCTGTCAAGAAATTCTTAGTAGCAGCCCGGACTCAGGAAGTTGGCGGTATTTCAGCCTGATCTTCGGTCCTGTTGGATTACCGTCCCATCGGACTATAAGGCCGGCCACATACATACGGAATTCCGTTTCGAGATTCCGTTTCGATATTCCGATTCGGGATTCCGAACGCAGCAAGTCCATATAAAATCTATGACCCGCCACACACGTACGTTATTTTTCCGTACGGAATTTCTCCGATTCGAGATTCCGTATGACCGCCTGTGCGTTCGGGATCCCGAACGGAAAAAAGCCGCTCCGAACGCACGTCTTCCATAGATTTTGTACGAGTCGCAACACACATACGTAAATTCCGTACGGAATGCGCTCAGTGTTCGACGCACGACCGAAGCGAGTAGGTGTGTTTATGTATGTTTTTACATTTAATCTTGTAGGTGTATAGCTTTTCGTAACCTTTCATCTTATTTTATTTAATAATTCGTTGAAAGAATTTACAGACATATATTTAAAAAATATCTCTGGATTGATAGATATTTTTACATAATATTGACTATATTGCAAGCTTAGGGTGATAAGGGGATGAACGTAGTAAGAATGATACAGCAATAATGGAATCGCAATTAGAAAATCGTCGTCATTACTCGCTGGCAGAATGTCTACACTCAATGGCTAACGTCTCTCAATTGACTCTAGTTATTCCGAACGGAAAAAAAACCTATGTGTGTGATGTATTCACGGAATCCCGATTCGGGATTCCGAAACGGAATCACGAAACGGAATTCCGTATGTATGTGGCCGGCCTAAGAGTGAGGGTATAAATAGTGCACTTCTGTTTACTGAGATCGTATCCTGCCGTCCTGCGCAGATAGCTAGTCTACGTTCAGACTGGCCATCGTGACCGGAATTCGGTCTGGAGGACATTCTTTAGATCCCTAATATAAATTTAAATTATATTCCTAATGTAAAAAAGAACATCAACATTATCAATCATTATATTCGTTAAAAGTTTGGGTTTAAATGTAATCTATTAAGATTTCTACCTTAATAGATCATATTTAAACCGTATTCTAGTGTGTCATTATCACCATCATCATTACAGCCCCTCGCAAATAGTCCTTAAGGCGTTTCCCTGACCAAATAGCCTTGAGCATGCACTGCCGCCCGCACTCTGCGTACGCCCATTTATCATAGAATTCATACAATTTTTTGAATTAATTTTAATTAAAAAAGAAAAGTGAACTTTTAAAAATTAAATAAAATGTGAAGAACATAGATTTTTAAATTACTTTTATTATTTTATTTTTGATTGATTTGATTTGATTAGAGCGTTGCCTTTAGCAACAGATGTATGTAATCAATAGTTTTAGTCATTTTTTAAAAGTAGATTTTAAATGTATTTATAACACATAATAACAAATTAGAACGTGGAATGTGATGATAGGATATCGAACACTAATAATAAATAATGAGATAATAGTGTCTGAATAACGAATAAAAACGCACTATCACAAGGTTTTCGTCGGGGTATCGCCTTAAGTTACCAGCATCCAGCAACTTACTGCATGACTTACCAGGTCGTCGCTTCATCGAATACACAGAGGCGTTCTACAGTCTCCTTATCGGCACAAAGTTGCCACTCGATAAACTTTATTTCCCACCGGCTATTAAATTATTGGAATGAAAATAAACCCGACTATGATCACTACTAAATTAATAATCGTTAACTTTACAACATGTTTATTTTCTTAAATATAACGATGTAAACATAATCTATACATATATAAATAAAATTAAAGTGTCTGTTTGTAATATTAAAAAATCAGCTTTTTTAATAAATGCATGTGAAAGTATACACGGCACTAATTAACAAAAAAAACAATTTTATAATTTTGGTCTGACTGTCTGTTAATGTCCGGCTAATCTCCGAAACGGCTGGACCGACTTTGACGGGACTTTCACTGGAATAGTACTTAGGATACTTTTATTTTAGAAAAAGAATTAGGGTTCCGCGCAAAAAATTAAAATCCTTCATGGGTATGAAATCGTAGTAAATTCCACACGGGCGAAGTCGCGAGGGCTAGGGCAGCTAGTTATAAATATGAGTTGGGTACGCTGGTCGGGAATTTACCGCATTGTTTTTCCTGTTTCATCGTTTAAAATTTAAATAGTGGTTAGAAATGGATTTTGATAATACGTAAATGTGTCTGTACATGTGAACTAGTACATTCACCGTGTAGTGCCGGTGTAAGAATATCCACTACCACATTATCGTCCTGTAGGTCTCGTAAGAGGCAACAGAAGGAAACAAATCAGGAGATGGGTAGCAGCATCTTTTTTTTATAGGATAAGGGTGACAGACGAGCACACAGTCCACCTGATGTTAAGTGGTTGCTGTGGCCCATAGACATTTACATTTATCCTCGATTACGAATACTTTTTTCTAGATAGTCACCCGTGAGGACTAAGATGGAATGCCTCATTTCCAGAAAGTGTCTCCGGTTCTCTACACTCACCATACGAAACACGGCAGCATTATGCTGCTATTTTACGCTGGTATTCTGTGAGAGCGTGGTCGTTCCTCGGTCGAGCCGACCCCTTCGTGTTACAACTATACCAGAAATATAGCTGCAGCATGGCTCTACCACTACTCTTTCTAATAACAACTAAAAATAAAAAACTACGGTTGCTAACCCGCTTGCCAAGCGTGCCAACTATGTAAAATATTCGCCCTATAAGGCAATCTATGGGGGAGGCCTATGTTCAGCAGTGGACAATTAATAGGCAGTAACGGTATAAAGGCAACATGTGAACTATTAAAAACTCAATGTGACGCATCAACATACTGTAAAGAAGTGTTAAAACAAATTGTGATAAAGGATTATTTTTATTACTTGACACTGGCAAAAGTACAACACTACGAGTCCATTACCAAAGAGAAAAAAAATATAAATATTAATTTGTCAAAACTTATTTTTTTTTATCAATATAAAAATACTTTAAATTCGAAGGCAAAACTAAAATAATTAATTTTCAATCCAAACAAATAAATACAATTCGCAATTCCCACCTAGCGTTATAAAGCAACACGAGAACGTTTTCCCGCGTGATAGTGTCAAGTTACGCGGCTAAGTGGGCGGGGACAACGTACACGGCTCGCTCTCTGGCTATAAACGCCGATATAAATAACGCCGCGGCCCGCGCATTAATTAAAACGTAGGGAATTCTTAACGGGATCAGTGGGATATTTTCGTTGGGGAATATTTTTCATCGGGACACAAAACTGAGAACTGAAACATCGCTAATGAAAGTGAAACGGTCGTGTAGCAGTGACATTTGACACTTATGTTTTTTCCGCTCGCAGGTTACTGTCAAAATTTAAAAAAAAAGTTTTTTTTATTCACTACGTTTTTATGTCCTCCTGACCGAATTTCGGTCACAGCGGCCAGTCTCAACGGAGGTTAGCGATCTGCGCAAGACAGGATTCATAGTGCACGAGTGAATGCGCAAGCACAGGTGCACTCTCTATCTTACTGAATTGTCCGAATTGACGGCAATCCGACACGACAGGAGAGAGATGAGGTGCAGGACCAACGGCTTTACGCACTTTCCGTGGTACGGTGGAGAGACACCACAAACTTCCTGACTCCAGACTGCTACGGAGAATTTCGTGACAGAAAAACCCAATAACTTATTTCAACCCGACCCCGCATTCGTACCCATGACTTCATTTTTCTTCACGCTTGGCAGGCGGATTGCCAATTGCAGCACCAAACGTTTCGCATCTTAGATGTTGCTGCCCCTCGCCGCTCTTACTATTTTGCGACTGGCGTTAATAAGATGATTATACTGCCATATGTTGGAAGCCATAAGATCTCTTTAACATAATATCCAATAGCCGCCTCACGACTCCCATAGGTTGAAATGAAGTAATGGATTCTCATACGCCGCCATCACACAATCAATTCATCATTAATAATACATCGAAAAGAATAATATAAATGAATACTATAATAATGAATACAAAGAATAAATAATATGTTTTTTCCCCTTTGGCGTAAAAGCTTTGATTATATGACAAAGGTATACAATCCAAACTTATGAGGTGGTACCTTTTACACAACTTTTTAAAATATATTAAATCATGACGAGAAACACCAAAACAATTTCGTGATTCTTGACCCACCAAACTAATATCAAAAATATCCCTCCCACCTCTGATAACTACTAAGTATGTGCAGATTATTGGTAAATGTATAGATTTTAAATTATTTATAATGGGATTGACATGTTAACAAACAAAAATCCCTGAATCACTAAATAAATAAGGAAAAAAACTATTCCTAACAATCTTCAATTTCTGGTTAGATTTAGGACTTCAAGGATGCGGTCAATGATGCATTTCTTAAATATACCATTCTTAGTAATCAATTTGTTCATCTTCGCTTCAAAATTCCAAACTTCGTAATTTTATAATGTCAATCATATTTAATTTCACAGTTAGAGCAATTTTTTTTATTTTTTCCCAACTATCCTAGAAAGAATGATAAGTTTTTCGGATGACTGTATGTTCGTTTTCCTGTCCTTTGTGACCCACTGTAACCTAAATGGTTTGTCGATTTACTAGGTGAAATGTATTTTTAGACCCGTTTTCATCACCGGATTTTCACAGATAGTCTGTTTAATTTTATGATATAATAAATAACAATGTAAGTGAGACGCCACGTAATTAACAGCTTGCTAGAAATGTATTATGACAAACGTTCTGTGATACAACAGGAACGACAGACAGAACGAAATTAGAAGGGTCGGTTGGCCTAGAGACTTAGATAGCAAAACCATATAATTAAAAATTAAAAATTTTGTACAGCCGACTTCAATATAGGTTATTAAGAATAACTCAAAAACTATTGGTCTGACCTTGATCATATGGGACCACACGAGAAGTACCAGCTTTCAAATAAAAAAAGAATCATCCAAATCGGTTCACCCAGTAAAAACTTATGAGGTAACACACATAAAAAAACATACAGTCGAATTGAGTACCGTTTCCTTTTTGGAAGTCGGCAGAAAATAGACAAGTCTGTCCATATCTGAGGAGATAGACATTCCATTTGCTAAACGTAATGATCATGAAAAATCTGGCCAAAATATTTTTTTTGTGCAACAGAATAGAATAGAATAGAATAGAATATTTTTATTCAATATACATTACATGTGTAATTCTTATTGAAAGTCATTTTTTACTTTACCACTGGTTCGAAAAAACCCTCTGTCCTGGGAAGAACCAGCAAGAAACTAGAAGATTGTTGTAAATCATAACTTCACTTCCACATTAGCCATTAAATAATATATCATATGTATCATATCAATTTCATTTAATTAATTAAAGAATTCAATATATATATATATATATATATATATATATATATATATATATATATATATATATATATATATATATATATTTCGTATGTATATATGTTTATAGTATGTGTATGTATAGTATGTATATGTGTTTATTCTTTTTTATCTCTTTTTTTCTCTAACACACCAATTTGCCCTGCCCTTGTCATATTCGTGCAATCCTGTCCATTCATTGGTTGTCTGGAAGAAATTGCTATCAGCAATAAGACCGCCCATTGCATACTTCTTTTATATATAGAATTTCTGTAATTTATGTATGGTGTGCAATAAAGAATATTAAATAAAATTGTTACACATTGAAATCATTGTAAGTTTCTATTTTGATTAAAAAAAAACCAGTATATTTCGTTAGCATACACAAGCTTTGGATTCCGTTAAAGGTGTTTATGAGCTGCAGTGACCACCTACAATTTTCGGTGGTCTGTTAGCTTGCTTATCGCTATATTATAAAAATAAGTGTGAGTGAAAAATCATCCAGTATACCTGACGACCATCACTTTAACCTACGGATATCCTTATCCATCCATAAACCCGAATTTTAGTGAGTGATCATCCCTAACTTCCTCTTTTAACGATTACAGTGTATTTTTGTTTCGTGGTGTACAATATAAGTATAATCTTTATACATACAGCTGATAAAGCTACAATTTAAATGCACTGTATGCAGCTATATTAGTAGTATAGTTGTAGCACGAATGGGTCGGCTCGACTGGGGAAGGACCACGCTCTCACAGAATACCAGCGTAAAATAGCAGCTTAACGCTGCTGTGTTTCGTATGTTGAGTGTAGAGAACCGGAGACCCTTTTTACTGGAAACGAGGCATTCCATCTTAGTCCTCACGGGTGTCAACGCATGTGCATTTTAATTCTTAATCGAAGATAGATGTAGATGTCTATGGGCCACAGCAACCACTTACCATCAGGTGGACTGTGTGCTCGTTTGTCACATTTACCCTATAAAAAAAAATTCAACTAGTTGGCGGCATACAATTATAAAGATGTCATCATCACACCATCATAACAGACTATCAAAAGTCCCCTTTATAGATACGTCGTAGGGGGCTATTTGCCATAGATTTTTATTTTGACTTTCTATCAGAAAGATGCTGCTGCCCATCTTCTGTATCATTATTTTTGTAACCTCTTACGACAATCACTGATTGATATAAGCGAGTGGGTTCTCTTATACCGACTTAACATGGCGATATTAAGATATACGCATAATACATTCAATAAAGTTTACAATTTTGCACGTATTCTTCCACATCACTCAATCAGGAGTCTTATCCGTTAATCGGAAGGCGCACCATAACCTGTTACTGATATTGGCATTTGGCAAAACTATTTTATGATTCCTGGGTTCCCACTCGCCAGGGGTTCGTGACCATGGGGACTGTAAAAGCTCAAAACGTCTGGAATGAAAAATAAACACAATAAAATCCGTAATATTAGCTTTATTCAATATGGAGTATAGTAAATCTCAAAATACAAAACGAAATTCATAGTCTGATGTTCAGAAAAAATATTAATATTGTAAATATTTGGTTCTACCGAACAAAGA
Source organism: Parnassius mnemosyne (assembly GCA_963668995.1). Taxonomy (NCBI): domain Eukaryota; kingdom Metazoa; phylum Arthropoda; class Insecta; order Lepidoptera; family Papilionidae; genus Parnassius; species Parnassius mnemosyne. The sequence goes on along the minus strand of CAVLGL010000092.1, from coordinate 11,684,693 downwards.
ATGGTTTAATAATGTAATCTTAATGATGCATCTGGCAATGGAGCATTTATTTTAATCAAAACATCTTCGCTAGTAACCAGTCGGGAGTCGCGACAGTTCGCAATGTCGGATATTTTAATTGAAGCCACAGATAATTTATCGAGCGTAACGCAACTATTGCCCTTTGCGATGAGTGCATTGTTTAGTTTTGTTTTATCTGTCAAATCCTATTTGTACCATAAGTTTTATTGGCTTGATGTTTTAATTATTTTTTCTCTTACTCTAGATCTCCGTCCGGGAAAATATATTTGGTGTACCGTAAGTTTTATTGGCTTGAAGTTTTAATTATTTTTTCTCTTACTCTAGATCTCCGTCCGGGAAAATATATTTGGAGAAAAAACTATTTAAATTTTTTAGACAAATACTACTACTACTACCGCCCTTCACAAGTCCACTGCTGACATAGGTCCCCATAGATTGTCACAATGTACGGTCCTGATCACGGAATATAAACCTGCGTGTATTTATTCCTACATTTATTCACTTTCTAAATTTAAAACTGTAATTTTTAATTTGTTTATATTGTAACTAACTCTATCAGATCATTAAAAATCAGTCCTAAATTATATTTAACACAAAAGCAGCGGGGAAACGCAGCCAGCGTTCTTGGCACTATACCGCGGGGAGTAGGACTGTGATAAATGATAATTTAAATTTTAAGTTTGTTTTTTTTTAACTACAGTAATAAATATTGCATAAATTAATTTAACGTTAATAAATAAATTACATGAAATACCAAAAAATATTAAATAACAAAATATATATTTATAAAATGGTGCTTTAAAGAAAATTCTGACTGATACACGATGAGCTAATTTTTTTTAAAAGTCAGAACTTGGAACCTTGCGTAACGTTTGTATAGTATGTGTAACTGCATGTTATGCCAAACAATCAACTCGAAAAACCGACAATCAATGGAGAAAAAAGGTTCTCGAGTGGTAGCCCCGTACCGGTAGACTAAATGTTGGGCGTCCCCCACTAGATGGAGTGACGACCTGGTAAGACATGCAGGAATTGATGGATGCAGTTGGCTCAGTGCTTTGTGGCATTCCTTGGGAGAGGCCTATGTTCAGCAGAGGGCTGTAATGATAATGATGACGATGAAACAATCGTCTATGTGACAAACAACAGACATGCACCAAGGAAAATGACACGTTTCGTTGAATTTGACATGACAAATTAAAAAGATGGCTACTGTGGAGCACATTTTAAATTCGCCGTAAAATTGAGCAAACAATAGAGCTATTTTCCATCGCATAGCAGTGCCAAATGTAAAAGGCCAAGTGCACAAGAGAGTCGTCCAAGCGACACTCCTATTTGGCAAGGAGACTACTCTGTTATATTAGTTTATTTATTAGACTAAATTACATTCTATTTACATAACTTTAATCGTTAGATCAAATCTATTCATAAAATAAATTTTCATCATCATCGTCATCACCACAGCCTATCAAAGTCCACTGCTGACTTTAATGTGACTATTTACACGACATTCAAGTTGTTCTTGAAACTTGTGATATACATTAAACCACTAAAAAGGCAGTTTGCCGCGCGCACTGGGTACCGTCGTAGACTTTCCATCACCACTTTTTCTTCATCAGTCTGTAAAAGTCCACTGTTGGGATATGCCTCATAGAATTTTTCAGATTTGCTTTCATCGTCAACCTTAGTATGTGAATTGACGACCGCAGTACTAAGTAAGCTGATGTAAGTATTCCGCAGTATACAGGGTTATTTTTCAAATAGTAAAATTTGTCGTGTAGCGACAATTAAAAAAAAATAAAATAGAACCTAACCTAAGTACAACAAAACAACAAAAGTAGAGCCAGAAAACAATATATTTAAATTTATAAAAGGTATTTACAATTTTATAAAAAAATGGAATGAGGATGATGATGAATGAGGTGAGAGTACAATTAGATTATAAAAAAAAAAATAAAGGTGAGAGAATAGGGGAATATAGTGTTGTAGTGGGGCCTAAAAGACGAAGCGACACACGTTGCGTTTGTAGAAGTAGGTTTCTTAGCAGCGACGGCACGCAGCGCCTGAAGCCAGCACACGCCGTTTGCGCTTGTAGAGGTAAGTTTCTTAGCAGCGACGGCGCGCAGCGCCTGGAGCCAGTACACGCAGCGTCCGGAGCCGGCGCACGTAGCGCCTGGAGAAGGGGCGCGCAACGCTTAGAGCCAGCAGTTGCAGCGCCCAAAGGTAGCGCCGGCGGTAGGTGCACTCGGCGCCTGGAGTAAGTAGTGGTAGCGCCCGGAGTAGTGTGGCCCCCGCGCTTGTAGTAGTCTCGAAGCGACTTCCGAGGTAGATGGAGGCTTGTAGGATTCCGGAGTGGCGCGGCCCGAGTTTGAAGAAGGCTTCGCCGAAGACTTCACGTGTAAATGGAGGCTTGCAGGATCCCGGGGCAGTGCGGCCCCGGGATAAGGCCTTTAGGAGATACTTCTAATTCGCGAACTGAAGCGAGACTCCTTTCTTCACCGATTGTTCGGCTTTTATACCTTTCTAGAGAGAACGGAAAAATTATTTAAATTATACGCAAATTTTTTGTAAATGGTCAAGAGAAAAGAGGATTTATGTGGAATTATCGAAATAGGAATAATAGATCGGAAGCAAATTTGAATATAATTACCATGGAAACGATATAAATAAGAAAGACAAAATATGTCAAATTTTTGTTTTTGGTTTATAATAAGAAAACGGTAAGATTTAAGTGGAAAATGAGATATTATTGATATAGGAAAAAAGGTAGCGCAACTGCCCACACAAAGCTCGAGATTGTAGAATTACGGAAAACTAGCTAAAAGATCGAAAAAAGGTAGACTCCATTGACACCAATTTAAAAGTGCTGATAATGTGAAAATACGAAGTAGAAATGATTTGTTATTGTGTTCTTATGGTTTAAAATCGTTACAGGATCCTATGGAAATAAAGGTGATGTAAAATATTAGGCCCCACTACAACACTATATTCCCCTATTCTCTCACCTTTATTTTTTTTTTTTATAATCTAATTGTACTCTCACCTCATTCATCATCATCCTCATTCCATTTTTTTATAAAATTGTAAATACCTTTTATAAATTTAAATATATTGTTTTCTGGCTCTACTTTTGTTGTTTTGTTGTACTTAGGTTAGGTTCTATTTTATTTTTTTTTTAATTGTCGCTACACGACATTTTTCGGCTTTTATACCTTTCTAGAGAGAACGGAAAAATTATTTAAATTATACGCAAATTTTTTGTAAATGGTCAAGAGAAAAGAGGATTTATGTGGAATTATCGAAATAGGAATAATAGATCGGAAGCAAATTTGAATATAATTACCATGGAAACGATATAAATAAGAAAGACAAAATATGTCAAATTTTTGTTTTTGGTTTATAATAAGAAAACGGTAAGATTTAAGTGGAAAATGAGATATTATTGATATAGGAAAAAAGGTAGCGCAACTGCCCACACAAAGCTCGAGATTGTAGAATTACGGAAAACTAGCTAAAAGATCGAAAAAAGGTAGACTCCATTGACACCAATTTAAAAGTGCTGATAATGTGAAAATACGAAGTAGAAATGATTTGTTATTGTGTTCTTATGGTTTAAAATCGTTACAGGATCCTATGGAAATAAAGGTGATGTAAAATATTAGGCCCCACTACAACACTATATTCCCCTATTCTCTCACCTTTATTTTTTTTTTTTATAATCTAATTGTACTCTCACCTCATTCATCATCATCCTCATTCCATTTTTTTATAAAATTGTAAATACCTTTTATAAATTTAAATATATTGTTTTCTGGCTCTACTTTTGTTGTTTTGTTGTACTTAGGTTAGGTTCTATTTTATTTTTTTTTTAATTGTCGCTACACGACATTTTTCGGCTTTTATACCTTTCTAGAGAGAACGGAAAAATTATTTAAATTATACGCAAATTTTTTGTAAATGGTCAAGAGAAAAGAGGATTTATGTGGAATTATCGAAATAGGAATAATAGATCGGAAGCAAATTTGAATATAATTACCATGGAAACGATATAAATAAGAAAGACAAAATATGTCAAATTTTTGTTTTTGGTTTATAATAAGAAAACGGTAAGATTTAAGTGGAAAATGAGATATTATTGATATAGGAAAAAAGGTAGCGCAACTGCCCACACAAAGCTCGAGATTGTAGAATTACGGAAAACTAGCTAAAAGATCGAAAAAAGGTAGACTCCATTGACACCAATTTAAAAGTGCTGATAATGTGAAAATACGAAGTAGAAATGATTTGTTATTGTGTTCTTATGGTTTAAAATCGTTACAGGATCCTATGGAAATAAAGGTGATGTAAAATATCCAGTTTTGAGGTGAATGCAGAAAATCGAAACAGAATGGAAAAATGAATTTAAAATAATGTAAAATGATACGTGAGTAGCATAACACTACATTTTCCCCCCGACCCTGAAAAATTTTTGACTCAGCAAAAATTTTGATATATACATTCTAAAATAAACCATAAAAACACAGCTTTGCAGAAACAGACATCACCAGGCAAAATCAGATATACTATCTCTTACATACATCATCTGCCATTCAGGTAAGGGTGGAGTTCACATTCAATGACTACCACTCTAAAAGTGTGTTTTCGAAACGACATTAAGGCTTATTTAAGGAGTAGTCATCCGCTCCTGCGTGGAAAAAAAAATAAATTAGTCGAAGAAACACCACTCTTAAAAGTGTGTTTTCGAAAGGACATTCAGGCTTATTTAAGGAGTTGTCATCCGCTCCTGCGTGAAGATAAAAAAATTATTAAGGGAGTAATCAGCCGCTCCCAAGTGAAGATAAAGATAAAGAAATACCTCAAGTAAGCTTTAGTCGCTATGACTTAAGTAAAGATTAAGAACGGCCAGAGCGGTAGGGCTCAGAGCCAGAGAACAGCAACATCACCAACGAGATGTGTCTGAAATAAAAATAAAAAGTGACGATTAACCAACGAAAGTTCGAGGTCCTAAAGCAAGATGTGTTGAAGAACACTGGATCATCAAACAAACAAACAAATTAAAAGAAATAAAAATAATAAGGTGAGAATGATGGTGATATTTATACATATATACAAATTAATAGTTAATAAAAGTTAAGAAAATTTATGATTTTACATCTTTGATGTGCCACTTGCCTCTAACTCCATTAGGGTCTTCAAGTACATAGACTAGTGGTGACAGTTTAGCTATCACTTTGCACTTGATGAACTTAGGGGCAAGTTTAGCATTAAAGTATGCGCCGGCATTGCTTAAAACATGATTTTTACGCCAAACAGTATCTCCCACATTAAATTCTTTAAAATCCCGGCGAAGATCATAGCGAGCGCTATTTTTAGCGTGCGCTATGTGAAGTTTAGTTTGAACTTTGTGAAAGATAGATGAGAGGAGACCAGCATTAGACGCGTAAATATCACGAGGCATAAATATTAATTCCTCGAGGTTCTGAGTTGGAGTATAGAAGGAACCACAAGGTATTGTTTCCCTACCAAAGACTAAAAAGTTTGGAGTAAAGCCAGTAGCTACATTTGTAGCGCTGTTCATTGCGTATTGAATTTTAGTAAGATGGTTGTCCCATGATCTATGATCGTCTCCTACTAGAGATGCTAGAGCTGTAATAATTGTACTATTAAACTTCTCCGTAGGATTAACCTGAGGACAATATAAAGCTGTGTGAAAAATAAAAGGAACGTTATAAGAATTTAAGAATGAGTGGAATTCTCGCGACTGAAATTGAACAGCATTGTCCATTATAATAGTTTGGGGAATGCCATGAACTAGAAAAACTGAATTTTCCAAAACATTAATAATATTAGCTGAAGTAGCACGTTTAAGGGGAAAAATCATAGTAAATTTAGTAAAATTGCAGTTAATTACTAGAATATACTGATTTCGTCTTCGAGTCATAGGCAATGGACCCATAAGATCTAAGGATATAGTTTGAAAAGGTCTGGAGCAAAGTTTAGGTTTACCCATAAGACCATAGGGAGAATGATTAGGGTGTTTGTAGGTTAGGCAGGTTTCACAAGTTGAGATTAAATTGGCAATATCCTTAAACATACCAGGCCAATAGTATTTTAAAGATATTTTCTTGAATGTCTTGAAGATACCAAGATGGAGTTCTGAAGGGGAACTTCAATAATTGCATGTCTATCTTGAGGTAGTGGAACTTCTTTCCAAATAAAGTCATCGTTTAGACGATCGGGAGAATGGATGCAGCGGTAAAGTTTGTTATCCCTGATAGTATAGTTGGGATATGAGTCTGGGTTGTTGGAGCATCCGAGAAAAATCTTGTTGTAGTGCTCAAGTTTACGATCAGGTGGTTCTTCAATCGTAATAGGGTGTACGCCTTGAGGTGAAATTTCTCGTGTATCAGGACGTTCTTGATTCTTATGTCTTGATAATAAATCTGGAACAACGTTATCCTTTCCTTTTTTATGTTTCAGGACAAAGTTAAAGCAAGATAAGCGTAAAGTCCAGCGAGCAAGTCTTCCTGATGGATTCGATAAGTTCTGAAACCATTTAAGTGCAGCATGGTCAGTATATATTGTAAATTCTTTACCATTGTCTAGGTAACATCGCCAATGTTCTAACGCAGTTATTACAGCCAATGTTTCTCTTTCAGTAGTTGAGTAGTTCTGTTGATTTTTGTTTAGTGCTTTACTCATGTAAGCAATCACGACTTCTTTGTCATCTTGATGTTGAGTAAGCATTGCTCCTATGCCATAGTTTGATGCATCACAATGTACAGAGAAGGGTAGTTCGAAGTTAGGACAAGCAAGGACAGGAGCAGTTACCAAAGCTTCTTTAAGTTTCTGGAAAGCAGCTGCAGCTTGAGAATTCCAAAGAAATTTAGGAGCGTTCTTCCCGGAACAGGTTAGTTGATTGAGTGGAGAGGCAATACTGCTAAAGTTTGGAATGAATCTTCTGAACCAGCTGCAGGTGCCTATGAATCTTCGCACTTCTTTTCTACAAGTAGGTACAGGATATTCTAATATAGCTTTTATTTTATCTGGATCAGCACGTAGACCGTACTCGTCCACTAGAAAACCAAGGTATTTCAGTTCTTTCCTGAAGAATTGACTCTTCTCAAAGTTAATAGTCAGATTAGCATATGAAAGTTTTTCATGGACTTTCATGAGGAGTGATATGTGTTCATCAAAAGTCTCGCTAATGATAACGATGTCGTCCAGATAGCAAAATACCTTGTTCTCAAATTCAGGGGTAAAAAGCATATCCATTAATCTTTGTAGAGTTGCAGGTGAGTTAGAAAGACCAAAAGGCATTACCTTGAATCTAAACATACCTCTTCCAGGTACATAAAATGCAGTTTTATCCTTATCAGCAGGATTCAAGGGAATCTCCCAAAATGCTTTCGCAATGTCGATGCTTGATAAGTATTTGGCATTCCTCAAGTTGTCCAAAATTTCGCTTATTAGTGGCAGACTATAAGCATCACGACGTGTAACTGAGTTAAGCTTCCTGCTGTCTACGCAGAAACGCCATTCACCATTCTTCTTCGGAGTGATGAGAACTGGAGATAACCAAGGACTTTCGCATTGTTCAATGACGTTCCATCGCAGCATCTTGTCAACTTCATTAATTAACGCCTTTTGTTTTTCAGGAGACAGTCTGTAACATCTTTGTTTGATTGGAAGAGAATCACCAGTGTCAATCTTGTGGGTGATTAAGTGTGTGCATCCCAGGACACCTTTTTCTTCAAAAGAAATTGTCTTGAAACGTCGGATGATGTCATTAGCGATGTTCTTTTGATTAGGAGTTAAATGCTCATAAGGTAAAACTTTAGTATCTTTAGTTTCGATAGCAGAACATTTAGATTCTGTAAAGTTAAGAGAAGATAAAACACTAGGTAAAAGATTAAATTTTCTCCAAAAGTCAATACCTAATATTAGCGAAGGAAAAATTTCAGGAAAAACGTAAGCTTTAATTAAATGAGTTTGATTATTGAAATGAATAGGTAAGTCAAAATAACCCAAGGAATTAACTTTTTGATTATTAGCAGTAGAGACAGTAATAAGATCTGACTTGAAAAGTTTGCAGCCCAGTTTAAGAATTTCCAAATGAGAATTATTACCCAGAATAGTTACTGAACTGCCAGAATCTAGTAAACCAGATAAAGTTAAGTTATAAATTTTGACATTAACGAATGGACGATTAAGATCTTGTTCCTTGGAGTAGAGTGTAGAAGAGATTCTGTAACAAGAAAAGAAGTTTTGAATTGTTTTAATCCAATTAGTCCAATCGTCGTTATCAAAGTTTAAGTTACTTTTCAAGTCAGTAGTTAGTTTTTTGAACTAGTATTAGGTTTGGGAGAACAAGTAGGGCAATCTGCAGTTTTAAAACCCTTAAGACCACATTTGAAACAAATCACGAATCGTGGTTGAGTACAAGTGTTCAAAGAATGTCCTTGTTTACGACAGCGAACACAAAAGGAGGTTTGTTGAGGAGCTTTAGTTTGAGAGAGACTATTAACTTGTCTAGAAGGGTATTTGTAGGATGGAGTGAATTTATTCATGAGGGGAGGAGAGGGTCGTGAGTTATTAGAAGAATTTGGAGAGTCAACTGAACTTGAAGTGGAATGCTTGTAGTTGAATTCAGAAATAAGAGGACTTTGTTGTACATTTGGTTCTTTAAATTGTTTGTCTCTGTCTAGAAATTTTTCATAGTTTTGGCAAGTAGCCAGTAGAGAGTCGATAGAGTCAATGTCTTTTAGAGCTACGAAGACTGAATAACATGGGCGAATATTCCTTAAAATAATCTCCAATTGTTCTGTTTCAGAAAGTTTCTTCGAAAGACGAGAAAACATTCCAGACATGATGGAAATATAGATGACAATAGGTTCATCTCGACCTTGAGTTCGATTCCTAATCGCTTCTAAAAGTTTGTGATCATAATCAAAACCACCAAAGTCTTTGATTAATAACGAAGAAAGTTCGTTCCACGTTAAGTTTGGATTCTGATTATATTTAAATCTGAACCAATGAAGAGCATTGTCAGTGAAAATTTCAAACGCTTGTGAAATCAACAAGTCTTTGGACAAGCCACGAGCTATACAGTATTCTTCCAGTTTTTGAAGAAAGGATCTTGGACAGCTTTTACCATTGAAGGTGTGTCTTTTCAGATCTTTGAAGACGTTGGTTGGAGAAAAAGATTGAGGTGGTGGTGGAGGATACGGGGTATGGACCTGAATCGAATTTTGAGAAACAAGAGGGAGTTCCGTGACAGTCGGGTCAACCGTGACAGTCGGGTCAACAGGAGGGTCAAGTGATGGAGGGTCATTTTCAGTTGGAGCTGGAGTCAAGGATTCAAATTGTTTAGTAATATCGTCATATTTCATCTTCAAAGTATCGAAAATAGCTTTAAAGTCTGGATATAAGTCAGTATCTATTCGTTCCAATCTGTAAAATATATGATTAATAAAAGTTTCTATTAGTCGCAAGTATTTGGTTTCGCCTTGTAAAAATTTTTTAATTTTACAGTCCAAGTAGGTCAAAGTAGAATCAATTTGAGACAAGTCATCCTCAATCGGAATTGGAGAAGTCAGAATATCTTCAGGGTGAGAATTCGCAACTAAACGCAAAACCTGTTTTTTTAAAAGTAAAACAGTATTAGCTGGTTCCTCATATCTAATCTTCACTTCGTATTCGAGTTCGGCCTTGTTAAGAAATTCGTACTTAATAACCCTTTTCATTGTTATAATTATGTGTAAAGTTAATAAAAATTTAATTAAAAATTATACCTCTTTAAGTTATCTAAAATAAAAATATTAAAGTGATGGATGTAAGTAAGGTGTTAAATGTAGGTCTAAATATAATCTAGATAAGTTGAAAAACTAGATGAAGTTTTGTTCTAGAATAAAAATATTAAAGTGATGAATGTAAGTGTTGTGTGAAATGTAGGTCTAAATATAATCCAGATAAGTTGAAACACTAGATGAAGTGTTGTTTTAGAATTTGGAAGATATGAAAAGGATGAATAAATGAATGATGAATAATGAGTTAAGAACGAAAGGGAGAGCAATTAAATCAAAAGGGAATGGACAAGGCGCAGTAAAGGTGAAGAATTAAGAGAGAAAGAGGACTTTTACGTTGGGCGCCAAATGTCGTGTAGCGACAATTAAAAAAAAATAAAATAGAACCTAACCTAAGTACAACAAAACAACAAAAGTAGAGCCAGAAAACAATATATTTAAATTTATAAAAGGTATTTACAATTTTATAAAAAAATGGAATGAGGATGATGATGAATGAGGTGAGAGTACAATTAGATTATAAAAAAAAAAATAAAGGTGAGAGAATAGGGGAATATAGTGTTGTAGTGGGGCCTAAAAGACGAAGCGACACACGTTGCGTTTGTAGAAGTAGGTTTCTTAGCAGCGACGGCACGCAGCGCCTGAAGCCAGCACACGCCGTTTGCGCTTGTAGAGGTAAGTTTCTTAGCAGCGACGGCGCGCAGCGCCTGGAGCCAGTACACGCAGCGTCCGGAGCCGGCGCACGTAGCGCCTGGAGAAGGGGCGCGCAACGCTTAGAGCCAGCAGTTGCAGCGCCCAAAGGTAGCGCCGGCGGTAGGTGCACTCGGCGCCTGGAGTAAGTAGTGGTAGCGCCCGGAGTAGTGTGGCCCCCGCGCTTGTAGTAGTCTCGAAGCGACTTCCGAGGTAGATGGAGGCTTGTAGGATTCCGGAGTGGCGCGGCCCGAGTTTGAAGAAGGCTTCGCCGAAGACTTCACGTGTAAATGGAGGCTTGCAGGATCCCGGGGCAGTGCGGCCCCGGGATAAGGCCTTTAGGAGATACTTCTAATTCGCGAACTGAAGCGAGACTCCTTTCTTCACCGATTGTTCGGCTTTTATACCTTTCTAGAGAGAACGGAAAAATTATTTAAATTATACGCAAATTTTTTGTAAATGGTCAAGAGAAAAGAGGATTTATGTGGAATTATCGAAATAGGAATAATAGATCGGAAGCAAATTTGAATATAATTACCATGGAAACGATATAAATAAGAAAGACAAAATATGTCAAATTTTTGTTTTTGGTTTATAATAAGAAAACGGTAAGATTTAAGTGGAAAATGAGATATTATTGATATAGGAAAAAAGGTAGCGCAACTGCCCACACAAAGCTCGAGATTGTAGAATTACGGAAAACTAGCTAAAAGATCGAAAAAAGGTAGACTCCATTGACACCAATTTAAAAGTGCTGATAATGTGAAAATACGAAGTAGAAATGATTTGTTATTGTGTTCTTATGGTTTAAAATCGTTACAGGATCCTATGGAAATAAAGGTGATGTAAAATATCCAGTTTTGAGGTGAATGCAGAAAATCGAAACAGAATGGAAAAATGAATTTAAAATAATGTAAAATGATACGTGAGTAGCATAACACTACAAATTTTAAACTTAAGTTCTAATATATAAATAATAATATATCGTTATTGCAGTTTTTGAAAACACGAGTAAATAAGGCTTCTATTTTTAGTTGAATCCCAAATTGAATGTGATTTATGGGCAACAACGTTTTTGCCTACCATGCATTACTTACTAAGCATTTTAAATTTAAAAGATAAAAAGGTCAGAATTTTTGAGGTTTTTTTAGTTAATTTTTCGTCACCATTTGCCTATATTACTTATTCTGAACTTTATAAAGCAAATTTGGCCGGTATATCATTTACCCTACCCTAAATAACATCCTTGATCCCTTAAAATTCAGGCCGCTTTTTAGCTGTTAAAATCATTTGCCTTGACGCAGAATCTTTACGCTATTATATCAGTCGTAAGTAAGATATATTTTTATTAAATCAAGATGGCAAGCGAACTAATAACGTGCTTGATGGTAAGTGGCTTAAGCAGTCCAAAGACACCAACCAACTTAAAACAAAATCGAAGAAGGCTACTGCGTTTTCATCACTAAGGACTTAAATAAAATCCCTCAAAGCCTATATTATACTGGTGTCTTAACACTACTTAGCGGAATAGAGCAGTTAATTGCACTGCTGCTGTTCGGCAGAGATAGGTAAGAGGGAGAGGGTGATACCTACCCAGAAAAACTCCTATGCTGAAAAGGAGACCTATTACCTAGTAAAAATTCCGAAATCGCAGGCTATTAGATTTTTCTGGAATTATTCATAATCAACTCTTACAATAGGACGAAATGGAGTGATGAAATCACTTACGTCGCGCCTCCACCACATGGCAATGCCTCTTTTTCACCTGCATAGAGTTATATGTACTACGTACTAGAGAAGCTATTCCAAACAAAAATTGTGCGCTACTCTATGTCTTCGCGCATGCGCGGGAGATAGTAGAGTCGCGTATGCGCGAAGACTTTAATTTAATATAAAATAAGATACTAATATAAAATAAATATAAGAATTTAATATAAAATACTGCTATTTTAATCTAAACAAACATATTTCTAAATAAAATGTAATAATAATTATCTTATGGAATTTACGAATCTTCAATTTACGCAATATTTAGTTTAGTGTACGGATTGCAGTACTTCAGTTGAACATAGTCAATGTTCGGAATGCGTAATCTAGTGCATAGTACATATATATCGATGTTCACCTGCAATTAACTCGAAACAAACTTTTATACGTGGTAGCCCACGTAGCTATACTATAGTTGTAACGCAAAAGAAAATCTCGTATTCTTGTCACCTTATTATACGTGGTAGAGCCAGGTTATATATGGTAGAGCTATGCTATGCTATATTATGCTTGTAACACAAAATGGGATGTCTCTATCGGGGAAGAGTCACACTCTTACAGAATACTTGCGTAAAATAGTAAATGTGTTTCGTATGGTGAGTGTAGAGAACCAGAGACGCTTTTTACTGAGAACGAGACATTCCATCTTATAGTCCTCACGTGGTGAGTGTAGAGAACCAGAGACGCTTTTTACTGAGAACGAGACATTCCATCTTCTAGTCCTCACGGGTGACAACACATCTGCATTTAGATTCGTAATCGAGTCTAGATATAGATATCTATGGAATACAGCAACCAATTAAAATGTTGAACATACCCAGATAAACTGGATAACTCGATTTTCTTAAGCCTTCATCGCAAAACTCTTGGTTAATACAACTATAAATTATTTACTTTCTCCGACTAATTTACGAGGAGTCCTTACACTATTTAAGTACAAGGTATAGTTTACAAATAGAGTTATTTATGTTTGTTTCTGTCCGGTTTGTTAATTAATTAGCTGCAGGGAAGTAGGACAAGGATAAATTTAATGGACGCAGTATCCACGCCGACCGGGTATTTATGTCCTGTTCTTTAGGATTCCTGGAAGTTTAAATTGAGAAACTTAAGCGAGTATATATCGTTTGAAATTATAGTATATACATCCATCATTGTTCTAACACTGTGTCAGTGTCCAAGGTTTTCGGAATACATTCAAAACACTTGAATCACAGTTTAAATTATTATCTACATCGTCATTATTTTAGCCCATCGCAAGACAACTGCTGAACATAGGCTTCCTCCAAGGAATGCCTTGGACTACGTCAATGAGCCATCTGCAGCCATCGACTTCCTGCATCTCTAACCACGATACAAGGATGACACGCGAGAACCTTTCTTTCCCAACTGTTTTCGGTTCTTGGAGCGATATTGCTGGTTCCGTATGGGATCCGACCTCGCGGTCCTAGCCAAACGCTTAGCCACTTCGATACCCAGCTGAATTTTATTAAATACTCTTTGATTAATCGATTTCAAAAAAGATGAGGTTCTATAACCTTTTAAAATTAATAAGGATGACAAACGAGCACACAGTCCACCTGACGGTAAGTGGATGTTGTGCCCCAGGAATATCTACATCTAAAGAATCAAATGGCAAGGCAGATGCTTTGCACCCCCTGGGGACTAAGATGGAATGCTTCGTTTACAATAAAAAGGGTCTCCGGTTCTCTACGCTCACCATATGAAACAAAGCAGCGTTAACTTTCTATTTTACGCTGGTGTGGTGGTGGAAGTACCACGCTACCACAGAATGGAAAACTTCCCCGGTGGAGCCGACCGATTCGTGCCATAACCACAATATAGCTGCAGCACTGTACTTGGAACTTGCAACTAGGGCAAAAAAAAACCATATGAGGCAACCGATGGGAGGCCTATCTTCAGCAATGATAATTGCATATTAATATAAAACAGATATATACATATTTGAAGCATTTACTCAGTTCAACCACCTCTGACGCCTATCTTCAGCAACGAGAGGCCTCCTGCAATGAGAGGCCTCCAAAGTGTCTTTGCATGTTAGCACAACAAGGGCTTTGCCTTCTCTCCCAAAGAACCAAAGTTCAACGATCAGGTCCTGACATCGTTCCATATCCACTACACTCAATTGATGAATTTGACAGTAAAATTATTATGATTTCTTATATTGACGCGAACACTACACATTTTTAAATAAAACTAATTTTACGGATTTTATCGCGTATATTAACCTATTTTTATATTTCCGATTTTATTAATTATGGGATCCCAAGCAGATGGCAGCACCCATCCATCTTCTCTATTGAAATTAGGATGTTTTTTAATTTCAATAGCGAAGATGGATGGGTGCTGCCATCTGCTTGGGATCCCATAATTAATAAAATCGGAAATATAAAAATAGGTTAATATACGCGATAAAATCCGTAAAATTAGTTTTATTTAAAAAAGTAAAATTATTTTTACAAATAATGACACTATTCAAAAATTTTAATAGTATTGTTTGCATATGATTTCACAGACAATAAATTTTAGTTTAGCTCTTGATAATTCACGAATAACAAAAGTCTATTGCCAGAATGTCTCGTGAGAAAGCTTCACGGATTTATACGTTTAACGTAATAATAAATTTAGTTGTCGGCAAGTAATCGTAACTAGTTTTAAAATAATTCAAACAAGAAAATGCCAGTAGCTCGATATTTTAAGAGGACAATTTCTGTACATTGCACTTTTTTATTGGTTATACTATCGATGTCTGGCTGTATGTCTGTCTGTCTGAACGCGCATTACACAAAATCTTCAGGAAAAGATTTTGACTAACTGTTTCGTAGAAATTCAAACGGTTAGCATAATGAATTTAAATAATAATTGAATATCCTATTATATATTATTATACTAGCGATCCGCCCCGGCTTCGATCGGGTGATTTCTGTATCTGGACAACAGCGCCACCTACCGGATCCAGTTGTGAATCTAAACTATCCAAGGACATTCTCAATAGCACATAAGAAATTTCATCAAAATCGTTCGAACCGTTTTCGAGTTTTAGCGAGACTAACGAACAGCAATTGATTTTTATATAATTATCGATTTATTATTAAAAATGTGTGATGTGTTTGTGTGTGTAAATAACAGTTTCAGGTTTCTAGTATTAAGATCACAGTATTAATATTTTTTTAATTTAGTATTTTTCGTAATTTATTATTAACAAAATTCCTTAAGAAATAATGTAATTCTCCAATTTTCAATTATGTATCTAATATAAGTATGTATTTTAATCAAACAACTGTTTAATTATATGTGAAAAGTCTATGGGAGATATGAAAGCCCACATACGAGTATGACCATTAAAAAACCACATCGATTGCTTTTTGATTAATCAGTCGAATATCTATCAACCAACAGCTATCCGTTACCGCTACAGCCTAATAAAGTCTACTTCTGATCATAGAACTCCCCAATAGATTGCCTCATAGGGCTCTGTTTGCCATTTGCCAGCGAGTACTTTCTGATATAACATATAAGTTTTAATTATTTATTTGCTTGCAATTATTAGTTCTGCTAGACAACCACCCGATAGAGATAACTCGTATAACGACTGAACTGACTGTATGCGCATTGACTGACCATCGACCGCACAGTTTCACTTCTGTCACAATTCGATTAAACAGTTTGATCTATTTAAGCATTGTATAAATGCGTAGGCCCTAAGGTTTTTAAGCTTGAAATAAAATAGAAAACAAATAAACCGCGTGTACAGTGCGAGTTGCATATGCACAGACCTAGTTACAAATGCCTACCAACATTGCATACCGTCATCACGAAGATACCTATCATACAGCACCGCCTGCTAAGCAAACAGCATCACGTCTTTAAACGTGACTCAATTTACTCAACATAGTTTAAAAACCAAGCTTTAAATGTTAAGTTAGTTAAAGTTACAGCCTGTATACGTCCCACTGCTGGGCACAGGCCTCCCCTCATTTCTAAGAGGGTTTTTAGGGCAAGGAAGTGTCCGCCGCGCTGCCGAACGCCGGCGAACTTCACATGTCTTGGAAATATTTTTTTCTTGTTTCTGAGACATGCAAGTTTCCTCACGATGTTTTCCTTCACCACCGAGCACGTGGCAAATCAGCACTAAAAATTGCAACTAACAATTTCATTGAATCGGCACCAATGAAAAATTTAACAGTACGTTGTCAACCCGGGTTCTAACCCGGGTTGAGAACGTACTGTTTAATTTACAGTGAGCGCTAACCATCTGAGCTACCACGGCTCTTGTTATTATTTAATTGTTGCATTGTTAAGGTTATCCATTATTTCTGTGAACATACATTGTCACAGTAATTAAGTTAGCCTGTAAGTTAGAAAATAAAGGTAAGACAGGAAAAAGTCTTCGCCTCCTTTCACATCAACACTCCCTAAGCTGCGGGAAACGTAATTTGCGTGTAAAGTGTTATTTTAGTCAATGTAATGTAATTTATAAATATTTCTCCTTGCTCATACGATGATATTGTTTAATTCGAATATTTTCTTCAGCTTAAAACTTTTCGAAGAGCACTTCATCGTTCAGCTGTTTCTATAAATCCTTCATTTTTACTACATAGTATCAATGCTTTCTTTAACTTAATTTATAATAAAATTACTACGTATCGAATGAAACTAATTTAAGTAAGAGATTTATACATTTTCAATTTTAACTTTTAAATTAGTAAGACATCAAAATGTTAAACACCTTCTATCACTTTTAAAGAAAGCCGTCAGTAGCCTAATGGCAGGGCACGGACCACGAACTCGAAAGGTCGTGGGTTCGAACCCGCCATTCGACTACTGTCGTGAATCACTTCTAACACAAGCATTTTAAGCTTACCAGAAGTGGTTAAAGGGAATATTAGTAATGTTAGATAGTATTACTAGTATTTAAAAAAAAAAAACTTCCATTACCATAGGTGTTACAAAGCATTCAAAACATCGCAATTTCAAAATAAGTTTTTTATAATGAATAAGGGTAAACGTAAAACGAACACACAATCCATATTACGCAAGTACTGTTCGGGCCACTTGATGGTAAGTGGATGCTACGGTCCAAAGACACCATATTCTGTTAAAGCGTTGTCTTTCCCCAGTCGAGCTGACCCGTTAACTGCAGCGTACGACGTTAAACAACAAATTAAATTAAACGCGATAGAATTTGTTAAATTGAAAAGGATATACAACAGTGGCGGCATATAGATGGGGCGGTGGGGGCGATCCGCCCATGGTGTCAAGCACCAAAGGATGACAACGACAACTCACTCGTACAGGCAGATAATCAACTCAAAGACATGCCAATAAATAAATCGCTACCTAATATAGTATCTACCTGCATACACAAATATTATCTTAATATGTATCGCAAATTTATTTTTATTTATTTTCGAACATAATTTAACGTCCTAAATGAATGGGTTCAGCTTAGGTAGCGCTTCGTCGAGTGAGTAAAACGATCGAAGAAGTTAGCTCACGTAGCAACGAACACAGTTAATTAGTGAGTTCTTTTTATAATAGTCGCGTATTCTTTACTACCGTCGGAATTCATTGGAGCTTATCAGACTCATCTTAAAATGGGGCTATTCTGAGTCTGTTCCGAACCTAGTGTTATGTCAATTTTTTTTAACTATTTGTGTTTCGGTTGCACGTGAAAATAGCTTTTCAAAACTCAAGTCAGTAAAATCTTACTTAAGGTCACCAATGAGCCAAGCTAGACTAACCAATCTTTCCATTTTATCTATCGAAAAGGTCAAGAAAGGAAATTTTGATAATGTTATTACATTTTTTATCTTAAATTTTACCCCCGTGTATTGGCAGGTAAGAATATCCACTACCCCACCTATTTCTCGTGGGTCTCGTAAGAGGCGACAGAAGGAAACGAGGCAGAAGATGGACAGCAGCGTCTTTCTGTTAACAGTCAATAACAATTAAGAAACTGCAGTTGTTAACCCGCTTACCAAGCGTGGTAACTATGGCTCTATACCCGTCCATGGTGAGAGTTACAAAAAGACGGCCCTATTCCCCGGCGGTACCGCTACTCCTGGCTACTGTGACAACCACGGTAACAGCGGGGCAGGAGGTGTTAAAAATCTCCGGTGGAGGTTCGGTTACCACCTAAGACGACTCAACCTAGTAACGTATAACGCAATAACACTGATTACTGACGAGAATATCCTGGAACCAGAAGAAGAGATAGATAAGTTGCTGAGGTCCGAAAAGAGAGGGAGGACATGGTAATCCTAGAATCCGGCAATTTATTCTATCACCGGGAGGGTCACCATTTGTCTCAAGGAGGTGTCAGATTTATCGTCCACAAGTCTCTCGTTAACAACGTTGTAAAGATTGTGAGTGTGTCGACGAGGGTTGCGTACTTTATACTCAGAATCACCAAACGGTATTCGCTGAAGTTCATACTGGTTTACGCACTAACCTTGACATATCCGAATGAGGAGGTGGATTAAATGTATGAGGATATATCTAGAGCCGTGCATTTCTCCAAAACCCACTATAAGGTGTTAATAAGAGACTTCAACGCAAATTTAGGCACAAGAGAGAACGATGAGCTGAAGGTAGGTAAATTCGGGATAGGGCAAGGGAACCCAAATAGCCAACAGCTGGCCGACTTCATGGAGAAAGAGGAGCTCTTTGAAATGAAATCTTTCTTTCAGAAGCGGTCTCACAGAAAGTGGACCTGGTCGTGCTCCAACGGTTCGACACAAAGTGAGATTGACTTCATTACGATGACAAGACGGTAACTGTTCAGTGATGTCTACTAAGTCTTATGAGGGTAAAAAATGGCAGCGATAACCGAATGGGCACACTGAACCTAAACAGTAAGCTGAAGAGGGCACGTCTAATGAAGCCAACGTACCGGTGCCCTTATGCTCTAATCGAAATCCCCGAAAACTTTCAGCATCAGTTACAAAATGGTTTTCAGTGCCTAGAAAACTTCAATACAGTGGACGATATGAATGACAAGCTCGTGTAAACTGTACATGTGGTCAGAGCTAAGTTTTGCACGACCCGTCGCAGAAGAACACAAAAACTCTCCGATCACACTCTTAATCTCATGGCTGTTAACCGGGAAATGAAGCTTTAGACTTGAGCAGGTTTAACAGCATACAGGCAACGGAACAGACAGATTTCCAAATGCATGCGGCGGGACTTACGCAACATCAATACAGCTCGTTTTGAAGAAGTGATTGGGCGGAACCAAGGTTTTAAAGTCTTTGCCAGAGATCTATTATCTGCCAGAGAGAGTCAACTGTCGAAGCTGAAGACCGAATGTGGCAGCTTCGTTTCCGGGGTTTTTTTATAGGATAAGGATGACAAGCGAGCACACAGTCCACCTGATGGTAAGTGGTTGCTGTGGCCCATAGACATCTACATCTATCTTCGATTACGAATCAAAATGCAGATGCGTTGTCACCCGTGAGGACTAAGATGAAATGCCTCGTTTCCAGTAAAAAGGAGTCTCCGGTTCTCTACACTCACCATACGAAACACAGCAGCGTTAAGCTGCTATTTTGCGGTCGAACCGACCCATTCGTGCTACAACTATACCAGTAATATAGCTGCAGCATAGCTCTATCACGTACAAAAAGGTACCTGCGATTTTGAGTGAGATTTAAAGGTTTTATGGGCAGCTGTACACTTCATCTTTGGAGACACACGCGAATGTGAACAACGATCTAAGATCAAGTCTTATCCAGCACTATTCCGATATTATCCCGAACGTTAGTCTGAGCGAAATTATAATGGCTCTCCAGCACTTTAAAAACGGCAAGTCCCCGTGCGACGATGAAATTACAGCGGAGCTTCTGAAAGCGGGTAAAAAACTGGTACTTGAAGTCATTCAAATGCTCCTTAATTCCATCCTCCATGATGGAGGAGGGCTCCTCCAAAGGCGTGAAGCAGAAGTGAGGTGGTCTTGTTCTTCAATAAAGGCGACAGTGGTGGTCTTATTCTCTTGAAGAACTGCAGACTGATGTTCGTTCTGAGCCGCGTCTACGTTCTGTTTTCAAGAGTCTTTACGAATCGGCTCTCTCGCAGGCTCAAAGATTTCCAGCCTCCCGAACAAGCCGGTTTCCGAAAAGGCACCATAGACCACATACCCGTTGCCAAATTGTACAATCTGCCACTTTGTCTTGTGTATGTGGACTATGACAAAGCCTTTGATTCCGTTGAAATTCAGTAGCTTGAAATGATCTTCCAATGCAGCGGGCATTGGAAGATCTTTTCAAGCTACTGGACTGGAAAGGATACGGTATTGACATCAACGGCGAGTACATCAACCACCTTGCGAGATAAATTTAGAAATGGAGATATCCGCAATAACACCAGAGTAAACGTCGTAGCCCAACGGATTAGTAAGCTGAAGCGGCAATGGGCCGGCCATACAGCTCCAACAACAGCCATATAGCTCCAAGAACTAACAACCTATTGGAAAACAAGGTAGAGTGTAGACGTGGTAAGGCATGCAGGAAATCGATGGATGCAGGTGGCTCAGGACTGTGCTTTGTGACATTCTTTCGGGGAGGCCTTTGTTCAGCAGTTGACTTGTGAAGGGCTGTAATTATAATAATGGTGAATGGAATAATTTTGCGAAAAAAAGTCCGGCAAGCATGTTTAGCATTTTTTGTTTAATTTGGGGGGCGCTTGATAGAAAACCGCCCTGGGTGCCAACCCACGCTACGCCGCCACTGTTATAAAATAAAATATAATTAATAAGAAATAATTTATTTGTTCAGTCTAATTCTGATAAAAACTTACGACGACTTAACGATAAATGTTTATTTAGAGAATACAAGAAACACATAAAATCACGAACGTTATTAATAATAAACGAAATATAAGCTAACCCGAAAATAGCAGGATTTCGCTTTGGTTACATCATATGGTATGTTGACACACTCCGGTTGGACTACTGTATTAAATTTATTCCAATCGTAATTTGTACGAAATGTTTCTATTCTGCCAAATCTACTTGTAGTGTTTTAATTACCTGTAATCTGGATCACGAGTATTAAAATATATATATTTTTAAATAATATCACACGGTAAGTTTCGTAAAATATCATTAATCTACATTACCTTGTAGCCGTGTAGATAAATTATTAAAAAAAAAACACTCGCACAACTCACAAAATACACTAAAATTGGATGTTTAAATATGATACACTTACTTCCGTTATAACTCGAAAATGCCGCCCAAAATATAAGATGGCGGGATCCGCGAAAGGGCGTGAAATGTCACGATGCGTCTTGCGAGCGTTAACTGATATTGTGGTCACTACAAGAAGCAATCCGTTGTGTTGTACCTATGAATATTATCCAATTTATACGTTTAGATCTTAGCTCAGGGAATTTCAATCGCGGAGTCAGTGCACCGGGCCAGAGAACATACGTGACTAAGCCAACTTCACATGTTTTGATTTTAATATTTGGTTGATCGGGGGAAAATGTGATTCTGAAACGCACCATTACTTTTGCAATGACTTTGCACTTGCATTGAAATTGTAATGGCTTGTGGGCAAGGCAAAGTGGGCGCTAAAAAATAGCCAAATTCTATTCTATTTACATCATTAATATATTTTTGTTCTACAGCGAAATCTTATGCCAGCGTACAATGTGACTATTCCTCAGAAACGTACTATCCCTCAGAATACATAAAAACATACATAAAACATACATAAAAACATAAATAGCTTTAATAAGAATAAGGATGTTCATACCTTAAACACTAGGAACAAACATAAGCTTGTAATGCCACTTACTAGACTCCACAGAATTAGTAATTCATTTATGTGGCAATGTATACGCTTTTACAACAGAATCCCAGAACATGTTCAAAGTTTGTCAATAAACAAGTTTAAAAGTTTTATTAAAGAAAAACTGTACAAAAAGGGTTATTATAATATCAAGGAATACATGAATGAAAATAACCCCTGGGAATGAGGTGATCGCCACCATGCTGGTTCTATGAAAATTCATTTAAAATTGTATAAACAAAATTATTGTTAAGTGAAATTATGTTTAAAAAAAAAGTCCCGCTGGGTTTCTTGCTGGATCTTTCCAGGACAGAGGTATTTTCCGAACCGGTGGTAAATAAAATAATGACTTTCAATAAGTATTATGTAATAATCCATATTGAATAAAAATTATTCTATTCTATTCTATTCTATTCTAATAAATAAAAGGCTTCACGTCTTTTATTTACTGTTAGGGCTTACATTTTTTTTATGGTTTTAACCAAAATAACAGAATCTAAAAGATTCAAAAATGCTTCACCCTACGACCGGTATTCAGAGACAGTGTCGAGCTTAAACGTGATGTCAAAAGAACTTGTGAAGTTCTTACCATCCGTCAAGTGTTCTTACCCTCTACGAGTACAAGATGCAGGAGCGTACAAGCTTGACTGTGAATTGGTCTCTCTTACTCTCTTACCAACGCTCCGAGAAGACTACAGTTTGTGATCATATCCCAGACGGCACCCGCTATTACATCAGATTTGATAGACCAAAAATCCTCGCGAAAGAACATCAACTTTTAAGAAAATTTATAACAATAAATTTGAATGATAAATATATTAGTCAATAAGTTTGTAGAAAATTATGCATGGTGCATGCAAAATTCCACCATCGGACAACCTGATCTACGAAAGTCGCCACCCCACGATACACCACGCATTCGATCGGTTTGCTTCGTCGTTTGTAAAGCGTACGGCAAAGGATTGGAATAATTTACCAACATCTGCCTCTCCATCCAATTACAATGTTTTGTATTCAAAACAAGAGAGTATTATGTTGAAATAAGTTAGTGCACTTTACCTTCTTTGGCTTCAATACCACTCACCTTCAGATGGTTAGTCAATCGCTTTCATATAATAGTTAAAAGAAAACGTCGTTTAGTTATAAATAATTGACTACAGTTTCGGATACCATATTTGAGCTATTTAACACTAATTATTGGCCCTTTGAAAGGGCAGGGGCTGGAGTGAGGAGCAAGCATTTTTATGGTATTAGACTTAGCACTAAAAGATGACGCTCAGCTTATTCTCGAGGGACTGCCTATAGAAGGAAGATTTTTGAGTGCTCTATTCGAAACCCTAGAGACACGGTACGGTTACAAGCATAGGAAACACGCTTATAGAGCTCAGTTACGACATCGCGTTCAAGCGCCTACACAAACACTACAATAGTTTTATCGACTTACCAACTTACCACGCATTCGAACCGAACAGTTTTCTACGACGTTCGTCATGAGTACAACAAATGAGTGAAATAAGTTGCCAGCATCTGTCTTTCCATATGGTTAGCATGGGTGTCTTTTTGGCAAGAGTAAATAGGCATTTGTTAAGTCAATGTAAGTGCACTTCACCATTTTCGGCTACATCACCACTTACCATCAAGTAGGTTAATAGTTACACACTGGCTTCATCATTATCATCATTACAGCCCTTCACAAGTCCACTGCTGAACATAAGCCGAACGAATACTACAAAGCACGGTCCTGAGCTACTTGCATCCATCGAATCGCTGGCTTATAATATTGAAAGAAACAGTGTGCTGATGATACTATGTATACGCACCTGACTGTAATTTGCAGATGACATTCGGGACGTTAAGGTTCGAGCTGTTGTACATTTAGGCCACCATCGATCTCTGAAGAGTGCACTGACGGATGAGTATGACGACTACGATGTTGATGGCGAATACGATGTCGATGATCATGTAGACGACAAATATGGTGATGATGACGACGATGAAAAATAATTCATTGAAAAATATTCATTAATTTAATATGTCCTCACATTTTGTAATTTTTTTAAATGATATACTAAAAATAGTTCTTGCGCCATTTATTAGATTAAAAGTCAATCGAATATTTTCAAAAGCTTAGGCATGTCCTAACACACACTAGGGATTATTTTTATTTACTTGTTTATTAAATTTAATCACAGTAAGAAAAAAGTAAATAAAACTGTTTTAAATACGTTTAATAGTCCCGTGCCTTCGTAATTCAGTTCGTTTGAAAAGTAAATTGAAACACACACGGGCAAAACACATTATACAAATGTATCCGAAACAAAATTAAACTTATTGTTGTCAGATGCAGTACGAGTAGCATGTAACAGATTGGAATGTATCCCGAAATTTGTTCTTCGAATAATTTTTAATGTATGTATCACCGAGAGGAAAACTAACGTATAAGTAGTGGACATATTAATATGTCTATTATTAGCAGTTCTTAAGCGATAAATTCTCGAAAGATCTTGTGCCTTTGATTAATGACGGCATAACCACCTCATATTAATATCGGACTAGCTGCACCCACGCCATGTGTTGCAATGCCTTTTTTAGCAGGAACATTCACGCGTGCAACTACGCACCAAAGTTTCTTCGTAATTGGATGATGGTATAGCAAGCAATAGACAATGAAAAAATAATAAACAAATATATCAATCATTGTCAGAAATCTTCGCGAACGCGCACACAACATCTCTCCGAAGTTTCATCGATCGTACTTAATCGAATGAATAGTATAAAAACGCATAGAAAACGAACAAATAAAAATAAATATATAAAAACAACAATAACTGTGGTTGTCAACCCAATAGGAAATATCCTCCCTATGTGGCTATCTAAAAGAAAGGCCTATGTTCAGCAGTGGATTTTCATAGACTTAATGATGAATGAATAAGATTGGGAATCTTTAACATTTCAATATTGAAAGTATGGGAAATGAGAAAAGGTTAACAGCAAATTATATAAATAGCAAACAAGGTGCAACACGTCTGGTGCTAAGGTCGCCAGCACGCTTGCCAAATTTGCAGATTACGGGAAATTCTCTCCATCATGGCAGGGGCATAGCAGAGTCCAGCCGTGCACTATTTACGAGCTGATGGGAAAGAATTGACGCTTTTGAACTAGGGCCTGCAGACATAACTTCATACATATAGTTAATCCTTATATCCCCAAAGACATAAATAAATACATGAAAGTTAAACAGGACTAAAAACATACATATATAAACTACCACGCCTATCACTCAGGGGGATAGGCACACGTGCTCATCAATTAAGGTTACACTAAAGTGCGCCACTTAATTAGTCATATCTTCTATGTTATATTGTTTTAACTAATAAAAATTTTTCCCTTTCCGCCTAACCCTCGGCCGTTTGATAATTTGAATAGCCGGGGCTAAGACATATTGTTTAGGCCAAAAAAGGTAATTTGTACGATATCCAATCACGTTCGACTTCGTGAGTCGTACGATGGCACCAGGTGTCACGCGCATCGAGGGGAGGGGGAGCGGTAGGCAGCTTCCCAGCGTGTGACGCTCGTGGGCGAGAGAGAGTAGTTCGCTGGCCGCGATGCTGTGAAGCCGCGTATCTAGGTTATCGCAGCCGAAGTTCACGCGACCGTATAGGGTCCAAATAGTTAGATTTAGTGCGTGTTACTTCGCTACGTGGATATGTGAATTTTGCAATATTTAACTTGTTCGGGTGATGCGGAATTGTGCACGCGCGCGTCGTGTAGATATACGGTCTAGGATTCGAACCGCGCATTCCTTGGTCGAGAGCGTCTCCCGGTTGATTGTTTGGAAATTATAATTGTGCCGTCGCGTTAAGTGCCCTTTTTTGTGTGTTGGTTGGTTTGTTAGTTTACGTGTCGTGTCAACGAGGCGTATTTTGAATTCTTTTCGCGACGTGGTGTTTTGGTGTCGAATGAAGGAACTTAGTTGTGTTTAACGCTGAACCGTATAACTTATTAAGAGATCGCGTTAGTTCCTTATTTATAATTTTGTGAAAAGTGAATCCGGGACATTGAATGTCGAATTTTGAACTACTGTCTTTACTGTGTCGGGTATCACGTGTTCGATTCTACGATGAATGTGGAATTAGGCGAGTTTAAGTTAGTTAAATGTACAATGAACCTAATAGACTGAAATAGTGACAATGAAGAAAGAAATGGTCCAGCGGTAGAGCCTGCTGGAGCGATGCTGCATGATGGTGAGACAGCCTGGAACTCGGCCGCTGCTGGTCGCCTAAGCTGGTCCAGGTCTCAGACATTTACACATCACTAAACACTACTTGCCATGCACCTCACACCCACTTACGGCCTGACCGAGCCTTGGGGCGATCTAAGAGTCGGAAACAGGTAAGTACTATATTTCCCTAGCCTTCTCCCATATAGCTTAGTATTATAGGACATTCTTCCATATGGCATTTTGAGCCCCGTCCTTAGTTGTCCGTCGAGTCTACAGCTATATGGGCCCCTGTATGAACGACCTTTGTCGGGACAGCTAGGGGCGTGTACATTTTGGTAGCAGAGCGTGGTTGGATTGGTTTAATTTTGTGTCTACAATCACGCCCGGCCGTAATAATAAAATTATTTTCCTTTGTTGCTTGCTTTTTTGTTTGTTAGAGGGTAGATTGGGAATCCACGCCCGAAGGTTGAGCAAGCGGGGGTTTTTTTAAGGCTAGGTACTTACCGTAGTTTTGTTAAGGCTAGGTACTTTGACTAGGTAGATAAGGTTATCACGTAATCGGATAATTATCGTTTTCGTATAATTATAGTCGATTAATTGTCGAAGGGTCGGTTGTCTGAGCGAGGCATTTTTTGTAGATCGACTGTGATTTGTATCTTTATTTGTATTGTGATTTGTATTGGATCCAATAAATAGTAATTTGTATTTGTGTAATTTGTATTTAACTTGATTTGATGGGAAATGCATTTGTTATTTGTAATTTTTTTTTGTATTTGTTTTTTGTTAATTTGTAATTTGTATTTGAGCCGCGTAGTAATTTGTATTTAGAAAGTGATGCCGTCGCGCTGCCAGGGCCATGCCGTTTTGTGTCTGGGTGCGAACGGCGTTTCCTCTCTGGGCTCTCCCGAGCCCTCGACTCCCACGGGCGGGGGCACTCAGCCGCGCGCCCTGTCGGGGGGTTGTTCCCCCAGGGGCGGGGGGTCATCACCTCCTCCCTCAATATGTTGAGAGGGACTTCACTGCCACTCAGCGGTCAGCTAGACCCTTCTCACCCTCGTCAGCTGAGTGGCCGCGGCTCGGGGTACTACCGTTCCCCCTTTGATGTAGGCAGCCCCAGCTAGGTAGCTGCCGCCCTAGCTCCCACCACGGCCGCCTCCATTAATTCTTTGAGCCGTAAACAACTCCCTTGTCAAACTGTTCTATTGTCGACGGCTTCAGTGAGGGTGTACAACCCGAGCGTCGATTGTTTAACGGTACGCGCTTTATTGGTTCCGGGTTCACAACACGGTTGGCCTCTGCTTAGTTGTTGGGAAGACTAGGGCTCCACGGGAGCGTTGAATTGCGCTGTTAGGGATTGTTAGATTTGGTTTTGGTCGAGCACTTAATTAACGATGATTTAAATTAAAATTAAAAATTGTTTTGTGCCTTCCGCGAAATGTTCATATTTGTGGCGGTTGTGATTAAGAAGGCGAATTTAGTGTGCTCTTTGTATACTTATACATATGTTTTGTAATTGTATTTGATCACTGTGTCTGTTTTGCTGAAAGGAAAATTTGAATTCATTTAAAATTGGATGACGCGCTATTTGAATATTTGTACGTATGTTTTTGTGATTGTGTTTGATCATTGTCTTTTTTTGAAAAGAAAATTGAAATTGGATAACCCTATTTGTGCCGAAAGGAGTCATTCCTCTTTTGGGTTTCACATTTTGTTGGCACTAGCTAAGATATTTATTTGAAATGAGAAATAGGGCTGTCTCTTACGTTTATCGTTTTGTTTAATTTGTCAGTTTGACCTATGTGCATCGGTGATTAATTTGTTTGAATTAATTCTGTAATTGAACATTGATGCTTTTGAAAATTTGTTGAAATATGAGCATAGGACTACTTGTTGGGAACCGGTTGCATGTACGCGCGGGTGGAGACGCGCGGGAGGACGTCTCGTCGAGCGGGAGCGACGCGGCGGCAGGAGGTTGGGATGATACTCCACCGCGGTCGGACGACAACACTAATTTAATTTATAATAATAATTTTATTAAGTAGACCGGGTTATTGTAAAGTACGGATGATTATATCAGCCCTATAAGAATATACAGTCCACTCTCATTTAACCACGTCACCAGGACCCTAACATTGGTCCTTTAGGATTCTCACCGTCTTACATAATACGGTCTCCGCCACGTCTCCGAGCTCTTAAGAGTAGTCTTCAGCTGCGAAATTATACTTCTGCACGGGCCTTCGTGAACCATCACATCCTGCGGAAGATCCTTCAAAGCAACTCGTACGCTCGTGAGCCGGGAACCATCTTGAATTCGACCGTGCCACGGACTTTGGACCCATCGAAAGTTCGAGTAGTCATTGGTGAGCCCGTTCCAATTATTCCTGTGATCTTTTCTTTCTTTTTCATACATTTAAATTTAAAAAAAGCCTTTATTTTTAGTGAGTGCTTTTAGTCATATATGCTTAAACACTATCTAATCTCTTCCATAATAACACGTACTTACTTCTAAAATCAAATTATTGCATAAGCGCAGCAACAGCATTGCGCTCGAATAACGGGATCTTGTTTACGCAAATCGCTCGCTTCTTATCTATATCTACCTGAGCCGGCCGGCCGGGTCGCCACTTGCCCATCTGTTCCTTTGTTCGCACACCAAGGTCAAGTTCACGCTGCATTTTATAACTACTTTGCATTATAACTTTTGTTTTTCTTAAATATTACCGCTTTGTCATGGCCGAAGAAAAAATACAAAAATTAATTAAATTACGTAGTTCTATTAAATCTCCAACTTCGACCGAGAGGTCAATCGACGGATTCAACTCGGCTGGGCAGCGTTCGGGAAGCTACGACACATCTTCTCGTCAGACATACCTCAAAACCTGAAAACGAAATTGTACAACCAGTGCGTGTTGCCAGTAATGACTTATGGAACTGAGACGTGGTCCTTCACTGCTGGCCGTATGAGGAGGCTCAAGGTCGCTCAGCGAGCTATGGAGAGGGCTATGCTCGGAGTTTCTCTGCGTGATAAACTTAGGAATGAGGATATCCGCAGTAGAACCAGAGTAACCGACATAGCCCAACGGATTAGTAAGCTGAAGTGGCAGTGGGCCGGCCATATAGCTCGAAGAACCGACAACCGATGGGGAAGAAAGGTTCTCGAGTGGCAGCCTCGTACCGGTAGGCGAAGTGTAGGGCGTCCCCCCACGAGATGGAG
Source organism: Parnassius mnemosyne (assembly GCA_963668995.1). Lineage (NCBI taxonomy): Eukaryota > Metazoa > Arthropoda > Insecta > Lepidoptera > Papilionidae > Parnassius > Parnassius mnemosyne. The sequence goes on along the minus strand of CAVLGL010000092.1, from coordinate 11,655,161 downwards.
TGACGACCTGGTAAGACATGCAGGAAGTCGATGGATGCAGGTGGCTCAGGACCGTGCTTTGTGGCATTCTCTGGGGGAGGCCTATGTTCAGCAGTGGACTTGTGAAGGGCTGTAATGATGATGATGATGATTAAATCTAAGGTTACTATATTTAATAAATACGTAAAAGTATTGCAATCAGGCGGCCCCCCTAGCGATTTACAACTGCTAGACTTAGAAGGTCGTTTTAAAAAATTCGATGCCTTATACGCGCAATATGACGAATTACAGAGCCAGATCGAGGTGCTTTCAGACGACAGTGATGCTCAAGAGCTAGAGCGCGAGGAGTTCGAGGGCCAGTACCACTCGCTGGCTGCGGCGGCGCGCGGCGTGCTCGGCGCGCGGCCCGCGCGGCAATGCGAGCAGCCGCTGAATCGTTCCTTATCGAGCTACGAGGATGCAAGCTTACAGCAGGTGCCTTTAAATCCAATTGCGTCAGATTGCCCAAAATTGATTTACCAGTCTTCATCGGTCACTATCAACACTGGCTTGAGTTTAGGGACACTTTCATATCTTTAATACATTCGAGACAAGATATTGATAACATTAATAAACTGCATTACCTTCGCGCGTCTCTTAGAAGTAGCGCTTTGCTTGTTATCGATAACTTAGATTTCAAAGCCGAAAACTATAATTCTGCGTGGAATTTATTGTGTAGCAGGTACGACAACAAACGCTTACTGGTCAATAACCACGTAAGGGAACTATTTAATGTGGAGCATATGCGCAATGAATCCTGCAAGGGTATTCGACGCCTTATTGACGTTACGAATAAAAATCTTCACGCCTTGACCACCCTAGACCAGCCGACACAGCATTGGGATACACTCATAATTCACATGATGGCTGAAAAACTTGATAGTGTCACTCATAGAGAATGGGAAGAATATAGAAATACTCTTAATAATCCTCCTTCGTTAGAAACATTTACGACGTTTCTCAGCAATAGGGCAGACCTTTTGGAGACTTTGCAAGAAAGTAAAAATAAACCACAAAAATATGAAACTTACAAAACTAATACAAATTTACTTATAGCTACAAACACTCAAAGGGAAAAACAAAACTTCAATAAAAAAACAACTTATTTAATAAAAAAATATTTACATGCCCATTGTGTAATCAAAATCACTTTCTATTCACCTGTGAAACATTCAGAGCCCTTCCTATTGAAATTCGTATACAAAAGGCTAAAGAGTCAAACGTCTGTCTTAATTGTTTACGACCTGGGCACTTAGAAAATAATTGCAATTTATCTTCATGTAAATATTGCAAGAAAAGGCATAATACGCTATTGCACTTGCATGAGCCACAGCCGATCCCTGAGCCTGCTATGCCATCAACCAGCAGCATTAACCACTTCGCAAATTCAAGCGAGTCAAAGCAGGTAGCTACTCCTCCGCTTGTTTTGCTTTCCACAGCGCTGGTAAAGGTGCTGGACGGCACCGGCGCCGCGCACTCCGCCCGCATGCTGCTCGACAATGGCAGCACGGCTAACTTCGTTACGCAATCGCTTTGCGGTAAGCTGGGTTTGTCGCGACGTAGCGTGAGCTCCACGGTGACAGGTATAAACAGTAATTCATCTCATATTACACAGTCTTGCAGCCTTAACATTAAGTCGCTTCATAATGACTATAGCCTTACTGTAGACTGCCTTATTTTGCCTGAGATCACTAAAGCTTTACCGTCTTCTTTCATAGACATACAAAATATCCCTCTTCCGATGGGAATAAGTTTTGCCGACCCTTCCTTTAACATACCGTCGGCTATAGACATCTTAATAGGTGCCGAAGTATTTTGGTCCGTCTTATGTAATAATTCCATTGACTTGGGCAAAAATCAGCCTAAGTTGTATGAGACAAAACTGGGTTGGCTTGTGTCCGGGCATTTCGCCCGTCTTAAGACACCGTCTTCGTCTCCCGTTTGTCACTTTATAAGCGAGGATTCCAATCCAGACTTAACTCGTTTTTGGGAGTTAGACATTGTGGCAGCAAAACACTCTTTGTCTCCTGAGGAGCGTGCCTGCGAACAGAGCTTTTTAACAAACACCGTACGCAGCGAGAACGGTAGCTTTGTCGTCTCCATGCCGCTAAAGGACGATCCGTCAGTCTTAGGAGAATCCTTTCAAATGGCCAAGTGCCGTTTCTTATCTTTCGAGCGCAAATTTCTTCGGGAGCCTGTTTTTAAGGATATGTACATGGAGTTCATGCACGAATATGAACGCCTAGGTCACATGACTGAAAACAAAGAGTCTTCATTTGGCGACTTACAACAGCTCAATTATTTTTTACCTCACCACGGAGTCATCCGTGAGTCCAGCCTTACCACCAAGCTTCGCACAGTCTTCGACGCTTCCGCCGTATCTAGTTCTGGATTGTCGCTTAACGACATTCAAATGGTAGGGCTGACTGTACAAGAAGACCTTTATTCTATTTTATTATTTATTACTGGAGATATAGAGAAAATGTACAGAGCGATTGAGCTTAATCCCGCCCAACGCTCACTTCAACAAATCATATTTAAGTATGACTCATCACACCCGTTAAAAACGTACACCTTAAACACGGTGACTTATGGTACGGCGTCTGCCCCATACTTAGCCACGAAGTGTTTCGTGAGCTTAGCATCCAGCGCTCTCGATAGCGACGTAAAGCAGTCGATTTAACGCGATTTTTACGTTGATGATTATTTAGGCGGGTCGTCGACTATTGACGACACTATCAAGCTGTGCAAAGGAGTTATTAATACACTTAAAACTGCAAATTTCAATTTACGCAAATTTCAATCAAATAACAAATTAATTTTACATCACGTTTCATCTTCATTACAATCAGATAATTTCTTAGACATAGCAAACAGCGATAGTAATGTTTCTTCTAAAACTTTAGGTCTAAATTGGATTTGCGATTTAGACATTTTGTCATTTTCAATCAATATCGAACTTCGGGACAAAGTGACAAAACGTCACATACTTTCCGTTATAAGTCAGATCTTCGACCCATTGGGTCTCGTGGGCCCTTGTGTCATCGAAGCAAAGCTCATCATGCAGAGGCTATGGATCGAACGACGCTCATGGGACGATGAGGTTTCAACGGAAATAAAACGTTCATGGTTTTCGTTCGCCGACACCTTACCACTTCTTAACCACTTAAAGGTTCCTCGGTGGGTACTTCAAGACCATTCAATATTCCATGAAATTCATGTGTTTTCGGACTCTTCTGAGCGAGCATATGGGGCTTGCGTCTACATTCGCTCTATAGACACATCAGGCTCTATCAAAGTACAACTTTTGACTTCTAAGAGCAAGGTAGCGCCAATAAAGCCAACAACTATTCCGCGCCTGGAACTTTGCGGATCGTTAGTGGCTGCAAGACTGTGTAACAAAGTATTAACCTCTTTAACACTACATATCAGCAAGTGTAGATTCTGGTGTGACTCAACTATTGTTTTAGGGTGGTTAAAAACACCACCTACTAACCTTAAAAGTTTCGTAAGGAATCGTGTACATGAAATTCAGGAATGCACAGAGGGTCACACGTGGAGCTACGTACCGTCGAAGGACAATCCGGCGGATCTTGTTTCCCGTGGGCTGAACGCTGACCTCATCAGCGGTTCAGAATTGTGGTGGTCAGGGCCAACTTTCTTAACAGACATTGAAACTAATTGGCCACAAGTGCCCAACGTCGGCGTGAAACAGAATCTACCAGAGTTGATCACCTGTTCCTTCGCGCTTAACAATTCTAATGCAGACTTAATATCTAACTTAATCAAAAACAAATCTAATTTAACAAACTTACAAAACACTATAGCATATTTACAAAGATTTATTTACAACTGTAAGAACCCGAAAATGCAAATGAAAGAACATTTTTAAGTCAAGAGCTTCAAAATTCCTTAAATTTTATTATTCTTAAATCTCAATCTGAGATGTTTCCTGACGAATATACTCTTCTTAAAGCCGGAAAGGCTCTTCCTAACAAAAATCGACTTATAGCTTTAAGCCCATTTCTCGATGCTAATAACATAATAAGGGTTGGTGGAAGACTCAATAACTCCCCTTACAATTACGACACAAAGCACCCAATTTTGTTATGCAGCAAACATCATTTCACTAAGCTTATGTTTGAACATTTTCATCTAAAATATTTACATGCACCGCCACAACTTCTGTTAGGAAATATTAAGCAAACTTATTGGCCCTTAGGTGGCAAAAACCTAGCTAAAGCTACAGTTAACAAATGTATGCGATGCTTCCGGTACAGGGCGGAAACTGTTCAGCCCATCATGGGCCAGCTCCCCGCCTCGCGTACCGAACTAGAGTTTACCTTTCTTCATTACAACGTCGACTACGCCGGGCCAGTGTTGATAGCAGACCGTAAGGGCAGAGGTTGTAAACTTATTAAGTCTTTTTTGGCAATCATTATTTGCAGTTCGGTAAAGTCATATTGAGCTCGTTACGGCACTATCCAGCGAAGCATATATTGCCGATTTAAATCGCTTTGTGTCCCGTCGCGGAAAGCCCAAGAGCATCACGTCAGATAACGGTTCGAATTTTATCGGTGCAAGCAACGAGCTGGCTCAATTTCTTCTTCAATCGGAACTTGAAGGTCAAATGGCTCAAGAAGGCATCGAATTTAAATTTATTCCCGCTTATACCCCTCACTTTAATGGCTTAGCTGAAGCAGCAGTACGCTCTACAAAACACCATCTTAAGCGTTTATTACAAAACACTCATTTAACTTATGAGGAAATGGCTACATGCCTCACTCAAATAGAGGCTGTTTTAAATTCTCGGCCCCTCACCCCTATTTCCACTGATCCCTCAGATTTCTCCGCATTGACTCCTGCCCACTTTTTGATTGGACGCTCACTAATTGCTATCCCTCAACCACAAATAGGTGATGCGAATATAACTCGCCTTGATCGATTCAAGAGAATCGAGCTTATAAAGCAGCACTTTTGGAGCCGATTTTCACTAGAGTATGTCAATCTGCTCCAGCAAAGGGTAAAATGGCGGTCGTCGACCAAGGAGCTGAAATTGGGATCTCTTGTTCTTGTCAAGGAAAGAGCTCTCCCACCATTGATGTGGTCCTTAGGACGAGTCATGCAGCTCTATCCTGGCAGCGACGGCGTTTCCAGAGTCGCCGAGTTGAAGACAAGGAGAGGCACAATTCGAAGAGCCTTTAATAAAATCTGTCCCCTTCCAGATTTTTGAAGTTCTCTGCACATTTCAACTCGGGGAGCATGTTGGGAACCGGTTGCATGTACGCGCGGGTGGAGACGCGCGGGAGGACGTCTCGTCGAGCGGGAGCGACGCGGCGGCAGGAGGTTGGAACGATACTCCACCGCGGTCGGACGACAACACTAATTTAATTTATAATAATAATTTTATTAAGTAGACCGGGTTATTGTAAAGTACGGATGATTATATCAGCCCTATAAGAATATACAGTCCACTTTCATTTAACCACGTCACCAGGACCCTAACACTACTTGTCTAAAAGGCTAGCTAGTTTGGAGATTATCAGATTGAAATCAGCTGCCGCACTATTGAGTAAATGATTATATGGTGGATGTCTTGGTTATGCCTACTTGTTTGAAAATTCATACTAAGGACTATCTGTGCGTTTCGTTTGGCTCTCCACAGACGACGTTCATGTGGAATTTGTATATGCTCTCTGCACTGAAGCTTAGGAGGCCACACTGGGCCGCTTCGTGTCGCGTCGCTGTTTGCAGATCTGATCCGGTCGGATTGCGGATCGAATCATAGAGGCACAGATAGGTGTTTGAAAGAGGTCGTCGGACTTCTGTCCAGTACAGGACTTGTTAAGGTGCTGCGATGCCCAGGAGGGGCATCCAGTGGAGGTTGACCCTCCAGCTTGCCCACATTGGGGCTGTCTTTTGAGACGGTGACTAGGGTTGCAAGATCTGATGGGGTGCCTAAGGTGGCCTAGTTTTGGTCGTAGATTCGGTCTTGCAACGTGCCGTCGCGTCCCTGTCCCGCTTGCCGGTTTGCTCACGGACATAAGTCCTTATGTCCGGGCCGGGGGTTTGTTTAGGCCAAAAAAGGTAATTTGTACGATATCCAATCACGTTCGGCTTCGTTAGTCGCACGATGGCACCAGGTGTCACGCGCATCGAGGGGAGGGGGAGCGGTAGGCAGCTTCCCAGCATGTGACGCACGTGAGCGAGAGAGAGTAGTTCGCTGGCCGCGATGCGGTGAAGCCGCGTATCTAGGTTATCGCGGCCGAAGTTCACGCGACCGTATAGGGTCCAGATAGTTAGATTTAGTGGGTGTTACTTCGCTACGTGGATATATGAATTTTGCAATATTTAACTTGTTCGGGTGGTGCGGAATTGTGCACGCGCGCGTCGAGTAGATATACGGTCTAGGATTCGAACCGCGCATTCCTTGGTCGAGAGCGTCTCCCGGTTGATTGTTTGGAAATCATTATAATTGTGCCGTCGCGTTAAGTGCCCTTTTTTGTGTGTTGGTTGGTTTGTTAGTTTACGTGTCAACGAGGCGTATTTTGAATTCTTTTCGCGACGTGGTGTTTTGGTGTCGAATGAAGGAACTTAGTTGTGTTTAACGCTGAACCGTATGACTCATTAGTTCCCTATTTATAATTTTGTGATAAGTGAATCCGGGACATTGAATGTCAAATTTTGAACTACTGTCCATACTGTGTATCACGTATCACGTGTTCGAATCTACGATGAATGTGGAATTAGGTGAGTTTAAGTTAGTTAAATGTACAATGAAGCTAATAGACTGAAATAGTGACAATGAAGAAAGAAATGGTCCAGCGGTGGAGCCTACTGGAGCGATGCTACATGGTGAGGCAGCCTGGAACTCGGCCGCTGCTGGTCGCCTAAGCTGGTCCAGGTCTCAGACATTTACACATCACTAAACACTACTTGCCATGCACCTCACACCCACTTACGGCCTGACCGAGTCTTGGGGTGATCTAAGAGTCGGAAACAGGTAAGTACTATATTTCCCTAGCCTTCTCCCATATAGCTTAGTATTATAGGACATTCTTCCATATGGCATTTTGAGCCCCGTCCTTAGTTGTCCGTCGAGTCTACAGCTATGTGGGCCCCTGTATGAACGACCTTTGTCGGGACAGCTAGGGGAGTGTACACATATTATTATACATATATTAGGGTACATATAAATTTACTATATCATTTTATTCAAATAATGTTTAAATTATATGTATATCCCAACTAGATCAGAACACTACAAAAATATCGCAAATCTATACATATAATAAAATTGTAAATAGCAGATGTCTGTACATTTTATATTTTTGTAATAAAAGTGATTGAGGGGTACTAAAAATAAGTAATTAAATACATTTCTACCATTTTTAGAATTTTCTGTCTGTCTGTCTGTCTGTCTGTCTGTCTGTCTGTTTGTTTGTTAACGTATCACGTATAAAGTACTAATTTATATCATAAGAATTGTTAAGGAAATTATAAAGTAAACCTTCGGGTTACATTTAGTCTTTATTTCATTAAAATCGGTTCATTCCATCAAAAGTTATGATAAATATTCTGAAGTATGGGTAGGGAATTTGCTCAACGGTGGCTTTGTTTGAGTCATCAAGTTAATGTTAGCAGCGCCATCTCTCTTTAAATATATACATATAATAAAAATGATGATAACATGTGTCTCTTTCTGTACATTGTATATATATATTATGGTGACTAAAATCATTATGGGGAACTAAAAATAATTAAATAAGTACATTTTTATAATTTTTAGAATTGTCTTTCTGTCTGTTTGTCTGTTTTTATATGAAAGCATCACGTCTAAAGTAAACATCTTTTTTTTTTCAAAGAAATCGTTAAGAAAATCATAAAGCGTATCTTCGAGTTACATTTAATCTTTGTTTTATTAAAATTGGTTAATTCTATCGAAAGTTATGATTATTATTTTGAAATGTAGGTTCGAATTTGTTTAATGGCGCCACAAAATCTCAGAAATAGTAATAAAAAGATACGTGTGTAAAAAAAAACGTTCTATTATAATATATTTATACTTAAAACACAGTAAAAAAATATATGTTTTCCTTAAATTAAAAAAGGATGTTTTCTCACAAAGAACGTAATAGATGGCGTTGTACAAATTACAACCTTTTCTGAATTGCGGTGTTAAGATTTTTCGCAGGTGAATCGTATTGACACTCACTGAAAAAATTTATGTTCATGAGTCCGACGAAGCTGCAAGACTGTTAGAGCCGTGTAGGCTAACAACACAAAGCACAAACACCGACAGAAACAGAAAAAAGAGACGTACCGCGTACGTCGAAATTATTCAACAAAACTCGAAAACTCGACTAAAAGTAGTAAATTTGCAATAAATGTCGTGATATTGTTTTATACCCAGAATCCCTCTAAACCTCTAATATCAAATAACTTTCCTTACAGTTTTAAGATAGGGATAATAACATCGATGATGACATCGATGTTGGCATCGATAGCTCAACATCGATGTTCGATGTTTAGGCTACTCAAAACATCGATGATGATCATTATCGATGGTTTTTGTATATGTGTAGATACTTACAAATTGTTTTAAAATTATGTGGGTATACACATCAAGGGAAAAGTAACTATTAACTTGAATATCAATTTACGTAGAATAGTTATTATGCGACAACCGACAACGACACTACAAAATAAAGCGAAAGCAGTGACCATTGTGACATCACAGGTGACACTTGACAATTAAGTTTGACTCACCATACTGACATTTTTTTAGGTTAACGATGCGTTCAGGAATTCTGAATTATTCAAAATTTTTAATCTTCAGAGCAGATGCAAGATTTAGTTGATATTGATTTCGCGAGTTCGCATTGTTTGCAAGTTCCCAATTATCGATTATGGGTTCATTGACGTCGATGTTTCGATGTTTGACATGTGTCAACATCGATGTTAAAACATCGAAGTTTTAATTTTTAACATCGATGATCATCTAACATCCCTATTTTAAGTGTGTTTCCCACTCAGCGTGTGTTATGCGACGATCGTAAATAAAGCGCAAGGTCAAACTTTACGCGTTGTAGGAGTGGAACCCAGTACTGATTGTTTTGCACATGGCCAACTCTATGCCAACCTTTTTCTGTACGCCCTGGCTAAGTGTACTTCTATCGTCGTTTACACGGAAGCTCTATCATAAACGACTTAGAACTTTGAGCGTATCGATTTATTTTGTTACCACTTATTCATACAGTAATGTTATAAATCGTTTTATATTCTCTTACCCTAAACGTCAAATTCTTTAAGTAAAACCTATATTCGCGAGCTACGCCGCGGGCACAGCTAGTCAATAATAAAATTGTGTCTGCACCAAAATTAACAACGGAGTTTACAATAACTAAAAGTAAACTATGTCAACAATATAGATACTAATGTACAATAAACATATAATGAAGTTATCGTTATGTAGTTCTCAATAATGAGCTTTTAGAACTCATGGTTTTATTGTTCGCTACCGCGCATCTAATATGACCGCACCTCAAAAGACCTATTTGAACGAGTTGACAAAACAACGCGCTTAAATATGTCAAGTAATTACGATATGTTTGTGGAGCATTTTGATACAATTTAATGGAATGTCACTGCGCTTGGCGACTGAATTGAAACTGAAACTAAACGTAGTGATTATATTCTTTTTGACTGAAACTGTTTATTCGCTTGCAATTGTTATATTGGAATGATATTAGTAAACGTAATTTTGTTTTGCCACGGATTTATAAAATATCCTCGGTCTCCATCTTACATGAAAAAACGAATACTCAGAAGCACCAGCCGGCCGACCACATTTCGGCAGCAGAAGAAAATATTACTATATTAGTATATTATTATTAATTATAAATAAGTTAGCTTTTACTCTTGCGGCTTTACCCACAGCTCGCACCACACTACCAAAGGTTAGCTGGCAGAGAATGCCTTTTCGGTATTAACTTCGCCTTGGTACCATTTTTTGTTTGTTTGAGTGCAATAAAGAATATTCTATCTATCTATAATATTGTGACACGGCAGTGTGTCAGCCAAATTCGAAAAATTAGTAGGCAACACACCGGCAGTGTGTATTTACCATAGACTTAGGATATACTGGCGTAGTATTTACATTATATGAACTACTTCGGATCCCCCATATATCAAAAACTGTTAGAGCTACACACTTGCAATTTTGCATGTCTAATAAAAACCCCTGAAAAAAAACCCTGAATACATGAATATCTAGAATCCCAATTTTAAAATAAAGGCGTTCTTAAGTTGAAAAAAACTCTAAATAATACCATTTTTATCATGGCTACGGTGCCTACCATGGTAACGGCGGGTAGGGGGTGCTAAGAATCTACGGTGGAGGTTCGGTTGCCACCTACGACGATTTGACCTGGCAACTTAGAACGCACGCACCCTGAGGACTGACGAGAAGATCCTGGGGCTGAAAGAATAGATAGACAAGTTGCGCTGGTATATTATAGGATTATCTGAGGTCCGAAGAGAGGGGGAGGACACGGTAATCCTCGAATCCGGTAACTTGTTCTATCACCGGAAGGGTGACCATCTGTCCCAAGGAGGTTTTTTTTTAATATAGGATAAGGGTGACAAACAAGCACACAGTCCACCTGATGGTAAGTGGTTGCTGCGGCCCATAGACATCTACATCTATCCTCTATTACAAATCAAAATGTAGATGCGTTGTCACCCGTGAGGACTAAGATGGAATGCCTCATTTCCAGTAAAAAGGGCCTCCGGCCACCTGCACTCACCAAGCGAAACGCAGAGGTAAATCTCTACTTCACGCTGATTTTCTGTGAGGTCGTGGTACTACCCCGGTTCGAGCCGGCCCATCCGTGCGACAGCAAAAGCTGCCGCGTGGCTCTACCACTGTTAGGTGTCAGATTTATCGTCCACAAGTCTCTCGTTAACAACGTTGTAAAGATTGAGAGTGTGTCGACGAGGGTTGCCTACCTTATACTCAGAATCACCAAACTGTATTAGCTAAAGGTCATTCAGCCTCATCAACCTCGGCACATCCCAATGAGGAGATGGAGGAACAGCAGCTGGACGACTTCATGGAGAAAGAGGGACTCTTTATGATGAACTCTTTCTTCCAGAAGTGGCCCCACAGGAAGTAGACCTGGTCGAGCGCCGACGGTTCGACAAAAAATGAGATTGACTTCATTATGATGACCAGACGACAACTGTTCAGTGATGTTTCCGTGATCGCGAGGGTGAAAACTGGTAGCGATCACCGAATGGTTAGAGGCACACTGAACCTTAACGTTAAGTTGGAGAGGTCTCCAAAGTCTCGAAACCTTTCAGCTCGAGTTACAAAACCGTTTTCAGTGCCTGGAAGACTGCAATGAAGTGGACGATATGAATGACAAGCTCATGGAAACTGTCCATGCGGTCGGAGCTAAGTTCTGCAAGACCCGCCGCAGAAGAACACAAAAACTCTCCGATCACACTCTCAATCTCATGGCTGTTAGACGGGAGATGAAGCTACATTCTTCAACAGATTTGACAGCATACAGGCAACTGAACATACAGATCTCCAAATGCATGCGGCGGGACTTACGCAACTTCAATACTGCTTGTATTGAAGAAGCAATCGAGCGGAACAAAGGCTCCAAAGTCTTTGCCAGAGATCTGTCTGCCAAAAAGAGCCAACTGTCAAAGCTGAAGACCGAGTGTGGCAGCATCGTTTCCGGGACACCTGAGATTTTGAGTGAGATTGAGAGGTTCTATGGGCAGCTGTACACGTCATCGTTGGAGCCATCCGCAAGGGTGAGAAACGATCCAACGATCAAACGATCTTATCCGACACTATTCCGAAGATATCCCGGACGTCAGTCTGAGCGAGATTAGAATGGCTCTCCAGAACCTTAAAAACGGCAAGTCCCCGGGCGAGGATGGAATTACAGCGGAGCTTTTGAAAGCGGGTGGAAAACCGGTACTTGTAGTCCTTCAGAAGGTCTTTAATTCCGTCCTCCATGGTTGCACTACTCCAGAGGCGTGGAGCAGAAGTGCGGTGGTCTTGTTCTTCAAGAAAGGCGACAACGCTCTCTTGAAGAACTACAGACCGATTTCCCTTCTGAGCCGCGTCTACGTGCTATTTTCAAGATTCATTACGAACCGTCTCGCACGCAGTCTCGACGACTTCCAGCCTCCCGAACAAGCTGGTTTCCGAAAAGGCTTTAGTAACATGGACCACATACATACCCTGCGGCAGATTGTACAGAAGACACAGGAGTATAATCTGCCACTTTGCCTTACGTATGTGGACTATGAGAAAGCCTTTGATTCCGTCGAAATTTGGGCAGTGCTGCAGTCCCTTCAGCAGTGCCAAGTAGTTGACTGTCTGTACAGTAGAGCTACGATGGCTCTGATTCTGTACTCGGATGAGTACAGAATCAGAGTACGAAACCTATCCAACTGCAGAGTACTTATGGCAGAATCGCTGGAGGACATAAGCACTATGCTCAATGACCTCAATAGTGTCTCCCAACGGATAGGTCTTAAGATGAATATGGACAAAAGAAAAATCATGTTTAACGTCCATGTCACACCTATGCCGGTAGTTGTTGGGAGCAGCTATAAGTTGTTGACGAGTATGTTTACCTGGGACAAATAGTCCGACTAGGTAATTCCAACTTCGACCGAGAATTCAATCGACGAATTCAGCTCGGCTGGGCAGCGTTCGGAAAACTACGACACATCTTCTCGTTAGACATACCTCAAAACCTGAAAACGAAATCGTACAACCAGTGCGTGTTGCCAGTGATGACTTACGTATCTGAGACGTGGTCCTTCACTGCAGGCCGTATGAGGAAGCTCAAGGTCGCTCAGCGAGCTATGGAGAGGGCTATGCTCGGGGTGTCTCTGCGTGATAAACTTAGAAATCATGATATCCGCAGTAGAACCATAGTAACCGACATAGCCCAACGGATTAGTAAGCTGAAGTGGCAGTGGGCCGGCCATATAGCTCAAAGAACCGACAACCGATGGGCAAGAAAGGTTCTCGAGTGACAGCCTCGTACCGGTAGGCGAAGTATAGGGCGACCCCCCACTAGATGGAGTGACGACCTGGTGATACATGCAGGAAGTCGATGGATGCAGGTGGCTCAGGACCGTGCTTTGTGGCATTCCTTGGGGGAGGCCTATGTTCAGCAGTGGACTTGTGAAGGGCTGTAATGATGATGATGATGATGAAATAGATTTTTACAAGATTTACAAGATTAGAAACAATAATTGTCAAATGGGAGGAGTTACTGTATTGTCAGCAGGCGATTTCCCGCAGACTTTTCAAATAGTGCTTACAGGAACGCGAGCGGACGAAGTTAAAGCGTGCGTGAAGCGGTCTCATTTGTGGCCTTCAGTAACAAAACTGAGCCTTGCCAAAAATATGAGAGTCCATCTTAGGGGAGATGTTACTGCCGGACAGTTCAGACCTCTTGCTTAAAATAGGAGATTTTCCGGAACTGGATAATAATATAATTCTCCCTAGAGAGTTAGGTACAATTGTTTCCACAGTAGAAAAGCTTATAGCTAAAACTTACCCAAACATTATTATCCACGATAAACCTGCAGAATGGTTATACGAGCGTGCCATCCTAACACCAAAAAACGAACAAGCCTCAGTCACAAATGAAATACTCTTGAGATTATTCAAAGGGGTCGAATATCAATATAAATCCGTCGACTTAGTGATAAACACCGATGATGCCATTCATTATCCGGTCGATTTTCTAAATACATTGAAGCCTCCTGGTCTCCCAACTCACATATTGAAATTGAGAGTCGGCGCCCCAATTATATGTTGCTGCGCAATATAAATCCACCAAAATTATGCAGTGGCACCAGATTGCAAGTGAAAACATTGCATCGCAATGTAATCGAGGCGACTACACTGACAAGTTGTTCTCGAGAAGAGTCTGTTTTTACATACATAAATACATAAACACTCACGCCTGTCACCCAGAGGGGTAGGCAGAGATTATGGACTTCCATTTGGCACGATCCTGACACACCTCTCTCGCTTCCTCCACATCCATATACCTACGCATACACGCTCGTCGGTTAAAGGTACTCTTGATTTGGCCCATTTTTAATATATCGCCAATTTGGTCGATAAACTTTCGCCGAGGGCGACCCTTCCCGACTATGCCGTTCACCTCTGCAACATAAATTTGCTTTGTCACTCTTTGCTCATTCATTCTTTCTACATGGCCAAACCACCGAAGCATTCCTTTCTTAATCCTGGTCACAACATCATCTTGCAAACCACACTCTTCTCTTATTAAACAATTTCTCACTCTGTCATTCAGATTCATCCCTAACATACTCCTTAATGACCGCATTTCTACAGCATTTATTCTACTCTCGTGCTTCTTCTGCCACACCCAACTTTCACTACCATACATTAAAGTAGGTACCAACACAGCATTGTGAATTGCCATACTTGCCTTTTTGGACACATTCTTACTTTTCACAATAGAGTGTAGAGCCCCATTCACTCTATTTCCTGCATTCACTCATCGTTCTATATCCTTATCATATCTACCGTCCCTGCTAAACACACATCCCAAATATACAAACTCATCTACTTGCTCTACCAACTCCCCTTCTATTCTTATTTCACATATCGTTTTACTTTCTTCTCTTTCAAAAACCATAACTTTCGTCTTACTTGCGTTCACTTTCATTCCCTTTTCTTTTAATGTCCTGTTCATTAATGTAACCATCATTTACAACTCGGCTGCCAACGACGCAAATATGACTTGATCATCGGCGTACAAAAAGCATTTGACGGTTAACTCACCCATTCTTAACCCGCATTCTTCTACTTTCAAATTTTCCAAACAACTGTCCATAAATAGATTGAACAACCACGGGGAAGCCACACAGCCCTGTCTGACACCTTTATGGATGCCAAACCAGTCCGAATAGGCCCCGTTGATCCTGACACAAGCACTAGAGTCCCTATATAGAGACTTCAATGCCTGTATCAGACCAGCGGTCAACCCAAATGAGTTCAGTGTTTGCCATAACACATCCCTGTCCACTCTGTCATAAGCCTTCTCCAAGTCTATGAACGCACAAAAAACTTTTTAGTTTTTGGCCAAAAACTTCTCCGCGATCATGCGCATGGAAAAGACCGGATCCGTACATCCCATTCCCTTTCTAAATCCCGCTTGCGCATCCCAAATTTTTCCATCAGTTTCTTTCATAACTCTTTCAATTAGTACTGTTCGGGTATTGGACGACTGTTCAATAATAATTTAGATTTTATGTTAAAACCGTTTAATAAACAAGTAAAAAAGATAAGATTTAAATATGTTGAATAATGCTTAATGTTAAATGTTATGTTAATGAATTCCGTCCGTCGCGGTTACGATGAAAACGTGAACTAACTCAGTTTTTATAATTGTCCAACTACGTAATGCAATCGCTATACATTGCGTAAAATGTTAACGCCAGCAGAAATGTACGGTTGGACCGTACAAGTACCTTAGCATACAGTTTTCCCACAATGCTAAGAAGGCTGATACCCCGGTAGTTTTTACAGTCCTGCTGTGATCCTTTTCCCTTATATATTGGGACTATCACGGCTTTGCACCAGTCTCCCGGTACCCGCTTAAGTTTCCAACATAAATTAAACAAGGTGTACAGCAGGTCTGCCACCACTCCTTCTCCAGCCCTTAGCATTTCGAGAGATACTCTATCATAACCGGCTGCCTTACCTGCTTTCATACTTTTCATTGCTTTCATTATTTCACCTATACTTATATCTCTATCTATTTCCTCTTCTTTCGGAATTTCTATTTCATTTAATTCAAACGTCTCATTACTCATAAACACGCTTTCAAAGTATTCCTTCCATCTTCTTAAACTCAAAACTTAGTCATTCAGAATACAGCCATTCTGGTCTCGTATAGCATTCATTCTAAGCTGTTTTGAATGTTCCCTGGTAGTTCTTACGAGTTTCCAGAACATTTTAATGTTTGCCTGGAAGTTATCCGATATTCTTCTATCATTATTATCCGTTCTTTCTTGCTTTTTCCTTTCAACTACTTCTTTTACTCTCTTATTTAGGTGTCTAAAAACTGCCTTTTTGCTTTCAATATCATCATTCATACTGCTAAAATTACTAGCCTTGGTTGCTAGTAAATCTAGCCATGCTTTCTTCTTTGCTTCAACTTCCATCCGTACCTCATCATCCCACCATAACGTGTTATTTTTCCTTTCATTCGTTCTCTTACTTACACCACATACTTCGGTAGCTGCATCCACTAAACCTTTCTTGACATTATACCACACAGTCTCCAAGTCTAAATCATTCATACAGAATTCAGCCATACCACTTATATTTTCTCTCAATCTACATTTGAACGTCTCTTTCACACCTTCATCTTGTAACCTCTCTGTTCTTATACGCTGTAACGCAATGGTAGACACAGATGTCCGATGCCTCCAACGTCTGAAAAGACCATTAATTCGGCATAAGACCAGGTAATGATCCGTCCCTACGTTAGAGCCCCGGTAAACCCTTGTATCTACCACCGCGCTCCTCATTCTTTCATCAACAATTATGAAATCTATCATACTTCTATCATTACCTCTTACCCATGTATACGTGTGAATCTTCTTATGACGAAAGAAAGTGTTCCTCACAACAAGATTCTTTTCCACGCATACGGCGAGAAGGCTTTCACCATTCTCATTTATACTTTCATCACCAAACGTCCCCAATATCCTTTCATAACCAAGCCTCCTCACCCCAACCCTTCCATTAAAATCGCCTAATACCACAATATTTTCATTAACCTTGCATTTCATTAGCACCATCCTTACCAACTCCCAAAACTGCTCTCGGATATAAGTGGGCTTAGACATGTCTGGGGCGTAGACCCCTAAAACAAACAACTTCTTTAAGCCCAGTTTCATTCGTATCCATAGCAGTCTCGGTCTTACACATTCATACTCTTTCACACAATGACCCATTCTTTCTGAAAGGATGATACCGACTCCCTGGCATGCCCGCTCGGTCTCGTCTACACCAGACAAGTACGCGGTATACATGCCATGTGTAGTGGCATCCTTTCCCTTCCGTTTCGTCTCATTTACACATAACACGTCTATTCCTCTATCATACATCATATCGCATACTTCATCCATCTTATCATTCATTCTTCCACATACATTCAATGTAGCCAGACAGGCTTCCGCAATCCACTTTCCGCCCCTCCGGGGGACAGAACGTGACGGGTAGCGAACCTCGTCGCCGGTTTTCCTCCCGGAGATTCTTCGCACCCCTGCCCCATTAAAGGGGCGCCGGGAACTCGGGGCCATTTCTTAAATTTTTTGCCTCATGGTGCGAAAGTATGGTGTGGTATTTTTTACGCCGCTACCACACGGCGAGGAGCCGAGTCTGTTCTTTCCGCTTTATCGCTTGTTTAGCACCACCCGGGGGACACGTGTAGGGTGGGCCTAGGATTAGGTGGTCGAAGCCTACGGACGCGAGCGACTCATCCCCCTGTCTGTTTTTATTGCCAGGATACCCCTAACACCATCAAATTACCTCTTCGAATTCAAGAGAGTGCAGTTTCCTATCAAAGTCTACTTCGCCATAACCATAAACAAAGCTCAAGGTCAAACTCTTAAGGTAGCGGGAGTAGACTTGAGAGAAAGCTGCTTCTCCTACGATCAGTCCTATGTGCCATGCTCCAGAGTAAGCGCATAATTCAGCGTGATAATTCTGTCACATCAAGAACAGCATATAGGAACAGAAAGAAACAGAAGAACAGTAGAATGAAATTAAAGAAATATATAAAAATCAATAAATATATTAGAAGAATGCAAAAACTAATGAAAACCAAAATTAATACTAAAAATAATATAAAAGTATGTAAGGAAAAGCAATAATTATTTAACAAACTTAAATTGTACTCAGCTGAGGTGGAAACCATGAAAAATTTTTATGAGACTGATATTTATTATTATTAAGAATTATGTCGAATAAATATAAAAAGGGCAACAGATAAATAATTATTGCATGCCTGGAGCACTATTAAGTCAAAGAATGAATAAAATAACTAGTAAATTTCGCCCTAATACTACATTCATCATTCTTGTTGGAAGAAGAGGTAATCTGAACAAAAATCCATTATTAAAATATATTGAATATCTTAATAAATGTATATAAAGTTATCATGTTTACATTGCCTTACATAGAAGCTGGCCACAGGAAAATAATCTAACATATGATTTAAATTTATGAATGAATAACTTTTTTTTATAGGATGGTTGCTGTGACCCATAGACATCTACATCTATCCTCATTAAAGAATCGAAATGCAGATGCGTAGTCACCCGTGAGGACTAAGATGGAATGCCTCTTTTCCAGTAAAAAGGGTCTCCGGTTCTCTACACTCACCATACGAAACACAGCAGTGTTAAGCTGCTATTTTACGCTGGTATTCTGTGAGAGCGTGATCCTTCCCCGGTCGAGCCGACCCATTCGTGCTACAACTATGCTACTAATATAGCTGCAGCATGGCTCTACCACGTAGAAATTGAGACATTTACTATTACTTGACATGTAAAAGTAATTTAAATTTGACATTTAATTGTAAGAATTATAATGATAAATTTCATGTGATTGACATAAATAATTTAATTAAGAAGTTTATGACTGGAGATAGGTATTACCTATCCAAGTATAGTATAAGACTGATAGCAAATGTGCTATCTTATTATTTATATTTTAACTCGGCCAAGCATTTGACTACCCAGACATCTGCTTATATTGAGCAGTGTAATGACTTTACATTGTATTAGAAATCAGTTCCAAGTAACTTTTATTAGAAAATGAGACAATAGAGGTAACCTCTAGTAAATCTGTAGTAATTGTAACAATTTAAATTATCAAGAATGTAGCCCACAAATAGTTAATTGTATATGTTATTGTATTGTATTTCTTACAAAAACAATCATAAAAATTGTATACACCTGTGCATCAAAATATGCAAGGCCAAAGAATTAGAAATTGAATTGTTTTTTAAATAGTAACAAGACATATTTTTTGTGAGTGAACATTGGTTAAAAGATTATAACTATAATATGTTTAATTTCAGTAAACACCAGGTGGTCAGTTGCTTTAACAGAGAAAAAAATTACGCGGTGGCTCCGCGCGCTCCTATTAGCTAATAAATTATTAATAAATAAAGAACGTTGAGCCTGTCTGTTGAGCAAACTGTAGAAATGACATATTATGTTGAGTTCGAGCACTTCATTGTTGTCAGTGTTTACAGACCGCACACATTCTATGTATAATTGTTTTGAAAAAATAATGGAGGAAGTTTTGCTTAAACTTAATAAACAGAATAAATCTGTTGTCGTATGTGGAGACTTTAATATAAATCTCCTTGAAACTTCTTCCATGTGTATTAAGTTTAGATCATTACTCAAATCATACAATCTTGTTAATTTGTTCTTTAAGCCAACACGTATTGCAGGGCCTAGTGCAACTTGTATAGATAATATTTTTACTGATGTTGAGCCCTTATATAAATTAATTATTCAAAATTTAAGTTCTGATCACTGTGGTCAGTTAGTCCCGCTACCTTACATGCACAAAAAACAGAAAGTTAAGAAAGTTGTGCTTTTTCCAATAAATGAACATCGCTTAGAGAGATTTAGAAGTAATATAGTGAAAAAGCTGCCTTTTCTTCCATATAAAAACACAATCCATATAGAAACAAAATTAAGAATGCCTCTAATAAAATGAAAATTACTTGGAGAATAATCAGTAGTGAAACTGGCAAGATGAAACTACACAACTCAAAATTTCAATTAAATTTTAGCAATAATCTGACGAAATCATATCAAGGCGTTGCAACGGCTTTTGAACAATATTTTACCGACATTCCGATCTTGATTACAAAGTCACTCAATTCCTCCCCTACTGTCGCCGAGTCATTTACTCAAACAAAATGTCTGTAAAAAAGAATTTGCATTTCATAGAATATTATCAGGTGATATTGTAAAATATTTCAAAACTATTGATATTAAAAAAACAGTAGATTTATGGGGGATTTCCGTTAAAGTTATTGCGCCTACTATAATAGATGCTACATATATCGCACCCCAACTTTTATTTTAACTTTATCTTAACTTTTATTTTAACTATTATTTTCAATGCTATCTGATTTAATGAAACATTGTAAAGTTATACCTTTATTTAAATCTGGTAGTACACTGGACCCCACTAATTTTAGATCTATTTCTGTACTGCAACTTAAAATCCAGAAGATGCTTTGGGTATATTTTGTGATCTTTCCAAGGCATTCGACTGTGTTCACCATGAGACATTAATCAGGAAGCTACATCATTATGGTGTAAAAAACATAGCGCTTAAACTTATTATGTCATATCTAAGTAATAGAACGCAAACAGTTGTTATTAATGGATGCAGTTCTTCCGGATCGGTAGTATCTATTGGTGTTCCTCAGGGCTCAGTTCTTGGTCCCTTTCTGTTCTTAGTTTATATTAATGACTTACCTTACTTGATAGGGAATAGCTATGATATAGTATTATTTGCTGATGACACTTCGTTGATTTTCCAACTAAAAAGGCAATTATTGAAATATTACGAAGTGAATAATGCTATATTAAAAGTGGTACACTGGTTTAACGTCAATAATTTGCTTTTGAACGGTAATAAAACGAAATGTATTAAATTCACTACACTTAATGTTAAAAACCAGTGTGCTTTTAAGTGGTGACAAGCTGGGTATTGTTGAATCCACTGTTTTCTCGGTATTACAGTTGACGCGTAGCTATCTAAACTAGCTAGCAAACTTAGTTCTGCAACATATGCTGTAAAAAAGATTAGATGCCTTACATGTGTTGAAACAACTAGGTAGATTAGTTTATTTTAGTTATTTCCATTGCATAATGTCATATGGAGTCTTGCTATGGGGTAATGCGACTGACATTGAAACTATCTTTGTTTTGCAAAAGAGAGCCATAAGAGCAATTTATAACCTAGGTCCAAAAGAACCCCTTAGAGAAAAATTTAAAGAAATAAATATATTAACTTTGGCCTCTCAATATATTTACGAGAACTTATTGTATGTACATAAAAACAAGAATAGTTTTATTAAGAATAGTGATGTACATTCTGAAAATACTAGGAACAATAAAGCACAAGTTAGTTATATCAGTTACTCGACTCCAAAGAGTTAGTAATTCCTTCATGGGGCAATGTGTACGCTTTTATAATAAAGTCCCAGAAAATATGCAGACATTTTATTCTAAATTTCATTCTCGGTTTTATTTATTTATTATGCAAAAATTGTCTAGTGAGGGTTATTATACTACTAAAGAGTACATGACTAAAACTAACTCCTGGGAATGAGGTGATCACTGCCATGCTGTTTCTAAATGTTTTCATAATAATTGTATAAATATTCTATTGTAACTTGTGCTTTTTTTTAAAAATCCCTCTGCGTTTCTTGCTGGTTCTTACCCAGGACAGAGGTAGAGGTAGAGGTAGAGGTTTTCTTTGCCAACCAGTGGTAAAAGTAAAAAATGACTTTCAATAAGTATTATGTACTATAATCTTTATTGAATAAAAATTATTCTATTCTATTCTATTCTATTCTATTCTAGCGTAGCCTGGTGACTCTGGCACACGAAAGAAAAACAAAATGTATTGTTTATAGATACATATATTACACTATATATATAGATGTAAAGAAATACTGCGGAAGGTGTAGTATTTCGATTTCGTTGTAAAAAGATAATACGCCCGTGTAACTTTCACCAGATCAAAGACCGAGCTTCGTGTTCATAAAATATAACAAAATTTTATTTTATTTTCATGTTTATTTATTAACCTTTAAATCCCTATACTATAATAAAGATTGTTATATTTTATAAGTATTCAAATATTTTAACATAATAATTTATATAATTATTACGTTAAAATGTTTTTTCATTTAGCATGAATGGGTCGGCTCGACCGGGGAATGACCACGCTCTCACAGAATACCACCGTAAAATAGCAGCTTAATGCAGCTGTTTCGTATGGTGAGTGTAGAGAACCGGTGACCCTTTTTACTGGAAATGACGCATTTCGTCTTAGTCCTCACGGGTGACAACTGACAACGCATCTGCATTTTGATTTGTAATAGAGGATAGATGTAGATAACTATGGGCCGCAGCAACCACTTACCATCAGGTGGACTGTGTGCTCGTTTATCCTCTAAAAAATATAATATGAAGCCTGCAAACATAAATAATTACGATTTGATCCGTTTTTCGATTCGAACTCACTTTGTTTAGATTCAAAGGACTTAAATTGTTTACTAATTCGATTAGGGTTTTCAATTCAAAAAAGATTACTCCCGAATCAATTCGAATCGAGAAACACGATCGAATTACGACCAAGTGTTATCAGCGCCGTTAGACGTTAGATTTCATTATCCGTTGATGATTTTATTGCAAATTGTAATTGTATTGGTAAATGGATACTTACTGTGGCCGATAGAGAAATCTACATCTATCTTCGATTAAGAATCAAAATCGCAGATGCGTTGTGAGTAATAAGATGAAATGCCTCGTTTCCAGCAAAAAGGGTTTTCGCTTCTTTACACTCATCGGTACGAAATACAACAGATCTAACAGGCCTACAAATATTAAAATTTTGAAATAAATAAATGTCATTTTATACATCTATTTTATACGTGGTAGAGCCATGCTGCAGCTATAATAGTAGAATAGTTGTAGCACAATTGGGTCGGCTCGACCGGGGAAGGACCACGCTCTCACAGAATACCAGCGTCAAATAGCAGCTTAACACTTCTGTGTTTCGTATGGTGAGTGTAGAGAACCGGAGACTCTTTTTACTGGAAAAGAGGCATTCCATCTTAGTCCTTACGGGTGACAACGCATCTGCATTTTGATTCGCAAACGAGGGTAAATTTAAATGTCTATGGGCCACAGCAACCACTTACCATCAGGTGGACTGTTTGCTCGTTTGTCACCCTATCCTATAAAAAAGCCCATTTTTCGTTTTCCCAGGAAAAGTCAAAATAGAATTTCCCATTTTCTTATGATGATAAAAATGATTATTGTTTACTCCACCAAGCGCAAAAAATTGCCCTTGGGCTACCTACTTTAATTTGACACCCGTCATTCCGCAGTCAAGACGATCATACGTGCTACAATAGCTATATAGATGAAGATGACTGCCTCGTTGGTCTAGTGGTTGTAGTAGTGCGACTGCTGATCATGAGGTCCCGGGTTCGAATCCCGGGTCGGGCAAAAAAAATCAGTTATTGAGTTTTTCCATCAAGAAATTCTCAGTAGCTGCCCGGAGTCAGGAAGTTGGCGGTGTCTCACTCCTGTGCCTCGGAAAGCACGTAAAGCCGTTGGTCCTGCACCTGATCTCTCTCCGGTCGTGTCGGTTTACCGTCCCATCGGACTATGAGAGTGAGGGAATAGAGAGTGCACCTGTGCTTGCGCATACACTTGGGCACTATAATCCTGTCCTGTGCCGATGGCTAGTCTCCGTTGAGACTGGCCACCGTGACCGAAATTAGGTCTGGAGGACATTATCATTATTATTATTAGGGTCAAGTTACTATACTCATTGAGCAGGGCTCTAGCTCTACTACGTATTAATTCTCATATAATAAATATTTTATAACATAAGAAAAACTAACCAAAAAAGGGTTCTTGTGGCATGCGTCATGCCTATTACAAGCGTCATCTAGTAGCGGACAGTGGAAGTCTTTCGTTATGATAGTAACAATGTGAACTAATACAACGAGAATTCGATTTAAATACAAAAATGTCTTTTTTCGCCATCAGTGCGGCGCCACTTTGGAAAAAAGTGAAATATTTAACTAATTAGATGGTGGGGAAGTTAATTTGTTAGGAAAATGTAGATGTTAATGTTTTATTCTGTAATATTAGTTATTTTTATATTATTTAGATTAGAAATTAATAAAAACTACATATATTCCTTAGAGTAAACATTTAAAAAATTAGATAATAATGTGAAAAATTAAGGAACAAATGACTGATCATTGGATCAGTCGTTTGTTCCCTAATTTTGTTTTGTTTATTTATTTATTACACTAATACCGATAAAATTTGATACAAAACGCAACTTCTCGATTATTAATCACTTCAGTCCCAACTAGCGACATCTGATGAACGGACGAATATTAGGCTTTATTGATTCAGAACTCGATTCTGTCGGGAAACTATACCTGTTGGGTGTTTTAAAAGATCATACTCCCGAAACATTCAGAATTGAAAAACAAGATCGAGTTCCAGTGATGTGTTATCAGCTCCGTTCAAATGAAAAATTTTCATTTTAAATACTTTATCTCATAAATAGGGCCGATTTAACAAGAAACTATATCACTGCTTTGATCGCCATCTAGTCGCGGATAGCTTAGAATTTCATTCTGAATTTAAAGAATTTTTTTTACTGCTGACTAGATGTCGCTAGTTGATACTGAGATACTTAGATGAAGTTTTTTGTTACACAATGTCATTTATCGAGATTGAAAAGTTAGTTTATAAAAGTTTATCACTTTCTAGAGTATTTGCTCCTTAATTTTTGGACATATCTAATTATTTTTTAGTTTATCTAATTTTATGAATATATTATGTGGTTTGGTTTGGTTTATTTATTTTTAATCTAATTAATATAAAATGTAAATAAAAGTACAGAAATAAACATTAATCTTTTAATTTTTGGAACAAATTTACTTGTACCTGAAACTAGCCCCTACTCAAAGATGTTTTATAGGTCAAAACATCTTTGCCCCTACTATTCTAGTCTACTATTATTTGTAATTAATTAAACTTAAGTTGGCTCCCCTTTTTGTAAATTTTAACTTTTATCCCTTAAATGAATTAATTTTTACTAAATATCATTTGTTTGATCGCTTTTGATGAATAATTATTATTTAATAGGAGCCCCGCTATGGCTTATAAAAAAAATAACCACGAAGGAGATCTACTCGACCCCGCCATCACAGTGCCCGCCATCCCCTCTAACCCAATCTGTCCGAGTCGGGGTGCCCTAAGTTCCGTTTTATAGCCAATTATTAACAATTAAGTTGTATTTATGATCGAACAATCATCAATAGCGATCGATTAATAATATCTGTTACAGAACGTAGAAAGAGAATAGAGATCTATATTTCTCTGTCTACGGTACAGAATTAACGTTATTAGAGAAACATCGATGTTGACAACGATGTCAATGTCGGTAAGTGAACATCGATGTTTTTTTGACAGTTGTTTCTGATGAAACGATACTATAGTAGCACTCGATACTTTTTTGGGTATCAAAGTACTTTTGGTATTGATCAAGTATTGATATATTTACATTAAGAGTATTAAGCAAGGTATCGATAAAAAGTATTCCCATCGGTACGCAATCGATAGTCATTTGTTAACTCTACTACACACAACCTATTGCAGATTTTGCCTTCCCATTTGGTTGTTATATGCTGTGCATTTATAATTTTAAACACAGACCACAGGTAGCATTAAGTGTGGCACTCTTTTTATAATACTAAATGTACTTCACAAGACTATAAAAGTCCACTGCTAGTTGTGAGCCACTTGCGATGTAGGGACTATTTGCCCAAATCGCCACGTTTAGCAGGTGGAATGGCAATAGCAGTGCTAGACGTCTCGCACTTTTAACACCTCTCCTTGTCGCCAGATATTTGACTTCAGGCGTTGATCAAACCGTTTTACCGCTACCTATTGTATATCGAAATAAGAAAGGAAACGCATTTCATTTTGATCGATGCGTAACGCATTTCCATAAAATAACAATAGCAAACAAAATTCAAAATACTGTTAATAATAAAATAAATAAAGAAGAAAACTTATATGTATTAGCATTTTAATGGAGTAATTTAATCTATGCACAAGGAAGCACAATGAAGCACATGAATGAATGCACAGGGAAGCTTCGAAACTGCTGACATTTGATACTTTAATAAAGAAAAGAGTGTTTAAGATCCCCACAACCTTGGTTAAAACATCTTTCGCTCATCATTTCAGACTGTTCCTATTCCCACGCATCTACAATAAATTATTCAATTTATACGGCTTAAAGCGATCCCAACATTACGAGGCTAAAACAAAAATGATGAACTATTTATTGACTTGGGACTATGAGGAAACAGAAGAAATAGACCCTTAAATAGGTGTTAAAACGGTAGTGGATAGCAATGACGCCAGCCCTGCCATCTGATCCCAACATCCACACACACACACACACTCTCATACACACACTCGCACTCATACACACTCACCCTCAATTACACGCCCCCTCCTTTAAATTAGAATATGCTTGTTATGTCTGTAATTTTTCATAATTTTAAGTCGTATTTTTTTTTTTGCTTTGCTACGCCTAATTGTTTTACGTAATTTCGACAAATAGCCACTTTGTTCTATTGTAAAATCTTTTGTTTGACCCCCACGAGACAGGCCATGCCTAGTGTGGGAGTCACAGAACTTTTCTGTATTTTGGCTAAGTGTTTCTGGTAAATAAATAAATTTATTATTATTATTATTATTATCGCCTTCACTAAATGAGATCATAGCTTGAGCACGTGCAAGGACCAAGGACTACTCAATCGTCAGATGGCTAGCGTTATACCTACTTTTAGCACTTTTCGTGTTCAATCACATCTCATTACCGATTACGCGATATGATGATGAACGACGTCAATCATTCTCAAATAAATTAGTTTATTAGTAAGCTGGTCTAATAGTTAACCTTAAACAAACAGTCAAAAAACTGTTCGTTCATTGAATACCCACCTTAAGGACAAAATTAAGTGTAGAATTTTCTTATGCCGCCACTACACGGTTAACGTAAAACGAAATAGTGTAATTGTTCACGCCCTGAGTTGCCTCAACAAAGGTTGACTGGACTAGGGTCCATGAGTAATCCATCGACGGGCAACAGAGGACGGGGCCCAATGGCCTATGGATAAACGTACAAAAAACGGCTGACAAATAAGCAAGCACTTACCTATTTCAGGAGGTAAGGTTGACCACAGGGTACCAGTCAGGTGATAAGTGAGGTGCATGTAAGTAGTGTGCCCAGTCGTAGATCACCAATGGAAAATTTCTGCCTTCATTTCACTATTTCAGTTTATCCACTTTATTGTACATTTACATAACTTCAAAGTCAACCAACTCAACGTTCTTCGAAATTAAAACAAGTGACACACGACACAAGTAACAAACCGTCATTCAAAGTTCAATGGTATGTTCACTTAGAAACAAAATTATAATAATAAGCACACGCGGTCTACTCTCAAGTTCTCTAAAGTTCAGCGTTCCCCACGACAAGCTAAAATTCTTTCGTACGATATTAAAATACCACGCCCGCAATAGCCCTAGCTCACGACAAGGAATCACGGGAAGCCGGCACACGCCCCCCCCCCCCCCCGCGGCGCCTACCTCACCTCGATACCATCGGGTGACGCACCGGGCGCGTGTTATTGAATGCAAATTTCAAATGCCCATTTTTGGGCCTAAACAGTAATCTAACCTCCAATTTGGAGGAAGGCACTTCCATCCACTTGATCAACAATTTTGAATAAAAGAGAATGAGATAGAATACAGGTATACAGTATTTCCTCTCAGTCCTCTTTTCCGATGGTTTCACTTCAACCGTGTGTGTACTACACACATGTTTTTTTAATTTATTTTTATATAGAATAAGGGTGACAAACGAGCACACAGTCTATCCAATTGCAACATTTATCCTCAATTAAGAATTAAAATGCAGATACGTTGTCACCCTTGAGGGCTGAAATAATAACAATAAATATTTATTTTAAGATTACAGATATATGTTTACATATAATCACGCCTGTTTCCTTTAAGGGTAGGCAGAGACCACTTCTCACCACTTGCTACTATCCTTACATACTTTTTTCGCTTCGTCCACTTTCATTATTCCCTTCATACATGCCCTACGGTTTAGGGTACTCTTGATCTGGCCTTTTTTCAAGACGTCTCTGATTTGGTCTAGAAATGTCCGCCTAGGTCTACCCTTTCCAACACTTTCATTCACACTCGCCTTATACACTTTTTTCGTCAATCGTTCTTCATTCATTCTCTCGACATGGCCAAACCATCTCAGCATACCTTTCTCAATTTTTGTCACTACATCTTCTTTCAGACCACAACGTTTCCTTATCTCACTATTTCTTATCCTGTCACTCAGTTTAACTCCTATCATAGTTCTTAATGCTCTCATCTCAACTGCATTTATTCTGCTTTCATGTTTTTTCTACCATACCCAACTTTCACTTCCGTACATGAGTGTCGGAACCAACACCCCCTCATGCACAGCCAAACGAGCCTTGTTAGACACCTTCCGACTGCTCATAAAGGAGTGCAAAGCTCCATTCACCATTTTTCCTGCATTCACTCTTCTTTCGATATCACTCTCACACTTTCCATCTCTTCTAAACTTTGAACCCAGATACACAAACTCTTTCACCTGTTCAATTTGTTCATCTTCAATCAAGATATTGCAGTCTGTCACTGCCTCATCTTTTTCAAACACCATCACTTTCGTCTTCCTTATATTCATCTTCATTGCCTTTCTAACAAAAGCTCCACTCATAGCAGTTACCATCTCCTGCAACTCCTCGGCCGAAGACGCAAGTAATACTTGGTCATCAGCATAGAGAAAACATTTGACGAGTAACTCATTCATTCTCAACCCACTTTCATTCTCTTTTAAATCTCTCAAACAATTGTCCATGAACAGATTAAACAGCCACGGTGACGCTACACATCCCTGTCTAACACCTTTTACGATATTAAACCATTCAGTATATGCCCCGTTTATCCTTACACAAGCACTAGAATCCCTATAAAGAGATTGCAATGCTCGTATGAGGATACTGCTCACACCGTTCACGGACAGTGCTGACCACAATTCATTCCTTACCACTCTATCATAGGCCTTTTCTAGATCTACGAACGCGCAGTAGACTTTTTTGTTTTTAGCCAAATACTTTTCGGCTATGCACCGCAAGGAAAAGACCTGATCCATACATCCCATTCCCTTTCTAAATCCCGCTTGTGCATGCCATACTTTCTCGTCTGTTTCATTCACAACCCTTTCAATCAACACTTTCGCATACAATTTACCGACGACGCTGAGAAGACTTATACCGCGGTAATTTATGCAGTCCTGCCGTGACCCTTTTCCCTTATACAATGGCACGATTACGGCTTTGCACCAGTCTCCCGGTACTTGCCCATTTCGCCAGCACAGATTGAAAAGGCGGTACAGCTGACTAGCCACCAGGCCCTGTCCAGCCCTCAGCATCTCGACGGTAATCCTGTCATACCCTGCAGCCTTATCTAATCTCATACTTTTCAACGCTTTCACTATTTCATCCATGCTTATCTCTATTTCATCAACATTTATATTAGTTTCCGTGGAAGGTGGCAGATGCTGTACCTGCACTTCCTCTCTTTCAAACAAACTTTCAAAATACTCTTTCCATGTCTTTAATACACATTCTTCTGCTTTTATAATGCTTCCATCTTGACTCCTGATTGTACTCAGCTCCGAGGTAGAAGTTTTTCCTCTGGCTGTTTTGATGGTTTTCCAGAAAAACTTAATATTTGACTGGAAATCTTCAGTGAGCCTCCTATCGAAATCATCCTTTCGTTCTTCTTTCTTTCTAGACACAATTTCTTTCGCTGCTGATTTCAATATTTTATACTTCGTTCTTGTTTCCTTTATCTCGTCATCCGTTGCCTTTTGAACTTTTTGGTTAGCTTTTGTTGCTAACCAATCCAACCACGCTTTCTTCTATTCTTGCACAACCCTTTGTACATCTTTAACCATCCACATGTTATCATTCTTTCTTCCTTTCCTTCTTTTAGCTACCTCAATAGCAACATTTACGACCCCTTTCTTAAATGTCTCCCACAAATCTTCAATCACTCCTATCTCTTCTATCCCTTTAAAACTTTCTTTCAGTTTCTCTACATACTCGTCTTTCTTTGCTTTTTCTTGTAGATTTTCCACTTTTACTCTGTCCAAAACACTCGTAGGCTCGGCCTTTCGGTGTCGCCACCGTTTAAAGAGGCCACGCATTCGGGCTATGACTAGGAAGTGGACTGTGTTGAGGCCTACACCGCGGTATGCCCGAGTGTCTAGCATTTTCTTCCTCAGTCTTTCATCCACAATTACAAAATTGACGGATCCGTGGCGCAGTGGCTTAGCAATCAGTTGTTGCGCTGGGGACCGCGGGTTCGAATCCCACACGGAACAAGTATTTGTATGGCCTACAAATAATTGTTCAGGGTCTGGATGTTTGTCCTTGTGCAATTTATGTTTGTAAACTGCCTCCACGACACAGGAGAAAATCCTAGTGTGAGGGTAACGTTTTTTAAGAAAAAAAAAATCATACTTCTAGACTCAACCTCATCTCTTGTATACAAATGGATCTTTTTGTGGTCAAACATTTTGTTGGCCACCCACAGATTCCATTCCAAACATACTTCAAACAAGTTTCTCCCATTGTCATTCACTCTCTCGTCTCCAAACGTACCCAGAACTCCTTCATACCCATCACGCTTTACTCCAACCCATCTATTAAAGTCCCCTAACATCACGATCCGTTCATTTTCTCCGCATTTATTCAAGACCTCTCTCTTATATCTTCCTATTCCTCTCAATATATGTTTTGATAGCATAATATTATTAAATGTGTAAAAAGAAAGAGGTGTTAAGCTTCTGGCGACCGACAAATGGAATTATATCCATTAAATGAGCCAAAACGTGTCTAATGGTTTTAAAAATATGTATTAATTTATGAATTCTTCTGCCAAGTGTGTTAATATTATGTTGTTTAAAATTTAAATTACTATCTATTACAATCCCTAGATACAAAATCCTTCAGAGACTCAGACTGGTGATGTACAACGGATGTTAAACATCGATATTTTCACGCTTAGTATCGATGCTTCGATCAAAATCAATAAATGTTTCATGTTGACATCCCTATAGCACAATATATCTACACAACATAATATTACAATTTTATAGAAAACAGCTGTATACTATAGACGCCTCACTATCTATCGCTATCGCTATGTCCTACTCACTCACTTGTTGCACCTACTTTCAAAAACTAGAGATTTTACTTGTTTATGTGAGAAAGTGAACTTGTATATTGAATTTGTGTCTTATTAGCATACGTATATGTGTTGAGTTTTAGTTTATGTTATCTAATTTACCGTTAAAATGTCGCGGTGACGCTTAATAATATGCGTGTTGTTTTTTTTATGTTATAGTTCGTTATGATCAGTTAAAATGCACCTGCAGTGCGTCATTAACATTGTCGATTACCGTGACATCGACATGCATGCATAGTAAGTGCAACGCGATGATGAGTTGTTAAGAGTGAGACTCATCGATTTAATGAAAATCCTGTTAGTGTAACAACGTGGATCGATTGTTGTTGAACAGGTAAAAAGTAAGATCCGAGGAGTCACCAGGTCCCAAAATGACTCATAAGTGGTCATTGGCTTGTCCGCATGCCACTATTGTTTTGTTTTTATTGAACGTCTATTACTTCGATGAGTAAACTGCAAAGAATGTGAAACTGAAGTGATTAAATTAAAATCGTAACAGTTTTGTTCTATTTATGAACTAAGTGAATAAATAAAGTTAGTGTAGGCGGAAACGTTCATGAAATTTAAACAAAAAATAAAATGTACAAGTGTTAAGTTTTTAACTCTCAAAAAAGCCATGGCTCAGAGTTCGGTAGATTCAGATAGACTGTCTTCAGCGGGAATATCAACTCATAGTTCGGGAACTGCTGGAACAACTGGCGGTTCGGTAGTAGGAGTGAGAGTTGGGGAATCTGGTCACAAAAGAGAAGATGAAGATGATTACAACCTAGGACCTCTACCTCCTATGTGGGAAAAAGCCTTTACACCATCTGGAGAGAGATATTTCATAGAGTAAGTAAAATAAAATGTAACAATATGAATACAATAGTGTCTTATACCAAGGAATATATAACATTGTTTAACAAAAATATTGCACTTAAACTTATTATTTCATATAATAACATATAGTAACAGAATTAGATAAGTCTATATTGACTACTATAAACCTGGAGGAACTCTTACCGTTGATAACAACAGTAAGAGTTCCATGTTGATAGTATTTATAGGTGATCCTCAGGCCTCAATTCTTGGTCCATTTCTGTTCTTTGTCTATATAAATGACTTTCCTTAACTTGTAGGGGATAACTACTATAAAGTATTAGTTGCCAATTATACTTCATTGATTTTCAAACTTAAAAGGCAATAATCAAATTTTGATTTGGATTATGCTTTGTCAAAATTAGTACCTACATTGGTTAACACCGACAATTTACTTTTAAACAGCAATAAAACCAAAGTAAAAAAAAAAACTTGAATGCCAATGTTTTCTTAAATGGAGAGGAAATGAGTCTAGTGGATTCTATGGCTTGTGAAGCTCCAACGGGGCTCCCATATATCTAAATTAGCAAGCAGAATAAGTTTTACAGTATATGCTGTAAGAAAGGTTACTTTTACTCATGTTGAACCAGCTAGATTGGCTGATATTAGTTATTTTAAAGAATAATGAACTGGAAAATGTATATTATTATTGTTTAATTTCTTGACTTAAAGACTTGATTGTGTCAAGGCGCATACCACTTTATCTTCACCACACCATTGGTTGACTGGCAGAGAATATCGACAGGCATTAGGTCCGCTCTTTGTTACCTTATTAAAGTGTATGCAATGAAATTATTTAAATAAAAATAATAGAATAATGTATTGAATTGAATTTTGCTATATGGAATGGCTATGGACAATGAAATTAGGTCTATTTGTTTTACAAAAGAGCAATTTATATTTATATAAGAGCAACTTATAACTTTGTAAAGTGTCTAAGTGAAAAGTTTAAAGAAATAAATGTATAACTTTAGGCTTACAATATATTTATGAAAAACTACAACTACAAAATATATTTGAAATGTGTAATGTAATATATGTACTTAAAAACATAAATAAGCTTTGATAAAAACAAAAATATTTTAAATACTAGGAACAAAAGCTTGTAATGCCAGTTACTTTACTCACTAGAATTAGTCATTCATTTTTGGAGTTATGTACACAATAAAAATCTAAAAACTTAACTCAACTTTAAGAAAATTTAATAAACAAAAACTCTACCTACTTACAAAAAGGGTTATTTTAATAATGAAAAATATATTAATGCTAATAACCCCAACTGTTTTTATAAAAATTTATAGACTAATATTATATTATTCTTATTGTTAATTTTATATCTAAATGACCTGCTGGTTCTTCTCAAGACAGAAGTATTTTCGGCTTAGCTTTCCATTGACGTCAGTGGAGTTTGGTGTTGATACGTATTTTTACAGAAAGATTACACTATTATAAGCACACACACAAAGTCTCATTATACGGAAACGCGTAATTTTTGAGAAAAGAATAATTGAAAATCAATTATTCTTGCAATGTTTATGTCTAATCTGCTAATAAACTGGCGCCATTTTGTAATGTCATTGTCGACATCAATAGGGATGTCGATTCTTTCCGAAAAAGGTCGATTTTTAAATCGATTCAAATCGTAAGCTTATGTATCGGTTCACAAAAAATCGATTTCTAAAATATCTATATTTTTTTAATGTTTCTATTTATAATGTAAATATAAACCCATTTTATGAAAAACAAGAAAGATACCATGATAAATGATCTCTTATTCAAATTTGTTTTATTTAACAGTACCTATTAGGGCAGGTAACAAATAAAATAGGTTAGGTTCGACTTATGTCAAAGAACCGAATTGATTGACCCCGACTCCACCTGGTACGAGTCTGTCCTACCCCTAGAGTGGTTTTATAGAGCCGGAGGCGCGTAGGGGGAGCAGCCTCCGCCTGCTGTAACAAATCGTAGGCATCGGACGAGCCGGAGCGGCTGAGGCTGGTCGCCGAAGGCGACCAACAAGCCGAAGCTACGGAGGCGAGGAGGGATGCCTGCGATTTGTTACGCTAAGGCGTAGAGGTTGCTCTTCCCGCAGCGCCGGAGACGTAGCAGTCTCAAAATAGATACAAAAATCCTTATGAATCAGTCCTCTTATTTTTTTATGATGAAGGGGATTTTTTTCTCATAAAATGGATTTATATTTACATTATAAATGCAAAGATGAAAAAATATCGATATTTTAGAAATCGATTTTTTGGGAATCGATACATCCACTTACGATTTGAATCGATTTAAAAATCGACCTTTTTCGGAAAGAATCGACATCCCTATTGACGTCGACAATGACATTACAAAATGGCGCCAGTTTATTAGCAGATTAGACATAAACATTGCAAGAATAATTGATTTTCAATTATTCTTTTCTCAAAAATTACGCGTTTCCGTATAATGAAACTTTGTGTGTGTGCTTATAATAGTGTAATCTTTCTGTAAAAATACGTATCAACACCAAACTCCACTGACGTCAATGGAAAGTCGTACCGTATTTTCCTAACCAGTGGTAAATAAATAAATAATTTGAGTTTTTTAAAAAGAATTTCATGTACATTATTATAATAAAGTAATTTCTTTTTATAGAGATGAATATTCAAAAAACTTTCAAAAGGTCATATCCACAAAGTTAGAACACAACAGTTCGAGTTGTATAAAATTAATAGATTCTAAACTTGTGTTATAAAAATAAATATGTTAACATTTGATTCTGATCCGATATAGACATCGCGTTTTTACCACGACCAGCAGTCCAGAACTGAGTAAATATTTTTTGTATGTTCTAATTTTAGATTCATTGAAAACCAAAGCTGAAAACAGTTGCCTGTGGTTAGTAGTTAAGAATACTTCATACAGTTACCCTGTGTATATCGTTACCAGATCAGTTTTGTTGTTTAAATATTATCATCTATATTCCTTTTATACATAAAAATGTTTTCATGTTATGGTAAAAAATTAAAACGGTAAATAAATAACCTATTTTCAATAAAATATCAATTAAAATATGCTGTTCCCTTTAACTTAATAGGTAGTAAGGTATCACATCACATTGCAGTCTTGCTTGGACAGGTTTAATAACCTTTTCTTTGTGACCTAGAGAATATCGAGAAGAAAAGATGGTACATCAAGATGTACAAAGCCATGTATACCTTCATATTATATTTCTTTGTAGCAGTTTATAGCAGTTGCAAAATGTAAGACATATAAAGTAAAGGTAAGATTGTCGCAGGCTTGTCTCTTGAGCTCCACAACAAAGTGTACATCATAAATTTTCTATGTAGGCAGAAATATTCAATCCAACCTAGCTTTTCATACAATCCCAGCAGATTGACCCAGATATGTCAAGGTATTTAATTGTGCAGGCAATTATTGGGTATCTGACCAGGTCATGAACCACTGTACTGCCCATAACACGTACCACTGCTTATCAGAAAAAGTGTCTTCACAATAGTTTGAATTGAGGTTTTTTTAAAGGAAGTAGTGCTGATGTGAAGTGGGCTAACCTCTACCACTACTAGCCGCATTTTTCCGCTTGTGAGAGTGAGAGTTAATAATGGTGATTTTTTGCCGACTTCCAAAAAGGAGACGGTACTCAATTCGACTGTATGTTTTTTTTATGTGTCCTTATTGTTAAATATGGTTAGTGCGTATCTCGACTTTCTCGACATCGCATGTGCAGTCGAATTGAGTACCATCTCCTTTTTGGAAATCGGCAGAAAAGATTCGTCTATTTCGATGCGAGATATCTAGATATCTATAAAGTAAAAAATTTAAACTTATGTTTAAGACGGCACTTGTAAAATACTACCCATAGTAGTTGAAAACTTTTAAGGGTAATTTAGAAACATCATTATTAGGGAACACATTAAAAGAAAAAAATCCGGTCTAGGCATTAAACTGCGGACGTGATGACCACAAATGTGAGCAGAAGTACGAATTTTCGGAATTTTATAAAACATTGCGTAGACCGCGAACCGTTCGGGATAGAATTTTTTTTAGGAAACCTAGGTCACCTCCCCACCGCCCGAACAGGTACGTACCAGATTATCCACCATTACTGGGACAACCTGTATACGTATACAAATGAGCCACTAGTTTTATGGAACCTGTACTTTGGAAACAGCAAATTTATATTTATTAAGCATGTTAAAATTATCTTTTTTTTTTCAATGTTATTAATAGTGTCTTATATGAGTAATATTATTGTTATGCAACATTTACAAATTCGTGTAGCAAAGACGAGTAGGCACAAGTACGAGCATATAAACGTCTTGTTCCAGTGTTCTCACTGCTTGGCTCGAGTATTCACCTATTCGCCACTTGATGTCGCTTTTTGTCAGAGTAAGAGGACTGCGTATCGTTGTTTACATACTCGTCATTATTCACTTGTAGGGTTGCCACCCGTTGCTATTTTGGGCTAACATGCTTTGTACTTTATGAGACCAATAAAGTACATAAAAATACTTTATTTTACCTAAGGTACGTTGGGGTAATACCGGACGGATTTTCGAATAGTTGGAAGAGTCTGCCAAAAACTTTAATTTCTCGACATTCGTATATGTCAGATTTATGGAACATGGAGCAAACCGTTAATCGTTAAACGTAGTTTAGCTCTGAGAATCTTTTGCTTGTGTAAACTCAACGGTTTCTGCTTTAAAGGTGTGCGAAAACTAGACATACTTTTTTATATGCATAATGAAAAATTAGCCATTAAGGGGTAAGACCGGACTTAAATATAAAACCACTTCTACTGCTTAGAGAAAAAAGTTTATAAAAGAGATTTGTCCTATCTTTAACGCTCAAAAACATATTTCAATATGATCTATAAATTACTAGCAACATAAATGTTCCAAACGATTTTCTCTTTTTTTGTTTCTTGCCATCCGATCTTATCCCTGATATAAAGAAATTGTAATTTTATGTTTCTCAAACTTTGTTATGACATAAGATGGAATTACTCAATATAAGAGAAAGATCGGATGCATTTGATTTTATATGGGAAAAAAAATAACAGTAAGGACTGGCGAAATGCCCTGGGATAATGCAGGAGTTAAGGAAGATATAAATATTTTAACAAAGCGGCATTTATTATTATAAATTATTTTTTAAATAATTATTATAAATTACATTTTTATTTGTAATAGAGGATAGATATAGATGTCTATGGGCCGCAGCAATCACTTAACATCAGGTGGACTGTGTGCTCCTTTGTCAACCTTATCCTATAAAAAAAATGTATTTTAATGTGTACTTAAAAGTAATAAAACCATCGTATTGTTTTATTACTTTTAAATATACAGACTTGCTATCGAGACTGAGTCCCATAGTCACTTGAGTAATCAACGAAAAAATATACACGACCAATGAAAGTTTAACAACCACTGCCATATTTGTAACAGGCAAAGATCGGATAATATTCATCCGATCTTCACTCACGCGGGGAAACATCGGATCTCGGCCTACAGCGATCTTACCCCTGCATGGACCAGCTTTATTTAGCTATTACTTCATAAAAATTAGTATCCACACAAAGTAATAACAAAAGAAGCCATATTCTCGCTAAAAATCGTAAATAAAAGTGATAGGGAAAGATCGGATGGACAAAAATAATACAAAAATTACATTGTTTAATAAATGCCACGCAGCACAGGTCCCACTTGCCGGAGTGACTGGCGCGAACTGAGGGTCGGGGCAGGATGAAATGGCGTCGTGTAGCATATTGTTAGCTATTCAAAATATAGCATAATTCGCCGGGAATTTGAATCCTACGGTCTTGCCCCATCACCGATCTTACCCCAACGTACCTTAATTTACGATTTTTTTAAAATTTAATGGTTATTAAAAGGACAAATTATATAAATACATTACTTAATGCTGTCAATGATACACAACGAGTTATATAAGAATAAGTTATATGCGCTTCAGTTTTATTTGCTTCATAATAGTGGCAAAATATTTTTTTTCTATGTAGTATTTAATGATTTTGTACTTTAGTTCAAAATCGAGACATGTCTACTATCCTTCCCATCACTTAGCGGTATCTACCGTAACAACCTATAAAAGTCCACTGCTGAACATAGGGCTCCCCAAAGATTTCCTCATATAGTGATATTGGCCATAGTTGCCACGTTTTCCAAGAGGGTTAGCAACCGCAGTTTTTCATTTTTAGTAGTTATTGGGAAGAAGCTGCCCGTCTCCTGATTTTTTCTCTCATTTGCCTCTTACGATACCCACGGGAGGATATAACCTACACTGCTACTACACAATAAATTCTAGGGGATGGGATGAAAAGAACAGTGTTATCTTAACTTAGACATAGAATGTAGATAAAGATAATGTGTGGAAAAAATAGCATGTCAAATAAATAATACTTTATTTTCACTTGTCGTACTTTATTTTTTTAGCTTAGATAAGTATATACTATTTTTTTTTACTCAAAAAAATTTGGCAACCCTATTCAATTTTTTTCGACCAGTGAACTGTGATTCGACCAGTGTACTTTAAAACTATTTTTCTTATACACCGTGACGTGGAACCCGTGATGTGAGGTACTAGAAATCAGTTTTAAATAAATATTAATGAAAATCATTACAATCCTTCACAAGTCTACTGCTTAACTTATCGTTTCAGACCCCATCGTTTACCAATCATGTTTTTGCATGGCTGAAAGTTATACTAGCCTTTTCATTTTGTTTTCTATCTTTATTCCAGTTCCCTTTATTGTCCAAGGTAAGCCCTATAATTTTACCTCAGAGGATAGCTGGAGTTTTGTGCTGAAAAGACTTGGGACATGATAGTTATTCAGCATTAGTTTTGTGTGAACATTACTAGGACCGTTTTATTTGGGTTAACGGTTAAGCCATATTCCCTGCACCATCTCCACTATCTGGAGAGCCGCTTGGTTCCTTAACCAAGCGGCTCGCGTGGTCGCACACCATGCTTGCTGTCTTGAGACCAGTATTGTCAGTTCGTCTGCATAACCTACTGTGTAGAAATGATTGGCATTTAATGTGCTGATGAGTTCATTAATGACCACAGGAGAGGTGTAAGAACCCCACCCTGCGGGAGACTTTCGTGATCTGGATTGTTTGAGATTCACCATCAATTTTTATTCTTCGTGTGCTGCCCAGTCACTAAATTAGTGCTGTGTATGGTCCTTCTCCGGTCGAGCTAATCTATTTATGCTGCAGACATAATACACTGCAGTGTGGCTCTAGAATTTAATGAATCATTTACTTTATAATCAAAAAAAAGTGGAAATACATTTAAGATAATCAAATTTTTATTACAGTCATAAAATTTAAATATAATTGCTTCTTTTAGTCACAACACTGGCACATCACACTGGCTAGATCCCAGACTGGCTCGAGTCCGGAAGCATTCACTGGGCGAGTGCGGCGAAGACGAGCTCCCATATGGGTGGGAGAGGGTCACTGACGAGCGCTATGGCTCCTATTATGTCGACCATATTAACAGGCGTACCCAATATGAGAACCCAGTTCTCCAGGCTAGAAGATTAAGGGGTAAGTTAATTAATCTGTTCCATACAATATGTTTAACAGCTTTGCTGATTGGCTATAATATTATTAAAGATCGGGAAAGAGAATCCATTAGGGATGGGCAAGGGAAAAAATATATCGATATATATCGAATCGTAGTTTTAAACAGTATCGTATATATTGCGTGATAAATATTGATATATCGTCAACATTTGCATGATGTAAAGATAAGGCCAAAATTTTACATTACTGACCGTTGGACGAGGAAAAAAAAACGGCAACCACCCACACATGAATACTTTTGTACCTCCTTTTGTTGTTAAATTTTTTGTCATTAATACAACATTTTAAAATATATCTTACGAATTCGATACTCTAAAATAAATATCGATATATCGCGGTTTAAAATATCGACGATATATATCGATATTTTTATTAAAAATTATCGATGTATCGATATTTTTTGCCCTAGTCTAGAATCCATCACCTCATTGCATCTCACGGGTGTTGTAAGAGGCGACTATGGGATAACCAACTATTTAATGTCATATCTTTACGACGTGTAGCATTATCAGAGTTGGAAGACATCTAGTACTGCTATTGCCAATCGGACTGCCATGCGTTGAGATTACTGTAAATCCTACAAATGGGGCAGCTCATGTCTAGCATTAAACAAGCTAAAAAGAGATATCTACATAAGTTTTATAACACTGAAATGATAAAACAATCTTAAAGTCCACCTAATGGTAAGGGTCTACTCCAGTCCAAGGACACCCACAGCCAACTTCATACAAAGGAGTTGCATTGTCACCTCTTCTCTCGCATTGTCAGCTGTCCTGCTCTCTTCTCTTAGATGGAATGCCTCACAGTATGTGCAATACTGGCTCACTCCCCCCTTCAGACCGGAACACAGCAGAGCTATTAGGAGCCAGAAATATGTTAGAGGGTGGTATCTACTTGAACGGACTTCTAGGCAAAAAAGGAGTCCCGTTACCTAGTACATTTTAACTAATACAAGTCGCGGCACGTAAGTCTAGCGCTTAACGAAACGTGGAAGGGGCGCGAACGAATTGAATTGCACGAATGTGACTGGAGGGACAATCAGCGCGTGCAAACCATACGCACGAGCCAATCAGCGCGACTTAAGCACAATAAGCCAACCAGCGCGACTGTGCAATAACGGTCACCGCTAGACTTTCGTGCCGCTATTTATACTGCATTGAAATTTTGTCTTCTTTCTATGCAACCAGAAAAGTTGGAAAAGTCAAAAAAAGAGTCAGGTAATCCTTTTTCTTTTTAACGCAATTCAAAAAAGGAGGTTCTCAATTCGAACGCATGTTTTTTTTTGTATCTATGTTACGCAATATTTTCGCAGATTGTAAACCAATTTTGATGATTCTTTTTTTATTAAATAGGTTATACTTCAAGGGTGGTCCCATATAAATTTAGACAAAAAATTTCACCCCTAAGGGTAGCAAATAACTAATTTCTTTTTTAACAATTTGAAGTCGGTTTTACTTATTGTTAAAAGTTATAATTATTTATAATTATGTCGTATGTTACATATAAAAAGGCATGCTATCTTTGTTCTCAGGGGTGAAATGCACTGTGCACATGTTTGATTCACTCATCACTTACTGTCACGCGAACTGTATGTGCTCGTTTTTCACTTTTATTTGGCTAAAAAATAATATGAAATAACGAACCTATCCGCAAATTTAGAAACAACTTTAGAGTAAAAGAGTTACAAAGAAGCTTAAAGTGTAGTTAGCATATTACTGTAAGGTATAAAGTTTTTTATTAGTGATCGATTTTTTTTTTATAGGATAAGGGTGACAAACGAGCACACAGTCCACCTGATGGTAAGTGGTTGCTGTGGCCCATAGACATCTACACCTATCTTCGATTATGAATGAATATGCAGATGCGTTGTCACCCGTGAGGACTAAGATGGAATGCCTCGTTTCCAGTAAAAAGGGTCTCCGGTTCTCTACACTCACCATACGAAACACAGCAGCGTTAAGCTGCTATTTGACGCTGGTATTCTGTGAGAGCGTGGCCCTTTCCCGGTCGAGCCGACCCATTCGTGCTACAACCATAATATAGCTGCAGCATCGCTCTACCACGTCTAAATCGATGGTATAAAGTTATTAAGTTCCCATTTGGAGGTTGCAGTAATGAGTGCAAAATTTGAATGACCATAGGATTTCAACATACTTGTGCCATAAACAGATTTTGGCCCGACCACTAGACAAAGATTTAGTCAGAATGTGTGTATGCAGACTAGAATTGCCACCTTTTTTTGAACAAATATAGTGTTCTTCCCAAAAAACATATAAAAAAATAGTACTTTTGAGAAATTCAGAAAAAAAAATAGTACACATTTATTTTTAACCTTTATGTATTTTTCCATGTACAATTGTTATTGCTCTTCGCTTTGGCCAACAATGATCTACCTTTAAAACAATTATAGGAATCTGAGCAATTTAAATTCATATAAAATAAATTAACAATTCAATAATAATTAAATTAGTACATGCTCTGTTTCTTTCTTCTTTCCATTTTACATTCATGACGGAAAAATTATTTCCGTAAAACTTACTTGTTCCAGACTTCCAATCACAATTAATATAAAAAAGTGACAGTTGAATTAGAGATAAAAATATAGTATTTTTCGTACTATATTATTTTTCTATAACATATAGTACAATTATTGACTGAAATATAGTACGGGTGGCAACCCTAATGTAGACATACGTGCCTGCATGGCCACTAGTTACACTTAATTTAACTCCCCTGTTAGATGGTAGAAAGTATGAGATAGTTCTGCTGTCATAAATAAAAAGAAATCTCTTTCCCCTGCTCTTAATGCAAATAAAGCCTAGTCCTTCGTTTAGTTTCCTAAAATGAGAAGGTAATGAACATATTATTTTAGAATGTTAAGTGTTCATCACCAAAGTCCTTTTACCGTTGATAAAAACTCTGAATTAATATCGATTTCTTTTATGAATTTGTGCGAAAATAGTAATATAGATAAGGGATGATAAATGCAGAATGATAATACCTTAATCCTTTACTTTTATACCCACTGCTTAGCGCCTTTTTCTTTCTTTTTTTTCTATTATTACTCTATATTTATGCTTGTATCGGTTTTGTTATTTCCTACATCGTGACGTGCATCTTTGGCCTTGCTCGACACGAAGCAACACGAAGTCCTGTTTGAGTGCTGCACCGTTGCACCAGAAGCAAATAGTAATTATTCCAATCAAAGCAGAAATACAAAATAAAACTTTATTTACAGTTTCACAAGGTACAATTATTATGGTTTTAATAGCTATTACTTTCTATTTAGAACCGTATCCGCCGTATCTTTACTAACAAGCATATTCTTTATTAGTTTATAACCGTGTGAAAATTGCACCACCATTGCTATATTTGATTACAAATTAAATCGTTCGAAGCATTTATAAGACTTTGTAAAGGCTACAATAACAATTATCAATAGGATTTTTTAGTGCTGTTGTATTCGTCATCGCACTCATATCACAAATCCTCTGCAGAAATATGTAAGTGGCGACAAAATGAATGGCATTCTAAAGAGGATATCTTTAGAATGCCATTCATTTTGTCGTCACTTCATTGAATGGGAGTTCGTACAACACAAACACTGCGTTAGTTGGTACGAGGCTGCCATATTAGAACTTTCTTCCTAGATGGTTTGTCGAGCTAGTCGCCACTTCAGCTTACTGATCCGTCGGGCTATGTCGGTTAAAATCTGACAAATCGTGCATTATTTTCAAACATCCTTCAATAAACAACATCATACTTAGAGTTAATTTTATCCGGTTTTTAACGCACGGTAGCGCAGTGGCTAAACATACGGCTACGGTACTGCGGGTTACGAGTACGATTCCCTAATGGTAATAACTTAAAATAAATGTTTCGAATCTGGGTTTTTTGCCGTGTGTAAGTTATATAAGGAAAGAAAAGAAAAAGATCATAATTTAAAATTAAAAATTTTGTTCAACCGACTTCAATATAAATTATTAACAATAACTCAAAAAATATTGGTCAAATCTTGATCAAATTTATATGGGACCACATGTGAAGCACAGGCTTTCAAATAAAAAAAACAATCATCGAAATCGATTCACCCAAAAAAAGCTATGAGGTAACCACACATAAAAACATAAGTCGAATTGAGTACCTCCTCCTGTTTGTAGTCGGTAGATAAAAAAGGGAGCAATTCTAAACAAGTGGAGTGGAGGACAGAGTGCAGAGTTGGCACGTGGAATGTTAGAGGAGGCATGAGAGA
Source organism: Parnassius mnemosyne (assembly GCA_963668995.1). Lineage (NCBI taxonomy): Eukaryota > Metazoa > Arthropoda > Insecta > Lepidoptera > Papilionidae > Parnassius > Parnassius mnemosyne. The sequence continues at coordinate 11,611,148 of CAVLGL010000092.1, read as the reverse complement.
TAAGACGAATGAGTTGATCGAAATAATGAAAGAAAGAGAATTAGATGTCGTGTGTATGTCGGAGACCAAACGGAAGGGCAGTGGTACTGAAGAGCTCCCTGGCGGGGCGTTAGCTCTATGGTCCGGAGTCCCGGAGAGCGCGAACGCCTGCCAGGGAGTGGGGGTGCTGCTGTCTTCTCGGTTGGTCGATGTTATGACTGAATATAAGGTTGTGAACTCAAGACTTCTCTGGGTTCGCTTTAAATTGGGACTGACGAAGTTATTCCTTTTGGCTGTTTATGCGCCGGTAGCTTCGTCGTCCAGGGCTGAGCTGGAGGAGTATTGGGAGAATGTAAGAGAAGTTCTAGATTTGGCTAATGAAATTGAATGGAAACGAAAGAATTGTTGTATGTGGTGATTTGAATGGATGGGTTGGTACCGTTCGACCAGGGTACGAGTCGGTACTTGGAAAGTTTGGCGATAAAAGGGTTAATGATGCTGGCAAGCTTATACTGGCGGTGTGCAAGGAAAAGGGTCTTCTTGTGACAAACACTATGTTTAATCACAAGAAAATCCATATGTATACTAGAGAACGAAAGAATGAGAGAAGTATGATCGATTTGTTCCTGGTGGATGACCGACTGCGAAAACAGGTGATGGATACGCGAGTGTTTAGGGGTGCTGACCTGGGAACGGATCACTATCTAGTGATTACTAGATTTAGGGGTCTGTTCGCGGGTTGGCGCTACCGGACGGCAGTAACAGAACCACAGTCGGTCTGTAGCATCCGAAGCTGGAAGCTTCAGGAGGCGGATACTAGGGACAAATATCATGCGAGGGTAGCCGAAAAGCTTGACACCATCGATGGCAGAAAAGAATGTGTAGAAAGAACATGGCAGAACCTTAGGGATGGAATGGTAAGTGCAGCGGAAGAAGTGTGTGGAACAATAAAAAGAGGCAGTAGTAAAAGAAGAGATGCATGGTGGAATGATGAAGTGAAAGAAGCTGTAAAGAAGAAGAAGAAAGCATGGTTAGACTACTTGGCCTCTAGTAATGATAAGGATATGAGAGAGAAGATGAAAGAAAGATATAGGCTGCAGAAAGTTCACACGAAAGCACTGATTGAGGAAGTGCGTGAAAGGTGTAGAATGGAAGCGGACGAAAGGTTGTCGCACAACTTCAAGGAGAACTCCAAACTCTTCTGGAAAGAGGTTGGAAGGACCCGAAGTGGTGCGACGGCCTTAAGAATGAACAAAGTGCTTTCGAGAAGTAATGACGTCCTCTCAGAAAAATCGGACGTCATGCAGCGATGGAGCGAATTTTATAGAGAAATGTATGCGTGTGATGATCTTAGTGAGGGATCCGGGGATGACGCCGTGACTGGTACGCCAGACCCGGACCTCGATGACACTGAGGTCATCAGGATGAAAGAGATTGAACGTGCGATTCGAAGTTTGAAATGTGGTAAGGCTGCGGGACTAGACAGAGTTACTGCTGAAATGGTCAAGTATGGTGGGCCTCGCGTCTGGGACAGCTTTCATCTGCTGTGCAATTTGTGCTGGCGGACGGGGGATGTCCCGGATGATTGGCGATCCGCAGTCATTGTGCCTTTATATAAAGGTAAAGGTTCACATTTTGACTGCGGGTGCTATCGGGCGATCAGCTTGACCAGTTTAGCAAGTAAAGTTTACTCGAAGGTTTTGACACGTAGGATGCAAGAGAAATCGGAAAGATTTCTATGGGAGGCACAATGCGGATTTAGACCTGGAAGAGGATGCACGGATCAAATGTTTTCTCTCCGCATGATCACGGAGAAGCTTCTGGCTGCTAACCAGAAGATTTTCTGTGCTTTTGTGGATCTTGAGAAAGCATTTGATAAGGTTGTAAGGAAGAAAATGTGGGAACTGTTGCCGGGGTATGGTGTGGATGGTCGATTGCTAAGGGCTGTGCAGTCTCTTTACTGTGACTGTAAAGCCTGTGTGCGGGTAGGGCATGACCTGTCACCCATGTTTAACGTCCAAACGGGCGTAAAGCAGGGTTGTGTCATGTCTTCCTGGCTGTTCATACTGTATCTCGACAGCTGTTTACAGAAGCTGAAAGATAGTTGTTTGGGTGTGAAATTGGGTGACATTAAAGTAAATTGTCTGCTGTATGCTGATGATGCAGTGCTTATTGCACCATCAGAGGCAGAACTACAGGCATTAGTCACGTGTATGAAAGAGGAATGTGAAATTAAAGGTCTCCGTTTGAATGCTAATAAAACTAAGGTTCTGGTATTTGAAAGGGACGAAGAGAGAACGAAGTGTGAAATATGGGTAAATCAGGAATGTCTAGAACAGGTAAATGAAATTGTATACTTGGGGAGTGCTTTTAGCCGGGATGGAAGATGTGATTTAGATGTGGACAGGCGTGTCGCTGCCGGGAACAAAGTCAATGGTGCCCTGACTGCGTTAGTCAAAAGGCAAGGCGTAGCGAAGAGTGCACGCCTTGCAATACATAACGCAGTGTTGGTACCGACTTTGTTATATGGCAGCGAAACCTGGGTATGCCAGAAGAAGCATAAAAGTAAGTTGAATGCAGTGGAGATGCGATCTCTTCGTAAAATGTGCGGCGTTACCATGGCCGACCGAAAGCGAAACGAAGAGATTCGCAATATGGCAGGTTTGAAAGATGACCTTATCACAAAAATTGATAAGGGCGTGCTTCGGTAGTTTGGGCACGTTGAGCGAATGAGTGAAGACCGAATGGTGAAGAAAATATATAGCGCGAAAGTTAATATTAAAAGGTGTCGAGGTAGACCGAGACTAACTTTCGAAGACCATGTGAGCAAATTGCTCGAAGAGGGTAGGGTCAAAAGTACTCGGATACCTAGACGTGCATGCATGAAGAAGATAATGAATCTGAAAGAAGCGAAAGAGGTTTGTAAGGATCGTGACACTTGGCGATCTGTTCTCTCTGGCTACCCCGTCAGGGATTGTGCGTGAAGATAAGTATAAGTATAAGTATAATTCTAAACAAAGCTAACAAACGTGTAGTCTCCCCTGAAGGCTTACGTGGGATGCCCCTTAGATTGGAAAAAACACTTATAGTAATGTGTGTTTCCCTCTCAAATCAAGCAGTACACATTGAATGATAATATAATCACATTTTAATTTTCAGCCGAGAAATTAGCCGCTGAGAATGGGGCCAACAACCAACCCAACGGTCCACCTCTAACGGGGGAACTGCGCGGTGAGCGGTTCACGCTCACTCTAACGAAAGGCACTCAGGTATCGTACATAATCGATTTGATTTATAAACTGTACATAATGTGCGATTTTTAAACTCTCTCGCTACGCCTTTTTAGTAATTATAAGAAACCTGTTTTGTTATGCAGTCTGCTTTTTGTGATATAATATATTTGTGTTTAATTATTAACTGAAAGAAGTTGCGCATGCGTCGTGTTTTTGTAATCAAAGATATTTCGATGAAATAAATGTTACCGTTATATCTTATCAAATGTCCATTGCTGAACACAGGCCCTCCCCCATTGACGCCGCATTTGCCATAGTTTCCACGCTTGACATATGGTTTATCTTTTATTTTTTAGTTATAAATATTTATTTATTTGCTTTTCAGTATATAATATGTTACATGAGATATTGTTATGTATATATACTAAGTCCCTAATGGAGACATGCTAATTTATTTATTCTTAGAATTTATAAACTTATGCAAAATTAACACATCAAAATCAATCATTAAATTCGCGACACCAAACAATCCATCCAATCATGTCAAATGTTATCAAAAGTACAATTATAGGAAAAAATTATAATTAACAAATAAAGAAAATTAAATTAAACTATTATATACCATGTCAGTTAATAACAAAAAATGTCAATTATGAGCTAGAGTCCTATAAAAAGTTGTCATCAGTAATTTAAGAACTCATTTACCGTGTAAAATGTATTTTGAAGAGGCCGCTGGTATAATTTTTTTTAAATATAGTATAGGAAGATATTTAATTATGTTTGGTATTTTATTATATATTGTTTTACGCATCTAGTAACAACTTTTGCTAAATTGTTTTTTTTTTTTTTTACTTTTGCTGCCTATCTCCTGACTTATTTTCCTCTGTCGCCTCTTACGACACCCACGGGACGATATGGGTAAATGAATATTCTTACACAAACTGTATACAGTGAGAAACAAAAGTTGATTAAATCAAAAGTACTACATACTAGCTCAGCACAATCAAATTTAGGTCTTTTGCACGTGATATTCACGCGACTACGTAACAGTTCAGTACTGACTGTGGGTCTCTTTAATTTTAGAAAAGTTTTGCCATTATCGTCATGCATGGCTGATTGGCGTTTGCAGTAACTGGCGCCTCGCACCTTCAACGCTGCTAACCGTCATCAGTATGAGTATTTAACATCTGACTTATACGAGAGTAGCCGCCATAGCTCTAAAGTCTTGAAATCTTTCGAAATCTCCCTTACACCTCGTTTTCCCAGTTGTCGGGTGTTGGACCCACGAAGACGAAGCTTGGCAGTCTATGCGAGGCGACTGTACACGATGGGCGAAGCTTTTGTTGTGATGTATTATTTTAGAAGAAAATAAAGAAAACAAGCTATGAGTACAATAAAAACGCAACAACTCTGCGTGTGCGCCGCGATATAGAGGATTGCCGGGCCCGACATCCGACGTAATGTGAACAGTGCCATACTTATTCATAAGCGAACGATATCTGACACGATGTTTAACGAAATGTTGGTGCATAGATTTGGTCGCTGCACTGACGCTGTCAAGACCACGCTTCAAAGCATATTGTGCTTCATTTTATTCTTGCAGCCTATGGACCAACTACACCAAAAAGGCCTATAGTGCCCTACGTACTCAAACTCAATACAATAATGCATTCAGGGCGCTGTTGCGGCTGCCGCGCTAATGTAGCGCGTCTGCGATGTTTGCACTGGCGGGTGTGGATAGCTTTGATGCAATAATCCGAAAAAAGACCGCATCGTTGCTAAACAGAGTGCGCGGCAGCGGCCACAGTGTGCTGAGTGAGATTGCCGACAGTGAGGATTGTCCACTGATTAGACAAATGATCGCCAGGACTATGTCCTGCTTAATAATAAAGTATTAAGTACAAATTATATTACTAACATAGATGTAAGTTTTTTCTCTACTAACAAATTCTATGGATCTTGTTGTCCGAAATAAACAATTTTTATTTTATTATATTAAATATAATATATATTAAATTTTGACGGACTTAGAGAGCTGGAAAGACATCTGACATTTCTTGTCGGCGCCGACAAAATAACGGTGTCGGATAAGTGTGAACAGCTTCATATAAAATGTACTGCCACTAAAGCAGCCGATTTTCTGTCCAACCCGACACCCGACAAGTGGGAACGGGCTCTTACAGTGCCCAGTTGAGTTGGGTCCGTCGACTTACCTCTCGAACCAATTTTATAATTATATATTATTGGTCTAGTGGTCATAACCGCGATCGCTGATTATGAGGTGCCGGGTTTCTAATCCCGGGTCAGGCCGAATTCTCAGTTATTGGGTTTTTCTGTCAAGAAATTCTCACTAGCAGCCTGGATTTGGTAAGTTGGCTGTTTCACCCTCGGAAAACACGTAAAGCCGTTGTTCCTGTGCCTGATCTCTCTCTGGTCGTTTCGGATTACCGTTCCATCGGACTATGAGAGTGAGGGAATAGAGAGTGAACCTGTGCTTGCGCATACACTCGGGCACTATAATATAATTCTGTCCTGCGCAGATGACTAGTCTACGTTGAGACTGGCCGCCGTGACAAACTCGGTGTGGAGGACATTATTATATAATCGTGGACGTTTTTCTACTTGCACAATTATTAATACTACAATAATAAACTTAATGTCGCATTGTTAAGTTATATTTTTGTTAGTATTGTGTATCGTCTGTTGGTGATCCAAATAAAAAGAAAAAAAAATAGCACTACACTCAATAATCATTTACAATTATATATTTATACAGCCCAACCAAATGAGAAAACTATATAGATACCCCATAACTTAATAAAACATTTAAGGGCTGAATTGCGACATGTCCAGATGAATCGGGAAGCCTGGTAACTTAAGACATATGCATCTTTATCTTATGTAGTCTTATGAAAAAGTTTGAAAATTGAGTAGAGCAACACAACACGGTTCAATTTTACGTTTTCCTAGGCGATCACATTAAAACTTTTTCGTGGTAGAACCACGTTCAAACTGTTTACCAGGGCAAAATAGCGTAATGATGTTGTGTTTCAAATAGTGAGCAATGAGAACCGAAGACTTTACTGGTGAAAAGACATTGCATCTTAGTTCTAATGGGTGACTTTAGCATTCTGATTCTTAATCGAGGATAGATAGATGTAGGTGTATATGGACCACAGCGTCCACTTACCATCAGGTGGATTGGTGTGTTTGTACGTGGTAGAACCACGTTCAAACTGTATACCAGGGCAAAATAGCATAATGATGTTGTGTTTCAAATAGTGAGTAATGAGAACCGAAGACTTTACTGGTGAAAAGACATTGCATCTTAGTTCTAATGGGTGACTTTAGCATTCTGATTCTTAATCGAGGATAGATAGATGTAGGTGTGTATGGACCACAGCGTTCACTTACCATCAGGTGGTTTGTGTGTTCGTTTATCACGCTTACTTCTATAAAACACGTCTGTTCCATTCCAACATGCTGTGAAATACGACATATGAGAATTTGAAAGGTCAACTTCTACTTTTTTTCTTCTGTTTCAGGGTCTGGGCTTCACTTTAATAGGAGCTGAAGGTATACCGGAGACAGAGGGCTATCTACAAATACGTAGTATTGTACCGCATAGCCCGGCTTGGATAGATGGTGAGAAACTAAGTCCAATTATTTTAAAAAAAATTGTTTTAGTTTTGTTAATGTAGGTCTCTACATACGTCGTACTTGGCACAGCCATCCTCTCATTTTTTATTGCTCTATATAATAAATACATCATACATACTAGACATATAGGGCTACCTATTGCCTCCACCTTCATTACCATCAATGGCAACCAAAAAAATAGCAATGGCAATTGCTATTGGTAATTGTGGGAGGGAGGGAGATGCTCTGGAAACAGTACACACAATTAGCATTTATTGTTAACTTGCTTTTTTCCGCGACTTCGCTCGCGTGCGCTTTAATTTCGGAACATCATCACTGGTTCTTGCCAAAATTAGCAAATTAGATCACTTGTGGAATCAACTCGGTGTCTGTGTCTCTGTCTCTCACAAAATAATTCTCAGAGACTATTTGACGTAGACTATTGATTTTTAACATAGTTATAATATGCTACAGGAATACAGAAGTGACTTTTTATAGTCTAAATATTTTTTATTCACAGAAAAGACTGATGTATATGTACATTATTATATAATAAGTAAGATACATTTATTGTTCATGCAAGATTAAGCATTGGCTTTTTGCGCGCTATAACTGACGTAGAAAGTTGACTTTTAACTTAAATGTATACATAAATAAAAAACCGGCCAATTGCGAGTCGAACTCGCGCGTGATGAGTTCCGTACCATCGTACAAGATTTAATACTATGTATGCAAAAAAAAACCACATTTCTATTAGGGGAGCCCCCTTTAATTTTTAATTTACTTTATTTTTTATTATTTTTTGTTATAGCTGCAATAGAAACACACATTCTGTGAAAAATTCAACTGTCTACCTATTACAGATCATGAGATACAACTCGCTGACAAACGGACGGACTGCGGAGGCTTAGTAATAGGGTTCCGTTGTTTACGCTTCGGGTACGGAACCCTAAAAATGGTTACTTTGTGATTATCCCGTTGACCTCTTAATGCTATTTCAATTTATTTATGGTTAACGATTATATCAATATAATGTACGCGGCTAAGGGGTGGGGTTTTTTATTTATAAGCGCCTGTTGTGTTTTCATCTGTTTAAAAAACTTCAACCAAAAGTTTTGATATGACAATGAGTTTGCCGAAATGGTTGAATTAACATTGCATATAAACATTGTTCTTTATTCTTTTCCATATTCTTTAAACCTCTATGTTTACGTTTCTCCTAGAATAACTCGTATTTTTACGACGTATTTACGGTTACTGTGGTATATATGAAGAACGAATTAGACCGCACCAGCGTCTTAGCATTATAAGGCGTTATTGTGCTTGCTTTCAAAAAAAAATCACAAAGCTGTTTTTTATCTATGCAGCCGGTTCTTCTGCCCTGTCCAGCATTCGACCCGAGCACCGAACTCGGGACCACACATCAGCAGTTGCACTTTCGACTACTCGACCATAGAGACAATCACTACTATGTATACCCAGTAATTTACACTACTATATTACCTACCTAACCTACACGGAGCCGTCATTACATATTATATACATATTATACCTATAATATGTAATGACGGTTCCGTGGCGCAGTGGCTTAGCAATGAGTTGCTGCGCTTGGGGCCGCGGGTTCGAATCCCGCACGGAACAAGTATTTGTATGGCCTACAAATAATTGTTCCGGGTCTGGATGTTGTCCTTGTGCAATTTGTGTTTGTAAACTGCCTCCACGATACAGGAGAAAATCCTAGTGTGGGGGTAACGTTTTAAATTAAATTAAATTAAATATCCAGAATATTTCATAAAGAGTCGACTCACTCGCTGACTGATATGGTCGTCTTTTCACTTGCCAATCGCGGCAAAATCGCCAAATCACTCAACAGTGACTTAGTCTGTATTGAATACAAACTGAAAATGAACTAATTTACTATATATATTACTATTAATTTCAGGCGCCCTCCGGCCTGGTGACGTAGTGGTGGGAGTGGGAAACCGTGCTGTTAGGGGTCTATCCCACGCACAAGTCGCCCAGATCTTTCAGTCCATCACTCCCGGCACAGATGTCACATTACATCTTGTTAGAGGTTAGTTAGTATTAAGCAAGAGTAGTTATAAGGTTAAGGGTAAAAATAAGTTAATGATATTTACATTATACATCCTACTACGGGGCACAATTCTCCTTTCATTTCTAAGTGGAGTTCACGTGTCCTCGAAATATTTAGTCCTTGAACATGCAGGTTCCCTCATGATGTTTTCTTTCCACGACGAGCATGTGGTAAATCAGCACTTAAAATTAAAATAAACGACCAATCAAATTGTTAAATTTAATTACGTTACAAGCCTAGGATCGATTCAAAATCATTGATGCCGCTGATTGATTGAACCCGGTACGCTTGCGTACTGAGAGATTAACCCCTGAGCTTGAGCGCTTAGCCCCTGTGCTATCATATCTCTTAAAAATATAGTTATATTATTAAAAAATATTTATTCACTATATCCCATTACAAGTCCAGTGCTGAACATAGGCCATCCACATAGATTGCTTTATAAGGGGGAATATGTCATAGTTGCCAAGCATGGCAGGCGGGTTGACAACCGAAGTTTTTATTATTATTAAGTTGTTGTCAGAAAAGATCTATCTATCTCTAACGACACCTACAGGATAATAAAAATGCTATGAATATATTTAAATAAAACTAATTTTACGGATTTTATCGCGTATCGTTACTGTTTTTTGTACTGCGTAGATCGGAACAAAAATTAATAATTTTTAATCTGGAGGTAGCCGTGGTTAAATATGACATTGGGACGTTGTACACCTCAGTCCCCCCGTGACCATGTGTGCTGTAAAGTACTTGAAATGTCGGTTATGTAAAATAAGTTAGTGTACTCGATAAAATCCGTAAAATTTGTTATTTAAATGTGTAGTGTTCGCGTAAATATAAGAAATCATTATAGGATGAATATAATTAATTTGTAATCAAGTAGTGGCGGTGTAAGAATGTCAATTAACCTATATCATCCCGTAGGTGCCGTTAAAGGTGACAAAGGTAAACAAATCAGGAGAATGGTAGCAGCGTCTTCCTAATAACGACCAAAAATAAAAAACTGCCGTTTGCAACCCGCTTGCCAAGCTTGGCAACTATGGCAAATATCCTCCCGATGAGGCAATCTATGGGGTGGCCTATGTTTTTGTTTATAGAATAAGGGTGACAAACAAGCACACAGTACACCTGATGGTAAGTGGATGCTGTGACCCATAGACATCAAAAGAAATAAGAATCAAAATGCAGATGCGTTGTCACCCCTGAGGACTGAGATGGATTGCCTCAATTCTAGTAAGAAGGGTCTCCGATTCCCTGCACCCACCATTCGAAACACAGCAGCATGAAGCTGCTATTTTACGCTGGTATTCTGTGAGGGCGTGGTCCTACCCTTGTCGAGTCGACCCTTTCGACTACCACTATAATATAGCTGCAGTGAGGCTCTACTACGTAAAAAAACATTCAGCAGTGGACGCTCTAACGGTAACGGTAAACAAACCAGAGTTATAATATAACTTTGTTGTTTTGTAGATAATTTCTGCTTTTATACGTGGTAGAGCCATGCTGCAGCTATATTAGTAGTATAGTTGTAGCACGAATGGGTCGGCTCGACCGGGGAAGGACCACGCTCTCACAGAATACCATCGTAAAATAGCAGCTTGACACTGCTGTGTTTCGTATGGTGAGTGTAGAGAACCGGAGACCCTTTTTACTGGAAAAGAGGCATTCCATCTTAGTCCTCACGGGTGACAACGCATCTGCATTTTGATTCGCAAACGAGGATAAATGTAGATGTCTATGGGCCACAGCAACCACTTACCATGAGGTGGACTGTGTGATCGTTTGTCACCCTATCCTAAAAAAAAATTAGCAAATGTTGTCTCAATGGTCGAAATCATACAAAGTTATACAAAATTAAAACCTATTCCATGAGGCATAACATTCAAAATTCAACGTATTATAACACGTCTATTTTGTTTCTAGGTTATCCGCTCTCCTTCGACTCTGAAGACCCGAACACTCGTGTTCTAAGCACATTGGCAGTTGACGCTACAACTCCGGCCACCTCTGATGCTGTTGCCATGCAACAACTCACCAGGGCTTTGAGGACGAGGTATGTTACTAATTTTACAAGTTATAACTTACTTAGGCACACTACTATTTTTTTGCTGGGCAACATATACAGTGTTACTGTTGTTGTTACAGCCTAATAAAGTTCACTGCTGAACATAGGTTCCCCATAGATTGCCTTAGATGTATATTTGCTATAATTGCCGTGCTTGGTGAGCGAGTTGGCAACTACAGTTTATCTAGAATTTATTATTTATTTTAAATGTTTTCATTATTTATTTAGTTTATTATAATTATTCAGTGAGAATTATTAATTTTTCAAATATTGACTACTTGAAAATTAAAATATAATATAAATCTTAATTTTTTTTAACAAATTAAAATTTCTTTTAAACTTACCTTTGGCGGGGTAAGTAAGTCGAGAATATCCAAAGGTATCTTTTTTGTCATTTTTTCCAAGGTCAAAATTTAACAGACTTCACATGGCTTTGAAATGTTTATATTTCTCAGACATTCTTCTTTTCGGCTTTCTAAATGAGCATTTAAAATTTATTTCTAAACTCGGGCATGCATATTGTGAAATTTCGGTGTGGTGTTCTAATATGACATACACATTTCATATATCTTATAAGAGTTGCGTTGAAATATAGATAATTTTGTTACAGATTCAACCTCGACTCTCCGAACAGTACCGAGCCGATCGCCGGTCACGATGAAACCGACAACTCCCCCATCACCCCACATAGTCCTGGACAAAGGAGACTTATGTCCCGTTCCTTCGACCTGGATGAACTGGGGACCACCAATGAAACCAACACTGCCCCGCCTCGGTGCCCTTCCGCTGACCATTTACTTACACTTGCCACTGGTTATTCCTTTCGATTTACTAACAGTTTATTTTCTAAGCACATAAACGAACGTGGTCTGCTAACGTGCTATGGGGCAGCGTGGCGGACATTTTCTTGCTCTATCATTTACTATCTCTCTCAGAATTGAGAGGCCTATGGTCAGGACGTATATATGCTGTAACTTTACATTTTATAGACCACCGTAAATTAGAAAATGTATACAATCATGTTAAAATGTTAAAAATTCAACCCTTATACTATAAACTTTTTCTCTCTTTCTGATAGCAGCAAAACAACAATAAAAAAACTGCGGTTGCCAAACCGCTCACCAAGCGTGGCAACTATGGCAAATATCCCCCCATGAAATGAAAGTTACGAAGCGACGGTCCCCAGTCCCCGGCGGCCCCGCTATTCCTGGCTACGGTGTCGACCATGGTAACGGCGGGGCAGGAGGTGCTAAGAATCTCCGGTGGAGGTTCGGTTGCCACCTAAGATGACTCGACCAGGCAACATATAACGCACGCACCCTGAGGACTGACGAGAAGATCTTCGAGCTGGAAGAAGATATAGAGAAGTTCCGCTGGAATATTATAGGATTATCTGAGGTCCGAAGAGGACACGGTAATCATCGAATCCGGCAACTTGTTCTATCATCGGGAGGGCGACCATCTGTCCCAAGGAGGTGTCGGATTTATCGTCCACAAGTCTCTCGTTAACAACGTTGTAAAGATTGAGAGTGTGTCGACGAGGGTTGCGTACCTTATACTCAGAATCACCAAACGGTATTCGCTGAAGGTCATACAGGTTTACGCACCAACCTCGGCACATCCCGATGAGGAGGTGGAGGAAATGTATGAGGATATATCTAGAGCCATGCATTCATCCAAACCCACTATACGGTGTAAATGGGAAACTTCAATGCAAAACTAGGCGCAAGAGAGCACTGTGAGCTGAAGGTAGGGAAATTTGGAATAGGGCAACGGAACCCACGGGGCCAGCAGCTGGTCGACTTCATGTAGAAAGAGGGACTCTTTATGATGAACTCTTTCTTCTAGAAACGCGCCCACAGGAAGAGGACTTGGTCGAGCCCCGACGGTTCGACAAAAAATGAGATTGATTTCATTATGACCACCAGACGACAACTGTTCGCTGATGTCTCTGTGATCGCGGGGAAGAAAACCGGCAGCGATCACCGAATGGTTAGAGTCACACTAAACCTAAACGTTAAGTTGGAGAGGTCACGTCTAATGAAGTCAACACTCCGTCCCACTCGTGCTCCAATCCAAAGTCTCGAAACCTTTCAGCTCGAGCTACAAAACCGTTTTCAGTGTCTAGAAGATTGCAATGTGGTGGACCATATGAATGACAAGCTCGTGGAAACTGTCCATGCGGTCGGAGCTAAGTTTTGCAATACCCGCCGTAGAAGAACACAAAAACTCTCCGATCGCACTCTTAATCTCATGGCTGTTAGACGGGAAATGAAGCTGCAGTCTTCAGTAAATTTCATATCATACAGGTAACTAAACAGACAGATCTCTAAATGCATCCAAAGTCTTTGCTAGAGATTTGTCTGCCAGAAAGAGAACTCCGGAGCACACGTCTTCAGCACAATGGGAGGGACTCCATCGAGCCCACTCGACTTGCTGACGTCCAGGGAGAAGAGTGCTTTGCGAACCGAGCGCTGTGTAAATCGCACATCCGGCATGGAGCACTCACATCGCGGGATAGTCGGCGGTGTGTACCCCCGTCATCTAGAGTCGAGTTGGACGCAAAAAGAGAGCTCAACAGATCGGCTTTCTCCTTTGCGGAATGGGCCAGTGAGTCGTCCTCTCTGTGCAGAGATGAAAGAGATGGCTGACAGAAGTTCCCTTGAACAGCCTTGGCGAGAGACCAGAATGCACGGGTTCCCGAATGAAGGCGAACTAGCTTCTCGCCAATTCTGCCGATGTGCTCAGACCTTGCCTTGGCAATGACGCTTTTGAAGGACCTGGAGGCGGAATTATACTTCTTTTTAAGTGCGCTGGTGTTTACATCCCGAGATGTTTATGCGTCAGCCCAAGCCCGGTAGCACTCCTGCTTATAGCGTGATGCTATTTTACAGGAGCGACCAAACCATGGCTGGGATCTGCCTCCGATGGGCCACAGAGGATAGAATATAAAGTTCCATACCCTGAAGTACCACATCAGCAACAGAATTGGCAGCAACGCTGGGATCTTCCGGCGAGAAGCAAACCCGCCCTCAAGGGTAGGATGCAAAAAAAGACCGCATCCCGTCCCAATCAGCTGATCTATAGTGCCAAACACGGCGGCAAGCTGCAGATCGCAACTGCGAATGGAGCATGAGTGGCACCGTACTCCGGATCAGACAATGGTCCGAAGAGCCCAGAGGGGCATTGACGGAGACCTGATATCTGTCCGGATGAGAGGTCAGCAGAAGGTCCAACAGGGAAGATACATGATCTCCCACATTTGGGATCCGCGTAGGCGAAGTAACCAGTTGTGTTAGACCATATGCCAAGGCAAAGTCATACACAGATCTACCCGCATGATCGGTTAAACGAGAACCAAGCCATTCAGCGTGGTGGGCGTTGAAATCACCGAGTATCACGATCTCTGCGGATGGGACCTGTTCTAGCACGGAGTCTGCAGCCATTTGGACGTGGTCAATGAGTCGATCTGTGTCGGCATTACCGCTATGGGACCTATAGAGGCACCCGTAGACGCGGGGATGGTCGTCGCTGTCTACGCGCAGCCATAGGATGAACAGGTCCGTACCTTCAAGACTGCCGAGGCGTCGAAAACAGATGTCCTCTCTGAAGTATACGCAAACTCCAGCCCGGGGCACAAAGGAGTGTTCCAATATGTACCCCGGGTAGGAGAGATATGAAGTATCAGCCGGAGAGGACACCTGAGTCTCTGTTAAAAAGAGCAAGGCCGGCTTCGCCGTCTCTAGATGGTAATGGACAGCGTTAAGGTTGGAATGAAGTCCCCTGATGTTGCAAAAATTCACGGATAGCGTGATAGGGTCGCCTTGGTTGTATTGCTCCGCTTGCCCCGAGCAGCATTAGTCGCGAGCGGAATTTAGCCCCCCTCAGAATACGCGGGGCAGCCTGAGCACCCACGCTCAGGAGTGAAGTAGTTTGGTCATGGATGCTCAGCGAGGGATTCCCCAGGGGTGCTGGTACCCTCCTGGGTTAGTCTTTTATTTAACTCCACTACTATGTTGATGGGGGGCGGGGGACTTGGGCCTCCGGCCACCTGCACTCACCAAGCGCAACGCAGAGGTAAACCTCTACTTCACGCCGGTATTCTGTGAGGTCGTGGTACCACCTCGGTTCGCGAGCTGGCCCATCCGTGCGACAGCAAAAGCTACCGCTTGGCTCTACCACTTTTAAAATTTTTCGTTTCCGGGATACCTGAGATTTGGAGTGAGATTGAGAGGTTCTATGGGCAGCGGTACACATCATCGTTGGAGCCACACGTAAGTGTGAGTAACGATCCAAGAGCAAGTCTTATCCAACACTATTTCGATGATTCCGGACGTCAGTCTGAGCGAGATTAGAATGGCTTTCCAGCACCTTAACAACGGCTGGGCCCGAGGCGAGGCTGGAAGTCCTTCAGAAGCTTTTTAATTCCGTCCTCCATGGTGGCACTACACCGGAGGTGTGGAGCAGAAGTGCGGTGGTCTTGTGATTCAAAAAAGGCGACAACGTTCTCTTGAAGAACTACAGACCGATTTCCCTTCTAAGCCGCGTCTACGTGCTGTTTTCGAGAGTCATTACGAATCGTCTCGCATGCAGACTCGACGACTTCCAGCCTCCCGAACAAGCCGGTTTCCGAAAAGGCTTTAGCACCATAGACCACATACATACCCTTCGGCAAATTGTACCGAAGTCCAAGGAGTACAATTTGCCACTATGTCTGGCGTATATGGTTTATGAGAAAGCCTTTAATTCCGTCGAAATTTGGGCGGTGCTGCAGTCGCTTCAGCGATGCCAAGTTGACTGTCGTTATATCGAAGTGCTGAAGTGTTTGCAAAGTAGGGCTACGATGGCTATCAGAGTACAGAACCAGAGTACGAAAACTATCCAACTGCAGAGAGGTGTACATTTTGACGTTATATCCCAGAAACTCTTCACCGCTGAATTGGAAGACGTTTTCAAGCTTCTGGACTGGAAAGGAAACGATATTGGCATCAACGGAGAGTATATCGCTGGAGGACCTAAACACTATGCTTATTGACCTCAATAGTGCCTCCCAACGGATAGGTCTTAAGATGAACATGGATAAAACAAAGATCATGTATGACGTCCATGTCACACCTATGCCGGTAGTTGTTTGGAGCACTAAGCTCGAAGTTGTTGACGAGTATGTTTACCTGGGACAAATAGTCCGACTAAGTAACTCCAACTTTGACCGAAAGGTCAGTCGACGGATTCAACTCTGTTGAGCAGCGCTCGGGAAATTACGGCACATCTTCTCGTCAGGTATACCTCAAAACTTGAAAACGAGACTGTAAAACCAGTGCGTGTTGCCAGTGGTGACTTATGGAACTGAGAAGTGGTCCTTCACTGCTGGCCGTATGAGTAAGGTCAAGCTCAAGGTCGCTCAGCGAACTATGGAGAGGGCTATGCTCGGAGTTTCTCTACGTGATAAACTTAGAAATGAGGATATCCGCAGTAGAAGCAGAGTGACCGACATAGCCCAACGGTTTGGTAACTTGAAGTGGCAGTGCGCCGGCCATATAGCTCGAAGAACCGACAACCGATGGGGAAAAAAGGTTCTCGAGTGGCGGCCTCGTACTGGCGGACGAAGTGTAGGGCGTCTTCCCACTAGATGGAGTGACAACCTACCAGGTTCCTGCATGTGTTACCAACACAATGCAGGTGGCTTTGTGGCATTCCTTGGGGGAGGCCTATGTTCAGCAGTGGACTTGTGAAGGGTTGTAATGATGACGATGATGACTATAAATTTAAGTATAAACCCAATAACAAACACGAAGAACCCACCTGGATACCAACAAATTGTTAATTGGCATAAATGTCCACTGGGATTAAAATCCTGGACCTGTACGTTAATTGTCAGTTATGACCACTGATCCTTGCGATCATAATATTGTCTTACGTTTTTATATAAAAATTTACAGCTATACACCATTTCTTTATGTATTATATTATTTAATAAAAAAATTATGAAAACATTCGGATTTTATCGCGTTTAATTTAATTTATTTTTATTTATTTAATATTTGTCTCTGGTTAAATTTAAGTAGTTACATATACCTGTAACATACCCATACGAAAAGAAGGTATGTTTAAGTACTTGGGGTTAAAAATTATACATTTCAAAAATAATAGCTTTATATTAAAAATTGTTCTTCTAATATATTTCCCCCCTGTGACTATGAGTGCTACAGCATCTGAAACGTAAAGTCTTTTTTTTAAAGTCAAACACGATAAAATCCCTAAAATTTATTCTATTTAATCAATAATCATTTTAATTAATTTCTCTTTCAGACCACCAACACCGCAATAACAATGGTGCAAGTACCGAGCCAGGTAGAGAATTAGTTCTCACTCTACGGAGAGGAGCGGCAGGGTTTGGCTTCACCATTGCCGACAGTGTACATGGACAGAAAGTTAAAAAAGTAAGAAATTCAAAACTTAAAAAACGATGACAAAAACTCTTGAGGTAGAGATCTATAGACCGTACTTTGACTTTGTTCAGAGTTTACTTTCGAGCAATGTCAATGTAATACAATGTCGGTATTTATAGAGCTAACTTCGAAGTCGTGCTGAGTGCGTGCTTAGCAAAGCCTAAGTCAACGATATCGACGCTTTACGTAAAACTCAGGGTACTATTCAAAACCATCGTATTAATTTTAAATTGTTGTTTTATGTTACTCTAATTAATTATAACAATAAATAGATCGTTTTAGGCCGTCTTCTAGTTTTAAATAGCATTAATCCAATTTCTATTTACGTTATTTCAATGTTATTTCGAATCATACACCGTGTTGATTTATATGCCCGTTTATTTAGCCCATTTGGATTTTGCTTTTTATTTTTTTACCTTTTATCAATTTTGAAAAAAATATATTTTTATGTTGTTTTTCTTAGGTTCTGGACCGAAGTCGCTGCGCTGGATTACGAGAAGGCGACCTGTTACTGCAGATAGGCGATACCGACGTCAGACATGCACCTCACCAACATGTCGTGCAAGTGGGTTTTCTTTTTTTTTTACACATTAATGGTCCCCACTCACATTAATGGTCCCCACTCACGGTCAGTTAAACTGACATCAGGTCAACTGATCATTTCAAACGGATTTAATCCAAAAAAATTTCGACACACATGGTCAGTTCAACTTATCATTCCAACTGATCAGTTCAAACTAGGGCTGTTGATATTTTTAAAATATTGGATTTTCAATATATCGATAATTATAAATATATCAATATCGGAGTTTTATATATGGGAAACATAAGCGATATATTGATGCTTATTGCTTAAAAATGATTCACACAGTTTATAATTTAGTATATTTATTAAACAAATTAAATTATAAATGTATGAAAATGTTAGGTTATAGTTCTTAGTAATTATTTTACTAAGAACCTAATTATTAAAGAGCCATGGTAGCTCAGATGGTTAGCGCTCGCTGTAAATTTCACAGTACGCGAGCAACCCGGGTTCGATCCCCGCCGGCACCAATGAAATTGTTAATTGCAATTTTAAGTGCTGATTTACCACGTGCTCGGCGATGAAGGAAAACATCGTGAGGAAACCTGCATGTCTGAGAAATAAAATAAAAATTTCAGAAAACGTGAAGTTCGCCAACACGCATTGGGGCAGCGCGGCGGACGTTGCTCTAAAACCCTCTCAGAATTTAGGAGAGGCCTGCCCATCTGAGGAGTGCCCAGCATTAGGACGTATATAGGCTGTAACATTAACTTGAATTATTGTTTAATTTAAATAAGACAATTATGTTTACCAATATTTGTCAGTAAGAGTTTTCAAAAATACTCGTTGTTTTATATGTTCAGCTGTTTCAATACTCCAATTATTGGGCACTAAAAGATTGATTGAAGAAATAATTCGTTCAGATGCTTTGGATGCAGCTGAAGAAGTCAAGTATTTAACAGCTATTTCTGATAGCACGGAAGTAAATCATAAGACTTCTCATCATTATCATCATTACAGCCCTTCACAAGTCCACTGCTGAACATAGGCCTCCCCCAAAGAATGCCACAAAGCACGGTCCCGAGCCACCTGCATCCATCGACCTCCTGCATATCTTACCAGGTCGTCACTCCATCTAGTGGGGGGACGCCCTACACTTCGCCTGCCGGTACGAGGCTGCCACTCGAGAACCTTTCTTCCCCATCGGTTGTCGGTTCTTCGAGCTATATGGCCGGCCCATTGCCACTTCAGCTTACTAATCCGTTGGGCTATGTCGGTCACTCTAGTTCTACTGCGGATATCCTCATTTCTGAGTTTATCACGCAGAGAAACTCCGAGCATAGCCCTCTCCATAGCTCGCTGAGCGACCTTGAGCTTCCTCATCCGGCCAGCAGTGCAGGACCACGTCTCAGTTCCGTATGTCATCACTGGCAACACGCACTGGGTGTACAGTCTCGTTTTCAAGTTTTGAGGTATACCTGACGAGATAAGACGCCTAAGCGATTAAAATAACTTGAGGCTTATACCAACATCGAAGCATTTATTTCGTCGTTTTCTCTAATAGCTCACATGTGCACATAATCGCATCACTTTGATAAAAATCCACTTCAAACGATTATTTAAACGATAAAACAGGAGCAACCGTCCGTCAATGGTCAAGCTCCTGCCAAAACTCACAGTAAGTAAAGTAGTACTAAGTTTCATAAATTATAGTGATTTTAATATCACAGAGATATACAAAATTACATTTCTTTTTAAGATAATAAGCAAATAAATGAACTGGGGAATAATGAAAAACAATATAGTGTAAATAAAATATAGTAGATTGGGTCCATCAAGAATTAGGATTTAAGTTTACGATGGTGTTGTAGATTAAATTATTTACTTGAAAAAATAAAAAATTTAATTATTTTAAAAAATATATCGACTGTCGTATATCTATATTTCAATATCAAACTTATATTTCAATATATGTCGTCAAAAATATTAGAAATAAATATCGTTATTTCTAAATAATAAAATAGATTTTTCGATATATCGATATTTTATCAACAGTCCTAGTTCAAACGTGGGGCGTGGCCGTGGGCGTTTGGTTTGCGTGACTCCTATAAAATATCATATATATAGATAAATTAAATGATATTTAATAATACTTAAATCTTATTTAATAGCATTTCCTGTCTATTAATATATATGCAAATAATTAAAATTGAAGTGTCTATATGTAATGTCAAAATAAAAGTTTTTTTACTAAATGCATATGAAAGTACATACGGTACTTATAACAAAAACACAATTTTAAAATCTTTGTCTGTCTTTCTTTCTGTCTGTCTGTCTGTTTGTTCCGGCTAATCTCCGAATCGGCTGAACCGATTTTGACGAGACTCAGTGGCAGATAACAGATATTATATGGAGGAACTTAGGCTAATTTTAATTAAAAAAAAGAATTAGGGTTCCGTGCAAAAACATTAAAACCCATGAAATTCAATCGTAATAAATTACACGCGGGCAAAGTCGCGGGGAACAGGTAGTTAATAGATAGGAAATGATATTTTTAATTTATAGGAGTCACACCAACTAAACGCGCACGGCTGCGGATTCATCCGTTCCGTATATAGGTATATATGTATATAAATAACGTTTCCTATTTATTAACACTTCAAAAGATATTTTTATTCATGATAACATCAGTATTAAGACACTTTTAAGAAATGGGTCAGATATTATGATAATTTTACTCATTATGGTAAATTTTATTTATTTAATAAATGTGTTATTTATTTTTATCTGTTTATTAAATTACCTATCTGTAGAGTGGGCGACACCCCACTGATACTAACTTGCACTCCGGTTACGGTGAACCCAAAAAAGTCCGTGGGCATGGGCACATTCTGAAGGTCTTATGATGACCAGATAATGCTTATCGGTTTTTAGTAACGGAAATAGTTGGGATGGCCTAGTTTTCTGTGTTTATCTAATTGAGCTCTCGACGTGTTATATACTAAAATAAAGTTGAAGCACCCAAACGTCACGAATTAAAATAAGTTAAACAAAATAAAATCCGTAAAGTTTGTTTTATTAAATGTGTAGTATTCGTGTAATAAATCAGTCAAAAATCATTGAATTCTAAATACTGCGTACAGGTAACTTGGTCATTTATAGGAATTGGTGTTAATGGTGCTTGTAGGTTTTCTTGAAGTACGCAGATATTTTCGTCTTCTGGTTGTAGTTGGTTATGCTTTTTCCGTTCTGCCCTTTTTTTATTGCCTGTAAAATATATGGTCGATTTCTAATTTTGTACCTACTTAGGAGTTTTGCTGCTTTTTAATTGCATGAAAACATTATAAAGTGAGTAATAATACTGTTTGTACTATTTATTATATTTATATTATTTGTGTAGTTACTTCTTGAGCCCTTCCAAATGAGCCCAAACACGATGGTGTTTCGTAGTGGCATAACTGAGATCTTTTACCCCACCTTTTTGTTCACCATCATGAAGGTAATATAATCACATTAAACTAGGTCTTTATAAACCCTTTCAAATGAGTTCAAACACGATCGTTCTACCTAGTGCCGCCACTGAGATCCTATATCCACCTTCGGATTGCACCATCAGAAAGGTGAGGTCATAACAGTCACCCAGGTCTTTATGAACCCTTTTAAATGACTTCAAACACGACCGTTCTATCTAGTGCCGCCACTGAGATCCTATACCCATCTTCGGATTACACCATCAGAAAGGTGAGGTCATAACAGTCACCAAGGTCTTTATGAACCCTTTCAAATGACTTCAAACACGACCGTTCTATCTAATGCCGCCACTGAGATCCTATACCCATCTTCGGATTGCACCATCAAAAAGGTGAGGTCATAACAGTCACCTAGGTCTTTATGAGCCCATTCAAATGAGTTCAAACGCAGTCTTTCTATCTAGTGTCGTCACTGAGATCCTATACCCACCTTCGGATTGCACCAACATAAAGGTGATATCATCACAGTTATCTAGGTCTCCATTTACCTATTTGAAAATGAGTCCAAACACGATGGTTCTACGCAGTAGCATCTCTGTGATCCTTTACCCACCTTCTGAGTCCACCATAAGGAAGGTGACATCATTACCATCACCTTAGTCTCCATCCTCTGTCAAACCAATTTCTCTAAATATATATGACGGCTCCGTGGCGCAGTGGCTTAGCAATGAATTGCGGCGCGGGTTCGAATCGCGCACGGAACAAGTATTTGTATGGCCTACAAATGATTGTTCCTGGTCTGGATGTTTGTCCTTGTGCAATTTGTGTTTGTAAACTGCCTCCACGATACAGGAGAAAATCCTAGTGTGGGGGTAACGTTTTTCTTTTAATTTAATAAAAAAAAATATATAAAATAATATAAAATCTTAAAACATGTTATAAAAAATTATAAAATATATATAAAAGCTACTAAGAAAGTATGTACTTACCAATAATGGAAACGAACTGAAGCCAGCGGATTACGGTGCGCCCGGAAAAATACGTGGGTTGCCGTCAGTTAAAATTTTAACTTAAGATTTCACATTCACGATCAGTTTTTGGATGTACGTCAGTACAACGGAATAGTTTAACTGACAGCACGCCCGAATAAATCCGTGTGTTGCCTTCAGTAAAAAATTTCAACTTAAGATTTCACATTCACAGTCAGTTTTTGGATGTACGTCAGTTTAACTGACCGTGAGTAAGGAAATGTGAATTATTATGAATAGTCATAAAAGCTGTCCTCATACGCCCAATTGAATATAGGTGGAATTTTTACTAAGACCTAAAACTCTGGAGAGTTTTAGGTCTTAGTTCATATTTACAACCTTTTAAAGCAAGTATTTACAAATGGGTAACTATATTTTATTTTTGTCTGCATTTGGGAATCAAAGACATTGTGCCAACGGACTTTTACTCTAACCGAATAGTGTCGGTGCAAGAATATCCACTACTATATTGTTAGCGATCCAAAATTATTAATGCATTTATTTAATTAGTGTCATAGTTTTATATTCAATCTATAATGATTTTGGATCGTCAATTGATGCGAGCGGTCGATCATTTTATACTTATTAGTAGGTAAACTCGGGCCTTTCTGGTCATTCTGGTGCGAGCGATCGAGGCGAGCACAACACGCATGTGCAATAATTTTAACAACTGATTATAAGTGTGGTTTACAAATAAATAATTGTAAAAGGTTATTCGATGTATTATTTGAAGATCTGAAGGAAAACCTCTAATAATATCGTCCCGTGGGTGTCGTAAGAGGCGACAGACTGAAACAAACTAGGAGATGGGCAGCAGCGTCTGTCGTATAACATAAATAAAAAAAACTATGGTTGCTAACCCGCCTACCATGCGACGATGGCATAATCCTCCCTAAGAGCAAATCTTCGGGGAATACCTATGTTCAGTAGTGGACTTTTAATAGGTTATCAAAGTAACGGTATAATGTTACAGGTGTTAAAAGACTGCCCCGCACTGCACGAAACAACTCTACGTGTGTGGCGTCGCAACACTGTTACTCGTGCGCCGCGGAGCCGCTCTGCTACACGTTTGCAACCAACAACTTGTTAGTACTCACATTATTTACAAACGTCTGATCACACGTACGCGCACGCACATTCACACACGCACACGCGCACGCACACGCACGCACGCAAACACGCACACAGAGAGAGAGAGAGAAACATATAGATATAGTCAATTCCAAATTATTGACGGCTCCGTGGCGCAGTGGCTTAGCAATGAGTTGCTGCGCTGGGAGCTGCGGGTTCGTATCCCGCACGGAACAAGTATTTGTATGGCCTACAAATAATTGCTCCGGGTCTGGATGTTTGTGTTTGTAAACTGCCTCCACGATACAGGAGAAAACTAGTGTGGGGGTAACGTTTTTATTTTTTTTAAATAATAATATCAGAAACAATGTAAACTAACATGACAGATATTTCAAGCTTAACCTGAAATAAAACAGCTGTTTATCCTCCACCTAATCTAAGAAATACGTTTTGACGTTTCACATTAATCATTCCGCAATAACTTTGTGCAAGCGTACTCACACAATATAAAATAATCTTTTACGTAAATCCAAAGAATTGTGAAGTTATCTATATTCCATTATAACATGTAAGATTTGACTTTAAATTAGAGATAAAGAACCATATTCTTTTTCTCTAATTTAAAGTTAAATCTTA
Organism: Parnassius mnemosyne; assembly: GCA_963668995.1. NCBI lineage: Eukaryota > Metazoa > Arthropoda > Insecta > Lepidoptera > Papilionidae > Parnassius > Parnassius mnemosyne. The sequence continues at coordinate 11,586,957 of CAVLGL010000092.1, read as the reverse complement.
CAAACATGCAAAATATAAAAAAATAACCAGAAACAACTTTTTGCTTGACGTTGTTTCAATGATATGTACTTATGTACCTCACCGATCACCTGGTGTTTAGATGATTCAAATTTATGTTAATTTTAATAATCGGTTAAAACATTCAAATAAAGGTTCGATACCTTTATATTTCTTAATTTATTATTTATTTCTTTATAATTGTGAGCATCGTTTTCGTTATATTATTTTAAAACGTAGCTCCTAACCCTGCAGAGATTTCCAACCACACTCCACACTTTAAAATCTTTGTTACTCAGAAATGTGAGGAATAGACAGATAAACATACATAAAAAAATATAGTTGAGTGAATTTTTTTTTAAAATATTGATTTAATAAGCATAAGCGAAGATAATAAAATACATTATAACATATAATATCTCTTTTGCAAAATGAAGCTGCATCAAACAACAACCAGTTGGGCAGAAGCAAAACGCCAACAGCCGAGCAACTTCGGTCCCCCGCGTTACACACACAGGACAACTTACGGGATAGACTCAATGGAATGAACACAGGTGAGACAAGTTTAGTACGACTCGACCAAGTCAATTATGCCCCGTTTTTCATATTCAGGAAAAGTTTCGTTCTCCATTACGATCCGTTTTATTTATACGAAGTGTGTGTAAAAACAAGTTTAATTAAAAGAGAAATACAGCTTATAAATGTCCACTGCTGAACATAGTACTTCCCCATAGTTCGCCTTTTAGAGGGCTAGGCAGGCGGGTTGGGAACCGCAGATTTTTTTTAATTTTGACTTGTTATCAAGAAAATGGTGCTCCTCATCTCCTGTTTCACTTTCCCTCTGTCGCCTCTTACGATACGTACGTAGTGGATATTCTTACACCGCCACTAAACGGTTAATTCTTACTATATTATTGGTAGAGCCATGCAGCAGTTTTTGCTGTTGCACGTATGGGCCGGCTCGAGCCGGGTTGGTACCACGACCTCACAGAATATCGGCGTGAAGTAGAAGCTCTGCTTCTGCGTTTCGTCTGGTGAGTGCAGGTGGCCGGAGGCCCAATTCCCCCCCCCCCCCCCATCAAGCGGAATTACACAATAGACTACCCCAGGAGGGTACCAGTACCCCTGGAGAATCCGCAAAATTCCGCTCAAAAACATAACTGCTCGGGGCAAACTGAGCAACAATACCAAGGCGACCCCTGGCACGCTATCCGTGAATTTCTGCAACATCAGGGGACATCACTCTAACCTAAACGCCGTCCACTACCATCTCGAGACGGCGAAGCCGGCCTTGCTCTTTCTGACCGAGACGCAGGTTTCCTCTCCGGCTAATATTTCGTATCTCTCCTACCCGGGGTACAAATTGGAGCACTCCTTTGTGCCTCGGGCTGGAGTTTGCGTGTATGTCAGAGAGGACATCTGTTCTCGACGCCTCGGCAGTCTTGAAGACTTGGACCTCTCCATCCTTTGGTTACGCGTAGACAGCTACGACCATCCGCGCGTCTACGGGTGCCTCTATAGTTCCCATAGCGGTAATGCCGAAACAGACCGACTTATCGACCACGTCCAAATGGCTACAGATTCCTTGCTACAACAGGTCCCATCCGCAGAGATCGTGATCCTTGGCGATTTTAACGCCGACCACGCAGAATGGCTCAGTTCACGTTTTACCGATCATGCGGGGAGATCTGTTTATGACTTTGCCTTGGCATATGGTCTGACACAACTGGTTACTTCGCCTACGCGGATTCCAGATGTGGAGGATCATACACCTTCCCTGTTGGACCTTCTGCTGACCTCTCATCCGGACGGATATCAGGTTTCCGTCGATCTTCAGACCATTGTCTGATCCGGAGTGTGGTGCCACTCACGCTCCCCTCGCGCTTGCGTTCTGCAGGTTGCCGCCGTGTTTGGCATTACAGGTCGGCGGATTGGGACGGAATGCGGTTTTTCTTTGCATCCTACCCATGGGGGCGGGTTTGCTCCTCGCCGGATGATCCCAGCGCTGTTGCTGACTCTGTCACTGATGTGGTGCTACAGGGAATGGAACTATTTATTCCATCATCTGTGGTACCCATCGGAGGCAGATCTCAGCCTTGGTTTGGTCGCTCCTGTAAGACTGCATTACGCAGTAAGCAGGAGTGTTATCAAGCCTGGGCTGCGGCTTCGGCGACTCGGGATGTAAACACCAGCACACTTAAAAAGAAGTATAACTTCGCCTCCAGGTCCTTCAAAAGAGTTATTGCCAAGGCAAAGTCAGAGCACATAGGCAGAATTGGCGAGAAACTAGTTCGCCTTCCTTCGGGAACCCGTGCATTCTGGTCTCTCGCCAAGGCTGTCCAAGGGAATTTCTGTAAGCCATCACTACCATCTCTGCACAGGGAGGACGACACACTGGCCCAAGACGCAAAAGAGAAAGCTGACCTTTTAGGCTCTCTTTTTGCGTCCAACTCGACTCTTGATGACGGGGGGAAAACACCGCCGACCATCCCGCGGTGTGAGTGCTCCATGCCGGATGTGCTGTTCTCTCAGCGCTCGGTTGGCAAAGCACTTCTCTCCCTGGACATCCAGAAGTCGAGTGGGCCTGACGGAATCCCCCGAATTGTGCTGAGGACGTGTGCTCCGGAGTTGGCACCGATCCTAACGCGTCTTTTCCGGTACTCCTACTCCCAAGGCGTAGTCCCGAACTCATGGAAGACAGCTTTTGTCCACCCGATCCCTAAAAAAGGCGACCGCTCAGACCCGTCCAACTACAGGCCTATCGCGATCACCTCCTTGTTCTCCAAAATAATGGAATCCATTATTAACTGCCAGCTCATCCGGTACCTTGAGGATCACCAGCTGATTAGTAACCGCCAATACGGTTTTCGTCGGGGTCCATCAGCTGGTGATCTTCTGGTCTACCTGACCCATAGATGGGCGGAGGCAGCAGAGTCCAAGGGGGAGGCGTTGGCCGTTAGTCTGGACATTGCGAAGGCCTTCGATCGGGTTTGGCACAAAGCGCTTCTTTCGAAGCTCCCTTCCTATGGGCTTCCCGAGAAATTATGCAATTGGATCACCAGCTTCCTTGCAGATCGGAGCATCAAGGTTGTTGTAGACGGTGCATGTTCTGACTACAAGGCTATTAACGCTGGTGTTCCACAAGGCTGTGTGCTATCACCAACGCTGTTTCTTCTGCATATCAGTGATATGTTGCTAACTGGTAACATTCATTGCTATGCAGACGACAGCACTGGTGATGCTTTATACACCGGCCGTGCCAATATTTCTCGGGAAAACGTCGCCGAGTACCGGAACAAACTTGTGTCTGAAGTCGAGTCTTTGCTGAACAAAGTCTCGGATTGGGGACGACTAAATCTAGTCCAGTTTAATCCTCAGAAGACACAAGTTTGCGCGTTTATCGCTAAAAAGAACCCCTTTGTCGTATCTCCTCAGTTTCAAGGCACTCCCCTTCTTGCCTCAGCCAGTATCGGAATCCTCGGAGTCAACATATCGAGTGACGCGCAGTTTCGTGGTCACTTGGAAGAGAAGGCCAAATTGGCCTCTAAAAAGCTTGGCGTGCTCAGCAGAGCGGGACAGTATTTCATGCCGGCACACCGCCTGCAACTTTACAAGCCTCAGGTTCGGCCTCACATGGAATACTGTTCCCATCTCTGGGCAGGGGCTCCCCAGTGCCAGCTCCTTCCACTTGACCGCATCCAGCGCAGAGCGGCTCGAATCGTCGACGACCGAGCCCTTTCCGATCGGCTCGATTCATTGGCACTGCGAAGAGATGTTGCATCCCTTTGGATTTTCTTTCGCATCTACCATGGGGAGTGCTCTGAGGAATTGTTCGGATTAATCCCAGCCGCCAAATTTCACGAACGCACATCGCGGCAGAACTCCCGATACCATCCACACCATCTGGATGATTGGCGGTCCACCACTGTGCGATTTAGAAGATGTTTTCTTCCTCGCACGACTTCCTTGTGGAATCGATTACCATCAGCGATTTTTCCGGACCGATACGACTTAGGGACCTTCAAGAAAAGAGTGTACTCCTTTTTAAAAGGCCGGCAACGCATCTGCAATTCCCTCCCTGGTGTTGCAGTTGTTCATGGGCGGCGGTAGTCACTTACCATCAGGTGAGGCGCATGCTCGTTTGCCCCCTCTCCTATAAAAAAAATATATTATTATTGGCACAATAAGTGCCACCTGTTAAAGATATCGATTTTATTATTGTGCCGTGGTGTGCTGTGGCGCTATCTGTCGTGTCGCTCTGTGTTCATGCTTATTATATTTATGTGCTATGCAGTGGCGTTTATGTTATTGTATCTGCCAAAGAAAAATAAACTGCAAAAAAGCATGAATCATAATGTGGAGATTGAAAGAGAAAACATCAGAATTACTTTTTTAATTAAGTTTGACAATCCTATTTTGGAAAATAGTATTATCTTTAAAAGAATCTTGAGAAAAATATAAATAAAACCTTAGCATAAAGGAATGTAATGTACATTCTAATATTTCATGTTATCGAATAATTTTGTTCAATAATTATTCTTAAAAATATTTTACAAATATAAATACAAACACTCACGCCTGTCACCCAGAGGGGTAGGCAGAGACTACGGACTACCATTTGGCGCGATCCTGACACATCTCTCTCGCCTCCTATATGGATGTAATCCATATATTTACGCATACACGCTCGTCGGTTAAGGGTACTCCTAATCCGGCCCGTTTTCAATATATCGCCGATTAGGTCGATAAATCTTCGTCTAGGGCGTCCCTTCCCGACTTTGCCGTTCACTTCTGAAACATAAATTTGCTTTGTCACTCTTTCCTCGTTCATTCTTTCTACGTGACCAAACCACCGAAGCATTCCTTTTTTAATCCTAGTCACAACGTCATCTTGCAAACCACACTTTTGTCTTATCACACTATTTCTCACCCTGTCATTCAGATTCAGCCCTAGCATACTTCTTAATGACCGCATTTCTACAACCTTTATTCTACTCTCATGCTTCTTCTGCCATACCCAACCTTCACTACCATACATTAAAGTAGGGACTAACACAGCATTATGTATTGCCATACATGCCTTCTTTGACACATTCTGACTTCATAATAGCGTGTAGAGCCCCATTAACTCTATTTCCTGCGTTCACTCGTCGTTCTATATCCTTATCATATCTACTATCCCTGCTAAATAAACATCCCAAATATACAAACTCATCCACTTGCTCAATCAACTCCCCTTCTATTCTTATTTCACATAACGTTTTACTTTCTTCTCTTTCAAAAACCATCACTTTCGTTTTACTTGCGTTCACTTTCATACCCCTTTCTTTGAATGACCAGTTCATTAAAGTAACCATCATTTGCAACTCGGCCGCCGACGATGCAAATATGACTTGATCATCGGCGTACAAAAGGCATTTGACGGTTAACCCCCCCCCCCCCTCCCCCCGCCCATTCTCAACCCACATTCTTCAACTTTCAAAGTTTGCAAACAACTGTCCATAAATAGGTTAAACAGCCATGGTGCTGCACAGCCCTGTCTGACACCTTTTTGAATGGCCCAAACCAGTCCGAGTAGGCCCCGTTGATCCTGACACAAGCACTAAGAGTCCCTATAAAGAGACTTTAATGCCTGTATCAGATCAGCGCTCAACCCAAATGAGGTCAGTGTTTGCCATAACACGTTCCTGTCCACTCTGTTATAAATAAGCCTTTTCCAAGTCCATGAACGCACAAAAAACTTTCTGGTTTTTGGCCAAAAATTTCTCCGCAATCATACGCATGGAAAAGACTTGATCCATACACCCCATCCCCTTTCTAAATCCAGCTTGCACATCCCAAATTTTTCTATCAGTTTCTTCCATAACTCTTTCAATTAACACCTTAGTATACAGTTTACGCACAATGCTAAGCAAGCTGATACCACGGTAGTTTTTACAGTCCTGCTGCGACCCCTTTCCCTTATATATTGGCACTATAACGGCTTTGCACCAGTCTTCCGATACCCGCTTCAGTTCCCAACATAAATTAAACAAGGTGTACAGCAGGTCTGCAACCACACCCTCCCCAGCCCTTAGCATTTCGAGTGATACTCTATCATATCCGGCTGCCTTACCTGCTTTCATGCTTTTCTTTCTTTTTCCCTACCTCTCTCCACTTCTTCCGGAATTTCTATTTCACTTACTTCAGACGATTCTTCACTCTTAAACACGCTTTCAACGTATTCCTTCTCTCTAAATTCGAAACTTCATCATTCAGCCATTCTCGTCTCGTATAGCATTCATTCTAGGCTGTTTTGAATTTCCCCTGGCAGTTCTTACGAGCTTCCAGAACATTTTAATATTTGCCTGGAAGTTATCAGATATTCTTCTATCATTCTTATCTATCCTTTCTTGCTTTTTCCTTTCAACAACTTCTTTTACTCTCCTATTTATACGTCTAAAGTCTGCCTTTTTTCTTTCAATCTCATCATCCATACCGCCAGAACGACCAGCTTTGGTTGCTAGTAAATATAGCCATGCTCTCTTCTTTGCTTCAACTTCCATCCGTACCTCATCATCCCACCACAACGTATTACTTTTCCTTTCATTCGTTTTCTTACTTACACCACATAATTCGGTGGCTGTATCCACCAAAACTTTCTTAACGTTATTCCATACATTCTTCAAGTCTAAATCATTCATACATAATTCATTCAACACACTTATATTTTCCCTCAGCCTGCATTTATATTTCTCTTTCACACTATCATCTTGTAACCTTTCTATTCTTATACGCTGTAACCCAGTGGTAGACACAGATGTCCGATGCCGCCAACGCTTGAATAGACCATTAATTCGGCATAAGACCAAGTAATGACCCGTCCCTACGTTGGACCCACGGTAAACCCTTGTATCTACCACTGCGCTCCTCATTCTTTCATCCACAATTATGAAATCTATCATGCTTCTATCATCCCCTCTTTCCCATGTATACATGTGAATCCTCTAATGGCGAAAGAAAGTGTTCGCCACAAAAAGATTCTTTTCCACACATACGGTGTCTTCACCATTCTCATTTATTCTTTCATCGCCAAACGCTCCTAATATCCTTTCATAACCAGACCTCTTCACCCCAACCCTTCCATTAAAATCTCCTAACATAATAATATTTTCATTTTCCTTACATTTCGTCAACACCAGCCTTACCATGTCCCAAAACTGCTCTCGGATATAAGTGGGATTAGACATATCTGGGGCGTACACCCCAAGCACGAACAACTTCTTTAAGCCCACTTTCATTCGTATTCACAGCAGCCTTGGGTTTACACATTCATACTCTTTCACACATTGACCCATTCTTTCTGAAAAGATGACACCGACTCCCTGGCATGCCCGCTCGGTCTCGTCTACACCAGACCAGTAAGCGGTATACATGCCATGTGCAGTGACATCTCTTCCCTTTCGTTTTGTCTAATTCACACATAACACATCTATTCCTCTATCATTCATCATTTCGCATACTTCATCCATCTTATCATTCATTGCTCCACATACATTCAGCGTAGCCAGACGGGCCTCCGCAATTCACTTTTCGCCCCTCCGGGAGACAGGACGTGCGGGTGGCGAACCTCGTCGCCGATTTTCCTCCCGGAGATTCTTCGCACCCCTGCCCCATTAAAGGGGCGTCTGGAACTTGGGGCCATTTCTTTTAATTGTTGGCTCATGGTGCGACCTAAGGGGTGGTAGATTTTACACCGCTACCATACGGCGAGGAGCCGAGTCTATCGTTTCGGCTTTGTCGCTCGTTTAGCACCACCCGGGGGACACGTGTAGGGTGGGCCTTGGATTAGGTGGTCGAAGCCTACGGACGCGAGCGAACTATAAACGACGAAAAATATTTTTTGTACATTTATAAAAGTATATAAGAATGTATTATAAATATAATGGTAACTTATTTTTTTTACTCATTGTGATATTTTCACTGAACAGAAGCCACATACGCGGTACCGGAGCACAAATCGCGCGAAACCAGGGAGAGCCTAATGGATCGTAGACGACGGAGCAGCACTCCCGGGGCTCGCTTGACACTCCCCGTGGTCCAACCCTGGACCGAACCTCAGAACAACCAGTGGCAGGAACAAGAGACATGGATCGACAACTCCAACAACATACGAAACTGGGCGGAAAACGCTCAGAAGTGGGACGAAAATGGACAAAAGTGGGACGAGAATGCGCAGAAGTGGGATGTGGGCCCTTCTAATGGGAATGGTTGGGAGGGAAATGGGGAGAGATGGGGAAACGGGAACTGGGGAGAAGTGCCGACGCCAACCGTCCATGTCGATATGAACGCGGCGTACTGGCGGGGGAACGCTAGTGTTGCTGATAGCAGTGATAACGGAGGTGAGTCATCATATTTTTTAATGTTGATTAACTAAGTGATTTTGCCGTGGTAATAAATGATCGCCACATAGTAACGGCATAAGAGAATCCACTACTCCATATCATATCGTGGGTTTCGTAAGAAGCGACAGAGGCAAACTGAAAAAGGGGATGTGCAGCTCTTTATTTATGTCTTTAAGTAGCAGTTAACCTACAATTAGGATAGTGATTCTAATGGTCGACTTGTTTCAATGTGTGACGTTTGGTTTCATTTTGTTGTGTAAATGTATAAGTATTGAATATAAGCCGATATCTTTTTTTATAGTAGTGGTGGTGACAAGGGTGACGTGCTCGTTGCACACAGTCCATCTGATGGTAAGTGGTTGCTGCGGCCCATAGACATCTACATCTATCCTCTATTATAAATCAAAATGCAGATGCGTTGTCACCCGTGAGGACTAATATGGAATGCCTCATTTCCAGTAAAAAGGGTCACAGGTTCTCTACACTCACCATACGAAACACAGCAGCGTTAAGCTACTATTTTACGCTGGTATTCTGTGAGAGCGTAGTCCTTCCCTGGTAAAGCCGACCCATCCGTGCTACAACTATACTACTAATATAGCTGCAATATACAATATGCAGCATGGCTCTACCACGTATACAATTTTTATTTTAATATATTAGCTTAGGTTATGAAATATTTTTACAATGAAATGAAGCCACTTAGCTTTGGTTGGAACAGTAATTAAAAACCCGAATGCAATTCCGCTAGTTCTATCTTGGTTTGGACGGTAACTAAAATTAGAGATGTGAATTCGCATATTGTGCGGTTCTTTTTACATAAATAATCGATTATCATTATTTATTTTATGGTTCAGTTGTGTAAATGCAACATATTGTTTATTACAGTGAAGTTTAAACAATTACCACCAGCATTACACAATCGCACTCCTATATTGAATTCTAAGGGAGATAGTGTAATTGTAAACTTAGAAATGAGGATATCCGCAGTAGAAGCAGAGTGACTGACATAGCCCAACGGATTAGTAAGCTGAAGTGGCAATGGGCCGGCCATGTAGCTCGAAGAACCGACAGCCGATGGGAAAGAAAGGTACTCGAGTGGCAAGTGGCGAAGTGTAGGGCGGATCCCCCATAAGATGGATTGACGACCTGGAAGACATGCAGAAAGTCGATGGATGCAGGTGGTTCAGGATCGTGCTTTGTGGCATTCCTCGGAAGAGACCTATGTTCAGAAGTGGACTTGTGGAAAGGCTGTAATGATGATGATGATGATGATTCATTGCCAAATTTGAAGATATATTTAGTTGAAAGTCGTCATTAAGTCACACCGCCGGAGACCCGGGCTGTCAAATTCCCGCAAAGGGATTACCTCATGGATTAAGTATCAATTTTAGGAAAATCATTTAGAATCATATTTAATCTGCATTAGGTTTTCCCGAGGACGGCATGCTACATTCGCCCACGACAGCGGCCATCGGAGGCCTATCTCGACAGTCCCCTTCTACCAGCAGGATACGACCTCATTCTCCTTCTAACTCCACTGGTATAATTTATATTTTGTTTCATATGCGCTATTGCAAATTCTTATAATATTTACTTTGACAACATATAAAAATAGAGAATATGTATTTACATTACAATGTATTTTAAACTTGTCATTTAGTAGCATGTATGAACGCATGTACCATACATAATTAAAATTAAAAAAAAATTGTACAATCGATTTCAATATAAATTATTAAGAATAACTAAAAAACTTTTAATTAAATTGTTCAGACCTTGATCAATTATATCATGATCATGTATATCGGACCAAATGAGAAGCACCAGCTTTTAAATAAAAAAAGAAATCGGTTCACCCAGAAAAAAGTGAGGTGTCACATGTAAAAAAAGAACACAGTTGAATTGAGTACCTCCTTCTTAGAATTCGATTTCGTTCAATAAAGTCGTTCATTATCGTTTATTGTTACATGTATTTCATGTGCAGGTCGCCTAAGAAGCCATTCCCCGTCCAACAACAGTGCAACGGAGCGGCTCCTAACAAATTCGCCGTTGACGCATCTGCAGAGCCAATCTCCATCCAACAACTCTTCAAATAGCAGAATTAAGGGATCTCCACTTAGGTACTATATTTATGTTATGTCTTATTTCCTAAATAATATTTAATTAATTGATGTGTTGCCAACATCGCGGCAATAGCTTGAAGTTACTGCGTGATGTTAAAATGTTGGTCACAACACGGTAGGCGAGTGAAGTTGCTGACTCTGGGGAAGCAAGAAATAAACCGAGGAGAAACACTTTCGCTTCAACTACCGAACGCGCTAGTAGCCTCAAGTCTCGAAAAGGACATAATTATTGTATAATTCTCGTTCTATTAAATACTTATATTATACGTACAGTCAGTGTCTAATTGTCTACCTAAGTAAAATATAAAGTTTACAGATGGAGCTCAAAGAAAATAATAATCTTTGAAAATATATCGCGGTCTTCTGTTTACCCATAAATTTTAGTTTTTTTTTATTTAGGACATCAAAATGAAAACACTAATAATTTAAAATTTTGTACAACTGATTTCAATATAAATTATTAAGAATAACTCCGAAGCTATTAGTCCGACCTTGATCAATATTTATATGAGACCACATGAGAACTAGCTTTCACATAAAAAAAGAATCATCGAAATTGGTTCACCCAGAAAAAAGTTATGAGGTAACACACATAAAAAAGAACATACAGTCGAATTGAGTACCGTTTCCTTTTTGAAGTAGGTAGAAAATAGATGGATGCAATTAAATTCACAAACCTTCAGTTTACATTATGTTTTGGTTCACGAAACTTATCTATTTTTTTTTTGCTCCATACAAAACTAATATTCACCATTGCAGTCAGTCGTCGTTGGTCTCGCGCCTGATCTCTCTCCAGTCGTGTCGTACCTCCATCCCACTACGACTATGGACCCACTATTACTGGACTATGAGAGTGAGGGAATAGAGAGAACACATGTGCTTGTTGCATACATACACTCGTGCACTATATTCCTATCATGCACAGGTGATAATGATACTCTTTTCACTAACTAAACAAAAACAAAGAATCATTATGTCGCTGGTATCCTGTGAAAGTGTTTCTCAAGTCTAGCTGACCCCTTCGAGCATCTGTCATAATGTAGCAGCGTGGCTCCACCACTTATAATTATATAAGTAATTAAAAATCAAAATGACCGTCCAGTTTCAATTTCGAGTACATGTAATTAAAATCATCTTTCACAGGCTTCATGATAATTCACCTTCTCATCACATGCACTCACCGGTGTCACGGAGGTCGCCATCTTGCTACGAAGGTGACTCTTTGGCGCAACCCAACACCGTATATGTTGCAAATTATCCACAGGTAAGTAAATTTTATCGGACTTTTGCTGGGAAATGAAGGCATCGAATGAAATACTAAATAAATTAATTTCATTTTAAAAGTACCTAACATGAGTTTTCGTGGGAAATCGAACAACCGGTTATGATTGTTACAATTAGCGACCCCCTGGGGGGTCGCGATCCACTGGTTGAAAACACTGGTCTATGTCAAGGAAATTAAGTCATCATTTTACAAAAATAAGATTTTTTAAACATTTGTGTTTAAATTGAATTTACTGGAGTAAATTATAAATTTAATTATTAAAACGCAAGTACGGTCGTGAGTTAAATATTGATGCCACATAATTAGAGAAATTAATGAATTGTGTCACTTAAATACCACCTAGCAGATTTAGATTCAGTGGAGGGGTGTACTAAGAGACCTAGTGGCGAAGTCATTTTAGTTTGGTCATAGGATCTTTCTGGCAATCCCAATAGCCTTTAAGACATCTTCTCAACAAATTAGGGTGACGGATGCCCTTACCACACGATAAAGTGTATATTAACTTATTGTATTCTTCTTCTTATATTTTTTTAATTGAAAATTATTTTTTGATAAGTTGATCTCATTCACAGGTGGAAGCAGGTGGATCGATCGATCCCGAAGCGGATGTGCTAGTTCGCTTGGCGAGGGGCAGCGCTGGCTTTGGTTTCCGCATCGTTGGTGGAACTGAGGACGGCAGCCGAGTCGCCGTAGGATATGTCGTGCCTGGTATTTATCTTCCTTTATCAGAACATGTGTTAATATTATTAAAAAAAAATAATAGAAAAAAAACCACATAAATTTCTAGCCTTACTTTCGTTTGTTGGTGTCGAATCGTTACATAGTACTACAGAGCTATGACGGAATTACGCCGATTTTTTTAAATCTATTCTCTGAAAGGGATTACATAAACATAATCATATCACAATACTCTAGATATTGTCACGCCCACAGATCGGACAGGGTTTTTTTTACATAGCGAAAAGATTCTCACTGTAACATTAATTTATAACCTGCACACAGTTATTGTATGCGGCCAATGGTAGATTGTCTTTGTCCAACTAAAATGCACCACCACTTTTAGTGTTCCACTTTCGCCACATATGGGCAGAGCCACGAGAATACTTTCGCACACATTGCGAGCCTACCAGTGGCAGCCGCCTTTTGACGTCCCTCCTTGGTAGAAGAAAACTCCCTTCACTCTTCACCTCGAGCAAGGCGAGTCTTCTTACAAGGTTTCCATTATCACCTGCGTATCGGACCGGGTTGACAACTTTTATATGATAAATAAAGTAAATTAAGTTCCGAGAGCTAAAATAAGCATCATTTTAGAAAAACAAAGAGTACTTTTTTTTTCAAGTCGTACAGTCATATTTTTGGAGCTTGCACAATTTAACATTATTATAATATTCGTAAGCCTCTCCACGATTTAAGTCGAATTTAAAATAAATGAGCTCGAATTTAAATTATAGCTCCGGATAACAGTGATAATAGAAACAGTATTTTGTATACTTTTTTTAAATAGAACAATATTATAGAGCGAAATAAAGTACGATACTGGTATTTAATTCCTAGTATGGTTGGCAACCCTACTCCCGACTCCAGTTTTAGGATATTCGATCCCACAAGGTTACATTAAGTATGCGTTTTGAAATGAACGTTTTTACGCTAATTGATACCAAGATCGAAGTCAATTAAAATTATGAATATTTCATTTCTTTACATTGTTTGGCAGGGGGGCCAGCCGATGGTCTTTTGCGTCCTGGAGATCTGCTCACTTCAGTGGACGGGATACCGCTAGCCGGTGCGACTCACGCACGCGCTGTAGCTTACGTCTCGCAAGCCGCTTCTAGAGGACACGTGAGTATACAATCACATGACTCCATGGAATATTATAAACAAGACGAAGTGGTAAAGCGAATTACGTTCGGCTACAAGTTAGAATTGAAAAAAAAATATTTCAACTTAATTTATGTACGATGTTGTTATAAGACTGATTTAAAATCTGATAAATTGAGACACGGTGAACGATACCACGATGTCGCAACTCGTCACCACGTGTGGTGCGTGATCCTTGCAAGCATCACAATGGGTCGATGATGTATTTCTGTCTTACTTATACCTCCAGGGATGTTCTTGTACTAGCGCTATAAATTGTACTAGAACAATGTCGCCAAACTCACACATTAGCAAGGAAAGAAATGTGTACCGAAAGTTGTGTAACATTTGATTAATATTCGCTTTATTGGCTATTAATAAATAATAGAGAAATGCTTTGTGTTACTCGCCATCAGCTTGAGTACGAACCATGAGGAAAAAATAAAAAAAAATAAAAGTATTTATTATATATAGATATCATATTTCTTTTAATCCATTGAGTTATATGTATTACGTACTAGAGATGCCATTCCGAACATTGACTATGTTCAACTGAACTGTAGTGCAATCCCTACAAACTAAATATTGCGTAAATTGAAGATTTGTGAATTCCATAAAATAATTATTATTACATATTATTTAGAAATATAACATGCTTGTTTAGATGAAATTAAGATATTTTATATTAAATTCTTATATTTATTTTATATTAATATCTTATTTTATATCAAATTTAAGTCTTCGCGCATGCGCACAGAACACTAATACCCTTAGGCGGGCGCATGCGCGACTACTACTTCCGCGCATGCGCGAAAACGTAGAGTAGGACACAGTTTTTGTTTGAAATGGCTTCTCTAGTACGTAATACATATAACTCAATGTTTTAATCTAAAAACAAAGTCTATCTAAGATTGACGAGCAAATTTAGCTACTTAACGTGACGTACTTAAAATGACGAACAAATTCTGTTACTCTACGCTAGATGTCGCAATAATAACTACGCTATTATAGACACATTTTCTGGTTGACTGTAACTTCAATTTGCCGTACATTATTACCTGCTTCTCGAACAATTCCCACCAGCATTACACAATCGCATCCCTATTTTGAATACCAAGTGAGCCAGTGTAATTGTAAACTTAGAAATGAGATGACGTAATAATTCAAGAACAACCTATCGATGTTTAATCGTTATTAAAATCTATATCTATACATATAAAGAAAATTGAAGTGTCCGTTTGTAATATCAAAATAACAGCTTTTTACTACGGTTATACGGCACTTATAACAAAAACACAATTTTTAAAATTTTTGTCTGTCTGTCTATCTGTTTATTCCAGCTAATCTCCGAAATGGCTTGACCGATTTTGACGGGACTTTCACTGGTAGATAGCTGATGTTATAAGGAGTAACATAAGTTACTTTTATTTTAGAAAAAGAATTATGGTTCCGCGCAAAAAAATTAAAACCATAAATAGAACGCGGGCGAAGTTGCTGGGAACAGCTAGTATGGAAATAAAATTGGTAACCTAATAATATTTATTGGGAATTTTAATGTACTACAAATTCAAATATATTTTAACGAATGTTTGCATTCTCATATTGCATAGTAAAGCATATTTACGCATATCTATATCTATACAAATAAATAAAATTAAGGTGTCTGTTTGTAATGTCGAAATAACAGCTTTTTACTATATGCATGTGAAAGTATATACGGTACTTATAACAAAAACAAGATTTTTAAAATTTTTGTCTGTCTGTTTGTTCCGGCTAATCTCCGAAACGGCTGGACCGATTTTAACCAGACTTGACACTGGCAGATAGCTGATGTTATAAGAAGTAACTTAGGCTACATTTATTTTAGAAATTGAATTAGGGTTCCGCGCAAAAAATTAAAACCCATGAAATCCAATCGTAATAAATTACGCGCGGGCGAAGTCGCGGAGAACAGCTAGTATCTATTAAGTCTACGCGACACGTTAGCTCGTTACTATATTATATGCCTGCAATTGACAGGCTGTATTGTTCCTTTTTGCGGAACGCGTGTCCACTTTGCGCTTCCTCTTGTTTTTAGTATTCCGTGGGATACACCATTACCATCACAGTACTGCATTACAGCCTCTCAAAAGTCTATTGCTGAATACATAGACATCCCCCATAGATAGCATCAGGGTGATATTTAATTTAGTTGCCACGATGGGTTTCGCTTTCGCAGTCTTTTGGAACGAAGTTCTTTATCGCACTGCGGATGGGGGGTTGGCGAGAAAAAGTGAAAGATTTTGCCGTCACGACCAGGGGGTTCTATAGTGCGAGCGAGATGGAAAATATCCTTCTCCCTCGGACTTTTTCTTATCTTGCCATGAAAGAAATATTATTTTAAATGACGCTTCATTTTAATAGACGCTAGTAATTCATTTATTTGTATTTGTTAATCAGTACTATAATACGTTTATCAATAATAATATACTACGAAAGGAACTTTGTTCCAACCGAGTTTTCCACGACACTCAGGCATGTATTTTTTATTATTTTAGGTAATGTTATTAGAAAAATGCTGCTGCCCATCTCCTGTTTCATATTACTCTATCCCCTCTAAGGCCCGCCACATACATACGGAATTCCGTTTCGAGATTCCGTTTCGGAATTCCGAACGGTCGGCCACCCACAAACGGAATCCCGTTTTGCCCGCAAAATATCGAACGGAAAAATAACGTACGTGTGTGACGGGTCATAGATTTTATATGAACTTGCTGCGTTCGAAATCTCGAATCGGAATATCGAAACGGAATCTCGAAACGGAATTCCGTATGTATGTGGCGGGCCTTAAGATACCAACGGAATGATAGGGGGTAATAAATTATCTTACGCCACTTCACAGCATACAGTTTTAATACGGTTAATAAAATTGCAGGTGACATTAGGCGTTAGGCACAACCGAGCTGACATCCAGCCACTGGGGCTGCCTACAATGGTGACACCACATGCACATCAGCCGTTACTTACGTAAGTAAATTAATACATTCACAATAGGTAATGGGGGAAATTAGTCAAAATATCGTCGTAGTAGGAGTCATCAGCGGCATATCTTTTTTTCCTTATTTTTTTTAAGGGCTCTTATAAACTAATTAGATAAAAATTCAGAATATTTCTTTTGTTTGATATTGATTTTAATTTCAAGATTTATACATATTACAAAATGTTTATTTGTATTTTTATGAAGTTTCTCCCTATATCTGTTAGGGGATGCAATTATTTTATCGATTTTTTTTAAAATATTTACTAAAATCATCAGGTTTTAAAGTAGTTGGTTTTAGAAAAAAATCTCAAAGAGCGCTCTTACTTAATACCCATCGGCACCAATGAAACTTAATTTGCAATTTTAAGTGCTGATTTAAAGGAAAACATCGTGAGGAAACTTGCATACCTGAGGAATAAAATATTTCGAGAACATGTAGAGTCCGCCAACGCACACGAGTAGTGCAGCGGACTAATTGCCATAAACCTCCCAGTAATTAGAGGCGTGTGTCACCTGTGGGACGTATATAAACTGTGACTTTACTTTTTACTTCTTTCAATTCAATACTTTATCTCTTTTTCGTCAAGTCACAAAATGCCTTAACAACGAAATTTTTTTAATTGATGTATTTGTTTTTAAGTTTATTAATTCTGCGGGATTACAAAGCGAAGCCGATCATATATTATAAGTAAGCAATTATTTCATAACCCTGTTTAATATGTTTTGATACTATTTTAAGAAAGTGCTATTTGACTGGTAACTTTTTAGTTTATAATTTAAACCCCATGTCAGTAGATCGCTAATCTGAAAAGATATGACAGTGATGACGCGCGAAAAGAATTTCTAAAGGCAATAATAGGTAAGAAGGCTATATTAGTAGTTTAGTTGTATCACGAATGGGTCGGCTCGACCGGGGAAGGACCACGCTCTCACAGAACACCAGCGTAAAATAGCAGCTTAACACTGCTGTGTTTCGTTTGGTGAGTGTAGAGAACCTGAGACCCTTTTTGCTGGAAAGGAGGAATTCCATCTTAGTTCTCACGGGTGACAACGCATCTGCATTTTGATTCTTTATTGAGGATAGATGTGGATGTCTATGGGTCACAGCAACTTACCATCAGGTGGACTGTATGCTCGTTTGTCACCCTATCCTATAAAAAAAAAGGCTCTTAAGCAGAAAAGGAGTGTGTCCTACCACCGTGTAATAAATATATTTGTAATATTAATAGCGTCCATCGTGTAGTGACGGTGTAAGAATATTTACAATCCCATATCGTCCTGTGACTGTGAGTATTGCAAAAGGTGACAGAGGGAAACAAACCAGGAGATGGACAGCAGCATCTACCTAATAACAACTAAAATAAACAAGTGGTAAAATTAAAACTTTTGTACAACAGAATTCAATATAAATTATTAAGGAAAACTTCGAAGTGAAGGACAAATCCGGCCTCACATGGAATACTGTTCTCATCTCTGGATCGGGGCACCCCAGTGCCAGCTCCTTCTACTTGACTGCATCCAGCGCAGAGCGATTCGAATCGTCGACGACTGAGTCCTTTCTGATCGGCTCGATACACTGGCACTGCGTAGAGATGTTGCATCTCTGCGCATTTTATCGCATCTACCACGGGGAGTGCTCTTAGGAATTGTTCGGACTAATTCTAGCCGCTCAATTTCACTATCGCACACGCGACAAAACTTGCGATACCATCCATACCACCTGGATGATTGGCGGTCCACCACTGTGCGATTTAGAAGATGTTTTCTTCCTCGCACAACTTCGACTTAGGAACCTTCAAGAAAAGAGCCTACTCCTTTTAAAAAGGCCGGCAACGCTTCTGCAATTCCCCTGGTGTTGCGGTTGTTCATGGGCGGCGGTAGTCACTTACGATCAGGTGAGTCGCATGCTCGTTTGCCCCCTCTCCTATAAAAAAAAACTCAAAAACTATTGTTCAGACCTTGATAAAGTTTATCTGGGACCGCATGAAAAGCACCAGCTTTCAAATAAAAAAGATTCATCAAAATCGCTTCACCTAGAAAAAAGGATTGAGGTAACACACATAAAAAATATACAGTCGAATTGAGTACCTCCTCCTTTTTGAAGTCGGTTAAAAACTGCGTTTGCCAAACCATCTTTCAATCGCAACAACTTTAGCAAATATCTCTTTGGGGAAGGCCTATGATTAGCGGTAGACTTTTGATAGGTTGTTACGATAACGGTTAGTAGCGTTGCTAGTATTCCTTTGTTTGAAATTAAACCTACAAGCTGCGACATATTCAATAAGAAAGTTAAGTTAGTAATAAAGTTAATCTTTAAACTTGTTTGCAGAGCGGACCAATCCGTGCACCACATGCCGGCCGCCTCGTATAACATCCTGCATCCTTCACCGATGTACCCGCCCGCGCACATGCCCATGTCAGTATATGGTGATGATGTTATTTTCATACTAATATAACGTTTATTAGCAACCAAATATGTCTAAATCGCAAAGGAGCTCTGTTTCCTGAGCTAGGGACCTGTATCTCAGGAATGAGTGGGAAAAAAAAACATTTTACACAATAAATGAGTTTTTAAATTGTAGTGATTAAAGTACCTGTTGTCGATGCATGAATTAATTTATTTATATTAATTAATTTATTAATAAAATTTGTTAAAGGATGTTTTTAGTTGTGTTTTAGATTAAGTTTAGAAACTAATTATTATATTATAAAAATTTTTGGACATTTGCATGCTGTTGAAAACAGCTAAATAGGTTTTCTCAACACATTGTTTATAACACCAAGAACAAAATATTTTTGTACCTGTTTACTAGCAAATAAAAGAATTTGAATTCTTGGTCCCTACTAAGTTTGTGTATATTCTGTAAGTACATTAAATATGATGATTCAAGTCGTGTAGTGGTGGCGTGAGATCACCTCATTTCGTCTCGTTGGTGTTGTAATAGGCGACTATCGAAAATTCTAGAACATTCACGACTTTAGTTAGGTAGTGTTTTAACCAATCACATTTATGTTAGACGTATTTATATTTATGTTAGACCCAGACCGTCGAGGGACAGCACTGTCAGAGGTGCGAGATGTCTGGTACTGCAATTGTCACCTGTCAGTTGTGATGATTAAGGCAAATCATCCATACTGGGAGAAGCCCATGTCCAGCTGTGGACTGCTAAGGCCGATTTACACATCGAAAAGTTAGTTTACAGTAGCGAGTTAACTGGCGAACTTGGCGAGTTAGGTAAAAAAATCTCGCTTGAACGGCAATTAGTGAGTTAAGTAGAAAATTAACAATTAAGTTGAACGGTATAGCCGGCCCCTGTATTTTTCGGCGAGTCAATAAAACTGTACTGTTTTTCGAAATGCGCCACGAAAAAATTTGAACGCTACTGCCCGTTTACTGTCAACTGTACTGTAACTAAACTCGTTACTGTAATTGTCGAAGTCAAAGTCGGCTCTTACGGGCTGATGAAGGAGATGATGATGATTTCTTCCTAACTGACTTCGATCGGAGGCTGTCAACAAGGCAGGAGATAAAGTTCCAGACTATACGCGTACAAATACAGCGAACCTTCTAATCTCGGAAACAATAATCATCAGCTCGTAAACTGTAGGGCATAGGCCTTCGATATTTAAAATGAAATATTTTTATAGTTTTGGTTTTTATTTTGTCCCCCCCCCCCATCACCCCCCTCCCCCTCTATCTCCCTGGTTGGAAAGTATCTATGAATTCATATTATAAATATCCGCCCGCTTGGTATTTATTACGATTGAAATTCATGGGTTTCAATTTTTTTACGCGGGATCCTAATTTTTTTCTAAAGTAAAATTAGCTTGAGTTACTTCTTATAACATCAGCTATCTGTCAGTGCCAGCTATAAGCCGGAACAAACAGACAGTAAGACAAACATTTCAAAAATTGTTTTTATCTTTTTGTTTTAAATACCGTATAAACTGTCATATGTATTTATGAAAATTTATATTATATTGATATTGCAAACAGACACTTCAATGTATAGTTTAAAACTATGTATTAATTTGAAAATAAAAATAATCTTCTATTTCATGTTAATTGAAACATTCATATTGACATTTAAACAAATAAAATGGCTGCCAGCATCTGTAATTTTCAGTACGGTTTAGACTGCACCGGCAGGTTTTCAAGGTACGAGTGCTAGCGCCTTTTGCTATATGTGTATTAGTTTTGTCCAATCCAATGGGCCAAATATCGGGATGGAAGATAAAAATAATCGAGGATTTGGTTTATACATGTAAGGAAATAAAAATAAAAAATAGGTTTCTTGTAGTCATTTTGGCCGCCATGAGTTATGATAAAGTCTTTTTGACATAATGTGTAATTTGCTTTATAATTTTTTTTTGCCTGAGCTGACCACCGCATAACGCATATTCGTCTATGTGAGTTTTGTTTCTGTAAATCAGAATTTGTTGAACGATTAGTTCCAATTCCAATATATATTTACGTGATTTTTATATATTCGATTTATTTCAAAACCGATTTTTGATAGTCTGTGGTTGTTCGTTATGGCATGGCATAGTTTAACGTACAACATCACTATCGTAAGGGGGCGGTACCCATTCATGAAGTACAACAATATATGTATGACAGTTTATCTAAAAGAATACGAAACTTCATAGGCGTGAGCTGTTACCCGCACCATGCTATATGGCAAAGACATAAATAGTAATAGTAAATGTGATAAACAAGCTCACAGTTCACATATTAGTAATTGAGCATCATCTCGTAAATACATTAATCTCTGTGCAGGATGATAAAAGATTTCAAAAAACCGATGCGTGGTAAAACCTAAGACTATAAATTGAAACTAAATTGAAATGTCTTTTTTTTCTGCCGCAAAAAATTTATGTTAGATGATTAAATAATGTAGTTTATAAACAAGCAAGACAAAATAGAAATTTTAAATAAAATCACACTAAGTAAAAGCTTTTCCAGTCCCCTGTTCGCAAGTATGACAAATGCGACTAGTAAGGGCTGCCTTGTTACCAGTGAAAAGGGATTGTTATCGTCTTAATGAAATATTGCATAAAGATTGACTACTATAAGGAAGAAATATTATAATGTATATAAAATTAGCCCTAAAACTAAATTTTATAAACTACAATTTCAGGTATGGTGTGCAATACGACAACACGGCTGGTAGCTGGTCACCAGTGCCGTACGACGTAACGGTCACCAGGAACGAAGGCGAAGGCTTCGGTTTTGTCGTTATATCCTCTACGAATAAAGCCACCAGCACTATTGGTATGAGCTTATTCTTATTTGCAGACCATATTTCATCGATTTTTTTCTTTTACAAATCTTAATACACCACCAAAGTGGTTTTCTCTGCTTACTTAAAATGACTTGAGACGTTAACATTTTTGTTCAACGAAGTTTAAACTTATAAAATTTTTTTTAATTGAATGATTGATATTTTTACATAAATAAGTAGTTTTAGTGACTTATGGTGTATTTATCAAGTCCGCATAGAGGAGTAAACATGATAACTTTGGAAAATATCAATTGTTTACTCTTCATCTATCATGTGGCAAGCCATGGAATGTAAATTGCAGTTCAATTTTGTTTTCTTTAGTTATAATTAATTTTTTTCGGCTCATATTTGCTGAGAAAATGTCCTGGTCCTCGAAATGTTTTGTGTTTTGAGCAGCCTTGTAATAATTTATTTTACTATATACACTTTGCTAAGCCGCATTCCGCGCTCGGCCGCCGTCAGTGGATTCTTTATCGTTTGTTTATAGCAGTGATAATAGGCAGCAAAAATATCGGCCAAGGTTATTATTTTTATAATTATAGATTTTTATTGATTACATGTAACTCTTATAAAAAACTATAATTAAAAAAAAAACTAGTAACTTAATTATCACACAGTCCTACTCGCGGAATTGTGCCAAGAACGCTAGCTGCGTTTCCCCGCTGAATGGCTATACTTAGTGTTTGGTATGGGTGTGCCGTCTCAAAATCGTCATTTTGAGACGGCACATGGTACCAGGTGTCACGCGTGTCGCGGGGAGGGGGCAGCGGAAGGCAGCTCCCAGCGTTTGGCGCTGGCGGGCGAGAGGTAGTAGCTCGCGGGCAGCGATGCAGTTAATTAGCGTGTCACGGTGGCCGCTGCCGAAGTTTCCCACGACCGGTTCCGGGTTATGGTTTAGATTTTTAGAATTTGTGCGCGTTACTTCGCTACGTAATTGTGGTTTCGTGAAAACCGCCTCGGTTTAGTTAGTCTAGGTTTTAAGTTCGTGACAAGAGGCTTGTATTGCATTTGACTGATTAAAGTAATTTCGTCTAAAAGTAATTGCGCCAATTATATTGAATGATTGCGTGTTGAAGTGAATTTTGCAATATTTAACTTGCTCGTGTGACGTGGAATTTCGCGCGTGCGCCGAGTAGATACTACGGTCTGGAATTTGAACCGCGAATTCCTTTTCGAGGGCGTCGCCCGGTTGATTGTTTGGAAATCATTGTTTAATTATACCGTCGCGTTAAGAGCTTTTTGTGTGTTGACTCAGTAGCTAGTTTACGTGTCAGCTAGGTTGGTTTTGAATTCTTAGTGCGGCGTATTATTTAATATCGAACGAAGGAGCTTATTTGTGTTTGTAACGCTGAACCGTGTGACTCATGAAGATATCGCGTTAGTTCCCTATTTGTAATTGGTGATAAATGAATCCGGGACATTGAATGTGGAACTTTGAATTACTGTTCGTTACTTGTGTTGGGTATCACGTGTTCGATTCTATGATGAACGTTGAATTAGTCGAGTTGAAGTTAGTTAAATGTACAATAAAGTGTCCATTGTGGACGCCTGCTGGAGTGATGCAGCATTGTGGGGCAGCATGTAAAGCGGCCGCTGCCAGGTCACCTCAACTGGGCCAGATCACCCACACATACACACCACTAAACCCTACTTTACATGCATCTATTCTACCTACGGCCTGACCGAGCCTTGGGGCGGTCTTAGATTCGGATCCAGGTACGTACTATTTATTTACCTCGCCTTCTCCCTATTGTGTAGTATGATAGGATATTTTTTCATAAAGCCACTTGGGCCCGAACCCTCGGCTGCCCGTCGAGGAGGCTACGATGGGCCCTAGCCAAGGCGACCTTTGCAGGGGCAGCTGTGGGTCGTAGCACACTTAGCATTTTAGCAAAAAAAGAACCAGTCCTCTTATCACAAGCAGCAACGACCAGTTGTGGATAAAGCCCCTTTATGAACTCCATCGCACGTGGTGGTTCACCGCTCGAGTGGAAAATTTGACATAAAATTCTCGGAAAATAAGTAATAATTGTAAGGTAGTTTACGTATAATCATGTTATACGAATTTACCAATAGCTTTATTTATTTTGTGATTCGTCATAATAAATCCAAATATAGTAATAGTTCAAATGGTAAGTGCCTCGGCGTGAACAGGATGAAAGTTTGGCAAATGTCAATGTGTCGGTTCCCAGGTCAGCTGATCCCCAACTCGCCGGCGGCGCGGTGCGGGCGGCTGCAGGTGGGCGACACGATAGTGGCCATCAACCAGCTGCCCGTGCGCAACCTGCCGCACCCCGAGGTGGTGGCGCTCATCAAGCGCTCGGGCGCCGCCGTCACGCTCACCGTGCTGCCCGCGCCCCACCCCGCCCACCAGTCCCTCTCACACCCGCCACAACCGCACAACTGCTGACCGGTCAACCGCTCAATCTCTATGGGAAGGTGACTCTTTTTGACATGAATTCCTCTTTAAATTTGGTTTAATAGTGGGAAGCAATTCAGAAAGCTGATGATAATAGTTTGTTGTTGCAGTTACATATCTATCATCTACATGTAAAATTTAATTTTCACCATTCGATAGCTAAAGGATCAAAGAATTCGTTACGTTGAGCGAGGACTATGACGCATCACATGCGGTGGACGGAGAGCGCCGTCATTTTGTGGTCATTTCGTTACGTACACGTATTCACGTAAAACACACGACCGTGTCCACAGCCACACCCCGATCTTTTTTAATTTGATAGAAATAAATTAATTTTGACTTAAATCTTTACATTCATTATCATTACAGCGTATCAAAAGTATTCTGTTAAACACTGACCTCCCCGATACAATATTTAATAATTGCCATAGTTGCCACGCTTGCCAAACAAGTAGGCAACCACAGTTTTTTTACTGTGTTGATAACTAAAAGATATAAAAGATACTGCTACCAACTTCTATTCCCTCTGTCGCCTCTTACAACACCCACGGGATGATATGGCATAGTGGATCTTCTTACGATGTCAAATCGCGACACTTATTTAAATATCTCATTCTAAATATGTCTATGCGCCCCTGAAAGTTAGTTTTGCAAATCTTATGAGGTCCAATTCACTGGTGTCGATTAATATAACAACAAGAGAGGTTTGTTACTAATGTTAGTAATACTAAGTTTCTACTCAAACGAATTTTCTTTTAATAAAATAAGGATGACAAACGAGCACACACACCACCTGATGGTAAGTGGATATTGTGACTCGTAGACATCTAGATTTATCCTCGTTTAACAATCAAAATGCAGATGCGTTGCCACCCCGGAGGACTAAAATAGAATGCCTCGTTTCCAGTAAAAGAGGCCTCCGGTTCTCTACACTCACCATACAAAACACAGCAGCCTTAAGCTGCTATTTCACGCTGGTATTCTGTCAGAGCATGGTCCTACTTCGGTCGAGCCGACCTATTTGTGCAACAACCAAAATATAGCTGCAGCTTGGCTCTACCACGTAGTTCTAGGCAGAAAAGTAATCTAACCATCTGGTAGATTGATATCACATCTAGTATTATATAATTAGACACACCTTCATGTGCCCTATATAACATATCAATTAACTCTTTAATTTTGAAATTCTTTTTTTTTTCTACAGTTCCATTGACGGATATTTCACACATGAGTCGAAAATATTTACTATGGAAATCGTCTCAACTCATTAAAATTCGGATTAGTTTGTACTTTACAATATTACCTAACATTGTATATAAGCCCTTTGTCAATTTCCGACAGCGTTTCTATGGCCACTATTTAATTTATGCACGCAGATAAACAGTGAATTGACTTGTTGATAATACTGTAGTTGTAGGATCCGATAGCTTTAATTATTTTTGTAATCGTATTTTTAATGTAATGTAATTTGTATTTAGTGTTTATTGTTTAATTTTGTTTGCAACAAATTGCATTCCTAAGACTTGATCGTTTTTATTTTAGCCGGAATATAACTTACTTTCCTTCATACCTATCTAATATTTGAGTCCTATAAGTACACTGTACTTTCGTTTATAAAAAGAAATATATAAATTTTCGAAGTTTTATTAAAAAAAAATATTAAAAGAAGCTAAGGTAGTTCAAGGACCGGTCGCCAGTTTTCAATCCGCAATTGTACACTATGTGTTGCGTTCAAGGAAATTCAGCCTTATTGCACTAGAAAATATGAACCATATAGAACTATTTATCCAAATATTAACGTTCTCATGTCATTCATATAAATTTAGGCCGTCCACATTGACATATTATCATGTGTGTTGTCAAGTTTGCATTTGATTTTATGTTTATATAGTTTTAATAATGTATTAGGAATTGGGTTTTGAACTTGTTATATAGCAACGTTTTTATGTTTGCCAAACATTTATACAACTATTTTTTATTGCCTATTGGCATGCCTTCGAAGTTATCCAATATTGTAAATATTGTCACAAACATTATTGATAAGTTAGTGTTTATATAATGATAATTGGTTCATATAAATTTTGAGGTTAGAGAGTATTTTTGGATGTCCATTTATATTGGTTTGTAATATCACATTAGTATAAGTTGTTAATTCTCGAATTACTAGATAGTAAGTTGATGATTTTTAAGATTAAAGATAGTGTGATAGTGTCAGTGTGTTTAAGATATTATTAAACATTATTGCATTTGTGAGTCGTCGTAGATGTAAGTATTTTACTGGAAAATTCATTTTTTACAAATAAAGCAATAAATATAGAATAAGGGTGACAAACGAGCACGCAATCCGCCTGATGTTAAGAGGATGCTGTGGCCCGAAGACATCTACATTTATCCCCGATTAAGAGCCAGGTGAGATGATGATAGATGCGTTGTCATCTATCATCATCTCTAAGGCCGTTCTCTACACACACCATACAAAACACATTAAGTTACTATTTAGTGCTGGTGTTCTATGAAACGTGATCCTTTCCCGGTCGAGCTGCAACCATAATATCAGAGACATAGTAATATCTACCAATTTTGCTTCCGACATGAGGTGAGACCAAGGTGTAACAAATATACTAGTCGCCTCAAATAATAATGCGACAGTAGTAGTTTAAATATATATAAAGGTATATATATAATTTTGAAAATAAACTTAACAAACTGACAATATATGTATATTGCATTTTATTTAGATTACAAATGCAATAATGTTTTAATAAAACTGCTTAAAATCGTGTTTTAGTAAGTCTCCAAAAAATAAATAAACACTAAATGTAAATGATTTGTAAACAATGATGTATGTAATTTTAATTTAATTAATTAGCCATGCTGATTTTAAAACTGTTTGAAGCTTGTTCCTTTATAAACCTTATATTGTTATTTAGAGGTGGTTTTATCAAAAATTCATGAAATTAATTGATATTTATATCGCCGTGATTGACGTCATACAGTATTCTCAATGAAGTGAGGTCAATACCAAATTGTTTTGCTTATTATTGTCAAATACAAATGTTTTGGTTTTATTTATAAAATATCGCTATAAGTTTCAACTTATTACTAAGTGGTGCCGCCTTGGTGAGAGAAAGAGGCGTGGACGCTCTCATTGCTTTGCTGCTAGGGACTTTCATTTGGTCTTTGAATTTATTTTATAATATTAACCAGTTTGAGGTTACTCTTCTAATTTATAAAAAGTACAATCAGTCATTTATGCTACGATGAGATAGCGGACTCTTCAGTATATGACGTTATCATTAGTAAAAGTTCAAAAAGTTGTTAGAAATGAACTACTTATGCCTTATGTATTAAGCAATAACAGAAAAGACTCCTTAAGGAATGTTTACTTACCAAATTGTGTATATCTTGATAATGATTCATAACTCATTATACAAACATTATATAGAGATATAATATTATATATATTGATAAAATTTTCGCTATAGCGATTTAAATACACTATGGCTCAAATCACATAGTCACGATCGATACAAAAAATAGACACTCCTAGATATTATGTAAATGATAATACCGTATTTTGGTCGGACTTTTGTAATAATTGATTCAATTGACATCACTGCTAGAGTTGTATACGCTGGAGACATTACGGAATGTAATTAAGGGGATATCCGGATGGCGTTTATTCCATACAAATGTATTCCTCTGTTTTGTCCCTATGGTTTTTTCTTTTTTCAATAAATTAATTACTTTAAAATTGAAATAACAAAAGGTTGCCTGTTACACCGCCGATATAAGATATCCAGAAAACTTATTCAACGAATATAAAAAATAAAAGAAAAACATTCGGATATGGTCACAATCCTTAAGCTAAGCCACATCGCAGCGCGTGTCGTGTGTACCTAGTGTACACACGTGCGAAGCGGGCGGAATCCATCGAACCCATACGCTAATACAATCGTCGATTACGCGGATCGCTTAATGAGTGTTAGTGAGTGAGCGTATTCTTTCTCCGACGCTGCGACGAGCTCCGCATCGCCACGCCCCGTTTTAGTGGAACGGAATACGATCAACACACTGACGTACATATATATTATATAAGGGTGCGTTCCGATATACACTGCGAGCACTACTCAGTGCTCTCACTGGTTAAAAATTCCTTCCGTTATGGACTGCCACTATACTGCTTTAACAAAGATTTAACAGCTTTCACAAATGATTGTTATTATTATTAATCATTAATATTGTTATACAAATAAACTCGGACATACCTAAAGTTTGAAAAGCAACATTCAAACAATAATTTCTCATGTTGAACAGAAAACGTGTACATGATAAATATTTTAATTTGAAAACATTGTCGACAAATGGGGATGACAGTATACTGGACTGCGTTCCGTTTTAAACAGTAACCAGTATAGCAAACTCAAACGGAACTGCTTCACAGTATACTTTATTGACGTCACACCTTACAGTGGTCACAGTGTATATCGGAATACACCCGTGATCAGTCCGAGCTGAACTTAGTAGCTCAGTCGTTTGGACGCAGCGCGACAGTAATCAATCAATAGACGATCTTTAAAAGCCTATTAAAATTTCTTGCGCCTGGATATCCTCCTCCTTTTGAACTTAGATCAACACTATTACACTATTGTTATTGTATTTTATTGTATTATACGCGGACCACCGAGTGAGAAGAAAGTTAGGTTTTAAGGTTTATTTAATAAACTTAGTTTTAAGTTAACGCAATAAAGTAGTGCCTTTAATAAACGTCTTGTCTTGCCTTGCCTTATGAAATGACCGTGAATATAATATAAATTATCCATCCAAAAACGAATTTGAGATCTTTTCCTAAGTGTGATTGACATTACAAAAAAATTGAATAGATTTCTCAGGCTGTAATATTAAAATTGTATGTCCTTTTTCATTTTCTTAAACTGAAATAACTACTATGATATTTAAAATGATATTTCATCTACATGCATATGTATTTCATACGACAAAACGAAAAAAAATATTGACCGACTGAGTCAACTAGATGACTGTCTAAAGTGACAAAATGATTTCTTATATTTTTATTCTGTATAAAGTGACGTCACTCGGACCATAATACAAACGTTTTTGCTTAAGATCACATTCTTTTGTCTAATTGCCTAGATCAACTCGTAAAATGGAATTCACAGAGTACATTTAGTATAACTGAATCATTTAAAAAATATACAATTGTTACCATCACTTTAAAAAATTCTCTCTTATTAACATTTTCATATCTTCAACTCGTCTCTAACTATATTGGAAACTGTATTTTTATTCTATATTATAAACTATCTAAATCCTTTCTAATTTAAAATAACTGGATCGAATTATTAAAAAAAATATGTACCGTTGTTACCATATCTTTAAATTCCCTCTTATTAACATTTGAATTTTTTCATATATCCAATTTGTCTAATGGAAACTTTATTTTTATACTATATTGTAAACTACTAAATCCTTTCTCAGTATTTATCTGTTGAAGGTTGTTGTAGTATAAATTATTTCACTTAGGTAGATTTTTGACATTTGGTTGTTCCTGACTGTCTAAATATTATATGTTATACAAATTTTCGTAAGATGTAATCCGAATGTAATAAAATTAGTTAGCAATATGTAATGTTTAAGTGGGTTACAAACACAGGTTTATTCCATTAAATATATTTTCTTACAAAAAAAATTGAGTTATTTTATTCTTTAAACTAATATGCACTACCCCATAACGTCCCATAGGTGTCGTAGAAGGCCACATTTTTATTTATAGGATAGATTGTCAAACGAGCACAGTCCACCTGATGGTAAGTGGTTGCTGTGACCCATAGACATCTACATCTATCCTCAATAAAGAATCAAAATGTAGATGCATTGTAACCCGTGAGGACTAAGATGGTGTTATATCCAATAAAACACCATAATTTAGGTAAATACGTGTATTGTGCTAGGTAGCAAAACTAATGACAAACTGGTTGACTTAACTGACATTATTTCTTAACAACGTTATGCAAGTACCCACCTTCATAACTATTTATAACAATCTATGATATAACAGATGGAATGTGTCTTTTCCAGTAAAAAGGATCTCCGGTTCTCTTCACTCACCATATGAAACACAGCAGTCTCAAGCTGCTATTTTACGCTGGTACTCTGGTAGAGCGTGGTCCTACCTCGGTCGAACCGACACATTCGTGCTACAACTATAGTACTAATATAGCTGCAGCATGGCTCTACCACGTATAAAATATATATAAAAAAACCAGGAGATGGGTAGCAGCGTCTGCCGTGTAACAACAGAATTTAAACTGCGGTTGCCTGCCCGTCAGACGGCAACTGCGGCATATATCTCCTATAGGAGACTATGGAGAGGTGTGGGAAGAGCAGTGGGCTTTGGTATGCTGTAATGATCTTGGACAAATGTAATAATTTGTCAATTTAGTGATAGTTGATACAATACTTTCTTTTTGATTTATCATAATGTTTGTTTGTTATAACATAATATTATGTACGTATGTCTGTTCTTTTAAAGTTTATAGTCCTGAATGGATGACACTTTCGGCTTTATTCCTAGTGTCACAAGCCAGACATTTTTGCGAGCATCTTTGTATGTATTTATTCTTATAAACATACTCATTTGATGCTAGCAGAAAAAAAGATACTTCGTTATCAGGCTATAACACTCTTGCTACCTGCGTGAAATAATTACCTACAATCACGAGGCGTCCCCGAGGCAGAACACAGTCGGGGCTAGCGCGTTCTAGGCAAGTTTAACGCTATTTACGTAAATAGTTTTTTGTAAATACTTGTTGAAATACTCATCGTAATAGTTTTTGTTTAGTGTTTAGTATATTTAATTGTAGGATAAAATAGTTGGAAAAGTTTTAATGTAATTTAAGAATAATGCATAGGTAGGTATATTGCCTATCTAATGATTTCTTATATTTACGCGAACACTACACATTTAAATAAAACTAATTTTACGGATTTTATCGCGTATATTAACTTATTTTATATACCCGACGTTTCGGGCACTTTTCAGGTTTTCAGCACCCATGGTCACGGGGGGGAACCAGTGTTGCCAACTTCAATTTGGACAAGTCACTAGAAGTGCCATCGAATCTCGCTAGATTATGAGAATTCAGGATATTAAAAATTCTTTAGAATTCCCTAGATCCTAATTAGTCATGATTACTCATCATATCATCATAAAATCGTTATACTTCGCAGTTTTTAATTAAATGGTCATAAACATGAAATAAAACACAACGAACGTTAATGTTTCGATTATTTTTAATAATTTTTAGTTTAAACATATTAAAGTTATAGTTCTTAGTAAGAAGTTTTAAATTTTAATTATTACTTTTTCAATTTTTAATCAAACGTTTAAAAATCCACAGAATCATCAAGAATTAGGAATAACTCGTCGTCAATCACATCCGTCCCGTCCACCGAAACTTCTGCTTCCGATGATGTTGATGTTGACGGCATCGGCAATATGGCAGTAGTGCCATCACCTTCTTTTTTAGAATTTTAAATGAATACTTTTTGACTTTTCCTATTTCCGCAATTACTTCGCCTGGGAGTTCGTAGGTGTAGCATTGTTCATTCCTAACTTTTAGCCTATTTTTAATAAAGAGAATGCTGTTCAAAGTGCTGATGTTCATCCTGTTTCTTAATTTGCTTTTGATGATATTCATAGTACTGAAAATTCTCTCTACAGCGGCATTGGAGTGAGGTAGAGATATCACTGAGATTGCGAAATCAGCTAATTCTTGGAAACTATTTATTCCAGCTACGTTTTTGTATTTCAGAACTTCAACCCAGAAACTAATTATATTTTTGTATTCTGCCATTTAACAAAGTTGATGGTCTGCCATTGCTGCAAAAGTTTATCAATTGTTTCAGCATCCACACCCATTTCAGAAGCTAGTTCTGTAATTGAGTTGTCTTTTACTCGTCGAAGTGTGTTTTCAACACTAAACTGAGACATTTTCTTTAATATAGTGAAGTTACTTGGTAGCCTCTGCTGAATTTCTTTTACCAGTTTAATGTTAAAATTAATGCACTGTTTTCTAACAGCATTTGTGATTTCAACAGGCAATGCTGATTTGCTCGCCTACGTTTCAAATAAATACCCTGAATATGGGGCAGGGTTCAGATGCTCTTCAATTTGAATACGTAAAAAATATTCATTGGCGGTTGCAGCTGATGGCATCATTATTCTTGTGCAAACGGAGCGTAGAAGCGTCATCAAAATGCTAAGCAACGCCACAGGGTTACAATCTTCGCTCTCAAAAATTTTTACTCATATTTGGACGTCATTCAAAACGCTTCTCAAATAACAGAGGTACAAGTGATTAGACTCGTCCGAAAACATTGCGTGAAGTATGTTAGAGGTGTAACATTTATCTCTAGTAAGTGAAAAATGTAGTTTTAAGTCATCTCACTGCGACAAAATCCTCGTTACTGCCTGCTCTACTGACAGCCAGCGGGTTGCATAAGATCTCAAGATTTTCAAAGGATTCTCACCACAATTTATTAACTAGTACAGTTCTTTGTACTCTTCTCTGCGTTTAGGTGAATTTGAAAACCAATTGTGTTTCCCCGATAAGAAATTCAATATTTCTGGGCAATGTGTGTTCGGAAGCATGAGACACGGCTAGTTGTAATGAATGGCATACGCATTTCACAAGAACCAGATGTGTTAATCCGTATTCAGTTTTAAGAATTTTATGTACGCCGATTTATACCGATCATAACAGACGCGTTATCACATCCCAATCAAATCATGTTTTTCAGTGGTATACCGTGTCTTCCCAAATATTTCAGCAAGGCATTTACAATACCACGAGCATCAGCTGTGATCAGAGGTTTCAAAGCCAAAAAAGATGACACTACAGTGTTTCTTGCGGGACTGAAATATCGTAACACCAATCCCAAATATTTGGATACGTTAAGATCGGTGGACTCATCGACCAAGATGCTATACTTGTGTGATCCGATGTCATTTATTAACGCCTGAATGAAGTGGGGAGCCAAAACATTTTTAATCACTTCAGTACACTTCGTTCTGTGCATTTTGATATTCGCGGCTTCATCAGGAAAACACTTTTTCATAGTTTCAGTAAGGTGATCAATTTGAGATATGGCAGTATGTTCTATTATAAAAAGAGCTAATCTACCTTCCGCTCTTAAGGCGTTTAAATCCGTCTTGGGTTGTGGTTTGGGAGCAGCTGAAAAATCAATTCTTCTGTTTGTAGATATAGTATGAGATATGTTTCTTTGACTCAGCATGTTTTCGCAAATCATTTATTCTTGCTTGTAAATTCGTCCGGCAATACGCACAATGATCATAGGGTCTGTCCCAACTGGTTTAAGGCACATTTTAAACTCCTCAATCGTTTCCCATTCTTTACGATATTTTTGGCCATAAACCTTCTTTTTCAAAGGAATTTCCATTTTGATTTTCGATGTACAATATTTTTTTTACAAATGTTTTACGTATTCACACCACGACAACGTATTACGCCATAATCAAACACAGCGAAAGAATAGGAATGAACTATGAATGAACATTTTGAAAAAAAAGTTGTAGGGTTATTGCAGGGGAAATCCTGTGTCTATAATTAA
Organism: Parnassius mnemosyne; assembly: GCA_963668995.1. NCBI lineage: Eukaryota > Metazoa > Arthropoda > Insecta > Lepidoptera > Papilionidae > Parnassius > Parnassius mnemosyne. Next base: position 11,552,931 of record CAVLGL010000092.1, on the reverse strand, counting down.
CTATCTATGGCGGACAGAAATATCAAATTACTAAGTCAGTACGTAAGAGAAAGAGCACGAATCACGATTTTAACGCCATCGTGCGACGATCGGTCGTACTGGGAATAATCAGTGTTGTCAATACTATAATAAAAAAATACCTTAATAAATTTTCTTTAAACAACCAGGGGCAAACAAGCAGACGAGCCACCAACATGGTAAGTGGCCATCGTCGCCTATGCAGTCTTGAGAAAGTCGCTAACAATCACCAAATCCATATTTAGTGACTTAGCAAATGCAAAAATCGTTGAGCTATTGCGGAATTCCCTAAATCTAGCGACAAATTCCCCAAAGTGGCAACACTGGGGGGAACTGAGGTTCCCTATATATAATGTACTCTGTGACAGGTGTATGACGTCCCAATGTCAGAGTTAACCACGGCTACCTTCAGATTAAAAATTATTGATTTTTGTTCCGATCTACGCACTATGAACTTACAGTATCATGAAGTCTTGCAGTTGTATGCTTGGGTTGGGATTTAATTTTATTAATTATGGGATCCCAAGCAGATGGTAGCACCCTGCCATCTTCTCTATTGAAATTAGGATGTTTTTTTAATTTCAATAGCCTCGCGAATCATCCTGGGGAGGAATCGGTGTTCTTTTGCGAGGATTTGTGGTCTATCAAATCTAATGTAGTGACGGGGGCGATCCTGTACGTGTTCACAGACTGCAGACTTCCCGGTACGTTGATTCTTCACATCAGCTATGTGTTCTTTAACGCGGGTTTTTATGGATCTTTTAGTTTATCCTATATAAGAGAGACCACATTCACAATCAAGCTTGTACACTCCTGCATCTTATAGAGAAATATTATACTTGACTGATGGTAAAAACTGACTAATCTTCTTCGGCGTCTTGAAGTATGTTTTAATGGAAGCACGCTTCAAGATGTTTATTTATGAAATCACTAGTTGTTTTAAGTGTATTTTTAACATTTTTATACGTACTTACATCCGTCGGATGTAAGTACGTATAAAAATGTTAAAAAGACCCAACAAATAACACACTTAAAACAACTAGTGATCTCATAAAGAAACACTCCGAATAATTAAATCTGGACGTAAAATCGATAATACCTACGTGTGCAAAACCACCAAAGTTGTATGGGTTACCAAAAATACACAAGCCCAATGCTCCACTACGTCCCATAGTGAGCCAAATCGATTCACCAACTTACAGATTGGCTCAACACTTAGCGAATATACTCTCACCGCTCAGGGGACATACAAGAGCACACACAAAGGATTCCTACCATTTTGTCAGCGAGATTAAAGACCCACATCTGGCAGACAATGAAACTATGGTCAGTTTTGATGTGCAGTCTCTGTTCACATGCTTACCTGTTGAGGACTGCATCTCGATTGTTACTAGAAGACTAGAGGAAAACAACATGCCCGTAGAATATGCAGTATTACTTAGACACTGCCTTACATCTGGCTACCTATTGTGGAAGGAGGAGTTTTACAAGCAAGTAGATGGAGTGGCGATGGGCTCACCTGTATCTCCCATTGTCGCCGATATATTTACGGAGGACTTTGAGGAGAAAGCCCTGCTTACTTCTCCTGTAAACCCAAGATTCTACAAGCCGTACGTAGACGACACTTTCACAATTCTACCTTTAGATAAAGTAACTGCATTTTAAGAACTTCTTAATTCCTTAAATTCTAAAATTCAGTTCACTATGGAGTTAGAGGCAAATAATTCTTTAGCTTTTCTAGATGTGTTAGTAATTCGGAATCCTGATAACAACTTGAGCCACACTGTGTATAGAAAAAAGACCCATACAGATAGATATTTAAACGATGATTCTCACCACCATCCTTCACAGTTAGCTACCGTGGGTAAATCTTTGTTTCAGAGAGCACGAGGGATCTGTGACAGTAAACACCTGGCCGCCGAGCTCCAACACGTCAAGCAAGTTTTGCACGACAATAAGTTTCGGGTCCCGCGCCTACGTCACAGTGAACGAGTGAAGCCAGCCACAGTCAAGCGAGTGCCTGCTGTACTGCCATATGTCAGAGGTGTCACTGACAAGATTGGCTACATCTTGAAGCGTACTTCCATTAAAACATACTTCAAGCCGCCGAAGAAGATTAGTCAGTTTTCCTTTAAGGACAGTTACTATACTCTTTGCCCGTGACCATGGGTGCTGAAATGTGCCCGAAACGTCGGGAATATAAAATAAGTTAATATACGCGATAAAATCCGTAAAATTAGTTTTATTTAAATATTGCCTATATATTTCATAAATTATAATGGCAAAATGTCGTTCCTACTATAATTGTTGCGGGGATGGATACCTAATTGGCAAACAAAAGGCTTCAGATACTTATATCATTTTTTAAGTTACCGAAGGATAATGAAAGGTGAATTTATTTAATTTTTTGTTAGATAGGTACCACTTACAGCGAAAAAGGAATTAAGTAATAATTTAACTACATACGTAATACTTAAGTACTTTACAAAATTTAGTTAAAATTTACTTCACTACCCAAGTTCCTACTTACATATCTATAGGTACTTGTCTTTTGTAATTAAAATATTTTAAGTTATAATAACACAAAATACTGAAATTAAAACTTTGTTTACAAAATTTTAACTAAGTAGAATACAATCACATTTCTCATAGATTAATGATAAGTCATCGCGCGCTCTGACGAGATACCGCGCTCCCTGCAAGTAACAGCTCCGTGAGTGCGGCATCTTAATATTGTAATGTGTATAAGACAATTTGCATGATGATAGTGTGCGTGAAAAATTGTATATAGGTGGCTACTGACCTGCCTGCCGCAGGGGCAATTTAGGGCATAGGAGTGGGGATGACCCTTAATTGTGATGTGTGTAGGTAAGCAGGGGCAATTTTTTAAGTCGGCCCTGCGGTATTCGTAATTGCTCCGATCGCTGTGCTCCCTAGATTGCCCCTGCAAGGCAGGTCAGTAGCCGCCTTATTGCCAGCAGTTTAACTATTACCCGATTAAAGGCGGCTACTGACCTGCCTGCCGCAGGGGCAATCTAGGGAGCACAGCGATCGGAGCTGTCTCTACACACACGCCTGCCGTTCAGTATGAGAGTGTACGTCTCGCTGGACGCACGCGTTGGGAATGGCGCCAGTTTTATCAAAATATCAATGAATCAGTATATATAGCCTTGGCTCTTTTTTATATAGAATAAGGGTGACAAATGAGCACAGTCGACCTGATGGTAAGTGGACACTGTGGCCTATAGACACCTACATTTATCAATAAAACAACCAATTAATTAATAATTGCAACCATAATATAGTGCTTAGAAGCTGCAGCATAGCTCTGCCACGCTATTTTTAGGCTATCAAAGACAATTAAATATGACTAACTTTACTCGTCATAATTTAATATAACCAATTTATTCTGTGATATAACTTAACTATCTAGTGCTTAGTAACAATAATTTAACTAGTGTTACAAATAATGTTACTGTGTAAACAGTAATGTTACTTGTAAGTTAGAACGTTCAAATAACATTCTTTCTGCGGGTCTGACTTGTACTCATACGTGTGCTCCGCGCGAAAGTCGCAACGAACTGATCAAAGAGTATAATAACTGTCCTAGAACTGATTGAAATTGCTCCAATTGGGCTACACACGCGACAGCAGCAGGGCCAATCTAGGGAGCAAGAAAATACATATTTATTTATCTATGGCAAGGAAGGTTTTGCGCTCCTGCGGTGTTGCAAAAGTGAAAAATAAAAAATCGGTAGATTTGCCAGCTAAAAATTTGGAGAAATCGGGAGATTTTTATTTACATCCATGGGTTTAGAAATGTATCATAAAACGTTCTTTTTCGTTTCATTTTTTTTGCGATCAAAATAATGTCTATAATTTAAACTAAAATTTTATGATTATATATTTTTGTTACTCATGCTTCTCCAAAATTCTTCTGTTTCTTCACTGAGTGATTTAATTTCTTTCGTATTTAGAAGCAAACGCCATTCTAAATTAATTTTTTGATAACTAATGCTACCTAACAAATTTGGACATAAAGCACAACAATTCTCAACAAAACAGAAGAAGGCTAGTTATTAGTGAATGTAATTCTATGAACGAACAACACTATATATACATGGCCTAAGCTACCTAATTTGTAAAACAACCCGGACAAAGTAATCTTTAGGGATCTCCCCCGTACACTAACCAGACAATAATGAACTCTGAATTTAAAAAAATAAATAAAAATAAAATAAAATTAATTTATTTCAGACTGAGTCCATACAAGTAACATTTGCATTATAATAAATTTAATCTCATCTAATTTAATTCTATATGATTCTATCTAATCTTTTTAATTTAATTTAATCTTATTCAATTTAAATCAATTCAATATAATTTAATTCGATTGTTTAACATATTAATTACTTGAATAAAATTAATCTATAGTTTAATTCATGTATCTGCCACCCTCTGGGGCACCGGACACATGCATTTGTAACCAGTGCCGCAGAAGGGGGCAGTCAGGCTTATCGCTGAGCACGTTCAGGACGGTGTTGGCGTTCCCCCTCGTACGGATCATCAGCGAGGCGATGCGGCGTCACAGCATGGCGTGGAAGCCGTCCGTGTGCGCGTGCGCAAACATCGCAGACGCATTACAGCAGCGCGGGAGCGCCACCAGTACCCTGAATGCGTTATTATATTGTACTCGGAGAGCGTTGATGGCCCGCTGCGTGTAGTTGACCCACAGATTGCAAGTGTATAGAGTTTGGCAAAAGGCTTTAATGAGAGTTATCTTTACTCCAAATCTACACCGCGTGAATCTGCGTGCCAGCATATTACAGCGGACCGCTATCGCCCTCCTTTCCCTTTCGATGTCAGCATCGTCTTTTAAATCCTCGGCAACCACATGGCGAAGATATTTGAATGCATTTACCCTGCCTAGAGCGACGCCATTTAGCATCACACGTGGCACATCTCCCAGCTTACGACGCCTAGCTTGAAAGATCAAGAGCTCGCTCTTTTTAACATTGTACAGGAGTCCGTGTGACAAAGCGTACCTCTCACATACACCTATTAGTTTTCTGAGACCTGCGATTGATGGGCTTAGCAATACCATGTCATCTGCATAACTGATCAATCGAGCAGCCGATCCCTGTGTCGCTCAGCTCAACAATCAACCTATTCACATACAAGTTGAAGAGAGAAGGAAAAGTTAGCCCTCCCTGTCTCACTCCACACTCCAACCCGTACTCGTCAGAAAGCTCACCAAGCCATCTAACCCGGTTAGTTTGGTGTTCATACCAATATTTAAAAATATTGATCAACCCACCCGGCATACCTGTGTCTTTTAATTTACGCCAAAGAATATCATATCTAACCAGGTCAAATGCCTTAGTGAAATCAAGAAAGGCTGCATACACAGGTGTGTTCCTATTCGTGTCTAACTAACAGTCTGCTTGAGAGACATAATTGCGCATTCAGTCGAAAGTCCTGGTCTGAAGCCGAACTGAGCGTCATGTAGGTGGAGATGCTCTTTAAGTTGTCTCTCAAACAGGCCATCAAGCACCTTAGATGTGGTTGTAGCTAATGATATCGGACGGTAGTTGCACTTGTCGGAAGTATCACTAGTTTTATTTTTAATAATAGGCACTATCACCGTCTTCATTAGCTCATTTGGCATATAGGAATGCCTAATGCATAGCGTGAACATCAGCTCTAAGAGTCTCGGTAGGTGTGGCCCCGCATTGTGAAAATGTTCAATGCTAAGGCCGTCGTGTCCAGAAGACTTCCCTCGCGTCATTTCATTTATCATTAGAGCAACTTGCTTAGCTGTGACGCAGTCCGGCACCCCCGACACCACGACCTCCTCATCCACTACCTGCGTACTTTTTAGCGGAGACTCCACTTGAAAGTGACTCACAGGGACGCTAGGCTTTGGACTTAGTTGTTTTGTTTGTTGCCAAAATCCCCTAAAATCTTTATTCTTGTGTTTTGAATCTAAAATATTCATTTTTATTTGCTCCTGATTATTCTGACAATACTTTAATTTGCTTTTGAAAATTTTTCTCGAATCATACATAAATGGTACCACTATTAGGCCGACCATTATATACCCAGGTTAGATACTTTTGCCTAGCGTTCCTGTGAGCGTCACGGACATACTTGTTCCAACCTACAATAGGACGACCGCGATGTGGTTTGCCACCTCCCAAACCACCAACATAGCTGACCACAGCAGCCTCCTGTAACGCTGTTACAATATCACTGTAAAGCGAGTCTATCGCGGCCAGGTGTGCCGCGTCACTATTACAACACAAACAATCGCCACACTGATCGAACCCATGTGGAAAGCCAACCTTTCGCAGTTTATCATTACAATATTTAGTAAACATTTCTATTTGGCTTAGGTCTCTTTCTCCCCATAGAACCTTATTTACTTTAGCACGCAGCAGCTCAATAGTCTGACAAACGGATTTTATGTTGCATTGAATTTCTAGCGGGTAGTGATCAGACCAGTAAACACCATAATGTACTTTTACCGATAGCACCTTGCTTAGTGCAGCTTCAGTAACAACACAGTCATCAAGCCATCTATGGCTGCCGTGCGCTTCACTAACAAAAGTGTATGCATTGGAATTTATACCTAACATTTGAATATCCACACATGTCCAATTTTGTTCACTACAGAAGTCTAGAAGTTCATTGCCAAACAATCCCCCGGGGTGAGCGTTAAAATCTCCTAAAATATATACGGTTTCGATATTGCAACTTTCAACTATAGATGCAATTTCACTTAAACATTGAACATATTCTAAGAGATTGTCAGATGAGTCTGTAGGCATATAAACAGTGATAATAAGTATTAGCCGTTCCAATACACACGCCTTAATCGCACTAATTCGATTACTTTCACATGGAATCACAGACACATACTTAAACTTACTGTTTCTCCATAACAGTGCTACGCCACCGTACGGCCGCCCACACAGTATCCTACTAGATATGTCCACAGCTGATTTACCGCAAAAACCAAAGTCGTTGCTTATTTTACCAAGTTCCGGTATCTTGTGAGGTCGGAGCCAAGTTTCTTGCAGCGCTATAATATCGGCACTTTGACCAAGCACTTTTACTGCGTCAATGGATCTTTTGAAAGACTTACAATTAAAGTTAATCAATTTTAAATTAATATTGTTAGTCGTATTATCCATTTAAGTTCATTATTTTTGCGCCAGTATCAGAATTCTCTTGTCTGTTTGACAAGTTGTTTGTCTCTTGCTAAATTCAATAAAACGACGGAATGTTATACCATTGGGCCACAGGTTACAGTCCAAGAACAAACTTAAATTATTATTAGGTACATATATTTTATATGAGTTGTTATTCTCTTTGTTGCTTGGATTTGATCTTATGAAGGGTCACTTCCACATTCGTTTTACTTTTTATGTAGGATACTATGTCTTCTTCACATGTTTCTTGGTGTACATTATTTATGGAACACTGGTATTCGCAGCCTTAAAACTACTTTCAATAGCGGTGCACGTTCCTTTTCTACCTAAAAATCTGTTTTGACGTTTTTTCCTCTGTACAATTTGCCAATCTTCATCCCGCCTATTCAAAGCGCTTTGCAATTGCGGTGATTGTATCAGCTGATCGTTCTCTGCACCGACACCTGCAGAGGTATTAGTCACAGCAGTAGCTGAGGCGCCATGCATTTGTACCGCGGTTTCGACAGCCGAAACCGCAGTGGGCTCCTCCACGCGCATGCTAGCCGGGCTTCAGCTTGGTGCAACAGATAAATTGCCTGCAGATATCAAATGCGACAGGGACAGTGAGTGTTGCTCAGTTCGTCCTCCTGCCGCTTTGTCAGTAACGGTCGGATTGTTATTTTTGTTGTTTACCGTCTCTTGAGTAAAGTGTAAAAATTCTGTAGGGCCACTATCACAGTTATATTCGAAGCCATTCAGTATGCAGTTTGTACCTGGCTTTGTATTAAAAAATGTTATCCTACTGGAGATTGTTGACTATTGGTGTTTGTTGTAAGTTGATGATTTCATTTTTTTAATTTTGAAAACTGGTCTATAGGTGTATACGTCTCCATGATAGTTTCAACTTCATGTCTGAGGATAATAATGATGTATCAGTGCAATATGCTTTAACCATACCGCGAAGTTAAAAACCTAATAAGGTTATAGGTATAGGTCCCATAGGACGTGGTGCGAGCAATTTCGGGAAGTCACTGTACATAGATTTTGTGTTAAAAGTTCATTTTAGTGTTTTGATTATTACTTTTCAATTTTATTTATGATTATGATTTTACATTAGTTGAAAATGTAAAAAAATCGGGAGATACGTTCGCTAAATCGGGATATCGGGAGATACTAATTAAAATCAGTAGATCTCCCGATAAATCGGGAACTTTTGCAACACTGCGCTCCTGCCGCCCTGCCGCAGGGCCGACTTAAAAAATTGCTTCTGCTTGCCTACACACATCACAATTAAGGAGGCAATTAAGGGTCATCCCCACTCCTACACCCTAGATTGCTCCTGCAGCAGGCATGTCAGTAGGCGCCTTAACGGGACAATTTATTTTATGCTATGGCTTAGTAGTTAAGTTCATAGTTATGAATGTATTCCAGAAATACTTAAAAATGAATAGTTTATTAATAACGAATGTATCAATATTGTTACGCGCCACTATTAATGTCTTGTACATGGCAACACTAGTTACACTAGCGCCCTCTAGTGTCGAGTAAAATAAAGTGTTGCGCGCCACTATTAATGTCTTGTACATGGCAACATTAGTTACACTAGCGCCCTCTAGTGTCGAGTAGCAGAACTAGGAGAGTCGAGATCCTTTCAGAAATTTCGGGACCGATATGTACTCGAACATTCTAGATGTCGCTACAGTAGAAGGTTCTGGAAACTATCTGAGGCCCTATATAAGGCCGGTATGGACCACGACCAGGGCAGTATTGAATTGGCGATACAAGAGAATACCTCAAAGCGAAATAACGGCGAACTGTGTTTTATTATTAGTGTGATTTTAGATTATAATTAGTGTTGTGTAATTAAAGTGTCAATTTTGGTAATTCAATCGGCAGTTTTTAATTGTCTCGAACCCCAAGCTCGTAACAATTGGTGTCAGAAGTGGGATCAAATATGCCGATTTTACCTAAAGACGACACGGAGGGTATCCGTACCCGAAGTCAACGCCAACAGGAGACGGACCAGAGACGATTTGGTTGTAGATGCGTAGGAGTAGGATCATATGCCGTTATAACTAGTAAATAAATTACTGCAGACCACTAATAACTATATTTATTAACGCGTAAGTACAAGTTATACAAGAGTACAGAATAGTATATCATTGCATTGGAAACATTGCTTATATAGGTAAAAATAATTAATAATAATTAAAATCGCAATATGTTGTTTATCTTAAACTACACACTGATTGGTCGTATCCACAGCGAACACAATACATGCACAAGCGGCCGTTGAACTCCGCCCATGCCGCCATCGATGAGAACAATAGGTACACAAGCGGCCGTCGAACTCTGCTGGCGCTACGACCAATGGGAACGCATGCGCCCTTATCAGCGGGCGTTGCTTAACGACGACGTAGGATATCGTCCGATGTATGACGTAGTGGTGGCATGATCTTTAGGTCCGTTCTAGCTACTAATTTACTCGCCACATGGTAATGCAACGCCGCAAACGTCGGAGGGCCAGCTGCTAACCACGGAGACCGGCCCGTCAGCAGCTCCTGCATCTGCAGCACCTGACTTAGGTGCTCTGATGATGATGCTGCAGGATCAGGCTCGCCGACAGGAGGAACAGCCCCACCGACAGGAGGAACAGGCCCGCCGACAGGAGGAACAGGCCCGCCGACAGGAGGAACAGACCCGTCGGTTGGAAGAGCAGCTGCAGCGCGGTATGGAAGAGCAGATGCTCCTCAGGAAAGACCTTCATGCTACCTTCGGGAAAGAGATAAAGGAGGTGAAGGATAGGGTTGCTCAACATGACAACCGCCTGTCAGAAGCTGAAACCCGAATCGACCAAGTGAACAATCGGGTTGACAACGTGATGGTAGACATGAAGAAAACGCTGGATGACCTCAAAATTGGGGATGGAGTTACAGCGCCCGTGGTAGCTACTACACTGTCGCTACATGGATTCAAAGTACCGCCGTTCGACGGGACTTCTTCCTGGTCGGCCTACAAAATCCAGTTCGAGGCTGTCATGAAAGCGAACGGCTGGAATAAAAGTCAGGCCATGACTGCTCTCACCTTAGGCCTACGCCACCAGGCCTTAACTGTTCTGGAAGCTCTCGGTACGGAAGTGACTTACGAGCAGGTCCTTGAGGCATTGGAGGCGAGATACGGCGATGCTCACCTGGAACACGTCTTTCGTGCGCAGCTCAAAGATCGCGTGCAACGCAGTAACGAAAACCTGCAGCAGTGGGCCCTTGAGGTGGAGAAGCTTGTTCGAAAAGCGTACCAGTCTGTACCTGCGCTCATTGTAGGGAACCTGGTGCAGACATTCATCGACGGCATCCGCGACCTTGAAGTCAGAGCTGCTGTGAGGCTCGGGCACCACGAGACGCTTAAGGACGCCTTGACCCATGCACTGGAGGTGGAAGCCGTGCGGCAGGATCATCGTTCCCACCGCGTCAGGGAGGTTGCAGCAGTTACAGTTCGGGACCGCAATAACGGCTACCGCCCTAGGTGCTACGGCTGTGGGCAAAGGGGCCATCTTCGATCCAGCTGCCCTAAGCGAACGGTAGAAAGGGAAGGTGATCGATTTCGAGAAGGTAGTGCGGCTAACAGCACCGCCCAGCGCAGCGGGAAATCTCATGGCAACGCAGATGTATTGTCAAGAAGACTTTGCCCTAAAGATTGCAAGCATTGTACTAGGCAAGAGGGTAAAGAAGTGGTATCTGCGACGATATTCAGGACATACCAGCTCAGCAATAAATGGAAGGACAGCCTACAACATGCACAGCAGGAAGATTCGGACATTAAGCCGATTCTGGAATGGATGAAGGCCAGTGCTCCTAAGCCCAAGTGGAACGACGTCTCAGCAATGAGTTCGACCACGAAAAGCTATTGGGCCCAATGGGACAGCTTGCTGATACAGGATGGAGTCCTGTGCCGTAAATGGGAAAATGGTCGGGGAGACAGGTGTCATTTGCAAATGGTTGTCCCTAAGGCTAAAGTGCCGGATATTCTACAGCTGTACCATAGTGGTTGTTCAGGAGGCCACCTGGGAGTTAAACGAACTCTCCTGAAGATCCGAGAACGGTTTTAATGGGTCCACTGTCGTGACGATGTCGAGGACTGGTGCCGAAAATCTACAAGTTGTGCGGCTGTAAAGGGACCTCAAATTCGTAGTAGAGGCGCATTGAAATTGTACAATGTTGGTGCACCATGGGAGAGGATAACCATTGACGTTGCGGGGCCGTTTCCAGAAACTGAAAGTGGTAACAAGTATTTCATGGTTGTGATGGATTACTTCACTAAGAGGCCAGAAGTCTTCGCCATTCCAAATCAAGAAGCTTCAACAGTTGCAGATAAACTAGTTCATGAAGTCTTCTGTCGTTTTGGAGTACCTTTAGAGATTCACAGCGATCAAGGAAGGAATTTTGAGTCTCAAATATTCCAGGAAACTTGCCGAGTTATGGGTACTCAGAAAACACAAACAACTTCTTACCACCCACAATCTGATGGAATGGTAGAAAGATTTAATCAGACATTGGAGAGGTACCTAGCAAAAGTTGTGGAAAAACGGCAACGAGACTGGGACAGGCACATACAACCGTTTTTGTTGTCATATCGAAGCGCTGTTCACGAAAGTACATCAGTGACACCAGCTTTTGCAAACTTTGGGAGAGAATTGCGGCTGCCTGCAGACCTGATCACCGGAATACCACCTGATGCCCCACGCAGTATAACCGATTATGCAAATGACTTGCGGAACAAAATGAATGACATTTATGAGCACGTCAGACAGACGGGCCAGCAAACGTCTGAGAAGATGAAAACACGGTATGACCGCAAAATGAACAACAAGGGGTTTGATGAAGGTTCACTAGTGTGGTTACACAATCCAGTTCGCAGCAAAGGAAAATCTCCTAAACTTCAAGCTAAATGGGACGGACCGTACCGGATTGTGACAAGGATCAATGATGTAACCTACCGGATGCAGAAAGGTGCCAGAGGTACTCCTAAGATTGTCCATGTGGATCGACTGGCGCGTTATTATGGGGCCAATAATGCTCGGGACGAGCATGTCTTAGGAGGGGGCAGTGTTACGCGCCACTATTAATGTCTTGTACATGGCAACACTAGTTACACTAGCGCCCTCTAGTGTCGAGTAAAAGAAAGTGTTGCGCGCCACTATTAATGTCTTGTACATGGCAACACTAGTTACACTAGCGCCCTCTAGTGTCGAGTAGCAGAACTAGGAGAGTCGAGATCCTTTCAGAAATTTCGGGACCGATATGTACTCGAACATTCTAGATGTCGCTACAGTAGAAGGTTCTGGAAACTATCTGAGGCCCTATATAAGGCCGGTATGGACCACGACCAGGGCAGTATTGAATTGGCGATACAAGAGAATACTTCGAAGCGAAATAACGGCGAACTGTGATTTATTATTAGTGTCTAATCTAAAATCAGATTGTAATTAGTGTTGTGTAATTAAAGTGTCAATTTTGGTAATTCAATCCGCAGTTTATAATTGTCTCGAACCCCAAGCTCGTTATATTTGTGTATATTATTTATAGGTTTTTCTTCTGAATAAATGACATATAAATGATAAGGCCTCCTTTTTATCAGTTTATTTTTTTTATTTACATGTCTAACTAATATTCACAAATTATTTAAAAAAAGTTATATATATGGTGTAATCAAAATAGGGCTTTCTATTCTACGCGTCAATATGAACAAATTTTACTATAGATGTATCTTCCTAATCGCAAGAAAAATCAGGTCTTCCATACATTTTGAGCAAGTTTGTACGAAATTTTGTATGGAATAACTGACTTTGAGATATTTTTTATAGGATCAGGGTGACAAACGAGCACTCAGTCCACCTGATGGTAAGTGGTTGATGTAGCCCATAGACATATACATCTATCCTCGGTTAAGAATCAAAATGCAGATGCGTTGCAACCCCTGAGGACTAAGATAGAATGACTCGTTTCCAGTAAAAAGGGTCTCCGGTTCTCTACACACACCATAGGAAACACAGCAGTGTTAAGCTCCTATTTTACACTGGTATTCTGTGAGAGCGTGGTCCATCCCCGATCGAGCTGACCCATTCGTGCTACAACTATACCAGTAATATAACTGCAGTATCGGTCTATCGCGTATAAATTGAACATTTCGAAAATGATCCCATAATAAAAAATATTCATGTTGACGGGCAGAATCATTCCCTAAGTTATTAAGTACTATTTTTTTACACTTTTAGGTAGTATATAAGACTGGGGAAAAAGTTTCTTCGTATATTGTATACAATATCAAGACGTTTTTGTTTTAAAGTTTTATTACATTTAATTATAATATATATGGGTCCATTCTGTTCGATAATTTGTTACCATCTTGTAGGTAGTGACATAATAAAAAATAAACGTTGCTGTAGAAATCTTGGGATTTTGATTAAAAAAATGTGACAACTAGTTTTAATTCATATATTCAATACCAGAGATTTGAAGGAACATGGATTTAGTCATCCTATTTATAATGGAAAAAAATTATAAACTTAAATATTAAAACCTTCAGAAAGCTTTCTTTTAAAAAACACAAGCAACAAAAGAAAATAATGACTAAAACTTTTAAACCAGTTTTAAGTACTCAGAAAAAAATCACGTTTCTTGTATGGTCTTCATACAAGAAACGTGATTTTTTTGGGTCCTTTAATATTTTACTTGTTTTCTTTTTTATTTTATGTTGTTATAGCAGCAATATAAATACACATTCTGTGAAAATTCTACATATTACGGTTCATAAGATACAGCCTACTGACAGACAGACGGGACGATAGTGGAGACTTGGGTCCCGTTGATTCGGTCCTCTTTGGGTACGGAACCCTAATAAATGGCAATTATGTCATTTGAGCAATACTATAGAAATAAACATTAAATAATATAGAATTAGGTTATATTATAATAAGTTTAATATATTATATTATAAAATATAGTAACAATAAATTCACATATAAAAATCTCAGCCACGGGGAACTTTATTTTTGCATTCGCGGCAACACTGAATAGCGTCATTGATATTTTGTGACCTATTTATGGCTCGTGTTGTTTTATGTTAAAATTTCGAAATTATATGATAGTATGTGACTCCAGTGTCTTTCTTATTTCTTGTAGTATTATTTTTACACAGTTTCAATACGTAAACTGGTATTTTACTTCGGATTATGATCAAAATTTAATAAAACATTCGGTATGTTGTCACCATGAAGCTAATACAAAAAACTTTGTATTTGCTTCATGGTTGTCACACATTGCCTGCAACGCGACTGGCTCGGGTACGCCGATTTCGGCGTAGTATTTGTTGCCGCATTTTACATGAGCGCCGGCGGTATCCAGTCAGAGCGCGCGATGACTTATCATTATTAATCTATGCACATTTCTGTTAGGAATCGTATTTCGGGTTTATTTGTTGTTTACACTATGTGCCTATTTCTTACGAACGAAGAATCGCGATTCCCGACGTATGGCCTTGCAAGTTGCATGCGTTAGGCTTAGGTATCACAGAAGCAGAACTCACATAGTAATATGGTCGATCACAATTAGAATAGGTTACTCTACCCTTAGGTAGAGTAACCTATTCTGATTATTACTATTATATACTTACTATAAATTTCGCAATGTATTTTTTACTCTTTATCAACAGCCCTCAGTAAAACACGGAAAGTTCGTTGTGTTGTAGGAAGGAGAAAAGATCCCAAGTAATATGGACACTCGCAATTAATAATAACTATATAGGCTATTAAAACTTCGGGAAGCATTAAATATCAAAGGAGTGCAACTTCTGTACGGAATACTATATATGGGAACGATTTGTAGCAGGGCTCGGAAACGTTAATAAAAAAACTTTTTTAAAACGTTTGGGACGGTTCCTTGTATAACATTACGTTCGGAACAAAAACAAAATAAGAACGTAATGTGAAAATGTAAAAAACGGTTTATTCCGCAGGAAGCTAAATGAATGGCACGTGCCACGACAAGTTTAAACCTATAAGGTATTTTTGTTTCGTATTGCAGGACCAAAAATGGGAAAAACGGTTTAAAATAGTTAAAACGTTTTATTGAACAAGAACAATTTAATATTCCGTTCTCTTCATAAACGTTTTTATTATGATTCCGTTCAAACATAATCGAAACAAATAAGTTTTTAGGTATTTAAGGCGAAAACGTTTCGAAAAATATAGGTACCGCTATCCGAAAAAGATCCGTTATGCGTTTGGCCATCGGTCTTATCACCGGTTTGGATTTTTTACATCTGATACTAAGAGATAATATATACTGCCATTTCTTGGTACTCAAAAGGCTTTTCAGCTTTTCCCATAGAGATGAGGTAATGGATACTCCTACGCCGCCAACACTTCACAAGATGATGCTAGTTTTGAGGAATTCTCTGCTGATCTTGTGTTCTGCCACGTATAATACTTGATGACTTTCGTTTTAAAGTTAAAGTTACAGCCTATATATACGTCTGCTGGACACAGGCCTCCTCTCATTTCTGAGAGGGTTTAAGGCAAGGAAGTGTCCGCCGCGCTGCCCTAATTCGTGTCTGCGAACTTCACATTGTATTCGAAATATATGTTCTTTCTTATTTCTCAGACATGCAGGTTTACTTCACGGACGAGTACGATTTACCATCAGCACTTAAAATTGCCAACCGAAATTTAAATGGTGAATCTCACCATCATCCATCACAGTTAACTACCGTAGGAAAATCTTTGTTTCAGAGAGCACGAGGGATTTTTGTGACAGTAAATATCTGGCCGCCGAGCTTCAGCACGTCGACCTACGTCATAGTGACCGAGTGAAGCCGGCCGAAACTGTGCCTACTGTACTACCCTATGTCAGACAGTCACAGACAAGGTTGGCTACATCTTGAAGCGAGCTTCCATTTAAACATACTTCAAGCTGCCCACGAAGATTAGTCAATTTTTATCATCTGTCAAGTGAATATCCCTCTACAAGATGCAGGAGTGTACTAGCTTAATTGCGAATGTGGTCTCCCTTATCTTACATAAGACAAACGAAAAGATCTATTAAAACCCGCGTGAAAGAACATATAGCTGACGTGAGGCACCGACGCTCTGGGAAGTCTGCAGTCTGTGAACATGCATAAGATCGTCCAGCCATTACATCAGATTTGATAGACCATAAATCCCCGCAAAATAACACAGATTCCTACCAAGGAATCTCCGTGACCATGGGTTCCTGTAAAGTTTTATTTAATACAATTATCCAATTGTTTCTAATTATTATACGCGATTCACTTTTCATCTTATCCATCCATTATAACCTTTAAAAGTGCAGTGATAATGATAAACATATGCCTCCTCCATAGATTGCCTCATAGGATTTTGCTAGCTCTGGGTAGGCAACCGTGGTATTTTATTATATGTCGCCCCTTATGACACCCACGGGACATTGGACATTCTTACATCACCACTACACGTTTGGTTTTATCTCATATTATAATCATATTCTTAACCGGTAATCATCAGCTCACGAAGAAGAAAGCTAATTTTGTCGCTTTTCTATCAGAATTAAAATATATTCCGTTGTGTGAAATCAATGAAGTTAAAAAAAACGACCTGAAAACGATATTTTTTAAATACATTTATTAATTGCCTGACATATATTCAACTATTACAATGCAACCGGACGGGTCCTTACAACGGTGTTGTTACTGTATGGAGCGACCGAAACCTCCAAGATCCAGTCCGTGAACCGGTCGATCCTTGTGAACACATTAGGATACACGTCAGTGTTGCACTCGTCGAAATAAGAAGCGAGACCGACGACGACTTGGTTGATGACCATCGGGGCACCGTGATCGCCCAAGCAAGTGCTAATTTGACCTCCCTCACTGGCACAGATCACGCCTGCAGTAACAGAAACAAAAAGGATTTAATTATTTATAAGTTTAAAATTATTTACCTAAATCGTTTGCCCTGTTACGCCGGTGTAAAAGAATGCACCAGCCCATTTGATATAGGTTATAGGTGTTATGATTATGATTTCTGACAGACGGTGGTACAAACAACGTTTACGTCAGGCGTGAATATACGGAGAGCAACGTCAAAGATCAAAGAACACGACGTCTGGTACGAAAGTTGAAATGCGTCTGTCAAGCGTGGCGTTTATGACCATTCCTCCTTAAAATAGAAGAGGCCCGTGTTTAGCACTCACCCTGTGGCACCGTGTGTAAAAGAGCAGCCTATTTCGTCACACGGTTAGTGGCGACTTTGGCTTATACCATACAGATGTTAAGGCTTCCAATAGAGGGCGGTATAAACAACGTTTATACCAGGCGTAAAATGAGTCGCGACTGAGAGGAGCAGCGTTAAGGTTAAAGCTCCAGGGTGGCCCGCGAAATTCAAATTTTCTTACGTTTTTTGAAATTTGCAGGTCAGGGTCAGGTTGCATGTTTAACAAAATATGATTCGCGACCGTAACGAGTATATGTTTACAGAATTATTATCATTAAAATCACCAATACAACTCTCTAAGGTCATATTATCCCTTTGAATGAGTTTTTCTGGAAATAGCCATACAATGGGATTATACGAACTTAAAGGGTTGTATTGATGATTATAATGATTATGATTCTGTAAATACGTACTCGTTACGGTCGCGAATCATATTTTATTATACATACAACCTGACACTGACATACAAATTGCGAAAAACGTAAGAAAATTTGAACTTCGCGGGTTACCCTGACGCTTTCACCTTAAGTGTGCGGGTTCAGGAGGGTTAACCAAGATATAAAAAATTATAGTTTTCTATAGCGTTAACGAATGTTGAATTATGATAATTCCACTCAAAAACGGAGGGGGTCCATCATCATCATCATCAACGGACTTTAACGGACTGATTATAAAGAAGATATTTATCTAAAACTAAAAGCCTGCACAAATAAAATCTGTAAGTAGAATATCCGCAGTAGAACCAGAGTAAACGATGTAGCCGAGGGATCAATAAACTAAAGGAGAGTTTTTTTTTTATTGAAGTAAAGATGACTTACGTGTTCCCACCCCAGAAGCGACCACGGACGAATTCAATATAATCGGATTACTTTGATTATTTAAAATTTGGAAAATAAATTAACCTAAAAGCCAACACTCACGGTCATCAATAACAACGCCGTCCTTGTCTGCGTAGTCAGCTAGACATTTGTCCAGGACCACCTTCCTTAGATTGATCGTTTGCAAAGTTTCCACTTGCGGACCGTCCATCTACAAAAAGGTTTAATTAAAAATGAAACCGATCTTCATTATTTTTTTCATTACAGTCTATCAAAAGTCCACTGCTAAACATAGGCCTCTCCCATAGAGTGATATTTGTCATAATTGCTACGCTTAGCAACTGCAGTTTTATTATTTAGAATTGTTAATAGAAAGATGCTGATGCCCATCTCATGTTTGATTTCCCTCTGTGGTATTTTACGACACCTACGGGAGGGATGACATGGGATAGCATATTCTGTTACACCGCCACTAGACAGCGGACACTGTTTTTATTCTATAATTAATTATTATTCTATATTATATTCTATATTGAAAATTAAAAAAATGAAAGGTCAAATGGCTATGTAATAAGTATAATACAGTACTGATTGTAAAGTCCAAGACAATGGTTGAACATTAGATGAGATGAGAGAATGCGTCGACGCGCGTCGTTGGCTCCTTGGTAACGCGCTATATATAATTGTACCATATGATTGTACCTACTATGTCTTTGTGCGTATACTATTTTCTGTTTTACACGAGTATAATGGTGCATTTATCGTCCATATATTACTATACCGTCCGCGGACGTGATCGCGGTCAGTCAAATTTTAATAATTTTTCTACATACTTATTAAGCTTTGGATATCGATTTAGTTTTCTAAGGCACCTTTCACTACACAGTTAATAGGTACCTAATTATTCATTGATCCGGCCTATGAGGTTCTCAACTCGACTGGAATCAGGCTCTGGCTCGTGCATCCTTCCCTACCGCACATAATAATGTATATAGTGTTCTCTGTCATGCTTTACTTTAAAATAAAATTATTGAAACGTTAAATCGATTTGTAAAGTCAACCATATACCATTTAGTAAAGTTGCAGCCTATTTACGGCTCACTGCTGAGCACAGGCCTCCTCTCATTTCTGAGAGGGTTTTAAGGCAAGGAAATGTCCGCCGCGCTGCCCCAATGCGTGTTGGCGAACTTCACATGTCTTCGAAATTTTTTTTCTTATTTCTCAGATATGCAGGTTTCCTCACGATGTTTTCTTTCACCGTTGAGCACGTGGTAAATCAGCACTTAAAATTGCAATTAACAATTTCATTGGTGCCGGCGGGGATCGAACCCGGGTTTCTCGAGCACTGTGAAGCTTACAGCAAGCGCTAACCATCTGAGCTACCACGGCTATATACCATATATATACTATATACCATATGTACTTTTGTAGGAAAAAGAATGAGGGTAAATTACTGTATCAGTTTACCTGTTTACACCTTGTAGACAGGTATTGTTGCATGGAAAAAAGTAGTCAACCATCTTGTGGCATTTTCCATATATTGTTTTTTTTCGGTTGAGAATTTTATCAAGGAAAAGAATAACCGTAACCAGTAAAAAAATTTTGATAATTTTTAATTAAAAATAGCCTTACCAAAATAGGTTGTCAGTCACCCCGATTTCTATATATTTATATATTTTATTATAAAAAAAAAAAGATTTCATCAAGGAAAAGAATGAGGGGGTATTTTTTTAAGCCGGATCCTCTACTATTAAAAAAGGTTAAATAATTAAACGTTAAAAGTAATGTCACCGTTTTTAGGATGGGACCATAGAATTATAATTCTATGGACAGGACATTATTTATGTTACAAACATACGTACTTTGTGGCATATCTATACAATAAATGTTTCATTCCTTTAATATTACTTTTGGATTTAGGTACTATAAAGAAATGTCACTTTCTTACATTCTTCTGCAACAGCCAGTAGTAACCCACGACAGGACCTTTTTTAAAGTGTGCTAACTGGAATGCCTGACTGACAAGATTTGCTAATACTCGCCACGCTACGCTGGGCAGACTGGCTAGCGCAGAACCGGTACCATGGTGATGCTGCTACTATCACCAGTCTATAGGATTTTTCGACACTGGTTGGTCCTCAGAGCTTATTAACTGGATGCACCCTTACAAACTAATTATGTGTAGTGTCGTGTAACCCCCACGACAATATACTCGTATATTATATAGTATTAAGGTACAATACATCTCCTTCTCATTGACACCTTTCCAAACATAACATATGTGGATATATTGGGTCACATACATGTACAATACAATCACAAAAGGGTACAATCACATAATAGAGTATTGGGTTCAGGGAAGAAAGTGTGGCCGCGTCCTAAAAATAAGTCGATGAAATGAAATGAAACGAAAACTCTGTATTTTTCGCGGTAATAAATTAAAACTAATTACATTTGTCAAGTCACAATATGTATTTTAATCTTCTACCGTATCAAAATTAACCACACTATCAAAATGAACTACTACAGTATCAAACTGAAGTTCCTCGGTTCGGAAATAAAACGGCGAAATAAACTCTTTTTAGTTACCATTTTAGGCGAAATAACTGACCTCAATAAGACTCAGGAGGTTATTTACATTCTGTTTAAACATGAATAACCAAAATAAAAGCAAGTCGTAAAATTAAAAATTTTATACAACCGACTTCAATATAAATAAAATTAGAACATCATCATATATTCAAAGTCTATTAAATACACATTATTAAGGAAGACTCAAAAACTACTGGTCAGATCTTGATCAAATTTATATGGGACCACATTATATAGAACCACAAGCTTTCAAATAAGAAAAAGAATCACCTAAATCGGTTCACCTAGAAAAAAGTTCTAAAGTAACACACATAAAAAAAATACAATCGAATTCGAGTTCGAGAACCTCCTCCTTTACAACGTACCGATTCAAAGCCCCAGCCGACGACCTTCAAACTTTGTCCATCAGGGATGTGGGTGCCTTGCGGCGGCAGGAACAGCACGTTGATGGTGTCGGAGATGCCGAGCGGAGCCTCCAGCACAGCGATAGCGATGTCGGCGGTGCGTGGACTTTGCTGGTAGTCAGGGTGCTTAATCACGTCGCGGATATTTACAACCGTTCCACCGGACATGATGTTTGTGGAGCCAGCGCGAACTTGCATGTTCGACAGGACCGCGCCGCTGAATAAAAATATTGAACTTTTATTACGAATAATAATATTAAAAAAGTTTTCTAGGAATTATGAATCTCTCTTTGTGTAGCTACATACACGTCTAATTACGGGAGTAGCTTAATAATTCGAAAGTTTGAAGAACTACTTTAGAGAAAATTTTAAAGAAATAAATTATTAACTTTGTCCTCAATATATTTACGAAAATTTAATGTATGTACACAAAAACAAAAATAGTTTTATTAAAAATAGTAACCTACATTCTGTAAACACTAGGAACAAGTACAAGTTAGTTATACCAGATACTAGACTCCAAGAAGTCAGTAATTCCTTCATAGGGCAATGTATACCTACGCTTCAACAAAGTTCCAGAAAATATACAGACAATATACAGGCTGAAAATATTGAATAATCAAAAACTGATTAGTATGGGAGAGCAAATGATTGATAAAAACCCTGGGAATGAGGTGATCGCTACCATGCTGTCTAAATGTTTTCATAACAATTGTATAAATATTATATTGTAAAATAAGCTTTTAAAAACAAGTCCCGCTGGGTTTCTTGCTGGTTCTTCCCAGGACAGAGATTTGTTGCAAACCAGTGGTAAATGTAAACAAAGCGGCCAAGTGCGAGTCGGACTCGCCCATGAAGGGCTCCGTAGCAGCAAGTAAAATAATTTACGATTTATCTCTCGTCCAAACCAAATTTCGGTGGAAGTTTACATAGTGTTGTACATCATATTTTTTTTTAGTTTTATCATTCTCTTATTTTAGAAGTTACAGGGGGGGAGGGTACACACGTTTTACCACTTTGGAAGTATCTCTCGCACAAACTACTCAGTTTAGAAAAAAATGATATAGGAAACCTCAATATCACTTTTGAAGACCTATCCATAGTCTGGGTTTGATCAAAAAATTTTTTTTTCAGTTTCACTACTAAGTATGGGGAACCCCCAAAATTTATTGTTTTTTTTTTCTATTTTTGTGTGAAAATCTTAATGCGGCTCACAGAATACATCTCCTTACCAAGTTTCAACAGCATAGTTCTTATAGTTTCGGAAAAAATGGCTGTGACATACGGACGGACAGACAGACAGACAGACAGACAGACATGACAAATCCATAAAAGTTCCGTTTTTTGCCATTTGGCTACGGAACCCTAAAAATTACTTTCAATAAGAATTACATGTCACCTATATTGAATAAAAATGATTCTATTCTATTCTATTTATAGAAAAAAAAAACACGTGTACAGTATGCAGTTCACACGCGGTAGAAGTGACACCTTTTTTTTTATAGGATCGGGTGACAAACGAGCACACAGTCTACCTGATGGTAAGTGGTTACTGTGACCCATAGACATCTACATCTATCCTCAATAAAGACTCAAGATGCAGATGCGTTGTCACCTGTGAGGACTAAGATGGAATGCCTCTTTACCAGTAAAAAGGGTCTCCGGTTCTCTACACTCACCATACGAAAAACAGCAGTAACCTGCTATTTTACACATGTATTCTGTGAGAGTGTGGTCCTTCCCCGCTCGAGCCGACCCATTCGTGATACAACTATACCAGTAATATAGCTGCAGCATGGCTGTACCACGTAAAAAAGGATTGAGGATGAATGTTTTAGATTTATAAATGGACCCGGTAGGTGGCGCTGTTGTCGAGATTCAGATATCACTCTTGCGAGGGCGGGGCGGATCGCTAGTATTAAATAAATCATTTGGCAGTAATTGGAAGGAAAGACTTTAGAAATGAGTTGGGGGGTGACTCTAACTTTAGGCCTAGTCAGTTTGAATAGCCTATCATGTGGAGGATGTCAAGATTGAATAGGGGCAAAAAGTTCTTATTACACTCCTAGGGGGTCAAAATGGCCAAAAACCAATAAAATTAAAATTCTTATTTCGGCTATAACGCCGCCTCCTTCGGAGGTTCTTACACATTAGTTAGAAAATCAGGTGGACTGTGTGCTAGTTTGTAACCCTATCCTATAAAAAAACACACATAAAAATTTATCAAAATTAGTCCAGTCATTTTCGAGTTATGCGGGACTAACGAACACCAAATGTATTTATGTATAGAGATGCTAATTTTCAATCAATTTAAGATAAATGTTTAATTTTATTTCTATAAATGCTATATCTAATCCTTATTTTTAGACATGTAGAGCCTAAATTTTAGTGTATTAATCTTTAAAAAAATATTTTCCTTTGAGTAAAATACTTTTTGATAGTGCCATCTATTTCATTCTATATGTAAAGTCATTTTATCGAACAAAACTTGATTGACTCTCAAGATGGTCTAAACACGACTAATTTAATATCTCTCTCATTCTCTCACAGGCTAAATCCTATAGATATATTTATTTTATTTTTATTTATTTTTTTTTTTTTTTAATATACGTTACCCCCACACTAGGATTTTCTCCTGTGTCGTGGAGGCAGTTTACAAACATAAATTGCACAAGGACAAACATCCAGACCCGGAACAATTATTTGTAGGCCATACAAATACTTGTTCCGTGCGGGAATCGAACCCGCGGCCCCCAGCGCAACAACTGATTGCTAAGCCACTGCGCCACGGAGCCATATATATATATATTATATATATATATATGTCCGTCTCTTTTTAGTGTTTCTTTTTCGTTTTATCGAGTTTCAAATTACAACGATTTTAAAATTCTAAAGAAGTTTTTACTTCAAAAACGTTCAACTATCGGAAGGTTTATAAAGTAAAACGAGAATTAACTTACAGGTAGCAAAAAGACGAAGTGAGGACATGCCAGGACGAGATGAGAGAGCCCACGCAGCGTTGAACTCGGATACCTGACGCCGGGAAGTGATACTCCAACGCCACGATATACGGGAACTCCTCGATGGTAATGGGGGTTCCGTCGGCGATCCTGCTTTCTGGCGCTGATGTCACTGATAGAACGAAATGTTAATATTTTTTTAATTTGTTCTACTCTATTTTTTGAGTCATGGTTATTTATTCCGTGGTTATGGTAGCTTCGAGATAGGTTAATCACCTTTAATTACTTTTCTTATTGCTGAGAAAGTTATTATATATTTCTATGCCAGTAAGACATGTGAATGATCTGAAATCTATACAAATAAATAAAATTGGAGTGTCTGTTTGTAATGTCAAAATTACAGCTTTTTACTAAATGCATATGAAAGTATATACGGTACTAATAAAAAAATACAATTTTTAAAGTTTTTGTCTATCTGTCTGTCTGTCTGTCTGTTTGTTCCGGCTAATCTCCGAAACGGCTGGACCGATTTTGACGGAATTTTGACTGGCAGATAGCTGATATCACAAGGTACTCCTTGGTACTACTAAGGCTACTTTTATTTCAGAAAAAGAATTAGGGTTCCACGCAAAAAAATTAAAACCCCCAAATAACACGCGGGCGAAGTCGCGGTGAACAGCTAGTAAATAAAAAAAAGCACAAATTGCAGAAACGAGTCAACCATGCTGCCCTAATGTAAGCTGGTCTTCATTAAATATTTTTATTTCACAAACAATTTGTCTTATGCCTTCACCACTGAGGGTTTGTTCCCCAATCCCCGCGGCAAGTTATGAGCACGTGGTGTAATTGGTAATAGCACTTAACATTACAATTAATAATTTTAGTGGTAGACACGAGGAAGTCGATAGATGCAGGTGATGCTGATCGTGTTTTATGGCAATCCTTGGGGGGTTCTATGTTCAGCAGTGGACTTCAGTGGTACTGTAATGGTAAGGAAAGTGTATATGTGTGTATGTGTGAGTGAGTGTGAATAGCCTGCCAGACATGGCACTGCACTGACAAACTGAACTGTCACATATTATTTTTTAGGATTCTTTGTCTTTGTTTTAAAAGTAAGGGCGACAAGCTAGCACACAGTCTACCAGTATGGTAAGTGCATGCATAGGCATTTGTTCTAGATTAAAATTCAAAATGCAATTACTTTGTCACCCAAGAGGGCTAAGATGAAATACTTCTTTACCAGTAATAAATAATAATTAAAAAAAAAAAAACTAAAAAAGCACGCTTTTGTAGATAACCTTTTTTACAATAAAACATTCATTTTATTGTAAAAAAGAGCGTGACTTTTGACGATTGACGCAAAACCCAAGCTGGATTATGATGCTTTTTACGCTGGTATTCTGTGAGAGCGTGGTCTACCCATACATGCTGCAGCCATAATACGTAAGTCTATTCTTAGAACTCTATTGGCCAGAGTCTATCCCTGAGTTTATTCCTTTGTTCTGCTCCTCCGTAACATTGCGTTATATTTTAGTGTTTGCATTTAATAATTAACAATTACTTACCAGCACAGACGAGGATCGATAAGGCACACAAAGTCCTCAGTATCATTTTTTTTGCTTCTTACTTGCCGGCTAAAAAAAAAACAATCCTTTTTCGAGGAATGCCCTATAAATACAATGTGATTATTTTTATCTACCTTTTTAATTATTGCTTAGTAATGTTAATGTACAGAGTGTTCCTTTTCCATTTTTTATTGCAAATAGTTGAAGAGGAGCTAAGTCGTTGTTTTAAGTGAAGATAGAGAATAAACAGTGTTTTCAATTTTAAAATGTACCTACGAGTTTTTGTGTTAAATCTATAAATATAATTAATTAAAAAAAAATACAACGCTAATTCCACTTTGAGTACAGATCTTTTTTTCAGCAAAGTCCACTAAATAGTCAGAAGATGCAGGGCAAGAACTCGTTCTTGGCTTCTTGGTGTTCCATCGGGAAACATCATCTCACTTTAAAATTGTGTTTAACATTGTTGACAGAAATTCCACCTTGGTGGTATCATGACCTTCCATAAAAACATTTTTCTAATCGATTGAAACGTGCTAAAGCTGCTGCTATAATTATTTCCGTGACAAGAAACCAGTAGTTTGATTTTTGCAGGTAAGTATCACTGCCCATGAATAAAATCAACACCAGGGGTATTGCAGGTGCGTTGCCGGCCTTATCCGCCGGTCCGAAAAATCGATGGGGGTCAGGGGCGTAGCTACCGCCGTATCAGCCGTATCAATGATACGGGGCCCCCGGGCTACAGGGGCCCCAAACGTGTGTGAGCAAAAATTCTAAGGACTTCTATGGGACAGGAAAGGCTATCACTATTGTCTATAGAAGTAAAGAATTTAAAAAAACTGAAATCGTCTTCAGCTATGAATGCAGCCGAATCTTCTTCAGCTGTGTTCGCCGAACAAAAGGCACGAAAAGTGTATATTTGATTTGAATTGTTTGGCTAGCTTAGTTCCTAGGAGTATTAATTGTAAGTAATAACTCAAAAACCCGTGTAGTGGCACGGGTGCAGTGGAGAAAACTCACTACCCTATATCTTCCCGTGGGTGGCGTAAAAGGCGACAGAGGGAAACTGAGGCAGAGGATGGGCAGCAGCATCTTTCTGATAACAGAAAAACAACAATAAAAATACTGCGGTTGCCAACCCGCTCGCCAAGCGTGGCAACTATGGCAATATACCCCTCATGAAAGTAACGAAGAGATGGCCCCCAGTCCCCGGCGGCCCCGCTATTACTGGCTACGGTGGCGACCATGGTAACGGCGGGGCAGGAGGTGCTAAGAATCTCCGGTGGAGGTTCTGTTGCCACCTACGCCGACTTGACCTGGCAACTTATAACGCACGCTCCCTGAGGACTGACGAGAAGATTGTGGAGCTGAAAGAAGAGATAGACCAGTTGCGCTGGAATGTCATAGGTCCGAAGAGAGGTGGAGGACACGGTAATCCTCTAATCCGGCAATTTGTTCTATCACCAGGAGGGCGACCATCTGTCCCAAGGAGGTGTCGGATTTATCGTCCACAAGTCTCTTGTTAAAAACGTTGTAAAGATTGGGAGTGTGTCGACGAGAGTTGCGTACCTTATACTCAGAATCACCAAACGGTATTCGCTGAAGGTCATAAAGGTTTACGCACCAACCTCGGAACACCCCGATGAGGAGGTGGAGGACATGTATGATGATATCTCTAAAGCCATGCATTCGTCCAAAACCTACTATACGGTATTAATGGGAGACTTCAACGCAAAACTAGGCACAAGAGAGAACGGTGAGCTGAAAGTAGGGAATTTCCGGAATAGGGCAACGGACCCCAAGGGGCCAGCAGCTGGCCGACTTCATGGTGAAAGAGGGACTCTTTATGATGAACTCTTTCGTCCAGAAGCAGCCCCACAGGAAGTGGACCTGGTCTTACCCCGACGGTTCGACAAAAAATGAGATTGACTTCATTATGACGACCAGACGACAACTGTTAAGTGACTGAAAGCGGTAGCGATCGCCGAATGGTGAGAGGCACACTGAACCTAACCGTTGAGTTGGAGAGGTCACGTCTAATGAAGTCAACGCTTCGTCCCTCGTGCTCTAATCCAAAGTCCCGCAACCTTTCAGTTCGAGCTACGAAACAGTTTTCAGTGCCTAGAAGATTGCAATGCAGTGGACGATATGAATGACAAGCTCGTGGAAACTGTCCATGCGGTCGGAGCTAAGTTTTGCAAGATCCGCCGCAGAAGAACACAAAAAATCTCCGATTACACTCTTGATCTCATGGCTGTTAGACGGGATATGAAGCTGCAGTCTTCAGTAGATTTGACAGCATACAGGCAACTGATCAGACAGATATCCAAATGCATGCGGTGGGACTTACGCAACGTTAATACTGCTCATATTAAAGAAGCGGGTGGAACCAGGACACAAAAGTCTTTGCTAGAGATCTGTCTGCCAGAAAGAGCCAACTGTCGAAGCTGAAGACCGAGTGTGGCAGCTTCGTTTCCGGGAAACCTGAGATTATGAGTGAGATTGAGAGGTTCTATGGATAGCTGTACATATCATCCTTGGAGCCACACGTAAGTGTGAGTAACGATCCAAGAGCGAGTTTTATCCGACACTATTCCGATCATATACCGGACGTCAGTCTGAGCGAGATTAGAATGGCTCTCCAGCACCTTAAAAAAGGCAAGGCCCCAGGCGAGGATGGAATTACAGCGGAGCTTCTGAAAGCGGGTGGAAAAACGGTACTTGAAGTCCTCCATGGTGGCATTACACCGGAGGCGTGGAGCAGAAGTGCGGTGGTCTTGTTCTTCAAGAAAGGTGACAACGCTCTCTTGAAGAACTACAGACCGATTTCCTTTCTGAGCCGCGTCTACGTTCTGTTTTCGAGAGTCATTATGAATCGTCTCGCGCGCAGACTTGACGACTTCCAGCCTCCCGAACAAGCTGGTTTCCGAAAAGGCTTTAGCACCATAGACCACATACACACCCTTCGGCAAATTGTACAGAAATCCTAGGAGTACAATTTGCCACTATGTCTGGCGTATGTGGACTATGAGAAAGCCTTTGATTACGTCGAAATTTGGGCGGTGCTGCAGTCCCTTCAGCGATGCCAAGTTGACTGTCGGTATATCGAAGTGCTGAAGTGCTTGTACAGTAGGGCTACGATGGCTATCCGAGTACAGAACCAGAGTACGAAACCTATCCAATTGCAGAGAGGTGTAAGACAGGGTGACGTTATATCCCCGGAACTCTTCACCGCTGCATTGGAAGACGTTTTCAAGCTTCTGGACTGGAAAGTATACGGTATTAACATCAATGACGAGTACATCACTCACCTTTGATTTGCCGACGATATAGTCCTTATGGCAGAATCGCTGGAGGACCTAAGCACTATGCTTAATGACCTCAATAGTGTTTACCAACGGATAGGTCTTAAGATGAAGGACAAAACAAAGATCATGTTTAATGTCCATGTCACACCTATGCCGGTATTTGTTGGGAGCACTAAGCTCGAAATTGTTGACGAGTATGTTTACCTGGGACAAATAGTCCGACTAGGTAAGTCCAAATTCGACTGAGAGGTCAATCGACGGATTCAACTCGGCTGGGCAGCGTTTGGGAAATTACGGCACATCTTCTCGTCAGGTATACCTCAAAACTTGGAAACGAGACTGTACAACCAGTGCGTGTTGCCATTGATGGCCTATGGTTCTGTGACGTGGTCCTTCACTGCTGGCCGGATGAGGAAGCTCAAGGTCGCTCAGTGAGCTATGGAGAGGGCTCGGAGTTTCTCTGCGTGATAAACTTAGAAATGAGGATATCTGCAGTAGAACCAGAGTGATCGACATAGCCCAACGGATTAGTAAGCTGAATTGGCAATGGGCCGGCCATATTTTATTTATTTATTTATTTATTTATTTTTATTTTTTATTTTGTTCCTTTTATGAAATCTTTACTCTTCATCGGGGCCCCCCAACAAATTTTGATACAGGGCCCATCTAAGGCACGCTACGCCACTGATGGGGGTAGTCGATTTTTTTTATAGAATAGGATGACAAACGAATACACAGTCCACCTGATAGTAAGTGGTTGCTGTGACCCATAGACATCTACATTTATCCTCAATAAAGAATCAAAATGCAGATGCGTTGTCACCCGTGAGGACTAAGATGGAATGCCTCTTTACCAGTAAAATGGGTCTCTGGTTCTCTACACTCACCATACGAAACAGGAGTATCAAGCTGCCATTTTACGCTGGTATTCTGTGAGAGCGTGGTCCTTCCCCGGTCGGGCCGACCCATTTTGCTACAACTATACTACTAATATAGCTGCAGCATGACTCTACTACGTAAATACGATTTCGAAGGCGAATGAGATAGAAAACTACTGGTATATCGCACAGTAGTGGACGGACAAGCATCCAGATGGTATCACGAATTTTATAATATATAATTTGTATTGATCTGCATATCCCTAATAGGTAGGTTAATGCTTGATAACATCATTACCATGCTGTGACATCTAATGAATGTACTCATCCGTATGATAGAAGAAACACAATTATAGATCTCGAATTTTAAAAGATATCGCTGTCATCAGATTTCGTATCTGAATTAACTTCAATGTCCACGTACTCTAATTGCACTCCAATAAAGCATTAAGTTTTTCATCCACATTAACGTATAATTCCCGAAAATGTCCCCAAAAACTCTGTTGATTTAAAAATGATCTGTAATTTTCTTGTTTGCTACATCGACTTCCAATTTGTGTGACACAAGGCCATTTAGTTAGGATCTAAGGAAAATTCCCAGACGCGGTGCTCAGAGCTTACCGTTACCGTTGCAGCCTATTAAAGTCCACCGTTGAATATAGGCCTCCCCATAGATTGCCTCATAAGGCGGATATTTGCAATAGTTGCCACGCTTAGTAAGCGGGTTGGGAACCGCAGTTTATTTTTATTTTAGTCGTTTAAGAAGACGCTGCTGCCTATCTCCAGATTTGTTTCCCGCTGTCGTCTCTTAGGAAACCCACGGGATAATATTCTTAATATCTTAAACCACCACTACTCGACGCTTATATCTATTACAATTACAGGCCATGGGCATCATCGTTTATTATTAAGTAGTAAGTTTGTTGGTCACTATCATCTAAAAAAAAAGAAATGCGCCAAAGCAGCTGGATCCTGAGCCACCTTCATTAATCACCAAGCCTTTGTTTGAATGGATGGATTAATTAAAAAATTAATAAAAAGTAATCGTTTTGTTATAACTCATCATGTATCAAATGAGCGCTCTTACAAATAGATAAATGCAAACGTAATCTCCCACGTACATGCTATTATCAGGCATATCGTGTGCTGTTAATTGATTAATAATGCGTCTTAAGCCTTGTTAGCTTTAAGTTAACTAATCTAGTTTTTATTATTTATGTAACAAGATAAACTTTTAATTAAAAAAAAAACTGGCCTAGTGCGTGTCGTCCACGCATAATGTAGAGGTACAGGATCTGTAGTTGCCCGTCACAATAGGTGGGCTTTCTTAATAATGAGCATAATAAGTGAGTTCACAGTTTGACGACGTAACGGCTAAAATGGGCCTAAATAGGAAGATGGTAGCTGAAGGATTTATTTTCAAGTCGGACTTGAAAGTGGTATTCAAAAAAGATTAAAAAACTTTTCGATTTTGAAAATAATACAATTTACATCAAATCATTTACATGTCCGTACAAAGATGGTGACACAATACACACAAACACTCGCGCCTGTCACCCAGAGGGGTAGGCAGAGACTACGGACTTCTATTTGGCGCGATCCTGACACACCTCTCTCGCCTCCTTTACATCCATATATCTACGCATACACGGTCGTCGGTTAAGGGTACTCCTAATCTGGCCCATTTTCATTGTATCGCCAATTTGGTCGAGAAACCTTCGTCCAGGGCGTCCCTTCCCGACCCTGCCGTTCACTTTTGCAACATAAATTTGCTTTGTCACTATTTCCTCGTTCCATCTTTCTACATGACCAAAGCACCGAAGCATTCCTTTCTTAATCCTGGTCTTCTTGCAAACCACACTACAAAGATGGTCATAGTTGATTACCTATATGTATAGTACCGGTAGTGAAACTAAGATATATACGATCGTAATGAACATTCCCTTAAACCACCGCTGCTGCTCTAAATTATTCTGAGGGTCGTCAGCGTAAACCAAGAGTATGAATACTTTGAATGAGGCCTACTACTACAATGACTAGCAACAAAAAAGCGAAAGTAGTAAGTAATTAAGAAAGATCCTCCCTGCCTATCCCACAAATGAAAAAGTAAAACTATAGTAGTAATAAATATAGGTCGTTTTCTTCATAAAATGTTTATTTCTTACAGTTAACAATAACATTACAAAGTTATAATGCTGACAAAATTTTAGGTCATTTTCTATAGAGTTGCAACGAAATTTTTACTAATCTAAGTGCATTTTATAAGTTGGTCGACTATTACTCGTTAATTTGTTAATTCTACATAGCTCTGATAGTTTTCCTTTCAACTTCATTATATATACTACTATTGTGTACTTTATACTATAGCACTTTTGGGAAATTCAGAAAATAAAAAGTACACATTTATTTTTAGTCTTTATGTATTTTCCACTCTTCGCTTTGGCCATCAATGATCTATTAAATATACCTTTAAAATAATTATAGGAATCTGAGCAATTTAGATTCATATTAAAATAAATTAACAATTCATTTTTAATTAAATTCTCTATTTCTTTCTTGTTTCCATTTTATATTTATATTTTGTATGCCTACTGGCGGGACATAGAGAACCAACCTAATATTTATTATGTACATCGAGATCTGTAAACTAACCTATGTTCACAAAATAAACAGATTTGATTTGATTTGATTTGATATATTCGTGACGGAAAATAATCTTTCCGTAAAACTTACTTGCTCCAGATTTCCCGACCCAGTTAATATAAAAGTTTTGTGCGCGACAGTTGAATTAGGGATAAAAATATAGTATTTTTCGTACTATATTATTTTTCTATAATATATAGTACAATTGACTGAAATATAGTACTATACTATATATTCTGGGACGGGTGGCAACCCTACACATGACAAATCAAATACCACTTTAAAGCTAAATATTTCGCAAACGGACCCCTGAATCGAAAAGATGTTGTTCCATACCCCCAATGTTTTCGAAATATCTATGCAACGATACCCCACACGATGGAATAGACGGGTAAAAAAAAAACATCCTCCATTTACCTGTATAGAATGTACCCAAAATAAAAATGTTTTTTATGATTTTATTTCAGTTTTGTAGACGTGATTAATAGCTATAACTATGCAAAATTATAGCACATAGGTTCTCGGAGTAAAACTGCGAACGGATGGAGTTCCTTGTTTTTAAATTTCTTACTTTTTGCATGCCGAGCGCAAAGCGCGTGGGTATTTAGCTCTATAAAGATAGCAGTGAAAAGTCAGCAGAAACATAAAAATTGTATCCAGGAATTTGTAGCTAATTTGTTGCTAATTACTTACCAAAATCGCGATTTTGTTGCTCCAACCGGTTTTGAGTAAATTGAATTACTGCTATCTTTACGTTAAGATAGCAGTAAAAAGTTTAAATCAACCCCGCCGTAACGGATAAAACGGGATAATTTGTTGCTAATTAGTTGCTGACATATAATGCAAAAAATTATAACAAAAAAATTAAAAAAAATCTAAAATTAAAAAAAAAATCAAAAATTAATAAAAATCAATTTATGTTTTGATACTGATTCTGAAGTTCCAAATTAATGAAAATTTTGCTGCTAATGAATAAATAGAGCAATAACTCCCAGACAGCCTACAACAACATAAAATCGGTCGAAAAGCTGTATCAAGTAATAAGTTACAAATAAATGTGTGCATGCTGCCTATACGGGAGATTCAAATACAGAACAACAGATATATTATTGCTGTTCAGTTATGAAAGCATAAAGAACCAAGTATTAAGTTAGTAATTATTTGTGTACAAGTTATATTTTTATGAAAATTTTAGAGAAAAATATATTAGATATTTTGTTGCTAGCCAGTA
This sequence comes from Parnassius mnemosyne, assembly GCA_963668995.1. NCBI lineage: Eukaryota > Metazoa > Arthropoda > Insecta > Lepidoptera > Papilionidae > Parnassius > Parnassius mnemosyne. The sequence goes on along the minus strand of CAVLGL010000092.1, from coordinate 11,519,057 downwards.
ATTGAAGCAGCAAGTCATAAAGAGCCAGCAACAAAATAAAATAGATAGATAAGCTGCACCAAGTAATAAGTTAATAATTATTTGTGAACATGCAATATTTACATTAAAATTTTGGAAAAAGAGGTAACAGATATTTTGTTGCTGGTCAGTAACGGAAGCAGCAACTCATAAAGAGCCAGCAACAAAATAAAATAAATCGATAAGTTGCACAATGTTATAAGTTAGTAATTAATTGTGTACATGCTAATGAAAATTTTAGGAAAAAAGTTTCCAGATATTTTATTGCTGGTCATTTACGGAAGCAGCAACTCGTATAGAGCCAGCAACAAAATAAAATTGATCGATAGGCTGCACCAACTAATAAGTTAATAATTATTTGTGTACATGCTATATTTACATGAAAATTACAGGAAAAAAAGATAGTAGATATTATGTTGCTGGTCAGTAACGGAAGCAGCAACTCATAAAGAGCCAGCAACAAAATAAAATAAATCAATAAGTTGCACCACGTTATAATTTAGTAATTAATTGTGTACATGCTATATTTTTATGAAAATTTTAGGAAAAGGGTAGCAGATATTTTGTTGCTGGTCAGTTCTAGAAGCAGCAAGTCATAAAGAGCAAGCAACAAAATAAAATCGATCGATAAGCTGCACCAAGTAATAAGTTAATAATTATTTGTTTACGAGCTATATTTACATGAAAATTATAGGAAAAAAGATAGTAGATATTTTGTTGCTGGTCAGTGACGGAAGCAGCAACTCATCTAGAGCTAGCAACAAAATAAAATAGATCCGAGAAGTTGCGTCACGTTATTAGTTAGTTATTATTTGTGTACATGCTATTTTTCTATGAAAATTTTAGAAAAAAAATGAAGCAGTATTTTGTTGCTGGTCAGTAACGGAAGCAGGAACTCATCTAGAGCTAGCAACAAAATAAAATAGATCCGAGAAGTTGCAACACGTTATTAGTTAGTTATTATTTGTGTACATGCTATTTATCTATGAAAATTTTAGAAAAAAAATGTAGCAGATATTTTGTTGCTGGTCAGTAACGGAAGCAGGAACTCATAAAGAGCCAGCAACAAAATAAAATAGATCTCCAAGTTGCATTACGTTATTAGTTAGAAATTATTTATGTACATGCTATATTTTAATGAAAATTTTAGTAGATAGTAGATAGTTGCTGGTTCTTAATGAGTTGTTGCTCCTTTTACTGACCAGCAATAAAATATCTACCATCTTTTTTCCTATAATTTTCATGTAAATATAGCTTGTACACAAATAATAATTAACTTAATAGTTGGCACAGCCTATCGATCAAATTTATTTTGTAGCTGGCTCTATACGAGTTGCTGTTTCCGTAACTGACCAGCAACAAAATATCTGCTATATATTTCCCTAAAATTTTTCACAAAAATATACCTTGTAAACAAATAATTTCTAACTAATAACATGGTGCAACTTATCAAACTATTTTATTTTTTGCTGGCTCTTTATGACTTGCTGCTTCCATTACTGGCTAGCAACAATATATCTGCTATATTTTTCTTAAAATTTTCATAAAATATAACTTGTAAACAAATAATTACTAATTTAATTCTTGGTGCAGCTTATTGATCGATTTTACTTTGTTGCTGGTTCTTTGTGACATACTGCTTCCGTTACTGACCAACAACAAAATATCTGCTATATTTTCTTTCTAAAATTTTCATGATATAGCTTGTACACATATAATTATTAACTTATTACTTGGTGCAGCTAATGGATCTATTTTATTTTGTTGCTGGCTCTTTATGTTTTCATAACTGAACAGTAACAATATATCTGTTGTTCTGTTTTGGAATCTCCCGTATAGACAGCATGTATTTATTTGTAACTTATTACTTGATACAGCTTTTTGACCGATTTTATGTTGTTGTAGGCTGTCTAGGAGTTATTAACCTATTTATTAATTAGTAGCAAAATTTTTATTAATTTGGAACTTCAAAATCAGTATCAAAACATAAATGGATTTTTATCAATTTTTGATGTTTTTTTTTAATTTTAGATTTTTTTAATTTTCATTTTTTTTATATTTTTTTGCATTATATGTCAGCAACTAATTAGCAACAAATTATCCCGTTTTATCCGGTACGACGGGTTTGATTTAAAGTTTTTACTGCTATCTTAATGTAAAGATAGCAGTAATTCAATTTACTCAAAACCGGTTGGAGCAACAAAATCGCGATTTTGGTAAGTAATTAGCAACAAATTAGCTACAAATTCCTGGATACAATTTTTATGTTTCTGCTGACTTTTCACTGCTATCTTTATAGAGATTGGGTATTTGCATGACGAGTGCAAAGCGCGTGGGTATGTTCTCCTAGCGCCATCGATCACTAATAAAAAAATTAGTGATCGATGACTAGCGCTTAAAAATCAAGATTCCAACGTTTTGTCGCATGAAATCGTATCCAGCAATCATATTATACATATAAATGATATAAAAAGCACATTTTTAGAAAGATAAATGATTGTTGAACTTATAAATATTTTTTTTAAATCGATTAATTGCTATTTATAAATAAAAAAAGGTTTTAGTGGCTTATGGTGTGGATTTATCATGCAACTACACTAGAGTTTCGGAAGACCATGGGCTTGTTGTTATCATTCCTACGAACTAGAATTCTGCCGCCCTGGAACCATATATATTTATAAGTATCCTTTAGTTTTAGCTTCGCTTGCCACAGAAGGGTTTTATTAGCACTGGATAGGGCACGTCGTATCATAACTTTTGATCTTGCTGCGATAGGATCAGGACAGGAAATGATGTCTTCTGCAAGTGTAGTTCCTTTTCTTGTTGCTCGTATCCACAAGTCCACTTGTTCTTCCTGTTTTAAAGTTACCTGAATTACGCCCTCCTTTCCATTTTTCCCCTTCAATCTTTTGACTGCTGTTATATCTCTTTTATCAACATTTATCGTCGTAGCCAATATATTCAATATAATTTCCGTGTTTTCGTCTTTCATTTCGGGCACTCCTGCTACTTCAAATGTATTATTAAGCTGTTTTTGCTCAAGGTTTCAGATGTATTGTTCCATAGCGTCGATTTTTAGTTCTAGATGTTTATTTTGGTTCATTAAATATGTGTTGTTGTTTTCCAGTTCTTTAATTTTTTCGGTAATCATTGCTAAAGTATCCATTATTACATCCATTTTTTGACAGCAAGAGCTGATCGCTTCGTTAACTGAACCTATTTATTTCTTTACTGCTTTTTTGACCTCGTATGATATGTCATTTAGTAACTTTTTCATTGCGCTGGATCCGCTGTCATTTCCCTGTGTTCTACTAGTTCTTTTTCATTTTCCTCTTCCTCTTATTCTATTATAGCAAATGACTTGTGTCTTGGGGATTCGCGGTGACAATCTTCGCAGGTCCATTCCAGATTTTCAGTGCTGCGCAGTGCCGCTAATTGCTTAGATGTTAGGCCGGTGCAGGCCTGGTTAGCATGCACAGTTTTTGAGCATTTATTGCATTCAAGAATAGCGGATTTCTTGGCTATTGGTTTGTCACAGTGGTCACATTTAAACATTTTTGCGTTGTTTTTTATTATAATTTTAAACTGGGGGTAGAAATAACAACTTTGAAAATATAAACACAAATCAGCTGTTTCGTACAACGTCGCGAGCGAGACTGTTTTTAGTTGACGTTTTTTATACTGCAATATTCTCAACTACACTAGTCACCAGAGATATTCAATTTTTCAACTCGGCTCACTTCACTCAGTTTACAACTGCTAAATTCATATCATTTCCTCTTGTTACGCTAGCGCTATTTTGATGGTTCTCCAACTATAATTTGCTGCTTACAAACTACTAAACTGATTGCAATGAAATTTTGAACAGTGTGTGCAGTTTGGTCCAACTTAAGCGATAGGATAGTTTTATCCCTTTACGTGACTTTAAGAATTTTTATAGGACACAGGGTCATCGGAGAGGGCAGAACAACGTCTGCCTGGCCAGCTAGTATAATATAAATAGTTACTAATAAAGCCATTTCTAAATCTTGCTTTACCTGTTAATAACTATTTTGGTGTATTTTGGTAAAATTGGTGCCGAGGCCAGGTTATCAATATTACTGATTTAGTTCCAATATTACTTATACTCACCGTCATCAATTACAACAGTGTCCTTTTCAGCATAGGCAGCTTGACAGTCGTCCAAAGATACTTTCCTTAGATTAATCATCTTCAAAGTTTCAAGTTGTGGGCCGGCTTTCTAAAACATGCATTTTACAAAGAGTTAGTTTCATAATAAAGTGGTAAATATAATACATATTATACAGTAATAGCAGGTTGGAGAAGATAAGTGAAAAAATTGCACGAAGGTCGTAGTGGACGGGATTACAAGCCTATTAATGCTGGTGTTCCACAAGGTTGCCTGCTATCACCTATGCTTTGTTTCTTTTGCATGTGAACGATATTTTGCAAACCAGTAACATTCATTGTTATACCTGTGCTGAAAAACCTAATGCCTGTGCTGGTCAGCACCGGTGATATTTTTCACACCGACCATGACAATATTTCTCGGGAACACGTCGTCGACTACCGGAACAAACTAGTGTCTGGAGTCAAATCTTTGTTGAACAAAATCTCGGAATGGGGACGACTAAATTTAGTATGGTTTAATTCCAGGAGACACAGGTTTGCGCGTTTACCGGTATAAAGGACGCCTTTATCGTATGTCCTCAGTCTCAGGGCACACGCTATAAACTCCTTTGTCATATGTCTTCAATTTCATGTCACACCCCTTTCTGCCTCAGCCAGCAACGGAATCCTCGGCGTCGATTTATCGAATGACGGGCAGTTTCGTGGTAACTTGGAAAGGAAGGCTTAATTGGCCTCTAAAAAGCTTGGCGTGCTCAGCAGGGCGTGACAGTATTTTATGCCGGCACACCGCTTGCAACTATTCATGGAAAACTTTTCTCGTCTCTGGGCCAGGTCACAACACAAGGAGTGCTCTAAGGAATTGTTCGGATTAATTCCAGCCGCTAAATATCACCAACGTACATCGCAACAAAATTCACTATACCATATACAACATCTGGATGCTTGGCGGTGCACCACTGAGCGATTTACTAAAAGTTATCTTCCTCGCACGACTTTTTTGTGGAATCGTTTACCAGCGGCGATTTTTCCGGGCCGCTACAATTTAGGTACCTTCAAGAAACGGCCTTACATTTTTATAAAAGCCGGCAACGCACCTGCAATTCTCCTCGTGTTGCAGTTGTTCATGAATGGCGGTCGACACTTACCATTAGGTGAGTTGCATGCTTGCATAGTCGTTGCCGTCTTTTTCTATTAAAAAAACTGTGAAGTCTATCAAAAGTTTTTGAACGTGGAAAGAAAAGGGGAGATCTCTAACCGGGCAAGATGTTCAGACCGGTTAGCGATCAACGCCATAGACTAATATAATCAACGCTGCGTATGTTAGTACAGAGCTGTTCTATATATATAGCAACCTACTTCGGAACTTTGATAGTGCGATTTAGGCTTCAGTGTTTTTGGCTTGTGGCGCGACGACAGCGCCGCTACAAGTTCACTGCTGAAAATAGTCATCCGCAAAGATAGTCTCACAGGGGTTGGCAACCGCAGTTTTTTTGTTATTTTAAGTTAATTTCAGGAATATGCTGTTGGCCATCTTCGTTAACATTTCCCTCTGTCACCTCTTACGATACTGGTAGAGTACGTAGTGGATTATTTTACGCCGCCATTACACGGTACAATAGAAACTCGAAAGTAACATTGACATTTTATATGTGGTAGAGCCATGCTACAGCTATACTAATAGTATAGTTGTAGCACGAATGGGTCGGCTCGACCGGGGAAAGACTACGCTCTCACAGAATACCAGCGTAAAATAGCAGCTTAACGCTGCGGTGTTTCGTATGGTGATTGTAGAGAACCGGAGACCCTTTTTACTGGAAAAGAGGCATTCCATCTTAGTCCTCACGGGTGACAACGCATCTGCATTTTGATTCTTTATTGAGGATAAATGTAGATGTCTATGGATCACAGCAACCGCTTACCAGGTGGACTGTGTGCTCGTTCGTCACCCTATCCTATAAAAAAATGTTTTGAAAGGTTTTAAAGAGCCACTATATGGCGAGTATTACAGGCTATGAAGCATGTTGTCTTAGTCACCGGAGGCGACAAGGCATCTGTAGTCTAGTTTGTTTGAAGAAGGCCGCTGGTGTCCAAAAATAGTAGCCACTTACTATGTGGAGGACTGCAAATTCATTTGGCACTCAGTCTTATAAAAAAAAAAACGTAACTTAGATACGAACTTAATGCTTTTAACTCGGATAAAAATATTTTATTTGGTATTATTGTTGTTCCATTTAACCTTTTTTAAAATTGGTTATTATTATAAAGACAAAGGAAAAAGACGTTGGCACTTAAATGCACATGAACTGAAATCAAAGAATTTGGCATAATGCCATGCGCGGTAAATTGTGACCTTTTAGGCCCTATTAAGATTTATATTTTTTTTTATAGGAGAGGGGGCAAACGAGCATGCGGCTCACCTGATGGTAAGTGACTACCGCCACCCATGAACAACCGCAACACCAGGGGAATTGCAGATGCGTTGCCGGCCTTTTAAAAAGGAGTAGGCTCTTTTCTTGACGGTCCCTAAGTCGTATCGGTCCGGAAAAATCGCTGGTGGTAAACTATTCCACAAGGAAGTTGTGCGAGGAAGAAAACATCTTCTAAATCGCACAGTGGTGGACCGCCAATCATCCAGATGGTGTGGATGGTATCGGGAGTTCTGCCGCGATTTGCGTTCGTGAAATTTGGCGGCTGGGATTAATCCGAACAATTCCTCAGAGCACTCCCCATGGTAAATGCGAAAGAAAATGCTAAGAGATGCAACATCTCTTCGCAGTGCCAATGAGTCGAGCCGATCGGAAAGAACTCGGTCGTCGACAATTCGAGCCGCTCTGCGCTGGATGCGGTCAAGTGGAAGAAGCTGGCACTGGGGAGCCCCAGCCCAGAGATGGGAACAGTATTCCATGTGAGGCCGAACCTGCGCCTTGTAAAGTTGCAGGCGTTGAGCCGGCATGAAATACTGTCCCGCTCTACTGAGCACGCCAAGCTTTTTAGAGGCCAATTTGGCCTTCTCTTCCAAGTGACCACGAAACTGCACGCTACTCGATATGTCGACGCCGAGGATTCCGATACTGGCTGAGGCAACAAGGGGAGTACCTTGAAACTGAGGAGATACGACAAAGGGGTTCTTTTTAGCGGTAAACGCGCAAACTTGTGTCTTCTGAGGATTAAACTGGACTAGATTTAGTCGCCCCCAATCCGAGACTTTGTCCAGCAAAGACTCGACTTCAGACACAAGTTTGTTCCGGTACTCAGTGACGTTTTCCCGAGAAATATTGGCACGGCCGGTGTATAGAGCATCACCAGTGCTGTCATCCGCATAGCAATGAATGCTACCGGCTTGCAACATATCATTGATATGCAGAAGAAACAGCGTTGGTGATAGCACGCAGCCTTGTGGAACACCAGCGTTAATAGGCTTGTAGTCGGAGCATGCACCGTCTACAACGACCTTGATGCTCCGATCTGCAAGAAAGCTGGTGATCCAATGGCATAATTTCTCGGGAAGCCCATAGGAAGGGAGCTTCGAAAGAAGCGCTTTGTGCCAAACCCGATCGAAGGCCTTCGCAATGTCCAGACTAACGGCCAACGCCTCCCCCTTGGACTCTACTGCCTCCGCCCATCTATGGGCCAGGTAGAGTATTATTTAGTATTTAAGAGTTTTGTTTTAATTATTTTTATACGTGGTAGAGCCATGCTGCAGCTATATTAGTAGTATAGTTGTAGCACGAATGGGTCGGTTCGACCGGGAAAGGACCACGCTCTCACAGAATATCACCGTAAAATGGCAGCTTGATACTGCTGTGTTTCTTATGGTGAGTGTAGAGAACCGGAGACCCATTTTACTGGAAAAGAGGCGTTCCACCTTAGTCCTCACGGGTGACGACGCATCTGCATTGTGATTCGCAAACGAAGATAGATGTAGATGTCTATGGGATACAGCAACCATTTAACATCAGGTGGACTGTGTGCTCGCTTGTCACCCTTATTCTATAAAAAAAAGTTGTGTATTACCATTACATTAGAAAACTATTAGCGTTTAACTCAACGTACCGATTCGAAGCCCCAGCTGACGACCTTCACTGACTGTCCGTCAGGAATAAAGGTGCCTTGGAGCGGAAGGTACAGAACATAGATGGTGTTGCTGATGGCAAACGGTGATTCCAGCACGGCCACAGCGATGTCGGCGGTACGAGGTGTCTCTTGGTAGACCGGGTTCTTGATCACTTCACGGATGGTCACAACAGTGCCGCAGGACAGACTGTTGGTGGAACCAGCACGAACCTCCATGTTTGACAAGATGGCACCACTGACAAAGATACCTCATTGATTCTACCATCCATTATAGCCTATTAATGTCAACTGCTGAATATAGCCTCTCCCATAGATTGCCTCAAAAGGGGGATATTTGCCATAGTTGCCATGCTTGGCAAACGGGTTGGCAACCGCAGTATTTTTATTTTTAGTCGTTATTAAGAAGATAGTGGTGCCCATCTCCTGGTTTGTTTCCCTCAGTCGCCTCTTACGACACGACGACGATATGAGGCAGTGGATATTCTTCCATCGACACTACACGGTAACTCTTGCATGACAGCCCGTAAAAGTCCACTGCTGGATGTAGGCCTCTCTTTTTCTAGCGAGGATTCAATGGCCAAGATCGGCAGGTGGATTGACGCTGTATCAGACATCAGCACCTATTACCCTGCTACCCATAACGTTAAATACCCATAACGGAGACCGTTATGGGTATTTAACGTCTGGCATTTAGCGTAAATGAGATGTGATACCGCCACCTGCCGGATAACGTAAGATTATTTTTGACGTTTTGACAAAATGGGATTATGGATTTCTAACGTTTCTATTATGGTGGTAGAGCCACGCAGCAGCTTTTGCTGTTGCACGTATGGGCCGGCTCGAGCCGGGTTAGTACCACGACCTCACAGAATACCGGCGTGAAGTGGAAGCTCTGCTTCCGCGTTTCGTCTGGTGAGTGCAGGTGACCGGAGGCTCAATTCCCCCCCAACCCCCATCAACATGGTAGCGGAATTACATCATAAACTACCCCAGGAGGGTACCAGTACCCCTGGAGAATCCCTCGCTGAGCATCCACGACCATACTATTCCACTCCTGAGCGTGGGTGCTCAGGATGCCCCGCGTATTCTGGGGGGGGGGGGGGTAAAATTCCGCTCAACACAATAACTGCTCGGGCAAACTGAGCAACAAGACCAAGGCGACCCCTGCCACGCTATCCGTGAATTTCTGCAACATCAGGGGACTTCACTCGAACCTAAACGCCGTCCACTACCATCTCGAGACTGCGAAGCCGGCCTTGCTGTTTCTGACCGAGACGCAGGTGTCCTCTCCGGCTGATACTTCGTATCTCTCCTACCCGGGGTACAAATTGGAGCACTCCTTTGTGCCTCGGGCTGGAGTTTGTATGTATGTCAGAGAGGACATCTGTTCTCGACGCCTCGGCAGTCTTGAAGGTTCGGACCTGTCCATCCTTTGGCTACGCGTAGACAGCGACGACCATCCGCGCGTCTACGTGTGCCTCTATAGGTCCCATAGCGGTAATGCCGAAACAGACCGACTCATTGACCACGTCCAAATGGCTACAGATTCCTTGCTACAACAGGTCCCATCAGCAGAGATCGCGATCCTTGGCGATTTTAACGCCCACCACGCCGAATGGCTCGGTTCACGTTTAACTGATCATGCGGGGAGATCTGTTTATGACTTTGCCTTGGCATATGGTCTGACACAACTGGTTACATCGCCTACGCGGATTCCAGATGTTGAGGATCATACATCTTCCCTGTTGGACCTTCTGCTGACCTCTCATCCGGACGGATATCAGGTTTCCGTCGATGTCCCTCTTGGCTCTTCGGACCATTGTCTGATCTGGAGTGTGGTGCCACTCACGCTCCCCTCGCGGTTGCGTTCTGTAGGTTGCCGCCGTGTTTGGCAGGTCGGCGAATTGGGACGGAATGCGGTCTTTCTTTGCTTCCTACCCATGGGGGTTTGCTTCTCGCCGGATGATCCCAGCGCTGTTGCTGACTCTGTCACTGATGTGGTGCTACAGGGAATGGAACTATTTATTCCATCATCTGTGGTACCCATCGGAGGTAGATCTCAGCCTTGGTTTAGTCGCTCCTGTAAGACTGCTTTACGCAGTAAGCAGGAGTGTTATCAAGCCTGGGCTGCGGCTTCGGCGACTCGGGATGTAAACACCAGCATATTTAAAAAGAAGTATAACTTTGCCTCCAGGTCCTTCAAAAGAGTTATTGCCAAGGCAAAGTCAGAGCACATAGGCAGAATTGGCAAGAAACTATTTCGCCTTCCTTCGGGAACCCGTGCATTCTGGTCTCTCGCCAAGGCTGTCCAAGGGAATTTCTGTAAGCTATCACTACCATCTCTACACAGGGAGGACGACTCACTGGCCCACGACGCAAAAGAGAAAGCCGACCTTTTAGGCTCTCTTTTTGCGTCCAATTCGACTGTTGATGACGGGGGGAACACACCGCCGACCATCCCGCGGTGTGAGTGCTCCATGCCGGATGTGCGGTTCTCACAGCGCTCGGTTCGCAGAGCACTCCTCCCCCTTGACATCCACAAGTCGAGTGGGCCTGACGGAATCCCCCCAATTGTGCTGAGGACGTGTGCTCCGGAGTTGGAACCGGTTCTAACGCGTCTTTTCCGGTACTCCTACTCCCTAGGCGTAGTCCCGAAATCATGGAAGACAGCTTTTGTCCACCCGATCCCTAAAAAAGGCGACCGCTCAGACCCGTCCAACTACAGGCCTATCGCCATCACCCCCTTGTTCTCCAAAATAATGAAATCCTTTATAAACTGCCACCTCATGCGGTACCTTGAGGATCACCAGCTGATTAGTGACCGCCAGTACGGTTTTCGTCGGGGTCGATCAGCTGGTGATCTTCTGGTCTACTTAACTCATCTTCTGGTCTACTTAACTAGAAAAGTAATAGGTAATACGTCCCGTGGAACACATATCTGGGCGAGTAGTAAACTAGTTCTAATGATGGAACATAAAGATAAATTATTTAAAAAATGGAAATCTAACCCGAAATCTTTAACTCTGCGCTTAGAGTACACTACGTATCGGAATAAAGTTTGTCGGATGATTAATGTTGCTAAAAATTCACAAAAGCGGGAAAATATTAGGGATTGTAATGGAGACATGCGTAAGGTGTGGAGTTGCCTAAATAATTGGTTGGGTAGGTCAATGTCAACTCCAGATCATGTCATAGAAAAATACTTTTTAAGAGATAAGGTAACTATGGAACACATATGTAATAACTTTTGTTTAACTTTTACACAAGAAATTGAACAATTAAAATTAAACCATTCGTGTCATAAATATTTCTTTGATAGACCTAGTTATGTTAAAGATTGTAATGTAAGTTTTTGTTTTAGGAAAATCGAGGGGAAGGATGTATGTAAAGTTATTGACTCCATGGACTGCAACAAGTCACCAGGTATTGACGGCATACGGGTACGGGATTTGAAATTAGTAAAAGCGTATATTAGTCCCATTTTAGCTTCATTAATAAATAATTGTATTTGCGAAGGTATTTATCCTGATGATTTGAAAACTGCAATTATCCGACCAATTTACAAACATGGATCACATAGAGACTACACTAACTACAGACCAATTGCAATATTAAGTAACATAAATAAAATATTTGAAAAAATTTTAATGAAACAAATCGGTGTGTTTCTTGAAAAAAATAAAATTTTAACAGAATTTCAATTTGGGTTTAGATTAAATAAAAGTACAACGACGGCCTTGACAGCATTTTCAGATGACGTAAATAACTCTTTAAATAATAAAAATATCGTAGTAGCTCTATTTATAGACTTTAAAAAGGCGTTCGATACTTTGGACCATGAGTGCTTGTTGCAGGCCATGGATGAATGTGGAATAAGAGGTCCAGTGAAAACTTGGTTCAAAAAATATTTAGAAAATAGAAATATTGTTGTTCGTGTAAACGGAATGGATAGTAGGATAGGAAAAGTGAAATTTGGTGTACCAACTGGCTCTGTGTTTGGCCCGATCGGATATATAATGCACGTAAACAGCATGGTAAATGTTATTAAGAATTGTAGAATATACATGTATGCTGACGATACCTGCCTCGTGTATAGTGGGGAACACAGTAGCCAGATACAGTTAAAAGTGCAGCAGGATTTAAATAATTTAATAAAGTGGTCCCACGATAATGGTATTATCATAAACTTGAGTAAAACCAAATTTATGGTAATATCATCACCATATAACCGTTCTATAAAAACTGTAGATATAGCTCTTATAGGTCACACTTACGATTGCCTGCATACTGATCGGTTTGGTTCTCTCTGCTGCTGCGAAAAGCTACAATGTGTAACGAACTATAAATATTTAGGGTTGGTTATAGATAATCGTTTCTCATGGGACTCGCATGTTGAATTAGTGTGTGGCAGGCTTAGGGCAGTTTTAGGTAAACTGAATCATATAAAATATGTGGTGAACCGAGGAATCATGTATATGCTGTATTATGCCCTGGCAGACGCAACGATCGGATATGGCTTAAGTGCATATGGACTTACTTTCCCAACTTATCTTAACAAAATAAAGTCTATACAAATAAGATTCTTAAAGATATTAGTTGATCGTAAAACCAAAAATGCTATAGATAAAAATTATGAAATGTTATTTAAAATTTGCAAAATTCTTCCCATAGATAAGAAAGTAAAATCCATCATCATATTAGAACAGCATGGTATGGTAACATTTAAGAAACCTAAGACATATATAATGCCGAAGCGCCAAGTTACACAAAGGAGGAAATATCTCATACCTAGGGTTGAAAATTACTTTGGACGACGTACAAGACAATGGATAACACCGACCTTGTGTAATGAGGTTGCTGGTATTTATGACGAAAACATAACTAAGTCGCAGCTCAAAACAATCTTGAGGAAACATTACCTGTCGTTGTGTCCTTAGTAGTGAGTGTTTCTTTAATTATGTGTGTGTTAATTTAAGTATTTATAAGTAACTTATATTGTTATATAGGAGTGTGAAACGATAAACTGTTGCGTTGCCGACAAACTGGCATACAGTTTGGCAAAGTTTGAAATGTTAATTATGTAACACTCTTTCTATGAATAAATAAAAAAAAAAAATATATGGGCGGAGGCAGTAGAGTCTAAGAGGGAGGCATTGGCCGTTAGTTTGGACATTGTGAAGGCCTTCGATCGGGTTTGGCACAAAGCACTTCTTTCGAAGCTCCCTTCCTATGGGCTTCCCGAGAAATTATGCAATTGGATCACCAGTTTTCTTGCAGATCGGAGCATCAAGGTCGTTGTAGACGGTGCATGCTCCGACTACAAGCCTATTAACGCTGGTATTCCACAAGGCTGCGTGCTATCACCAACGCTGTTTCTTCTGCATATCAATGATATGTTGCAAGCCGGTAGCATTCATTGCTATGCGGATGACAGCACTGGTGATGCTCTATACACCGGCCGTTGCAATATTTTTCGGGAAAACGTCACCGAGTACCGGAACAAACTTGTGTCTGAAGTCGAGTCTTTGCTGGACAAAGTCTCGGATTGGGGGCGACTAAATCTAGTCCAGTTTAATCCTCAGAAGACACAAGTTTGCGCGTTTACCGCTAAAAAGAACCCCTTTGTCGTATCTCCTCAGTTTCAAGGTACTCCCCTTGTTGCCTCTGCTAGTATCGGAATCCTCAGCGTCGACATACCGAGTGACGTGCAGTTTCGTGGTCACTTGGAAGAGAAGGCCAAATTGGCCTCTAAAAAGCTTGGCGTGCTCAGCAGAGCGGGACAGTATTTCATGCCAGCTCAACGCCTGCAACTTTACAAGGCGCAGGTTCGGCCTCACATGGAATACTATTCCCATCTCTGGGCTAGGGCTCCCCAGTGCCAGCTCCTTCCACTTGACCGCATCCAGCGCAGAGCGGCTCGAATCGTCGACGACTGAGTCCTTTCCGATCGGCTCGACTCATTAGCACTGCGAAGAGATGTTGCATCTCTTTGCATTTTCTTTCGCATTTACCATGGGGAGTGCTCTGAGGAATTGTTCGGATTAATCCCAGCTGCCAAATTTCACGAACGCACATCGCGGCAGAACTCCCGATACCATCCACACCATCTGGATGATTGGCGGTCCACTACTGTGCGATTTAGAAGATGTTTTCTTCTTCGCACAACTTCCTTGTGGAATAGTTTACCACCAGCGATTTTTCCGGACCGATACGACTTATGGACCTTCAAGAAAAGAACCTACTCATTTTTAAAAGGCCGGCAACGCATCTGCAATTCCCCTGGTGTTGCGGTTGTTCATGGGCGGCGGTAGTCACTTACCATCAGGTGAGCCGCATGCTCGTTTGCCCCCTCTACTATAAAAAAAAAACGTGTCTTCCACATTGAACCAGCGTGAAATAGCAGCATAATGCTGGTGTGTTTCGTATGGTGAGTGTAGAAAATCAAAGACTCTATATAAGACTCGCACTCTACATTTTGATTCTTAATCGAGGAACAGGAGGACTTCCATTTTCTTTACCGGACTGTGGTACATATTTAACAGTTATTATATCTACATATGTATCATTAGGAAGAGGAATACAATAAGAATTGTCCGATATTGTGTGATGTGTGTAAATATATAAAATTATGTTTTATTGTATTACAATGTATTTAAACTAACATGGGCTCTTCTAGGACTTTAGTTCTCATGTTTTTGTGGGATTTATAACAAAAAAGAATGTGGTAACTGTGTTACTTGCTTAACATGCCGTAAAAGGCGACTAATGGCATATTCTGTTTGTGTATGGGCTAGGTGGCTATCAGTTATTTTCTTAACATAAGCAAGTTACGCTTATCTTTACTCTTAAGTTCTTTTCAATTTAAGTAAGTTTTTTGGCCAAACTTGGTGCGAGTTACTCACTGCTCTTTGGACTCTGCCTACCCCCTTAGGGTTGGGGCGTGATGTTTATGTTTTTAAAGCGATAGTCGACTATTGACCTAAAACGCTTCTAACGGTGGTTAAAGTTAATATTAGTAATAATAATAATAATATAAGAACAATGTTGTGTTCTCGACTTTTTGTACAATACCTAATTATTAGTGACCGACCGAAGATTCGGTTTTGGTTTCGGTTTCGACAAAGTTTCGGCAAAAAATCTAGTTTCGGTAATAGTTTCTGTTTCGGCAAAAAATCTACCGAACCTTCGGCGGCATCGAAACTCAGCGTTCGTGGATTATCATGCGTCGTTCGGATGAGTTCGCATAATTATCATTATCATCATCATCATCATTACAGCCCTTCACAAATCCACTGCTGAACATAGGCCTCCCCCAAAGAATGCCACAAAGCACGGTCCTGAGCCACCTGCATCCATCGACTTCCTGCATGTCTTACCAGGTCGTCACTCCATCTCGTGGGGGGACGCCCTACACTTCGCCTACCGGTACGAGGCTGCCACTCGAGAACCTTTCTTCCCCATCGGTTGTCGGTTCTTCGAGCTATATGACCGGTCCATTGCCACTTCAGCTTACTAATCCGTTGGGCTATGTCGGTTAGTCTGGTTCTACTGCGGATATCCTTATTCCTAAGTTTATCACGCAGAGAAACTCCGAGCATAGCCCTCTCCATAGCTCGCTGAGCGACCTTGAGCTTCCTCATCCGGCCAGCAGTGAAGGACCACGTCTCAGTTCCGTATGTCATCACTGGCAACACGCACTGGGTGTACAGTCTCGTTTTCAAGGTTTGAGGTATACCTGACGAGAAGATGTGCCGTAATTTCCCGAACGCTGCCCAACCGAGTTGAATCCGTCGATTGACCTCTCGGTCGAAGTTGGACTTACCTAGTCGGACTATTTGTCCCAGGTAAACATACTCGTCAACAACTTCGAGCTTAGTGTTCCCAACAACTACCGGCATAGGTGTGACATGGACATTAAACATGATCTTAGTTTTGTCCATGTTCATCTTAAGACCTATCCGTTGGGAAACACTATTGAGGTCATTGAGCATAGTGCTTAGATCCTCCAGCGATTCTGCCATAAGGACTATATCGTCGGCAAATCGAAGGTGAGTGATGTACTCGCCATTGATGTTGATACCGTATCCTTTCCAGTCCAGAAGCTTGAAAACGTCTTCCAATGCAGCAGTGAAGAGTTTCGGGGATATGAAGTCACCCTGTCTTACACCTCTCTGCAATTGGATAGGTTTCGTACTCTGGTTCTGTACTCGGATAGTCATCGTAGCCCTACTGTACAAGCACTTCAACACTTCGATATACCGACAGTCAACTTGGCACCGCTGAAGGGACTGCAGCACCGCCCAAATTTCGACGGAATCAAAGGCTTTCTCATAGTCCACATACGCCAGACATAGTGGCAAATTGTACTCTTCGGACTTCTGTACAATTTGCCGAAAGGTATGTATGTGGTCTATGGTGCTAAAGCCCTTTCGGAAACCGGCTTGTTCGGGAGGCTGGAAGTCGTCAAGTCTGCGCGCAAGACGATTCGTAATGACTCTCGAAAACAGCACGTAGTCGCGGCTTAGAAGGGAAATCGGTCTGTAGTTCTTCAAGAGAGCGTTGTCACCTTTCTTGAAGAACAAGACCACCGCACTTCTGCTCCACGCCTCCGGTGTAATGCCACCATGGAGGACGGAATTAAAGAGCCTCTGAAGGACTTCAAGTACCGGTTTTCCACCCGCTTTCAGAAGCTCCGCTGTAATTCCATCCTCGCCTGGGGCCTTACCGTTTTTAAGGTGCTGGAGAGCCATTCTAATCTCGCTCAGACTGACGTCCGGGATATCTTCGGAATAGTGTCGGATGAGACTCGCTCTTGGATCGTTACTCACACTTGCGTGTGGCTCCAACGATGACGTGTACAACTGCCCATAGAACCTCTCAATCTCACTCAAAATCTCAGGTGTCCCGCAAACGATGCTGCCACATTCTGTCTTCAGCTTTGACTGTTGGCTCTTTCTGGCAGACAGATCTCTGGCAAAGACTTTGGAGCCTTGGTTCCGCTCGATCGCTTCTTCAATACGAGCTGTATTGAAGTTGCGTAAGTCCCGCCGCATGCATTTGGAGATCTGTCTGTTCAGATGCCTGTATGCTGTCAAGTCTGTTGAAGAATGTAGCTTCATCTCCCGTCTAACAGCCATGAGATTAAGAGTGTGATCGGAGAGTTTTTGTGTTCTTCTGCGGCGGGTCTTGCAGAACTTAGCTCCGACCGCATGGACAGTTTCCACGAGCTTATCATTCATATCGTCCACTTCATTGCAGTCTTCTAGGCACTGAAAACGGTTTTGTAACTCGAGCTGAAAGATTTCGGGACTTTGGATTAGAGCACGAGGGGGACGGAGCGTTGACTTCATTAGACGAGACCTCTCCAACTTAACGTTTAGGTTCAGTGTGCCTCTAACCATTCGGTGATCGCTACCAGTTTTCACCCTCGCGATCACGGAGACATCACTGAACAGTTGTCGTCTGGTCGTCATAATGAAGTCAATCTCATTTTTTGTCGAACCGTCGGGGCTCGACCAGGTCCACTTCCTGTGAGGCCGCTTCTGGAAGAAAGAGTTCATCATAAAGAGTCCCTCTTTCTCCATGAATTCGGCCAGCTGCTGGCCCCTTGGGTTCCGTTGCCCTATTCCAAATTTCCCTACTTTCAGCTCACCGTTCTCTCTTGTGCCTAGTTTTGCGTTGAAGTCTCCCATTAACACCGTATATTGGGTTTTGGAGGAATGCATGGCTCTAGAGTTATCCTCATACATTTCCTCCACCTCCTCATCGGGGTGTGCCGAGGTTGGTGCGTAAACCTGTATGACCTTCAGCGAATACCGTTTGGTGATTCTGAGTATAAGGTACGCAACCCTCGTCGACACACTCCCGATATTTACAACGTTGTTAACGAGAGACTTGTGGACGATAAATCCGACACCTCCTTGGGACAGATGGTCGCCCTCCCGGTGATAGAGCAAGTTGCCGGATTCGAGGATTACCGTGTCCTCCCCCTCTCTTCGGACTTCGGATAATCCTATAATATGTCAGCGCAACTTGTCCATCTCTTCTTCCAGCTCCACGATCTTCTCGTCAGTCCTCAGGGTGCGTGCGTTGTACGTTGCCAGGTCGAGTCGTCTAAGGTGGCAACCGAACCTCCACCAGAGATTCTTAGCACCCCCTTCCTCGCCGTTACCATGGTCGCCACCATAGCCAGGAATAGCGGGGCCGCCGGGGACTGGGGGCCGTTTCTTTGTTACTGTCATACGGTATTTGCCATAGTTGCCACGCTTGGCGAGCGGGTTGGCAACCGCAGTTTTTTTTTATTGTTAGTTTGTTGTTATCAAGAAGATGCTGCTGCCCATCTCCTGCCTGTTTCCCTTTGTCGCCTTTTACGACACCCACGGGAGGATATGGGGTAGTGGATATTCTTGACCGCCACTACACGGCAATTATACAGAAACAGAATACTTTTATTCAATATAGGTAGATTGTAAATAATACTTATTGAAAGTCCCTCTTTTGTTTAATTACCACTGATTCGAAAAAAACCTCTGTCCTGGGAAGAACCAGCAAGAAACCCAGCGGGACTTTTTTTTGAAACAGCTTACAATCAGAATCGTAGCCTGGACTAATATAAGTAAACGTGCGCGAAGTTGCATCAGCGAGGCCCCTTTTCTTTCGTTCCATGGATCTACCGAATAGATCATAGAATTATTACTAATGCGTAATAATTCTATGGAATAGATACCTACCTAACATGCATTGACACGACATATGAGGGCGACACTGAAAGTTTTTAGAACTGGCCACTTGTAAACGATATAACAAAAAATAAGTTCAAATTTTGAAAATGGAACTCTGCCAATATTGTTGTGTATGTATTTTATTAATTTGTCATTTGTTTACGATTTGGCGGCAAATTGAAAATTGTCTGTGTCACATCAGCACTAATTTAACGCGAGAAAATTTTCGTACACTGATTTTTTAGAAATTTCGATGTTATTTAAGTCAACAAGAAAGATACGATAGACTTCGTTTGGCCTTTCACGATGCAGCCCCATCTCGTGCCACTGTTTATAACTGGTTTAGAGTATAAACGTGGTCGCACTAATCTCACCGATGATCTGCGTGAGGGACGGCCATTGATTTAGTCTTGTATAACTCCATGGGGACGGCCTTCTACGGCCATGACTGAAGATAACATCAGTGTTGTGCGGCGTGTGATAGAGACTGACAAAAAAGTGACTTATCAGCAGATTCGGACAAGATAATGCATCGGTATGAGTCAAGTGCACAAAATCCTCCATGAATATTTAGCAGTCAGGAAGCTTTGTGCCCGGTGGATACCTCATAACTTGACAGAGGCCCAAAAACTCCGTCGTGTAGATTGGTATCGTGAAATGGTTCAAGCATTTAATGGAGGTGACTCAAATGCTGTGTTCCACATACTTACAGGTGACGAAAGCTGGTTTTATTGTTATGATCCTGAAACTAAGAGACAGTCTGCTGTCTGGGTGTTTCCTTCCGAGGAGTCAGCTAAAGCCAACTAAAGTGAAGAGAAGTCGAAGCGTGGGGAAAAAAGATGGTGGCCTCGTTCTTCGGAAGGACAGGTCATTAAGCAACAATTGTTTTAGTGGATTGAAAAACAGTTATTGCAGAGTACTACACTAACAATTGTTTGCTATATGTCTTGGAATAAGTTCGGGAGAGCTGGATTTATTGTTTTCCCTTGATCTCGTTCAAATAAAAACTGAAAGTCAATTTAATTTTAGTATTTGATTGCTATTATCCTTGATTTAAAACTATCTACAGTTTGAATAAACTGAGCAACATTATTACATTTGCCCTTGTTCTCTGGGTAAATGTAATAAGTGAACCATTTGTTTTTAAACTTTGGTAAAGTTCTGTTAACTGATTATTTTAATTTAAAAAGTTACATAAAACTTTAGTTTACTAAATGCTTAATACACATGGTAATTATTAGTTTTATGCTTTTATAAACAAAAAAGTTGTCTACAGTTGAATATATTATTCTAGTTATGGTACTTACATTTACCCCACCTGATAAATTAAATTATCTTTAGCTTCAATGTCAAAAATTATAATGCGACTCACGTGAAGCAGAACGACGTGGTCAGAAGGTGCCAAGAAGAAATGAGTCCCCCAACGCATCTCTGGACTGTAATGCCAGGACCAGGGTACCGTTAGACTACAGCTACGATGTAAGGGAAATCTTCGATAGTGGTGGGAGTTCCACCTACGATTCTGGAGTCAGGGGCTGCTGTCATTGTAGCATCTCCTCTGCTGGATATTGGTAGATTGAAATGATCAGTTAAACAAAATATATCTTACCAGCCTCGAACATTGGCTGTAGAACATTGGCTGTAGATTCTACAGCCAATGTTCGAGGCTGGTAAGATATATCTACAGTGTAGATATATCTTACCAGCCTCGAACACAAGCAACAAGCAACAACAAAGTAGCCTGCCTTTCGGTTTTCTACAGGTTGCATTTCGGAGAGTGTGTGCATGAATTGCATAATTTAAATCCTACCTCTCCCTTCCATCATCGAACAACCAAACGTTTGGCCAGTCTTCACCCTTTCGTTGTTGACTTATCACGTATTCGTACCAAACGGTTTGCTACATCGTTCATCATGAGTACAGCAAAGGAGTTTAATAAGTTGCCAGCATCTGTCTTTCCATCCGATATATATATATATATACAGTGTGGGTGTCTTCTATGCAAGAGTGAATAGTGAATAGGCTTTTGTTAAGTCAGTGCGCTTCACCATCTTAGGCTGCATCATCACTTATCGTCAGATAGGATTGTATTAAAGCACTGACTGAGAATAATAAATAAAAAAAGATATTCAAGTTACGAGTCCTCACAACACTTATACCAAGTCGCTTTAAGACGCCGTCTGCGCTGTAAAGCGCTCCTTCCACCAGTGAGGGTTAATTTAGTCAGACTCTGGTAATTCGTCATTTTTAGAGATGAGATGTCGGTCCTAGTGTTCCTATTTTTTATAGTTTTCTTCCTCGCACGACTACTTTGTGAAATCGTTTACGATTTTTCCGGACCGAAACGACTTAGAGACCTTCAAGAAACGAGCTTACTCCATTTCAAAAGGCCGGCAACGCACCTGTAATTCCCCTTGTGTTGCAGTTGTTCATGGCCGCGGTCGACACTTACCCCCTCACCTCAGGCTTGCCCCTCTTCTATAAAAAAAAGATTCTACAAAAAGTTATAATTTACTTACCAGCGCAGGCAAGGGTAAGCGCGAGGCACAGTGCTTTGATCGCCATGATTATCTGTACCAACCAGTCTATGGACGGAAGATAAAGGTGTCTGACAGATATACTCAATCGCATATATTTTCAGCTACCGTCTGGTTTCATTGATATCACTATGACTATGTATACAGGATGTCTAAAAATGACAACTACAATATATTAAATACGGTGACTAAAGATGCATTTCTGAACAATATCATATAAATAATGTTGCATGCCACAATTAGTACAGCAAGTACATGGTACATAGCGACACTAATTACCACTAGCGCCCTCTAGCAGCAGAACTAGGAGAGTCAAAAACATTCTAGAAATTACAATAATAGAGCACTAGAATGTACAATAATTTTGATTTGATTGAACCCAAGTTTTACTTATAACATAAATAGGATGACAAACGAGCACTCATTCCACCGGAATTGTGAATGGTATGGCCTAAAGATTTTTAAATCTATTCTCAATTAAGAATGAAAATGCAGATACGCTATAACATACCTAAGTTATTAAATTGTAGCTATCAAAGTCCAAGTCCGCTGAACAATAGATTGCCTCATAGGGGGATATTTGTCAAAGTCGCCAAGCTTGGCAACCGCAATTTATATATATTTTTAGATGTTATTAAGAAGACGTTGCTGCCCATCTCCTGGTTTGTTTCTGTCTACAGTACCCCTGAGTTCGTACTCAGATTGGATGGAATGCCTAGTTACCAGTACAAGTTATTTCCAGTTCTTGTCTCTCAGAATCTACGGTTCCTACGGCGCCGCGTCTCTGGGGGAGGTTCGGTTGCCACCTAAGACGACTCAACCTGGCAACGTACAACGCACGCACCCTGAGGACTGACGATAAGATCATGGAGCTGGAAGAAGAGATTGACAAGTTACGCTGGCATATTATAGGATTATCCGAGGTCTAAAGAGAGGGGTAGGACACGGTAATCTTCGAATCCGGCAACTTGTTCTATCACCGGGAGGGCGACCATCTGTCTCGAGGAGGTGATGGATTTATCGTAGGCACCAACCTCGACGCATCCCGATGAGGAGGTGAAGGAAATGTATGAGGATATATCTGGAGCCGTACATTCCTCCAAAACCCACTATACGGTGTTTATGGGAGACTTCAATGCAAAACTAGGCATAACAGAGAACGGTGAGCTGAAGGTAGGGAAATTTGGAATAGGGCAACGGAACCCAAGGGGTCAGCAGCTGGCCGAACTCATGGAGAAAGCGGGACTCTTCGTCTAATGAAGTCAGCGCTCCGTCCTCCTCGTGCTCTAGTCTAAAGTCCCGAAACCTCTCAGCTAGAGTTACAAAACCGTTTTCAGTGTCTAGAAGACTGCAACGAAATGGACGATATGAATGATAAGTTCGTGGAAACTGTCCATGCGGTCGGAGCTAAGTTCTGCCAGGCCCGCTGCAGAAGAACACAAAAACTCTCCAATTACACTCTTAATCTCATGGCTGTTAGACGGGAAATGAAGCTGCATTCTTCAACAAATTTGACAGCATACAGAAAACTGAACAGACAGATCTCCAAATGCATGTAGCGGAACTTACGTCAATACAGCTTGTATTGAAAAAGCAATCGAGCGTAAAAAGCAGAGGCTCCAAAGTCTTTACCAGAGATCTGTCTGCCAGAAAGAGCCAACTGTCAAAGCTGAAGACCAAGTGAGCCAGCTTCGTTTCCGGGACACCTGAGATTTTGAGTAAGATTGAGAGGTTCTATGGGCAGCTGTACACGTCATCGTTGGAGCCACGCGCAAGTTTGAGTAACGATTATCCGACACTATTCCGAAAATATCCCGGACATCAGTCCGAGCGAGATTAAAATGGCTCTACAGCACCTTAAAAACGGCAAGGCTCCAGGTGAAGATGGAATTACAGCAGACCTTCTGAAAGCGAGTGGAAAACCGGTAATTAAAGTGTTTCAGCAGCTCTTTAATTCCGTCCTCCATGGTGGCACTACTCCGGAGGCGTGGAGCAGAAGTGCGGTGGTCTTGTTCTAAGAACTACTGACCAATTTCACTTCTGAGCCGCGTCTACGTGCTGTTTTCGAGAGTCATTACAAATCGTCTCGCACGCAGACTTAACGACTTCCAGCCTCCCGAACAGGTGGTTTCCGAAAAGGCTTTAGTACAATGGACCACATACTTTTCGGCAAATTGTACAGAAGACAGAAGAGTACAATCTGCCACTTTGCCTTGCGTGTGTGGACTATGAGAAAGCCTTTGATTCCGTCGAAGTATGGGCGATGCTACAGTCCCTTAAGCGGTGCCAAGTTGACTGTCGGTATATCGACGTGCTGAAGTGTTTGTACAGTAGGGCTACGATAGCTATCCGAGTACAGAATCAGAGTACCGAAACCTATCCAACTACAGAAGTAAGACAGGGTGACGTTATATCCCCGAAACTCTTCACTGGAAAGGATACGGTATTAAGATCAATGGCGAGTACACCACTCACCTTCGATTTGCCGACGATATAATTCTTATGGCGCAATCGCTGGAGGACCTAAGCACTATGCTCAATGACCTCAATAGTGTTTCCCAACGGATGGGTCTTAAGATGAACATGGACAAAACAAAAGTCATGTGTAACATCCATGTCACACCTATGCCGGTAGTTGTTGAGAGCACTAAATTCGAAGTTGTTGACGAGTATGTTTGGGACAAACTGGGACAAATATTCCGACTAGGTAAGTCCAACTTCCCCCCCGAACGGGTTCCCGCCTTGTTGTGGCGGGGGGGCTTAGTACCCGTGGTTTGGTCACCGGCGGTAAACAAAGAGGAACCACTAGATGGAGTGAAGACCTGGTAAGACATGCGGGAAGTCGATAGATGTAGGTGGCTCAGGACCGTGATTTATGGCATTCCTTGGTGGAGGCCTATGTTAAGCAATGGACTTCTGAAGGGCTGTAATGATGATAATGATCATGTTGGTATTTAATAGGATTCGAATACAGAACTCGTAAGAAACAAAAGACGCTGCGGTTTTTTGTTTCTTACCAGTCTTCGTAAGAAACAAAACAGCGTCTTCCTAATAACGACTAAAAATAAAAATAAAACTGCGGTTGCCAACCCACTTGCCAAGCGTGGCAACTTTGGCATATATTCTCCATATAAGGCAATCCACAGGGAAGGCCTATGTTCAGCAGTAGGCTTTAATAGGCTGTAACGGTAAGAAAAAAAAACCACGTATAAAACATGTGTAGTGGCGGTGACCATCCACTACACCTTAACGTCCTGTGAATATCGTAAGAGGCAACAGAAGAAAATAAACCAGGAGATGGGCTGCAACGTTTTCCTAATAATTACATTAAAACTGCGGTTGCCGACCCGCCTGCCAAGCGTTGCAACTTTTTTTTTATAGAAGAAATGGCAAGTAACTACCGCCGCGCATGTACAACTGCAACATCAAGGGTTTTAAAGATGCGTTACCGGTCTTTTAAAAAGAAGTAGGCTCTTTTAATGAAGGTCCCTAAGTAGTATCGGTCCGGAAACATCGCTGGTGGTAATTGATTCCACAAGTAAGTTGTGTGACGAAGAATACATCTTATAAATCGCACAGTGGTGGACCGCCAATCATCCAGTTGGTATGGATGGTATCGCGAGTTTAGTCGCGATGTGCGATGGTGAAATTGAGCGGCTGGAATTAGTCCGAACAATATCTCAGAGCATTCCCCGTGAAAGATGCGATAAAATACGCAAAGAGATGCAACATCTCTACGCAGTGCCAGTGTATCGAGCCGATCAGAAAGAACTCGGTCTTCGACGATTTGAACCGCTCTGCCCTGGATGCGGTCAAGTAGAAGGAGCTGGCACTGGGGAGCCCCTGCCCAGAGATGGGAACAGTATTCCATGTGAGGCTGAACCTGCACTTTGTAAAGTTTTTTTTTTATATGATAAGGGTGACAAACGAGCACACAGTCCACCTGATGGTAAGTGGTTGCTGTGGCCCATAGACATCTACATTTAACCTCGTTTGCGAGTCAAAATGCAGATGCGTTGTTACCCGTGAGGACTAAGATGAAATGACTCCCCCTTGAACTCGATCGCCTGCGCCCATCTATGTGTTAGGTAAACAAGAAGATCACCAGCTGAGCGACCCCGACGGAAACCGTACTGGCAGTCACTAATCAGCTGGTGCTCCTCAAGGTACCGCATCAGGTGGCGGTTAATAATGGACTCCATTATTTTCGAGAACAAGGAGGTGATGGCGATAGGCCTATAATTGAACGGATCAGAGCGGTTACCTTTTTTAGGAATTGGGTGCACGAAAGCTATCTTCCATGAATTCAGGACAATGCCAGATATGCCAAGTAGAAGAACCGAAAAATACGCGTTAGAACCGGTGCCAACTCTGGAGCGCACGTCCTCAGCACAATTGGCGGAATTCCGTCAGGCACACTCGACTTGTGGATGTCCAGGGAGAGGAGTGCTCTACGTACTGAGCACTGTGTGAATCGCACATCAGGCATAGAGCACTCACACAGCGGGATGGTCGGCGGTGTATTCCCCTCGTCATAAATCATCGTCGGCTTTCTCTTTTGCGGCGTGGGCCAGTGAGTCATTATTCCTGTGCAGAGATGGTAGTGATGGCTTACAGAAATTCCCTTGGACAGCCTTGCTGAGAGACCAGAATGCACGGGTTCCCTGGTTCCCGAAGAAAGGCATACTAGTTTCTCGCCAATTCTGCTCATGTGCTCTGACTTTGCCATGGCAATAACACTTTTGAAGGACTTGGAGGCGAAGTTATACTTGTTTTTAAGGATGCTGGTGATTACATCCCGAGCCGCCGAAGCCTCAGCCCAGGCCTGATAACACGCCTGCTTACTGCGTAATGCAGTCTTACAGGAGCGACCAAATAAAGGCTGAGATCTGCCACCGATGGGTACCACAGATGATGGAATAAATAGTTCCATTCCCTATAACACCACATCTGTTCCCATACCAAAATACCGACCACGCCGGGAGGGAGGCGTAGTATTTTGCCTTGTCGCTGGGGCTATCCCAGCTAGTACAACAAGCGACTAGGGTACTTGATGTGAATGAGCACACAGGCAATTGCCTCGAACTTCTGCTGACGGCTGATCCAGACAGGTACGATGTTCAGGTTACCTCACCCTTGGGAACTTCTGATCACTGTCTGGTGAAATATTTGTCGCTATATTCCCTACCTAACTATGATTTCCACGGAGTGCGACAAATGTGGCGATACTAGTCAGCAGATTGGGATGAGATGCGGCATTTCTTTGCATCTTATTCTTGGCGGCAGGTCTGCTACTCCTCTGAAGACCCGTCGAGCTGCGCGGATGCCATAACCAATGTGATACGTCAAGTGATGGAGTATTTCATCCCCTTTGCTGACGTGCCCATTGGTGGTAAAGCTTGCCCATGATTTAACGCTGAGTGCGCTCGTTCTGAAAAGCACAAGCAATATGGCGTACTTATCCTGGGTCGATGCTCGAGACAGTAAAGCTCCGGATGTTAGCCTTAAGAAGAGCCTTAAATAATAAATAAATTATAAAGAAATCTAGAAAAGTCTTTATAATTTATTTATTATTTATAATTTATGACTACACATAACAGTATTCATTATGTATAACTACACATAACGTGTTAATTTCTTTCGCTATGTTTCACAGTTGGTGTTCGTGTATTTATTTATACGTGGTAGAGCCATGCTGCAGCTGTATTAGTAGTATAGTCGTAGCAGGAATGGATCGGCTCGACCGGGAATGACCACGCCGTCACAGAATATCACCATAAAATAGCAGCTTAATGCTGCTCTGGAAAAGAGGCATGCTATCTTAGTCCTCACGGCTGACAACGCATCTGCATTTTAATTCTCAAACGAAGATAGATGTAGATGTCTATAGGCCACAGCAACTACTTGCCATCAGGTGGACTGTGTGCTCGTTTGTCACCGTTATTCTATAAAAAAGTCATACTTAAATAAATTATTTCACTGTCCTAATTTTTTCCACACCATTTAGTTTTAGTGACCATTAGTTTGATTAATTTGGTAGGCCCTCAGGTAGTGTTAGCCCAGGGCCCCAGAAATTCATGGTCCGCCCCAGTCTCTGCAAATAGACCATTTTTGACGTATTCTAGGTCCTGGTCCATATAAATCGCCGTAGTTACTGTAAGCACATTAATAGTTTTGGGGTAGTTATAATAATAATTGCCGAAAATAATAAAAGTGCTTAAATGCTACCTTGAGAACCACGAGTACGTGCCTCACTTTTATCAGAACTCATTGATATAAACTAACCGATTCCCAAACATAAGTTCAGAACCAATCCCAAGTTTTAGACGATCTTATAGAAAGTTAATACCTACGTAGAGGAATATTTTGATTAATAATATTAAAGGTATTCGAAACATCAACCGAAGTCAGTAAATAACTATAGTTTCCTCTATGCCCGCCCTAAAAACACTAGTGATTTGAGGAGCTTGGAAACTGTGCTCTCTTTAGAGAATAGAATATAATATGTAATCGCACTCAAGGATGTGTGATTACATATTAATAAATTTTAGAAAATTTTATCATTGAGGAAACTTATAACGTAGTTGCGAATCTATTCCTATCGCAAACGATTCATACCTGACTGGACTGGAAGACAAATTATAAATTTCGGCCTTTAAATCAAAGTAGGTACTCTGTGACTGTAATTTTTTATAGATTGTAGAGAAACGCATCTAGTACCATTATGTACTACGTACTTAGTACATTAAACTTCAATGTCTAGTACTTTCGTAATTCGTATTCGTATAGGTATAGAATCTCGAATGAAACAATAAAGTAATAAAGTATATATATTTTCCGCAGGGATGGAAAAAAATCCAGAATAGAAAAACGAAAATTATAAAGAAAAAAAGGTTATTAACATTATAGCTGGAAGAAATATCGAATAAAAAATTTGTTTGACCATTTTTAAATACTTACCTATTTCATGTGAGTGTTGAGTTTTAGGTATTTTATTTTTCATGGTTGAGTTAATATACATTTTTCATATAATTTTTTTGTATACTTTATTTGAAATTAATATAACATAATTTATTAGCCATTTAAGTTTGTACATTCATATATTATTATGTTTTAGATTTTATAATTCCCGCTAAAAATCTCTGACGGATAATTAAATAATTGCCAGTATAAAAAAATGTATACTATTTTTGCATTTACCGAAATTAAGCATGGTTATTAAAATACTAATGATAAAAACCCTTCAAAACTTGCAAAAAAATTAAACAGAAACCGTACGACTTAAATATACAATTTGAAAAATAATGGTAATAAAGGGTTCGCGAATGATAAGGCTTTGTTGAAGACACTCCAGAAACTTAAGGAAGATTGCCGCAATTATTAAAGTGAGAAAAGTAATGATAAACACCAACAATTAATTATGTTTCGATGCAGCACTTTGATCTGTTTAGGATCAAAGATGAAGCATCGGTAGACTATGTAGACGAATCCATTAATCTAAGACAGATTGTATTTGGTATTACATTCCAATCAGAGATTAATTTAAGAAAAGAGATGATGAAAATAGTGTGAATCGCTAAGATTAGAGACCTAAAAATAAAAAGTTCAGTACATATATCCAGACTTATCTTAACAAATTAAACGGAAATAAATTGCCAAAGATGGAAAGATGAGTTTAAACCAGAGATTTATTGGCACCAGGTAGTCCTTGATTGAATACAAAGGAATGTGTTGGAAAAAGCCTTTGATGAAATGCACACTGAGTCTCGAGACAATATATTATTGTAAAGTATTTATAAGTCAAATTGTGTATTCAACACAAACCAAAATCATAAACTCAGTTTAAAGATACCAAATAGGTCAATAAACTCCACCCGAAGCGAAACATAATTCTTTAAATATAATTCTTGACATCAAAACAGTTTCGAATAAATTTATACTTACAATATTTTTATGTGACTATGGCAAAGTCTATAAGTAGGATATGTATGTATATGGGTTTATAGGTGTGTAATAAGTACTTCCATCTTTTCCCTCAGATCTCCTATACTAGTCGTCGTCGTCTATATTGACAAATGAGTTATCATTTTTCTGTAAATGAGGTATTCTTCGAAGTGTACTTTTTTCCGCGGGTCCAACATAGGTGTTCATTATATCAGTTTATTACGGATATAAAAATCTGCAAAAAATATCGCATTTGATATTTTTTTTTTTTATTTCAAAAACGTTACCCCTACACTAGGATTTTCTCCTGTATCGTGGAGGCAGTTTACAAACATATATTGCACAAGGACAAACATCCAGACCCGGAACAATTATTCGTAGGCCATACAAATACTTGTTCCGTGCGGGATTCGAACCCGCGGCCCCAAGCGTTGCAACTCATTGCTAAGCCACTACACCACGGAGCCGAATTAAAAAAATATCAAATTTCTTAACGAGTACATTACTTAATACCTATTAGTATATAAAAATACAGCTCAAAGAACCTACAACCGATGAGAAAGAAAGATTCTCGAGCAGTGGCAGTCACGTACCGGTAAGCGAAGTGTAGGTCGGCCCCCCACTAAATGGAGTGATGACCTTGTAAGAGATGCAGGATGTTGATGGATGCAGGTGCATCATCATGCTTTGTGGTATACCTCATGGATGCCTTTGTGAAGAGCTTTAATGATGAATGATGATGATAACGGCTATATTAACAGCATTTTTTTATTGTAAAGGCAGATTAATCCGATACTAAAACAGGCAGAAAGAACTAGGTAGGCAGTTAATAGTTAGTACCCCAAACAATCATAATCATAAAATTATTAAAATATAAAAAATTAAACCCGTTGTAGTCATTGCGTGACTACGATTATACGAAAACTGATGACTGTCATTCATAAGAAATCAATTAATATTTTAAAGTTGTTTCCTATATTTCTGTTCACTACTGTCTTTAATTAAATTTCTCATTATCATTCTTATTAAATTTATAATTTTGTGTTATCTTAAACTTAAAAGAGAAATAATTTAAAATAATAGCAGATCACGGATTTTAAAATGGGTAAATGAAACGATATAATGGTATCACTGTTCAGTGGCGCGCCTTTAGCCTTTGTGTGTTTCGTTTCGTCGTTCGTGTGACAACGACACGGGTACGGGGCTACGGGGTACGGGAGTACTGTGCGGTTACAAGTTCTTTACGTACCTCTGTGTATGTGAATTGTCGTGTGTCATTGCAAGTCGAAGTTTGCATGTTTTTTCTTGTATTATCGCTTCAATTCCCTATAAATATCTAGTGTTGACATTTGTGTGATTATGTGTTATCATCTCATGTGTTCCTGAGGTGTGTGATAAGGGTAAGCTAGCTGTTTATTCGCTTGATCATGTCAGACGGTCATACTAAAAAAACTATATCACGTTGTACTTATTAGAATTTGTTTAAATATTTAAATTTGTAGGCACTTTGATACCTACTCAGCAATTCTAGCGTTGACATTCATGTTTTGTTAAATAAACGATAGCATTGTTTGAAGTTAATTTCTTTTCACGTAGATAAAAACTTACAATAAACTATTTAAGTAACTAACGTAGACCGGTTTATTAGGTTTAAACTTCGTTTCATTGCATGGAATCTTACTGAAGCCTAAAAAGTTAAATAACCCATATCCAAAGTGATGCTATAAGTAAGTAAATTACCAGGCATTACAAGCATGTTATGTATGGTGGATAATTTTGTATATATTTAATAGGTCTTGGGACTCCTTTTCTGCTGCAAGTCCATTTAGGTAGGTATTACTCTCTTACCTATTTCTGCCACCAAATACCAGTGCCTGCAATGCTGTGGTCTGGTTTGGTGAACAAGTGGTAAAATTAAAAATTTTGTACAACCAACTTTAATATAAATAAAATGAGAACATTATTCAATGTAGTTAAAGTCAATTAAATACGCATTATTAAGGATAACTCAAAAACTACTGGTCAGATCTTGATCAAATTTATATGGAAACACAGGAGAAGCTCCAGCTTTCAAATAATAAAAGAATCATCGAAATCAGTTAACCTAGAAAAAAGTTCTGGGGTACACATATAAAAGAATACAGGTGAATTGATAACTTCTTACTTTTAATAAGAACTATGTACTTGTAATCTGTATTGAATAAAAAATATTTTAATCTATTCTATAGAGAGGCAGTAGTAATTACAGGCACTCCATCTTGATCCTCACAGACGTCAACCCATTTGTGGCATTTCTTGTTTGAAGCTTACTGTAGGTTTGCACTGCAGCAGCAGCTTACCATCTAGTGAACAAGTTTGTCGCTATGTTTTATAAAAATTATTTTATGTGTGTTACTTTTAAGTAAAAACAGGGAGCATAAATACTGGATATCATATAAAGTTTAGAAAGGAATGTGGTGAATTTAGATCTTTTAAGGAATTCTATTAAAAAAAATTACGGATATAAACGAGTAAACGCACTACGTAAAAGTTCATTTAGGATCATCATTTGCGGAACGGTGTATTGGGTACAGGGGGCGAAATATAATATGTAAATGTCTCTCCCTCCATCGAAAAAATATTTATAGTATGGGATGTAATATATATTATATCCCAGTGTAAACAGTTCCATTAAAAAGTATGGTGAGTGATATTAATTTATATCTTGAGATATAATATATATTTCATTTTATCCCATAGTGAAAAACGGGGTTTATAGCGTAAAATAACAACTTAAGGCTTCTGTGTTTCATATGTTGGGTGTAGTGTAGAACCGAAGATCCTTTTAACTGGAAACAAGGCTTGCCCTCTTAGTCCTCAGGGGTACACTACATCTGCATTTTGATTCTCAATCATGGATAAATGTAGATGTCTATGGATCCAGAATCCACTTACCATCAGGTGGACTGTGTGCTCGTTTGTCACACTTATTCAATAAAAAAATGCTTATAAATAATAAAAAAAAACTGTGGTTGCAAAATCAACGGGTGCAGGCAAATATGAGGCCCTATGGGGCAATCTATGGGGTAGGCCTATGTTCAGCAGTGGACTTTAATAGGCTGCAACAGTCATGGTAATAATATTATTCTCTTATGCACAATAAAATAGTACATATGGCAGCACTAAGTCTGCCTTCTTGCGTCTGCGTCCTTATTAATGAAATTCCGCACCTGAACATAACACAGGTGATGCTGCACCTCATCACTTACCAGTGATATTTAGATTCAGTATATATGGATGGATTTTTCACCATCAATCAGTCGCCAGAACCTCTCACTTTAGTCAGCATTAGGGTGCACTGCATGCATAGGGGCTGCCATTTCATATATTTGGATATGCCATTGGATATAATATTTTCCTAACTCATTTAAATCTTAAATTAACCTGGATTCAAAGGACAGATAAAGAAGAAAATATTTTTAGAGACAGATATTTTCTATCTGGAAGGCTATTTTCAGCAAATTCTAAAATTGCTGGCATCTTCTACATTGATAGATAGATATATCTATTCATTCAGATATATTATTATTATATTTACATATATTATATCAATTTATAGATAGAAAGATTTAGATAGAAATAGAAATATAAACATTTTTATTCAATATAGATTTATAAATAATTTTTGTTGAAAGTACCTCTTATGTTTAACTTCCCACTGTTACCAAAAATACCTCTACATCTACAGTTTACAATCATAAAATTTACACAATAATTTACAAAACAAAACAAATTAGAAACAGCAT
Organism: Parnassius mnemosyne; assembly: GCA_963668995.1. NCBI lineage: Eukaryota > Metazoa > Arthropoda > Insecta > Lepidoptera > Papilionidae > Parnassius > Parnassius mnemosyne. The sequence goes on along the minus strand of CAVLGL010000092.1, from coordinate 11,485,847 downwards.
AGTGATAGAAAAGTCTGGATCTACCTAGAAGATGTTACCATTTTTAAAATATGCTGTAAATCCATATTATGTGTATGTATATTGTATATATGTACTTTATTGTACACCACAAAACAAGTGCAATAAGGCAGTCTTATCGCTAAGCATTGATCTATTCCAAACAACCTAAAGATTAAGGAACAAATTGAATTATTGGAGGGCCCATATTATACTTTTTGGATTATAAGCAACAATGTAAGTAATTAGTTGTCTAACAATTGCATGAACCACATAGTTACAGATCTCATTTTGATATTACATAGTTATAAACTTAAGTGGTTTTGAAATCATTGTTCTAATATACTTAAATATACCTTAACTACTAATATTTAGGGTTCATTTTTGTAAGTAGAGTTTCTTTCTCTAGCTATAATTGGATAGAAAAAATAAAAACAATCTTCAATGTTCAAGTGAAATGGTGAAAGTATCCTCTATCATTAAAAAAATAAGCTGAGCCTGTTAAATGATCAACCTGTGTGTTTGTGTTTGTGTATATATGTGTGTGTATAGAATATCATATCATATAACATATAATAATACTATCTATGTAGCTGTGAGATGAACTGGGTTTTGTAAATATCAAGTTATTTCTTTTAGGGAGAATAGTAGTGTTTCATATTAACCGTTCTTTATTTCTTTAAAATCATCATTATCATAACAGCCTTTCAGAAGTCCACTGCTGGGCAAAGGCCTCCCCAAGGAATATCACAAAGCATAGTCCTGATCCACCTGCATCCATTGAATTCCTGCGTATGTTGTATGTGCATATGTTACTTGTATTAAATGTAATTTCTAATATTACTAATAAGTGTAAATTATAAGTATATAAGTCAGTATTAATATTTTTATCCATTAATACCTATATTCTTTCTTTAAATTAAAAATTAAATTCTTAAATTGGTTAATTTTTGCCATTTGATCGTTTGTTTTTTCGATGTATGCAATTACAAATTAATGAATAATAAGCAAAATCCTAATTAATAAACTTAATTGTCACAAATATTCATATTTTGTTTATACACACGTTTTTGCATTGCTCTAAATTTGTCCATGAATGTATATTAATCAATATTGAACATTAAAAATGCCTTCATGTTAAACAAAGAAGCTTCAATTATGAACTTATGATGTATAAAACAAATGAACTGCTTAAATCTGTTACTAATTTTTCTAAATCTGTTTCTAAAATTAAAAATAAATTTTATTATGTTCCTTTGTTGGAGACCATTGCAGGATGTAGACCACTCGTTGCAGGAAACATTTGCCGTAAGCGGCATGCAGATTGGCAATTTCAATAAGAGACATCTCGCATCTTTGATGCTGCTTCTGATGGCCTAAAAGAACTGATTACATCACTACCCATTGGATGTCATGAGATATTACTGACATTTCCCTATGTCGCCTCTTACGGCACACAGCAGATGAAATGTTATTATGGATTCTCCTACGCTGCTATACATTATATATTTTTATTTTCATACTAGCTGACCCGGCGAATTTCATACTGCCTAACAGTCGATTCTTCAATTTTTTTTTTAATACTTATTCTGCTATTCTAGACACCGGCTCAGCTAGTAAGATAAAAAAAGAAAAAAGAAAGTTGATAAGTCACAACAATTACATTATGTCAAAAAATAAAAAATAATTATAAAACACTTAAAATTATTTTAATAGTCACTAAAAATCACAATGAAAATGGTTCTGATTTCTTATTATGATACCATCTTATTATATTTAATTTTATTTTTACTTATTCTAAATTAAGTTTCCATCGTATAATTATTGACAAATATTTATAAGATGCGATAGGATATAATATTTATACGATACTAACGTCACTCAATTGTTTTGCCTTCCCGGAACCCCTCCACTAACACTTGAACTTTATGGTATGGTATTAAAGTTCAAATTGACTTTTAAGTATTATTACGAATCTTTTGTATGGGAATATAGAAAAGAGTTGTTTTTAGACTTTTTCAGGAATTTTTTTTAATTTTTCTCTCCATCAGAACCATCTTCGTACTTCAAGGAATATTATAAAAAAAGAATTAGCGAAATAAGTTCAGCTGCTCTCGAGATTTGCGCTTAGCAACACATTCTGTGATTCATTTTTATATTATAAGATACATATTTTTTATTTTATACAACCTTTGTCAAACATTTGGACGAATATTCGATACGCAATCATGACATACTCGACAGCTCAATCTTGACGGGGACTATATCACGACTCACCGATCCTAATTGGTCTAATAAGCTCAGTGTATGCGCGTACGCGTTTGCTCACACTAATTAATTGTTTCTAGTCTAACGAGCTTGTTCTCATGAATTCTATATACCTATGACCTATGAGTGAACCTGGACTTAATCGAATATGAATCAACTTACGTTATTACCGCGTATGTATATTGCCAGTGGCCTTACTAAGTATATATCACAAATAAAGGATAACTCATCATCATAATCATCATCATTAGTCTATCAAAGTCCACTGCTGAACATAGGCCTCCCCTTAGATTGCCTCGTATAGTTGCCACGTTTGACAGGTGGGTTAGGAACCGCAGTTATTTATGAAAATATATAAATCTAGAAATAGATGTTATTTGGCCCATTTCCTGGTTTTTTGTTTCCCTCTGTCGCCTTATATGACACCCAGGGGACAATGTGGGGTAGTGGATATTCTTATACCACCCCTCATGGTTAGTACGATATATATATATGATGACAAGCAGTCAAATTACAATAAAGATATTCATACTTGACGCTACATTTGATTAAAATAGATTGTGCTTTAAATTTAGAGTTGTGGCGCATTTGACAGTCTGAATTTAAAGTTATTCAACGTTTTTTAAGCAACGTTTCGAACGGTCAATTTTTGGATGAGCTACGGACTTAATAACATTATTCTTAACGACGTTTTTTGGGTATATACGTAAAATTTATTATTTTCTTCATACCGTTTCTGGCTACTTAGCCCGACCTTCGGCTTCATGCTGTCATTAATTTTGTTCAGAGTTAGCTGATATGCGTCCGCTTTGCTGGGCGCATGTTAATAATATTTTATTGCGGAACCTAGATGTAAAATATCAAGATTTTTTTTTTGATGGGACTATCGTAAAATCCGTTACTAGTTAGTAGCGTCTACATTGCAAAATGAGTAACTATACTAAATTTCAAGTCAATCGGGTGTATAGTTTTAGAGATCTCGTGATGAGTCAGTCAGTGGTTTTGGTGTTTCGCTTATATATGGGTGTTTCTCTGCTAATTGGAAACTGGTCCATAGAACACACTCTCCCAAGTATATTTTGCTAAATATTAAAAAAAAATATATAAATACGACGAGAGGCATTAATAAATGAAATATGTGTTAAGAAAAAACTCACACATTATCCTCCTTATTTGTGAGTTACGGCCAATTTTATAAAAAATCACGACAAGGGACTGTTATGTTATCCAGGGGAATGTTTATATGAAAAAAAAAATACATTTCCATTGTTTATAAGCAATCAATCTGTTTTTTTTAAATTACTTTCACAATATTTGTATGAACGAATAAATCAACAAAAACTGAACAAATAAAACAAACTAAATAGTTTTCTTAATTCCATAGAATACTTGTATTAAACTTTTCAAAATCAACTTATATTGTTAATTGAAGTACTATCTCATCAGTCTTTATGGAGTTACAAAAATAATACTATAACAAAAACAACATTACGTTAATATCTAATCTCACAATTAACATTGACTTGACATTAGTAATTTAAAATATTTAACTTTTAATAATAACTAGATATAAATATTATTAGCAACTTAAAACAAAATCTGTTTAAAATTTGCACTTCAGGAAATTATTAAAATTAACTTATTTCTCAAACTCTTCATTATAAGCGATGGTGATCCCAATGGATATTGTGATATATTACCCTTAACTTTATGTATTTTGAGGGTACCACTGAAAGTTTTCAAATTAGCGGCGTCTTTTTGAATATCATCAGTCATTTTTTGAATGGTCTCATTGTCAATCTTGATGCCAAAATATAAAACATTGTTTTGTTCCGTTATTGCGAAATGAATACTACGAAATGAATGAATACTTATGAAATGAATGCAGGTTATGTATGGGGATAAAGATTTAATAAATTGGACTCAAGTATAAGATAAGATACAGCAGCTGGTGAATTGGGTTGGTGTTTTGGGAAACAGTACAATTATGATACCCACAAAAATGATACTCCTGAATCATCTCTCTTTACTGTAATGCATTTATGTGTCTATCAGTTAATGCATTTTCCGGCAAACTCTTAGGAGCCGGAGCAGCTGTGGCTGAACAGACTGAATGGGGCGTATTTTTTCTAACAAAAGTATTTGTGACTTCTTGCAAAACTTTTCTTGGCACGATGGGTAGCATAATGATCTCTCCAGTGTTTTTTCAGCCTTGTGCTCACGACAACTCATGTCCTTAAGATTAAAAAAAAAACGTTACCCCCACATTAGGATTTTCTCTTGTATGGAGGCAGTTTACAAACACAAATTGCACAAGGACAAACATCCAGACACTGAACAATTATTTGTTGGCCATACAAATACTTGTTCAGTGCGAGATTCAAACCCACGGCCCCCAGCGCAGCAACTCATTGCTAAGCCACTGCGCCACAGAGCCGTCTTTTTTGTTTTGTTGTTGTTTGTTGTTTTTCCTTCATTTCTTCTCATTCATTTATAAATCCTTCGCATCTCAAACGTTCAGTTTTACGTTTTTGTTCTAATATTTCTTCCCTTATTATGCGTGGCTTCTTTTTAGATGGCATTATGGGGTAACATCTGCAGGAAATACAATATTTTGAATGATAATGGTCAATGCTGCGCAATATGGTAGGTTAGGCTAGGCAATACCTAAAAGAAACAGTCCCCTGTGTTATAAAATGGCAGAGGAGTGTGCTCAGGGGATAGTAATTTTTGCATAGAAAGTTCCCTAGCATAAAACCATTTTCAATATATTCAAATTGAAGAGATTTATAACATACTAAGTAATTATTTAAGAAAATATATATTAAAATTTCATCAGTTAAACTATAAAAAAATGCTTACCAGTGGACTGTTTCAACTAGCGGCCCAGACACGTGGTTCACTTGCAAATGTAGTAGTGACAGTGCACAAAATGGCGTCAGCTCGTTTAGCTCTGCAACCGAACTAACTTCTCATAGATTGCTTTCCTTTTCACGTTATAAAGCCCGCCACATACGAGTACATACGGAATTCCGTTTCGGGATTCCGTTTCGATATTCCGATTCGAGATTCCGAACGCAGCAAGTTCATATAAAATATATGACCCGTCACACACGTACGGTATTTTTCCGTTCGAAATTTTGCGGGCAAAATGGGATTCCGTATGTGTGTGGCCGAGCCGTTCGGAATTCCGAAACGGAATCCCGAAACGGAATTCTGTATATACGTGGCCGGCCTTAATAACCTCTCCAATGCATAGTGTAATTTTAGTGCAATTTTCAAATTGTGAAGGAGACTGTTCCAAAAAATTGAAGACAGCATTTGGTTACTGTTTTTTTTTTTTTATTTAATTGATATGAAAAAATATGATTGTTTTTTATAGATGCTTACTGTATCCTAGTGTTAGTTATTTATTTTTACTCCGAAAATAATTATACTAAAAGTTAATATTTGTTATTAGGACTTGCAATTTTGGAAATGGGACACGACAGGGTAAATTGAAGTGTTTGAGGTGTATTTAATTGAATATTCTAATATTATATTAGTATTTTGGGCTATGGCGAATCAAGAATAGCTAATAGAATGTCGTTATTAACACCTTCAACTCAGCAATAATAAGATATATTTAAAAAAATTGCCTGTGACAGCGATTTTCCAATTAGTAGAGAAATACCCATATATACAAGATACGCTCCATCTAACCAGAGGATGTCCCACATCACATTACAAATTACCTAATTAACAAACTTTAATGAATATTTTCTGTTACACAGGGATCTATAATAATTATCTACTTCATTCACTGTGGTGAGTCCTAGTGTTGCCTAAACCGATAATTTCTCTTCTTAAGAACGAAGAAGATGATGCACTGTGACACATATGTATTTAATTTTATGTAAATAAATGAATGATATATACACAGTGGAGTAGCACGCCTTCGAGGGGCCATGTATCAAAATTTGTCAGGGGGGCCCAAATGAAGGGTAAAGATTTTTCACAAAAGGAACTAAAACTCTCGCATTGTAATACTTACAATTAATACTCCTAGGAACGAAACTAGCCAAAGAATTCATATATACCACCGGATATACCAACGTCCTGTCCCATAGAAGTCCTTAGACTTTTTGCTTACATACGTTCGGGGCCTCTGTAGCCCGGGACACTGTATCATTGATACGGCTGATACGGCGGTATGCTGTTCAAAAGTCATTGATGAATAATTGAAATGTTTCCCTGTAATACAAAAGTTTCCCTTCTATCGTGTGTCTTCACGACACACACTGTTTGTTTTTTAAATGGGGAAGAATTAAGCCTCGTCGATTCTACTGTTTTTCGTGTTATTACTCATCTTTTTCTTTTTTTTATAGACCAAGGTTGAAACGCGAGCACACAGTCCTACCTGATGGTAAGCGGCTAAACCGGGGTAGGGCTACACTCACGGAATACCAGCCTAAAATAGCAGCTTAATGCTGCTGTGTTTCGTATGGTGAGTGTAGAGAATCGGAGACCCTTTTTGCTGGAAACAAGGCATTCTATTTTTTAGTCTTCAGGGGTGACAATAAATCTGTATTTTTTAATTCTTAATCGAGGTTAGATGTAGATATCTATAGACCCTGCATCCACTAACCATTAGGTGGTTTGTCACCCTATATGTCTATAACAATAAACATTGTGTAAACATTAGGAACAAACACAAGCTGGTGATGTCAGTTTATTGTTGACAGGTCAAGTAGGTTGAATTTCGGGACGGAAGGTATAAATAATCGGGAATTTGGTTTTCAAATCGGGGCAGCTACAATTTGTAGCCATTTAAAAGCAACGAGTAAAGTATATATATGTATTTGTATATATGTATTTTTTACTGTAGTATTTTTGACACAATGCGTAATATGTTATATAATTATAACTTTGGACTGATCTAAAAAACGTATAATTTTTCGTCCATACATTGGAAAATCTGCACATTCGTCTGTGTTTTTTCCTTTTTTCGGCGAACTTGATAACCTATTTGTATTTGTTGCATTCATTTTAATCTAATTCTGCAAAAGTTATAAATCTTATGAACTCACAACTCATGTTTCAAAAAACCCGCAAACACAGCTACATATAATACAATTCTACTATAAGATGTTTTAGTTTTAGACCCTAATCCTTGTCACATCACTAAATATAAATCGGACATATAAATATTATAAACAATAAATCGGAATTCAGTTTTTGAGTGTTAGGCGTTGATCATAGACTGTCCTTTGCGTTTTTGCGACAAGTGACAACCCTAGGCTTTCCAGTCGCGCACGCAGTTAGCTCGCTCTAATTAATTACTACTGCCGCGCTAACGAGTTACGCTCGCTCCTCTGAGTTTTATCGCTTCTGTATATGCATTTGTACGTATGAAAGTGAGACATGATCGTGAGAACGTTTTATTATAAACTGTTTCTTCTTGAAAAATATGTCAGTTACTTCTCCAAGTTGCAACTAACGTTTTTATAGGGTTGCTCTGGTAAACGACTGATGGAGAAAAATTAGGTAAATTTAGGTGCATTTTATCACGTTAGATGGCGTTATAACCACTTCTTTACGCCTGGCGTAGACCTAGACCGGCGACGGGCAGTACCGTCATAGGCGTGAGACGTCTGGAACTGTCATTGTCAATCAAACTGCCTGGGTTAAGACAAATCCGCATTACAACGGGAGAAGTCCACGACCCGCTGTCGACATATACAGGCTGATAAAACAAGTGACAAAATTAAAAATGTTGTACAACCGACTTTAATATAAATAAGATGAGAACATCATCCAATGTGGTCGGAAGTCAATTAAATATCTACGCATTAATAAGGATAACTTAAAAACTACTGGTCAGATCTTGATCAAATTTATATGGGACGACATGAGAAGCACCAACCAGATTTCAAATAAAAAAAAAGAATTATCAAAATAAGTTCACCTAGAAAAAAGTTATGGGGTAACACACTTAAAACTCTTACGTGGTAGAGCCATGCTGCAGCTATATTTCTGGTATAGTTGTAACACGAATGGGTCGGCTCGAACGGGGAAGGACCACGCTCTCACAGAATACCGGCGTAAAATAGCAGCCTAGTGCTGCTGTGTTTCGTATGGTGAGTGTAGAGAACCGGACACCCTTTTTACTGGAAACGAGGCATTCCATCTTAGTCCTCACGGGTGACAACGCATCTGCATTTTGATTCATAATCGAGGATAAATGTAGATGTCTATGGGCCACAGCAACCACTTACCATCAGGTGGACTGTGTGCTCGTTTGTCACCCTATCCTATAAAAAAATACAGGTGAATTGAGAACCTATTTTTTAAAGTCGGTTGAAAATAATGAAAAAGAAGAGGACTTTTTCTTGAATCGACACTTTTCGAGATGGTAGACTCCTTTTCTGTGTTCGTCTCGGTATTTATCACCCCCTCTCTTATTTCTGCCGCCAAGTAGCGCGCACTGTTGTGCTCTGGAGGGTACGGTCTGGAGGGTATAGGCAACCAGTATAATTACAGGCCGTGAGGTATTACATCTTAATCCTCCTCGATTAAGGCTCAATTTACATTGCGGCGGAATGAAATGGCAGCGAATTATATTATACATAGTAAAATGAATTTTATGTTAATTGTGTAACGTGCAAACTAGTTAATATAAAATTAAATAATACTACATATTATATTATACATAGTAAAATAATATAAAATTAATTTTACTGTGTATAATATAATATGTAGTGTTTGCACACACTTGTGCACTATAATCCTATCCTGCGTCGATGGCTAGTCTCCGTTGAGACTGGCCGCCGTGACGGAAATTCGGTCTGGAGGACATTATTATTATTATATATATTTTTTTATACATAATTTTACAGTCAAATCATCCAATGTCAATAAAAAAGGCTTTCCATAGTTGCGAGAACAGTCTGACCATCAACTCACTCACTGTCAGCGAATACGAGGTAGAAAGAGCATTGATAGGATTGGATGGAAGCAAGGGTTCAGGATTGGATGGCTTGCCCCCTATCGTTCTAAAGAAGTCTGCAAAAACTATGTCAAAACCTCTTACGTATATATTTAACCACTTTCTCCGAAGCGGCATTTTCCCCCTCGTATGGAAAAAGGCATCATCCCTATCCATAAAAAGGGGATCTTGCCGATGCATCCAATTACAGGCCTGTTTCCATACTTCCAGCACCCGGGAAGGTTCTAGCGTCATAGGTACACTGCTGCGCTGGTGCGATTCCTATCTTAGGAATCGGTCACAGTTGGTCTCGTTACGTGGTTATTCATCCTCAGCTAGAGAGATTCCTTCAGGCGTACCCCAGGGCTCTCATGTCGGTCCATTGTTCTTTCTAATTTTCATAAACGACCTAGCCAATATAATACAATGTAATTTTAAAATGTACGCAGGCGACCCTAAAACTTTACAAAATCATTGACTCTAAACTAGATGTGATCGCTCTACGGTACGAGTTGGATAGATTATACGACTGGTGTTGTCATCTAAAGTTTACTAGAGAGAAATAATAAAACCGAGGCAACATACAAGTTAAACAATGAGCCATTGGGTGAGATCACGGAAATCTGGGACTTAGGCGTTTTAATTGATAGCACACTCAGCTGTAGAACTAATATTGACGCAATAACAAAAAAAACTTCTAAGTTATCCGGGTTTATATCCAGGCAAATAAAATCTTTCAAAGATCCTGATTTAATCATTCCGGTATATAACTGTTTGGTGAGAAGTATTGTGGAATACGCTAGCCCAGTCTGGAATCCGGGGTACAAGTGTCACTCAAATCGACTGGAAAAGATTCAGAAAAGGTTTGTGTACCAGTTATCGTACGCAAATAACCAATGCAGGACACTCATTTCATATGAGATTAGATTGGTACACTATAAATTAGAATTGCTATCCAAGCGGCGGGAATCATTTGATGTCATGTTCTTCTATAAAATTATCCATGGTCTCATCAACTGTCCGGACATTTTAAATAATTTTGATGTGTCGGTCCCTAGAGCTAGCAGTCGCTTGGGCCGCAAAAAGACTTTTGTCACGCCACACTGTAAAACAGTGGCGGGTCATCACTCGCCATTGTACAGAATGACTAATAGTTATAATAATGATTTGTTCGACATATTTCATGGTTCTAAGGCCTCAGCAAGGACTAACATTAGATTAGCCATTAATTAATTAATATTTATTATTTAAGAGTTTTTTCATTTCTTAATTTTTGTTTGTTATCATGTCCACTTGTTGCATGCTGCGTTCACTGTTATTAGAATGAACGTTTGTTTTGTTACTTTTTTATGTTACCTGAACCATGTAAACGTTACATTCCATTTGTGAACCTAAATAAAAAAAATATTACATTAATATGATGATTTGGTAGATTGGTTACTCTTTGAAAAATCGGTAAAAATGCCAAAGACGATATACATTAATGTATTCCTTAGTAGAGGTCTATGTTTATCAGTGGACTTGTGAAGGGCTGTAATGATGATGATGATGATACGTTAATGTGTATATGAAATGAAATAAATAAAATCAGTGTAATGTTCCGAATGGGTTAAAACGTAAATCTTTTATTTTTGATTGTGTGCTAGCCACTCAGCCTTTCTCCTAAGTCCTAAGGCATCGGCGGAGAGTGTTCATGATAGAACATGAAAATAAGAATTCTAGTATTTTAATATAGGCAATACGTAGCTCCAACTACTCTGTAGTCTTTTTTATTTTTACGTAACTAATCTGGTTATAAGAGCACGCAATACTTGACACATGATGAAATCCAACATGGTAATCTTAAAAATGTTGTCGTGTTCACTGCAAAACAGTTAGTTCAGGAGCGCAGTGGTAACGTGTTAACAAAGCGGGCCGCGTTTTCGATTACCGTACGGAATATGTATGGCCTTAAAAATAATTATTCTGGGTTCGAATGTCCATGTGTAACTTACTTATGCAATCGCCTCCGCGACACAGGATAAACTTTTACTCTAGGTGTAAAGTTATTCATAAAAGTAAAATGAAAATGTACGTCCCAAAGCAGGACACATGTTTCCTGTGGAGGTTATTTACATTTCTCCAGGATATTTGCATAGTCTCCCTGAGATTACTGTGTGAATCATCTCTTTTGATTTATACATGTTTTCGAAATATCTTTTTTATTTCAGACATTCAGATTTCTCCATGATCTAGTCTCTAAACCAACTTAGAAAAGAAATTAGCGAATTACGACGCTGCTGGCGAAGCGCGACGCATCGGCAATGTGTATATCAATAACCATTTAGAGCTACTTTCGAACCCTTGTAACTCAAAAATTATAAAGTCTACACAATTGTAATTTTGCATGCCCAAAGAGTCCTCCAAATTTCATTAGCAAAACCTAAATCTAGTACTAACTGATTAACTCACTTATAAAAACCTTGAGCACTTCTTGGTGACTTAGAAACTTGAAATTTAGCATCAAGGTATTTTTATTGTTTCAAGTATATATATAAGTAACTTTGTCGACATTTGCACATTTTCACATTTTACACAACATTGCGAAAACTTTCAAAAACTTTGCCAATCATGTATTATTTAGATTAATAAAATAATAGAATTTTCAAAAATTTGTTATTAAAGACATCCCAAAACGTTCTTGGAGGGACCCGAGAACGTGTTTAGGTGCTTTCCTCCACTAGCAATCATGTGGTTAAATGCGTTGCTAACAAGTACATAGATTGAAACCTCATATTATAAAACAAAAGGTGAAACTAATGAACTCGACTGCAATGACTCATCTAATATATATAAATGTACAGGTCGCAAAGGTGAAGATACGAAGGGTATTTTGTGCAGTCTGTTAAAAAACAAAACGAATGGTTGCTCAATATGAAAGGACGTTGCTCATAACGGCCTATGAATCAATACGTATGAAATCTTTACATACAACGATTAATTCTGTTTTTTATGGTTTACAAAGTTTAAAGCATTTAACAAATATTTTTTTTAAATATGTAAATAAATAATGCGTTTATTTCGGTAATCTTGTTTATAACATATTGCTGAGACTTTCCGATGAGTAATCAAAGGATTACTCGTGTTGGGAATGACGCTACTTCCCTTAAGGATGCCAGCAAGATTACAAACAGTCTATTATAAACTACAAAAAAAAAATTGTAATTTCTACGTGTATGTATATTGAAGAGTGTGAATGTGTGGGGGTGTTGTTGTATGTATAATGTGGCTGTGTGTGTGTATGTGTTGGTGGATGAAGAAAGTATAAATAAGAAGACAAGTTATTATAATACTTATTTAATTTTATTAAGTTATAGGAATGTTCATTGTTTTTATCGATCTACGGAAAAGGTTAGACGCCATCTTACATTCAATAATATGTGACTGTAAACGAAAGTTTATTGTTTTATTGATAGGCAATTTAGTTAATGTTAACGCTTATGTAAAGTTTTATTATTATTAAATATTAGATATGATCTGATTTTTTTACGATTTGACTGATATTTCGATTACGATCCCCGCTAAGAATTGATCTATAGGGGACGATAATAATAATAATATACCTCATACATGGCTTAAGAGGGTCTTCGAGCTGTATAAGGTCAATTGTACAGTTCGAGACTTCCTCGGGCATTGTATGGGGCAATGGAGTACGATCCTTTGTCATCTAGGCGAGCGGATGACGGCTGCGGAGAACCACATAAGGATAAGAAGGGGTATCTTCCAGGGCGATTGTTTGAGTCCAATCTGGTTCTGCCTCTCTCTGAACCCTCTCAGTACCTTACTGGAGGGCTCCGGAAGGGGATTTCAGCTTCGGAAAGGAGGTACAAAAGTGACCCACCTTTTCTATATGGATGATCTCAAGTTATTCGCCTCCAGTCGCTCTCATCTTATGGAATTGCTAAACATCACTTGTGATTTTAGCAATTCTATTAGAATGGAGCTGGGGACCGATAAGTGTGCGGTCCTCCATGTTGAAAGGGGAAGGGTTGCTAACTCTGAGGGCATAGACTTATCTATGCCCATCAACATAAGGACCCTTTCCGAGGCTGAAACATACCGATACCTGGGTATGTCACAAAACGGTGTAGATGAGGCGGGTATGAAACAGTCAGTTTGCGATGTGTTTTATGCACGCTTGACCAAAGTGCTTAACAGCCTTTTGTCCGGTGTGAATAAGACGCACGCATATAACGGTTAGATCATGCCTGTTCTCATGTATACCTTTGGCATGCTCAGGTGAATTCAGACCGAACTGAACGCTCTGGACAAAAAAGTCCGCACTATAATGACGTCCCACGGGATGCATCATCCGAGATCGTCAGTAATTAGGCTGTAATTGCCGCGGAAGCATGGTGGGCGCGGCTTTTTAAGCGCGCTTACCATGCATAATCGCGAAGTGTGCAGCCTCCGTAATTACTTTCTGACGAGAGCGGATGATTCATACTATAGGGACGTTATTTCTTGTGATAAAGGACTTACCCCTTTATCCTTAGCCAACGAGCAATGGCAAGACCCGGCAGTACAGAGCATTTCCGACCGGGAGACCGTATGGAAGGAGAAGGAGCTCCACGGGAGGTTCTACAAAGCTCTACATGAGCCTTTCGTAGACACAGTCGCCTCCCTCCACTGGCTACGTTTCGGTGACCTCTTTGGGGAAACCGAGGGTTTTGTCTGTGCGATACAGGATCAGGTTATTAAGACCAACAATTATCGGAGATACATCCTAAAGGATGGCACCGTTGACGTCTGTCGAGCTTGTCGCCATCCCGGTGAGTCACTTAGGCATGTCATCTCCGGTTGTTCGGCGCTTTCTAACTCTTTTGCACAGGCACAACTTAGTAGCCAGGATTCTACACCAGGAGCTCGCTCTGAAATACGGTCTCGTGGATCGGAAACTGCCGTATTATAAGTACTTGCCGGAAGCCGTGCTCGAAAATGACCGCGCCAGGCTCTACTGGGACCGGGCCATCATCACAGACAGGACTATTCTTGCGAATAAGCCTGATATTGTGCTGATGGACCGGGCACAGTCAAGGATATTTTTGGTTGACATTACCATTCCTTGTGACGAGTACCTCGTGAAAGCCGAAACAGATAAGCTGACCAAATATCTGGACCTGGCTCACGAGGTGACCGACATGTGGGGTGGATTGCCGGCCGAAATTATACCTGTAGTCGTCTCTGCGAATGGGTTAATTCCAGTCAGCCTCTCGGGTCATCTGAGGCGACTGGGACTCCGTGACGGACCGCTCCAAGCTCAAATACAGAAGGCGGTGCTGCTCGATACCGCCCGCATCGTCCGCCGGTTTCTTTCCCTTTCCCCCTAACCCTCGGCCGTCTGGTCTCCTCTGCCGAGGGTTTCCATCTGGTTGGGTTTTTATATATTTATGTATTTTTTATGTATTTATTTTATTTTATTGATATTTATGTACGTTTACCATGTTTATTTAGAATTATATATTTATATTGCCCAACCAGATGAGAAAACTTTATAGATACCCCATAATAATAATTTTAAATTTTATATAATAATTTGTGTCTTGTGCACACTTTTGTTGACTCTGGCTGGTTTCGAACCCAGAACTCGTGGGAAGATTAAAGAGAAGAACCTTTAAATAACCTTCAATGACATGTAAATTTTAAAATGTTTATACAAAAATTTCATGAATATAAAACAAAACTCTGTATGTTTGCCCCGTACCGGCGCATCATAATTGGCTTAACTAGCTACAACGACTCTGCATGCTACAGTCTCTTGTACGTGTTTACCATTCGTTTTCTTTGCTTCGGACAGATTATTTTTAAGTGTAAGCAGTTTTTAATAGTAGTTTCATAATGTGACATTTCGTGCAAAAGAACCGCTTGAAGAAGAAATAAAGAATGTGAAAATATCACTTTTCGAAAGTATTTTCTAAAAACAGCGTCTCCAGTTTAGGTTTTTTTTTGTTGATTTTTCATCTTAACTATCCAATACCAGGAACTATCAATGTCCTTTGGATGCTGCACCCTCTGCGATCTGTATCCGAATGAAGCTAAGATAATTTGGTCCGAATGTTTGCAGTACCTATTGTAAGATGAAACAGAAAAGTTTGAACTTTTAAGCATTGGCTATTGGCTTTGACCTGTTTGCTTTTGCTTTATAATATTTGATACTAGCTGGCCCGGCAGACGTTATTCTGCCCTTACTGGTTGGTGGCGGTGGAGTTTCATTTTCACACACACTTTTTTATAGATTTATTATACGTATAGCTAAATCCTATTTGGTACCAATAGAATCATCAGCAGCCATAATAATAACAATTAACTTAAAAAAGGAAAAACATTACCCTTTTTTTACTCTTCCGTAATAGGATAAAAAGTTACCTATATGTTAAACACGGTCATTTACTGCCTACATACAAAAATTTACGAAAATTCGTTCGGTAATTTTTGCGTGAAACGTGAACAAACAATTTTTCTACAGATTTATTATATGTGTAGATTGTAAATTTAATTTATTTCTTTGATTACGTAACGTATTTCTGATTTAGATACGTTAAGTATATTATTGATGTCGGTCTTGTAATTGTATACTTAATTTAATTTTGTCGTACAGTGAATTAATTGCTGTAATTGTTTATCCGTGACTTTATTAATAAGTAAATAAATAAACGTAATGGTTTTTGTATTCAGTTTTCATCTACTTCTGGACGTCAGAATAATCAGAAATTTTAAAGACGCATTAAAAACCGATGTCAGTAAAAATGTTAGAAATTGGATGAATCAATTTACCACATACAAATTGAACAAGTTTGTTACAACCACACATTTTCACACCTCTCTGAACACTTACGACTGGTAAAATCTTTTCGTGACGATAACGGCGTTTTGGAGATTATTCTAAAATGAACTTGCTTATTTGTTTGCGTATACCAACACAATTCACGACACCACTTTGAACGCACGTTTCAAATTTAATAAAACTAGACCGATTTATACCGCAAAACTACTAACAGCCCCGGCTTCACTCGCTTGATTTCTGGATCTCGACAACAATGCCACCTGCCGGGCCCAATTGTGAATCTAAACCATTCTCTATTCAACTTAATTACAAACACAAAATTTCATCACAATCGGTCGAACTGTTTAGGAAGAGCTCAGTCACATACACACGAACAGAAGAATTACATAATATTATATAATATGCACGTAACATACATATAAACCTGTCTAATAATGAAAACCGCATCAAAATCCATTGCGTAGTTTAAAAGATTAAGCGTACTTAGCGGGGGAAGCGACTTTGTTTTATACTATTTAGATATTTCAAGCAATACTGTACCGTTACAGCCTATAAAGTCCACTATTGAACATAGACCTCCCCTATTCATTGCCTCATAGGGGAGATATTCGCCATAGTTGCAACACTTGGAAGTTTTTTTTATTTTCAGGTCGTTATTAGGTAGACGCTGCTTCCCATCTCCTGGTTTGGTTTTGTTATTGTTTCCAGAAATAATCACTGAAAATTTTAAAGTAGAAGAAGACCTAAAATAATGGCAGTATAACACAGCACTAGTACATAATATCTCAATAACTAATATATATAATAAATAACTATCCTCATAACAACACATATAACACAATTTTTTTTTTCATTCCATTAGGGTATTAATGACATAAAGGTATTACTAACCAAAGGCGTATCACATAATTTAAAAACGAAATAGCTTTCTTCTAGTTGAAGATTACATGTGAGCGATAGCAGAGACTTTATCCCATTTCAATTAAATGAATATTTCTTGATAATGACATTATGTTATGTTATAAAACTATTAAAATATACACCCTATTTAAATAGGGGTGAATAAAACATATAATCAAAATAAACCAAGTATGCAAACCAACAGCAACACAATTCATCATGAAGCGGCCTCTCTGCAACAACGCCTACCCAATTACAATTCTGAAAGTACCACTCAAGATAGTTCCTTTTCGTTCGGCGTATTTTGTTACTACTCAAACGAGTAATGGATGCCATACACGATCTAGTTTACCGTCAAGTGTGCAGCGCGCTTGAAGCGGCGTCAAGTTTGCAGTGCATCCATATAGACCTCTTTCGTTCAAGTTCGCCGTCAAGTTTGCAGTTGAAACCATGGCGTCTCTCGCTTATTTACTCCGACTACCGTCATGCATACTTGACCGCTCATATACACGTTCAAGTTTGCATGACGCTGCAAGCTTGATCAAGTCGGCAGAATCGAAATTCAATTTTTGCTTCAAGTAGACTTGTCATGCACACTGATAGCTATACACCGTCAAGTTTACCGGACACCGCTTCACTTCTGTCTTATTTTCCTGCCATCATCTACAACATTTATTTATTTTCTACACTGTTTTTATGAGTGACCTAGTTAGTACTCCCACTAAGATCATCACAGCTCTTGATCAAGGGATGTTTTTATTATTTTTTAAACCCAAATTTTATTACTAGGGTTTTGATAGTATTCAGGAGTGGCCACTGTAGGTTTTCTAGTGGTATTTACATTAAGTGATCACATAAGCGAATTCGATCACACAAAATTAATGGTAACCCTACATATAAGAGAATTATTCCGACCGCGAATGCTTTTTTCCTTGAGTTGTATTGTGTTGTCATATTTACCGACGCAATATATCCGCGAAGGAAGTTGTTACCAAGGTTGGTTTTATCTAAGAAATCGACTAATGTAACCCAGTTTTAAAGTTGGACCGTGTGGTAGAGGCACGCGGCATCGTAAAAGTATCTATGTATCACCCCGTTTTTCCTCTTGTGTATCATGAGAGGTTACATGAATGCGACGAAATGCGAGAAAAATGTTATGGCTTTGTGTGGTTGGTGGTACTACCATCTCATTTACGTTAGAAGTACAATATTCAAACCGGCGATTAACAGCAGCGTCAAATATGTGCTAGACGTCTCGTATTTTTTCTAATAGGATATGGGTGACAAACGAGCACACAGTCCACCTGATGGTAAGTGGTTGCTGTGGCCCATAAACATCTACATCTATCCTCGATGACGAATCAAAATGCAGATGTTTTGTCACCCGTGAGGACTAAGATGGAATGCCTCGTTTCCAGTAAAAATGGTCTCCGGTTCTCTACACTCACCATACGAAACACAGCAGCGTTAAGCTGCTATTTTGCGCTGGTATTCTGTGAGAGTGTGGCCCTTCCCCGGTCGGGCCGACCCATTCGTGCTACAACTATACTAGTAATATAGCTGCAGCATGGCTCTTCCACGTAATACGATCGTCAATTCACCTTTCGCTTCACGATTAAGGCACGTAGAGTACTATTATTTACTCTGTGATTAAGGCGAGTCCGCTCTATGAGGGGATAGGTCCATGTTTTATGCGTGGTGAAGCCATGCTATAGCTATATTATTGCACGAATGGGTCGGCTCGGTGAATGTTTTCGATCTTATAGAATACCAGTGTGAAATAGCAGCTTAATGGTGCTGTTTCGTATGGTGAATGTAGAGAACCGGAGACCTTTTACTGGAAACGGGGCATTCCATCGTATTCCTCCGGGTCGGTAACGCATCTGTATTTTGATTCTTAACCAACGATAGATGTAGATATCTATGGGCCACTGCATCCACTCACCATTAGGTACCAAAAATGTAAAGCTGTAGCCTTCTAAGAGCTGATGAATAAAATTTATAACACCTAATGAGTGCTAATAATTTTCTGCTCACCAGATGTCGCTAGTTGACACTGAGGTAAAGTTTTCTGTTATATAATGTAATTTATTTGCGAAGTTGGTTTTTAATAAAAGTTTATCAGTTTCTAGAGTATTATATTAATACACAAAACAATGCGTCTGTGATTTGCTCTTTAATTTTTTGCACATTTCTAACATTTTTTTTTTTGAATTTTTCTACTTTCACGAATATCTGTGGTTTGGTTTATTTATTTTTAATCTTATTAATATAATATATTGCCAATAGTACAGAATGAAACAATAACCTTTACATTTTCCGAACAAATTAACTTCCCCGCTATGAAATCTGTCAAATATTATACCTCACTTTCTACTGGCGCCGCCCTGGTGGCAGAAAAAGTCGTGGATGCTCTCACGCTCTGCGTTTCCTCTGGGGCGGGGTAAGATATCCGCTATTGTTTGAAAAGTGAGTTACATAATAAACTAACAATTTTAATTCGAGCAACCGAGCCGGTAATAAGTCCTGTATTACATAACACATCATAACATAATCTGTCATGCCCGTTACTCAGAGGTGTAGGCAGAGACTACGGACTTCCATTTGGCATGATCGGTTCGATACGTGTGTCCAGGATTATGGAGGCAAGCGTAAAAGATTATGTATTTATGTATGTATGGTAATTTTATCTGTTTTGTGAGGGAATTTATGTATACAGGCTCGTCGGTTAAGGGCTGTAGTAAACTTCCGTTTTGGGCGACCCTTGTCGACGCTGTCACGCACTATTACTATTTAATATAGTCCGCGAAGGAAAATAATGCGAGAACCCTGCAGGTTAATAAAAATCCAAGTAGTACAACGTCACAACAAGTACGACGTCCGCTAACCTTTGGTACCGCAGGGGACTCTTGACTGTTGTAGTAATCCTTCAAAAAAAGACAACGTTTTATGCTTAACTTCAGACTGACAAAGAATCGACGGAGCGCTACGTACATTTCAAGTGATGTCGAAACCAAGCCAAAATCATACAATATTGTAAAAATACGCAATCACGCACACAATCTAACAATGGATTAACTTTACATTACTACCTACTAGCAATAGAATTCTTCGGAAATATGAATAGCTACTAGTTTCACTTAAAGTAGTTAGGTGATACTCCATTTTTTTATTTTATTAAAAATACTCCAAGAGCTATTGTGCAGTGGAATTTCAAAGTCATCCTTATTTGATATATGCTAAAGCCGCTAAAGTAAGTGGTCAACTGTTTGCATGTATGATTGTTTTGATTGAGTGGACTAAGAAATATTACAAGTTCAAAGTAACAACTAGCGTGTCGTCTAAGTGGCATTTTAGTAGTAAAATATTATCTCCTATTTTTCCACCCATAGGTGTAATTTTTTTTTAATTTGATATGGTATCAACCCTAAATTATAGCCTATTTAATGAGAGAAGATTCGTTAAAATTAGTTCAGCTGTTCGCGAGAAATGGGTGAACATACATTAAAGAAACATACGCGCCGAATATAGAACCTCGATTTTGGAACTCGATTAAAAAGTAAATTGATACCACGGTCCTTTTCTATCTGTATTGTGTGATTATAATTATCATTATTATTTGCCTACTGCAGTCCACTCCTTGACTCCCAAGGCGTACCGGTGACCCGGTATTCTGCAATTTGGTAGTTTGGTGCTCTGTCCACTACATCAAGAAGACGGTTAATGTAATATGCAAATTGAATATTTATATTTTGCTACGGAAATATTTTGCTTATAGACGAACTTTCAGTAGTCTTCTTTTATTAAATGGACGTAGTTATGAAAAAAGGATCCAACCCGCGACAAGTTAATTTGAGTTTATGATATTTGAAGTATATACTTAAAATATCATAAACTCAAATTATCGGTATGGTTTCTGTCTGTTTGTAATTATTCTTCTTATTTGTGTTACGTTTGCTAAAATTGTTACATCACATAATAGTATACACCACAAATTCTTCAAGTCAACATTTTTGACACAAACTCGGGTTGGATCCTTTTTGCATAACCACGTCCAAATATCAAATTGGGTATCCCACCGTGTCGTTCGAATTCTATCCGCCAAGTTTAAAAAAAAAAGAAAAGAAAAATTCCATCATCGTGCACACTACACAATTCTTAATTCCACCTAATTGTCGGCGATCATCCTTCGTTTTACTAGGCATTTCCTGCTACGAACGTTTTGTGAATTTGCTGCCGCTGGCGATTTTCTGGACCTATTTTTCATATGGAACTTTAAAAAAGACGTCTACTCCTACCTAGAAGACGGGAAACGCACCTGCAATTTCTTTGTGTTGTGTTTTCTTGGGTGGCGTTGATAACCCTATCAAATGTATTTTCGCTTAGCATTTCTTTGTCTATATAAAATATCTTGTCCAGTAAGCAGAGTATATTGTAAATAATCTAAAATTCCAAACAAATATTTTAAATAAGAAAACCAATACTATAAATAGAGCTAGGTACGTGTTTCAAAAAGTGGGCATTGTTGTAAGGTACGCATTTTCAGCGGAAAGGCAAATCCATTGTTTTCTATTGTTCATTTGTGAAATATAATATATTGTGTGTGTGTGTGTGGATAAAATTTTACTACCTTGAAAATTTGGTGGTTTTTCTATTCCACATATTTCTTTAAGTAAAACATTACAAACCAAATTTTTGGTATATGATTTTTGACTATATAACCTTGGATTCCATAAAAGGAAATAAGATAAAACGTAATTTTCTCTATAGAAAAAAATTGTAAAGTAGACGAGTTTCTTCATGCCACCACAATATTTTTACGAATAAGTTGATGGAATTATTTTTAAAGCATACTCGTAGTAAATAATCATATCTAAAGCATTTTAATCCATAACGAAGTTTTGTTAAAAAAATAAAATGTTGTTTGGCGTTAGTACAAGGTATAATGAAGTAATTGAATCACTTTCATTTTGGCACTCCCTCAGTTGTGCGTGAGCTTCATCCCCCCAAAACTACGATTCATTTTTAAGTTGTCCTCTTAAAGCTCTTAAAGAAGGCAAAGAAATTGATCTTTATCCCCAAAAAGGAAAGAAAGTCTTTTTCAAATATAGGGAATACCTAATATTATTTTATTTGCAATAACCCAGTGCCGCTTGTCCGTTTGTTTAGCAGATAACTGGACATGTGTGAGCATTGAGTCATTTTTACTTCGTTTAGCTTCTTTAGACGTTTGGGGCCATAAGATTGTTAGCGTAGCGTTATTTAAATTTAAAACGTTAAGAAGAAATTGATCATTGGTCAGTGCTTACTGTAAAACAAGGCTTCTTGGTCGCCTTTTGAGCGTTTTTGCAAAATACTTCGTGTACTATATTTTCTTATTACTTAGCGAATTCAATTGAAAATTGAGTGTACCGAAGACATAAAATTATTAATAAAAATTAAAAAAAGTTGCTGAGCAAGCCGCAGTGTTGGGGTTACTTGGACACTTATTACTAAAGTCCGTATTCTCTGTCTACTCCTCTGATTGACGGTGGTGTGTTTGTTATGTTATATAAAACAGGTTCCTTACATACTTTAAATTATTACTACAAAAATCTAAGATTTTAGTAAAAGGCAAAACTCAAGTGATTATTCACTTACATGAACATTACTCAAATTCTCTTAACTTTAAAATATTTTTTTTAAAGAAAATTTCACATTAATCACATACAGAGATGCTTTGTGATTATTGTGCCATTTTCTTATACAGCATTAGAATCGTCAATATCTTCATTTAGTTAATTACTTATATAGTGTTGTGCGATGGTGGCCTATTTTTGCGAAGATTTTAATTGCAGGTTCGTGTCCTGTCACAGTCGCCATGTAATATTGGAACTTTAATTAGACTACTCTAATTCTAAACTTAACACTAATATGTGCACTCTTTAGTGACTAACACTACCCATAATGTTTTCAACTTTCTATTTCTAGTATGCGTTCTACGTGGCTACTATAGGTTTCAGCTGACATTTTTTTTTTCATATATTTTTAATATTTTACGTTCTGAGCAAGAAGTATATTTAACTATACAATTATATTTTTTTTAATAGAATTAGGGTGACAAACGAGCACACAGTCCACCTGATGGTAAGTGGTTGCTGTGGCCCATAGACATCTACATCTATCCTCCTTTGCGAATCAAAATGCAGATGCGTTGTCACCCATGAGGACTAAGATGGAATGCCTCTTTTCCAGTAAAACGGGTCTCCGGTTCTCTACACTCACCATACAAAACACAGCAGTGTTAAGCTGCTATTTTACGCTGGTATTCTGTGAGAGCATGGTCCTTTCCCGGTCGAGCCGACCCATTCGTGCTACAACTATACTGCTAATATGAATATATACATACTAGTAGTATATTTTATTATTTAATGCTAATATATTAAAATATAATGGTCAATATTATACGTTGATTCATTTTTTTAGTAACTTTAAGCGACAAGTGAGCTATCTGTTCATCCCCATGTAAGCCCATATACTTTTGTTACTTCAAATAAATAAAGCTATTTATGTGTTATCACCTCTAACGTTGTAATGAACAGTAAATAAATCTCTTCTTGGTGACAGTAATATATAATATAACAGAGCATTGACCATTAATATCACCTACCACGTAGTAATATTTTCTGACCTTTCTAATAAGGATTCTAAACCTTCATCCAGTGCGTATATAATTAACTAAATCGTGTTCGCTGTTGTTACGGCCGCGAGCAGATTTAGTTTATTTTTTCATCTTTACGACCGGGCAAACGTCAGATGTCCAGACATTCCGTAGATTATAAAGAGGATTTTCGACTTTTTGATTGTTGCCAAGGATATTTGTTAGCCTTTACGTGGTAGAGCCATGCTGCAGCTATATTAGTGGTATAGTTTTAGCACGAATGGGTCGACTCGACCGGGGAAGGATCACGCTTTCACAGAATACCAGCGTAAAATGGCAGCATAACTCTGCTGTGTTTCGTATGGTGAGTGTAGAGAACCGGAGACTCTTTTTTACTGGAAACGAGGTATTCCATCTTAGTCCTCACGGGTTCAAACGCATCTGCATTTTGATTTATAATAGAGGATAGATGTAGATGTCTATGGGCCACAGCAACCACTTACCATCAGGTGGCCTGTGTGCTCGTTTGTCACCCTAATTCTATAAAAAAAAAGCGAAATATATACCTGCAAAGACGACAATTATAATTATACTAGCGATCCGCCCCGGCTTCGCACGCTTGATTTCTGGATCTCGACAACAACACCACCTACCGGGTCCATTTGTGAATCTAAACCATTCTCTAATCAACTTATCACTCACCCAAAATTTCATCGAAATTAGGTCATTGGTTTATTGGTTTAGGAGAAGTTCAGTTACATACACACGGATAGAAGAATTATATAATATATAATATGCATGTATTATACATATAAACTTTTCTCTTGAATCATTCTCTCTATTTACGAAAAGTATTAAAATCCATTGTGTAGTAAAAGATCTAAGCGTACAGACGGTGGGATGTAGAGATATTCATTATGAATATCATTCTAAATTGTAAAAGAAAATGTCCTCGTTTGTCGGTACAAAACGTACATTTTTTTGATACGTTTTTATTTATAAAAAAATTGTTATTTGTGTTAAGTTAGAATCGTCCAAAAAGCCATCAAGCCAAATACAGCACGAGGAAGATCGGATGGGTAGATCTGATACTTAAGTTCCTATAGAGAGTCTCTTAATATGTAGGTTTAATATACACAATAAAGTAATAATTTATTTATTTATATTACCTATTACTACTATATATATATATATATATATATATATATATATATATATATATTTATATATATATAATATATATATATATATATATATATATATATATATATATATATATATATATATATATATATATATATATATATATATATTATTTAGACTCTGTTTTAGCTTATTTTTGTTATTTTAACCAAGTTTTGCCTATTTTTAAATTTAGTACCTATGTGTATGTGCATCTTTCTCGCAAATAAATGCATTTTCTTTCTTCTTCTTTCAATAAAATTAAACTAATTTTATATTGTTTCCATGATTTTCATTCTATTTTTTTTCATTCTGTCATTACAG
Organism: Parnassius mnemosyne; assembly: GCA_963668995.1. Taxonomy (NCBI): domain Eukaryota; kingdom Metazoa; phylum Arthropoda; class Insecta; order Lepidoptera; family Papilionidae; genus Parnassius; species Parnassius mnemosyne. The sequence goes on along the minus strand of CAVLGL010000092.1, from coordinate 11,460,746 downwards.
CCACCTTAATGTCCACTGCTGAACATAGGCCTACCCCATAGATTTCCTCATACGGAGGGGTGTTATATGTTTGTAGTATGTACCTGTGTATTTGTGTATATGTGTGTCTGTCTGTGGCATCATAGCTCCAGAACGCATGAACGGGTTTTGATTAAGTTTTCTTTGTTTGGAACCTGTCTTAATCGAGAGGGTTTAGGGGTTAATCGAGCTATGTTTCAATAAAATCTGTTCAGCCGTTTGAAGATCACCAGCTCTTTTTGTTTCGGGGGGTATTTCAAATTTTAAATTTTAGTTATTTTGAGTTGTTATCAGGAAGATGGTATCAATCTTCTATTTAATTTCTTTCTGCCGCCTTTTACGATTTTCTTATGGTGTCACTACACGGTGATATTTTATAAATAAAATAAGAAAAAGTGAGATGGAGATGGATATTATTCCATCTCGCTTCCTTATAGCAGCCGAGGCCATCTATACTACGTCAGAAGGGGTCATGACGGAAAAATCTTACACTTTTCTCGCCTAGCCCCCATCCGCCCAATTCGTACCGTCCGATAAGGAACTTCGTTCCAATATATATAGGTCAGTGGCTAGAAGATAGTATCTTTAATGATTATGAGCTCTTTCTATACACGTATGATAGAATTGGGGCACGAAGTATAATATATAAGTGGATATTTTATCTCTACATAGTATAAAACAAAGTCGCTTCCCGCCGTCTGTACGCATAGATCGTAAAGATTTTGTTGCGGCTTTCATCCTTAGCTTTCATCCGATAGGTGGCGCTGTTGCTGAGATCCAGAAATCACACATGCGTAGCCGGGACGGATCGCTAGTATCTGACATTTTAACAATTTACGTCAAATTTTAAAAGTATACCTACTTTCACTTAAGGCTTGGTGTACCTGTTTTAGTCCGTTTTAAAATTGGTTTTTGATAGCCAAATTACATTTAGAATCTGAAAAAAATTATTAGATACATTCTTTCTCCTTATGATGCACCCGGTCAATACATGATACAATACAATTTTCTAGATAGAAAAAATTACCGAACTACGTTTGATTTGCAGTTTTTTTACAAGCCAAATTTCATTTTAAACAAGTACTAATACTCCTGTTTTTCTATAAAAATATCAATTTATAGGTAATTCATTTTGAAATCGATTCCACTTATCGTTTTTTTTTCATCATATTTATTAAAAAAATTATCGATTGTTCAAGTGATTTTCGATCCGTGTTAATAAGTTCACATATTGCAAGTAAGATTTGAACCACTTCCCGGTGTCTGATTGAGTTGAAATTTTGTATACTGTAACTTCAGTGACAATGCAATAATATGATAGATATAACCTGATGCTGCAGCGAGGATTGTCTCCTCACTAGGGAACTCTTTAACAGTTAGTAGCATGGACTCGAAATTTTGTATTTAAATTTAATTTTGTTTGCTAAACACGATCTTCACCATAAACTACTGCTGCAAACAGGATAGTCTCCTCACGAGGGAACTCCTTATCCGGGAACTCCTTGTCAATGTTGGCAACGAAATATTTAAACGTATTAAAGATAGTAAATTTGATATGCCATGTGATAGTTTCCCGTTAGATTACTTGAAAGAACTTTATCTTAGATTCAGAATTTATCACACCTTTAATGGTGTGGTAAATTCTGAAACAATAAATTATTAAAAAACAAAAATTGTAAACAGAAAATTATTAGGGTTAGTAATTTGTAAAGTATCATACTGAATGATAAAACTATTTACAAATGTTTTGTTTTATTTGTCATCACAACTCTACGAAAATAGGTAACAATTTTGCACGTTCTTAAGAAGCTTTGACTCTGTTCCGTTTATTTACTCATGTGCTTGCGTTGCCAGTGTCCCACAGGACGTCTTCGAGGTAAGATTAGTCTTACCTCCATGACCTGTGCCTAAGTTTTGCGCTTCTGTTATGCTACGAAAATAATATTTAGGAAATAAAATAAATTATTGTAAATAGCTATAGTTCTATGGAACTTATACAGACTATAGTTAAGATTGTGCTTGTATGTGTATTCCTCATTGCGTAAATATTTGTTTTTATTTTCAAAACAATATTTTTGTGATTATTTTGAAAAAAATCACGATTTATGCGCGGCCCGACTCGATCTTTGCGACGACCGCTTGTAAATACCTAATGCGTTTGGAACACACAGCCTTAACGCTGCAGTTATTTAATTATCCAAGAGCTATTAACGTACCTGCTTTTAGTTTTAAATCCTAACATGGAAGTGATTGCACGAGTGTTAGTCGTCACAGTGAAAGTTCTCTTAATGCACTGCTGAATGTTTTTTTTTAAATCATCTTTTTTAATACACGTGGTGGTAAGTGGATGCAGTGGCCTATAAATAACTAAATTTATCCTCGAACAATAATCAAATACAGATGCGTTGTCACCTCTGAGGACTAAGACCACTAAAAAAGGTTTTTTGTTCTCGTATACACAAATACGAAACACAGCGAACATAGCAGCATTAAGTTGCTATTTCACGCCGATATTCCGTGTAAGCGTGGTCCTTCCCCGGTGGAGCCAATCTATTCGTGCTACAACCACAATATAGCTGCAGAAACTCCTTTGGACTTAGGTTATAAATTAATGTCCAAGGAAAGATTAACATAACAAATATATAGGTACAAAATTGTAAAGGAAAAACATATAAAGCTGTCTTTATATAGAAGTGGGAGTAAACTAGCTTGCGGCTCACTTGATAGTAAGTGACTACCGCCCTCCATAAACAACGGGTGTGACATTAGGTGTAATGCAGGTGTGTTGCCGGCCTTTTTTAAACGAGTAGTAAACTCTATTTGGTCCATCTATACATCTATACAAATAAATAAAATTGAAGTGTCTGTTTGTAATGTCAAAATAACAGCTTTTTACTAAATGCATATGAAAGTAAATACGGTACTTATAACTAAAATACAATTTTTAAAATTTTTGTCTGTCTGTTGTTTGTTCCGGCTAATCTCCGAAACGGCTGGATCGATTTTGACGGGACTTTCACTGGCAGATAGCTGATGTCATAAGGAGATAACTTAGGCTACTTTTATTTTAGAAAAGTAATTAGGGTTCCGCGCAAAAAAATAAAAACCCTAACACGCGAGCGAAGTCGCGGGGAACAGCTAGTCTTCAATATATCGCCAATTCGGTCGTTAAACTTCCGTCTAAAGTGTAATGCAATTTAATTAAATACAAATTAATGTTACTTTTTCAATATTGTTCAGTATGGTATTTCATTATTGATTGTAATATTTTACAGCCTTTAAAAGTTTTCTAAAAGTAACGTAATAGTCGAAACATGTTGGCTAATAAAAACTCTTGGTAATAATTCAAATAAATACTTCGTAAGCTAAAAATATTTAAAAATATTCTAATCGTTAAACTTTTTTCATGAAAATTTGCAAACGGCTTTGATCTTAAATAGATCAAAAGATATTTATTCAGTACACATATTGGAGATTATCGATAGACCAAGTGTTGCCAAACTTTTTAACCTAAGGATAACATTGATTCCACAAGGTCAAGATACACATCTAGCTCATTATATCGACATATTGTAGTTTTGAATTATGCTAAAAAAATTCTTCCAATGCTGCCGAAATGGTTGTACTTGAGGGCCGTAGTTCGGCTTAGACGAAAGGCGAAGGTCACCGACTGTCGCTTAGTGAAAGTAGTATCGGCCTAAATTTTAATAATACGTGTGTTTCTTTCTGAGATTATTTAAAAGTTAGGTGACAAAACAAGAGAAAAGCTAGATGGAGATTATTTCAAAGGCAGAGACGGCGTTAGAGAATCCACTACCCCATATCGTTCCGTGGGTGACGTGAAAGGCGACAGTGGAATACTAAAACACCAGATTTGTAGCAGTATTATCCTAAATGAAAATAATAGAAATGCGGTTGCCAACCCGCCTGCCAAGCGTGGCAATTATAGCAAAATCCTTTCTATGAGACGCTCAATGGGGGAAGCCTGTGTTCAGCAGTTGATTTTTGAAAGGCTGTAGTGAATGATGAATTAATGATGTGATGGCAAAATATTCAGCACAAAAAAAAAGCCGAAAATTATACAAAAAGACGACGAACAGCAGCGCTTTAAGTGTAAGCCAGCTTGTTTTGTAATCACTAAATTGATTGCCGCAGACCTTAGCGGTTACGACAAATTCTTCCATTTTCAACCGATTTCCAAAAAAGGAGGAAGTTCTCAATTCGACATATTTTTTTATTTTTTTATATGTGTTACCTCAGAACTTTTTTCTAGGTGAACCGATTTTGATGATTCTTTTTTTATTTGAAAGCTGGTGCTTCTCATGTGGTCTTATATAAATTGATCAAGATCTGACGAGTAGTTTTTACGTTACCCTTAATAATGCTTATTTAATTGATTTCGACTACATTGATGATGTTCTAATTTTATTTATATTGAAGTCGGTTGTAAAAAAAAATGTATTTTACCACTTGTGGAACAGACCTATGAAATGAAAAATAGGAATCAGCCCTCTTGTCACCACCAGCGAAGACCGTTCATTGTAGGATTAACAATAGTTAATAAATAATGATATGAACAATAAAGCAGATTGCTTTTTATACCCAATTTATTTCTTTTATGCTCAGGAATTTATTTCGGTAGGTACGAACTAATGTGCGGACGTTGCCAACAAGGGTTCCCACCTTTTTTTGAACAAATATAGTATTATTCCCAAAGAAGATGCAAGAACATAGTACTTTTGAAAAATTCGGGAAAAAAGGACATTTATTTTTAATCTTTATGTATTTTACCGTATAACTTTTTTCTGGGTGAATCGATTTTGATGATTATTTTTTTATTTGAAAGCTGGTGCTTCTCATCTGGTTCCATATAAATTTGATCATGGTCTGACCTGTAGTTTTTGAGTTATCCGTAAGAAAGAAACAATAACTTACATTTTTTGAACAAATTAACTTCGCCGCTACGAAATCTGTCAAATATTATACCTTACTTTCTAATGGCGCCGCCCTGGAGGCAGAAAAAGTCATGGATGCCCTCATTACCATCAAAAGACCCGTGTGTTCGTTTGTCTCCCTTATTCCATATAAAAAAAACAATTGCGCGGGAGTGCTGGCCGTTCTATATATTTCATATTCCTCTCTTTAAGAAGGAAGCCATATGCTATGTGGTGAAGGCGTTTGCATATCAAATACCCAGATTACAAACAATTATTTGTAGCCCATACAAACGAAAATTTCTTGACAGAAAAACCCAATAACTGATATTGGCCCAACCCGGGATTCGAACCCGGCACCTCATGATCAGCAATCGAGCTTACGAACACTAGATTAACGAGGCAGTCAACTATTCCGTTATCTATTTTTGTTATCAATTTAATTTACTTGTATAAATAAAATTGAAGTGTCTGTTTGTAATGTTAAAATAACAGCTTTTTACTAAATGCATATGAAAGTACATACGATACTGATAACAAAAGCACTATTTTGAAATTTTTTGTCTGTCTGTCTGTTTGTTCCGGGTAATCTCTGAAACGGTTGGACCGATTTTGACGGGACTTTCGCTGGCAGATAGTTGATGTTATAAGGAGTAACTTAGGCTACTTATATTTTAGAAAAAGAATTAGGGCTCCGCGCAACATAATTAAAACCCTAAATTACACGCGAGCGAAGTCGCGGGGAACAGCTAGTTTACTAATATATTAAATGTGTACGTATGTGTTTGGATGGATGACCTGACAATCGCGGTGGAACGACTGGACGTATTCTAATGAAATTTAGTAAATAAGTCTTTTATAACGTAGATTCGAACATGATACTGTTTATAACGCATGAAGTGCCAGCGGGGGCTCACGCCTCACATCGATATATACATATAAAAATTAAAGTTAAAACTACTTTGTTTGCAAAAAAAACTTATTATCTCGCTTTATAAGATAAAATTATAAAGCTGTAACATGTTTCTCCGTGGCTCTCGTCATACTCGTATAATGCTTGGAAAAGTTTTAAAAGCTTCCTATAAAAAAGTATTTTAAGTGGAAAATGCAGCTGAAGTTTTCACGAGAAGCTTTTCAAGGCATTTGAAAGCACTCGGGTTGAGTTTGCCACGGTCATAACTTACGGTCGTTAGTCAAAATACGGGAGGTTAGTGAGCTTTTATGAAACAAAATAAAGAAACAGTCACGTTTTAATTTGAATCGTGTTTTGCAGAAAATTCATATTTGAAAGATAAATGCATTTTACTTGAGGCATATGATAACATGATGACTGTATAGGACTTATGCTTATGCTTATTTAATATATTATCATCTCTATATATAAAAAAAAAAAAACATGCGTGAGTGTCGTGGAACACTCGGTTGGAACGAAGTTCCTTTTGTTGTATATTATTATTGATAAACATATATTACGGTGCGTACACATTATATAACATACGAGTAACATGTTATAAAACGTTGTTATATGACATGCTTCAGTATTGTGGAGGCTGAATGTTATAAAACCTGTCATATAACATTGTTATATTGCATTGTTATTCTAACACACAGTATACATACAGTATTGTTATATATTGCAATGTTGAAAAAACAATGTTACATAATAAGGACGTGTTATAAAGCAAAAGTAATACAACATGTTACTTGATCTGTACGCATCCTAATGTGTACAGTATTGTTATATGTTGCGATGTTGAAAAACAATGTTACATAATGTGGACGTGTTATAATACAAAAGTTATACAACATGTTACTTGATATGTACGCACCCTTATTGATTAACAAATACAAATAAATAAATTACTAGCGTCTATTAAAATGAAGCGTCTATTTAAAATAATATAATATTTTTTATCGTAGCAACATCAGAAAAAGTGAAAAGATTATTCCATCTCGCTTCCACATAGTCGCCAAGGCCGTCTACACTACGTCAGAAGGGGTCGTGACGGAAAAATCTTACAATTTTTTCGCCTAGCCCCCATCCGCCAAATTCGTACCGCCCGATAAGGAACTTCGTTTCAAAAATCAATTGGTGTACGTTAGTCTCGCTAAAAGTCGAAAACGGCTCGACCGATTCTGATGATTTTTTTGTGTGTGTTTGAAAGGGTTTCGGTTCACATTTGGACCCAGAGTAGGTGGCACTGTTGACGAGATAGAGAAGTCAGCCGTTCGAAGCCGGGGCGGATCGCTAGTTTTAAATGAAATTAAATAAAGGTTTTGCGATTATTTGTAATTTTTCAGAAGTATTTTATACGCCTTTGGATAATTATTTCGGCTAGTTTTTGGGTTGGATCATATCTGCACAGTACGGTGCATTTTATCTGAGCAGTAAAAGAAAAAAACTTCCACTTGTTTTTTTTTCTTGTTTATTTAATAGTTGCTACTGACAAAGTTTAATTACATTTTGAAAGCTAATCCCGTGATCCTCAAGTAAAAAAAATTAAAGTGAGTAAACTTGCATGTTAGAAATGCATGTAGGCAAGGCATGTAAAGTTCGCCAATCGAAAGGTAGAGGAGTTTATTGGGCTTTATCCAAAAATCAGAGTACATTAATGTTTTATCTTACATTTTACTATTCATTTGTAAATAGAAACCTATATAATAATTATGAACGTCCCCCCTGTTGCGTGCAGGCCTCCTTTCATTTCTGAACGGGTTACTGAGAGAAGAGAGAGAAAGAGTTTTCTTTGGGTATTTTTATTTGGCGTCGTGCAAAGTGTAAATCAGTATTTAAATTTACCTAAAAGTATTTTTTCACTGTGTTTGCGGCATCGAACTCGAGTGACTCGCGCACTATGAAATAAAGGCGAAGTCTTATCCCTTGAACTGCCACGACTCTAACCGACATAAACATGGTAGTACAAATTTTCCACTCATAATAATGCCGTACGCTTTTTAGGGCTACAGCACACTAAAATGAAACAATCTTCCTTACGTTCGTTTGTTAGAAATGACACTATACAGCGCGGGCAAAGCGAGGCAAAATAAACAGAGGCAAGGTTGTGTCGACCATCATTTATGTATAACGGACACCTTTTCATGTGAAGAGTTTCAGAGATGTGAGCAAAGCTCAGTACGCGTCCGACTATCCGCAACGTTGTCGGTCGAAATGTTAAGTGTTATACAGTGTAATTAATGTCAGTGATACGAAACGTTATTTCATTTTGTTCATTAAATTATTTAAATATTAGACAATGTAACTACTGTCTCGTTGGTCTAGTGGTGGTAAACGCGCGTTGTTGATCATGAGAACCCGGGTTTGAATCCCGGGTAGGACCAAAATCAGTTATTGGGTTTTTCTGTCAAGAAATTCTTAGTAGCACCCCGGAGTCACGAAGTTGGCGGTGTTTCACCCCATACCTCGAAAAGCACGTGAAGCCGTTCTCCCTTCGCCTGGGCTCTCTCCTGTCGTGTCGGATAACCGTCTCATCGGATTATGACAGTGAGGAAATTGGCATTGAATTGAATTGAATAATCGGCCTGTTTTCCGCAACTCCACGTCTAAGCGCGTATTTTGCGTGTGGGCAGGAATAATGTATTTATTCGACCCATGAAATCTCCCCGAAGAAGATCAACAGTCCTTTGATGTTGCAAACAACTTCGGGGAGTAATCCCGGCGTGCCGAAATGTTTAGCTCGGTATGTAGTGACTTCCGGACACTTCAGCACACGTGGGCCGCCGTTTCTTCCTCCCTCATACATGCCCTGCGCAGGGGACTGTCCGTAACACCTATTGTAAATAAATGTTTGCTAAAGTTATCGTGTCCTGTGATAGCACTTGTTACTATCCTGATCGGCGGCTTGTTCAATCTCATTAGAACCTTGGTTAAACTATTTCAGGCATAGCCTTCCTAGCTTGTCTACAGTCTACTAGATTTTTCCAAAGTTGAGCGTATTGATTAGTGTAGTGTCTGCGTACCAGTGAACGAACATTACCAAAGGGGATTGGTATGATTGGTTCCGGCCCTATTCTCTTCTGGCCAGTTCGTCTGCTGCATCGTTGCCTCTGGATCCAGTGTGGGAATACTACAATACTATGATCCTGTCCTACGCAGAAGGCTAGTTTCCGTTAATACTGGCCGCCGTGATCGTAATTCGGTCTGGCGGCCGTTATTGTTAATGTTATAACTATGGGAAGCGCAATGACAATAAAATTAAACTGATCAGTTCGTCTTCTGTATCATCAAAGAGAGTAAAACTGTCCTTTATCTTGTTAAAGACTAAGATCGGTTTAATAAATATAAAATATAGATTTCACCCAGTGACTGCTGTACGATCTTTAATATAAATACCAAATACGATCCTGTGGCACGTGTCACACTAATTGTCAATCGATCGTACCATGGCGTTACTAGTCGGAAGCAATTTAACGTTTATACAAAATAATTTTTTTTTCAATATTCTATCTTTGGTTTCAAATATTATACCTACAGTAACAGTAGTAACGAAATACAAATACTATGATGTCAAATGAATTCTTCCTACTCTTATTGCCAAGTTATTTGATATAATATGTCTTCCTCTTCGTTCTCATTTTTCAGTCGTCATCTCCTCACCTAATTATTTCTTACGCATAACATCCATTACAGTGCCCATCCATATTTTCTTAGGCCTCCCTCCAGTTTTACATTATTGAGTTATGAATCTTTAATAAATATTGAAGAGGCCGAGCAATCTAAACCGTGACGTCGTATCAATGTGCCTTTCAAAGCCTTTTAAAACCTCATTGACCTAGAAAGCTAGTGCATTGTGTTAAATTTAAAATGACAAAAAGTTCCCTATTCTCTTCCTAAGCAAAATCAAATATAACTACTTGTTTCAATCTGAATAAGCCGTAGTGGCACAAGTGCTAACCGCTCCGTAAATTTTTCAAAACGTGAACAATCCTGGTAGATTCCGGCAACAATGAAATAGTCATTTGCAATTTTACATGTCACAGCCTCGTCTTAGTATTGTCACATCATGGTCAGGTCTATTAGCTCGTAGTTAAAGTTTAATATATTTAATTTTTGCCGCAAGGAATTGAAATTCACTAGAAAAAATGAAAAGGAACGGCATATTGTATTTAAAAAGAAAACTATAAAAACGTTTTTATTCCCTCAAATACATATGTTAATTTACAGTGCATATCTAAACAAACTATTTTTAAATCCTACAGTGACTTGCGACTACTTTTATTACATTTCTGAATGTTGTGTAGACTGTAAATTTATTATTTCGTTTTTCAGTCGGCGACTAGCTAGGTCTCCACGTTCTTTCATGTACAAAGAACGCTGGTTAGTTGTCCCGCGTAATGTTAACTCCGTGTTAGAGATTTGTGGAATATTTAGAGACGTATCAGGAGACGCGACGGTATGACTTTGGCCCCTTAGGAGAGAGGTAAATTTCTAGTGTGGGATGCTACATGCGTTGACACATTGGCGAACTCTCATCTCAAGACTACGTCGTTTAGAGCCAGGGCGGCATTAGAGGCGTCTGAACTGGACAAATACGTAATCAAAATTCTTGGCACCAAACCGTGGGAAATAGAAATGTTTTTTTTTTACAGGATAGGGTGACAAACGAGCACACAGTTCACCTGATGGTAAGTGGTTGCTGTGGCCCATAGACATCTACACCTATCCTCATTTGCGAATCAAAATGCAGATGCGTTGTCACCCGTGAGGACTAAAATGGAATGCCTCGTTTCCAGTAAAAAGAGCCTGCGGTTCTCTACACTGACAAAACAATACACAGCAACGTTATTCTGCCGTTTTCCGCGTGGATTTTGTGAGAGCGTGCTGCTACGAGTACCCCGGTCAAGTGTCGATTCGTGCAGCCCCCATATAGCTGCAGGATGGTTCTACCACGTTAATTATTAAATATTAATTATTCTCCTAATCCTTGTCGTTTTCCATATTACGCGATACATCAGTAAATGTACCTATTTATGGTAATTGTACAGGAAAACGCTTCAGAGTTCAAAGCGGCCTTGACCACTGATAAGCAACAATAATGACTGAGATTAATAAATCTAGCATTGCGTTATGTGTATATAATAAACAAATCCTGTAAATTGATAATTCGTTGCTAACTTTTTTTGCCATTTTTTTTCTGATAATATGTATAATTAATATGCACCATGCAAGCAATATGCAAGCCGTCATCAGGAAAATTAGTTATGAAAATAATTAGATGTTTTTTTTTTAAAGGAATATATGTATGTACACACCTGTCTTTTGTTCCTACCCCTTACATAATCAGCCAAACCAGTCCAAACCAGCGATCAATAGCTGCCTAATACTGCTGTTTCGTATGTGAGTGTAAAGAACCGGAGACCCTTTTTACTAGTAATTCTTGTTCTATTATAATATTTATTCTATGGTAGTAACGAGTATCTAGCTCATCCTCATGGAGGACAATGCATTTATATACTCTTGATCCACTTCCCATTAGGTGCATCGTGTGCTTGTCAACTTAATTCTGTAAGAAAATAAATACTATAATTTTTTTGTTATTAGTTTTGAACGTACCGATTTGAAATAGTTGCATTCTTTAATCTATCTTTATATATATAATAATTACGTGTCTCATTGTTTGTCCGTGATGAACTCCTAAACTACTTAACTGATTTCAATGAAATTTTGCACACTGTGTGCAGTTTGGTCCAACTTGAGAGAAGGATACTTTTTATCCCGATATTCATAGGAAGCGTCGTCGGAAAAGGCAGAACAACGTCTGCCTGGCCAGCTAGTAAATGATGAAATACATTTTACAAGGTCCACAAAGACGGTTTTGCATAATTTTAGTCTGTTTTTTAAAGAATACTACTACTACTACTAGTCGTTGGTATAGTGGTCGTAAGTGCTACTGATGTTGTGATCTCGGATTCGAATCTCGGGACAAATAATTGTTCAGTGTCTGAATGTTTATCCTCCTGAAATTTATGTGTGAATACTGCCTGCACGATACAGGAGAAAATGAAAACTACGTGGAGGACCCATGCTGCAGCTATATTATGGTTGTAGCACGAATGGGTCGACTCGACCGGGGTAGGGACACGCTCTCACAGAATACCAGCGTCAAATAGCTTAATGCAGCTGTATTTCGTATGGGTGTAGAGAACCGGAGACCCTTTTTACGCATCTGCATTTAGATTCTAATCAAGGAAGAGTGTATATGTCTATGGGCTACAGTATTCACTCACCATCAGGTGGACTGTGTGCTCGCTTGTCACCTTTATTCTATAAAATAAATCCTAGTGTGGGTAACGCTTTTATTAAAAAAATTGTTAGTACTAGTGAACCAATATAACATAATTTTATTAAAGAATATTATATTTATAAGCCTGAAGAATTATAATTTAAAGGCCATAGAATTTCATTGTTTGTAGAATGTTACATAGGCATAGCGTAAGATTGCGATAAACTCTAACGGAATATCTAAAATAAAGTAGAAAAGGGCTAACCCCTTCACATCATATAACTGGGGATGTCACTTTTTAATTAATATTTCAATTTATTTTTTGATTGATTGTGTTTGTGCAAAGTATGATTGACTGGTGACAAATAACTTCATGACATGACATGAACTGGCTGCTGTGGGCCTCCATTCAGAGAGTAACATGGAATTTATAGCCTATGCCTGTACGTACACGTTGTAGGGTAAGTCCGCATTGGTGCTACGTGCAAGAGTCGTGAAGAATTAAAGAAGAAGAAAAGAAAGAGCTTTCACTTGATCGAAGAAAAAATATGGTAGTTAAAGAAAAAAGAAACAAACATAAAATACCTGATACAGAGAATAACTCAAGTATAAAAATGTGAGTGAACAGACAGGGTTATTTTGCAATAACCGGCCAAATTTGCAGAGAAGATTCAGAAAAAACAATATAGGAATATGGTGAAGAAAAATGCGTTTAAAAAAATGTCAAACATTCTGTCCTTTTTATCTTTCATGCACACATTCGTAAGGGTCGATCGATTCGAGAAGCGACGCGTATTTGTTGCCCATAAATCACATTAAATTTGGGATAATTTCAAAGAAAAATTGACGTCTTATTTACTCATATTTTCCAAAACTACAATAACGATATATGATTATTTATATATTAGAATTTAAGTTTATAATTTGGAAACTCTTTGAAAAATAACCCTGTATAATTACATGTGAATAATAATTTCCTATGGTGAGTGTAGAGGACCGGATATCCTTTTTACTGGATGCGAGGCATTCCATCTTAGTCCTCCAGGGGTGCCCACGCATTCTGTATTTTTATTTATTCCTTTATTATTTTTATTTTTGATCCTTAATTGAGGATTACCTACAATTAGATGATACTTGATTAGATGGCCTGCGTTTTCGCCTGTCTATTCTATATAAAATAACACAGTAGTGAAAATACTACATTTAACATTATTTTAAAAACAGGTTGGTAAAAAAATAAGCATACATATACATAAAATACCTGATACTGAGAAAAAGTCACCAACCTAAAACTTACTGATGGAATATATTCGGGCATGTCACATCCTTACTAAAACCGCCCAACACGGGTCACTAGCTGCCCCACACAAGGGAAAAACAAAGCACGCCTCAGAAAGCACGTCTATGTTTAGCTAAAGGCCCCTTGATGCTCGATTAGGCATACGCACCCACAGCTCATATCGATTGCCTCCTATCTAACGTGGACGAGAAAATCTAGTTTCAGATAATGCTCGTCACCTAATAGTCGGTTGTGTGTGCAGGCTTCATAAAAATAACTGTGGTTTGAAAAATGTATTTCACCGATCACCGCAAACACGTTCAGGGTTGTCTGGTTGTAGTTTAAATTTTTTTGTTGTGTTACGTCCCACATTACAAAATAGGTATGTAAACGTATTTAGAATCTAATAGCGTTTTACAACATAAAAGTTTAATAATTTGTGTTATCATTATGAAATTTAAACACGATTAATTGAGTTTTCTATAGAATGATAAAATATGTAGAATGAAGTAGATACACAAAAGAAGGCAGGTTGAATGGAAACGTTACGGGTAAAATTAATTATTTACTATGTCCAATTCTGCTTTATACCTTTATTCAAGTCACGTTTGAGATATGATGTTGTGTCTGTCAATGTGAAACGTATCTCTCGTGTGATGATCTTTAGTAGTTTCTAACGATGCGTACACATTATATAACATAACATGTTATAAAACGCTGAATGTTGTAAAACGTGTTATATAACGTGACACAAATGTTATATAACTTGAACGGCAGAACGACAAATGACAATGTTATATAACACTGTTATATAGCATTGTTATTATAATGTGTACAGTATTGTTACATGTTGCATTGTTGAAAAACATTGTTATATAATGTGGACGTGTTATAAAACAAAAGTTATACAACATGTTACTTGATCTGTACGCACCCTAAAGTAATTTTATATTCTAATTTTAATTTCGCTGTATAATAGCGCCGTATGAGAAACTCACTTACCCCATACCATCGCGTGGGTGTCATAAGAGCAGCATCTTACTAATAACAACTCATACCAATAACACAACTGCGTTTGCCAACCCGCAAATGTTAAATATCCCCTTTATGAAGCAATGTGTGGGACAGGCCTCTGTTCAGCGCTGGATTTTGATAATGCTGTAATGATGATGTTGATGATAAGAATTTGTGTTTGTAAAATGTTTTTATCGTAAATTTTCTATATTGGAATAATTAATAAAACAAGAAACACGGCAGATTACAGCTTTATTAAAGCTTAGTGATAAATAATTGCGGCTGTATATTTCTTTAAAAAAAAATCTTTAGCCATAAATTCGTAAACTTGCTTTAGTCTTTGGGTGAAAACTGAAATGAGAAAAACATTTTTTTTCTAGCATAATTTGATGATCCTTAATTATCATCAGATTATGTCAAAGAAAGAAAACTTTGACATTCTTTGAGATAAATAAAAATACCAGAGAATTTGTGTGAAGTCAATTAGATCCATATTTCAGCTAACTCCTGCATATGACAGCAGCGGCGATTTTCAAATAGAGCCCAATATTGATTTGACGGACGATTAGCGAGTGACGAACTTTAAATAATTAAAGCTTTAAATATTATTTTTTACGAGCACAGCTAGTTTTATTAAACGGTGCTTGTGGAAAGGTTTTGGTATTGTAAATCGCTTTTTTAATTAAAATTGCTAAAACAATAGATTTTTCAACTCTCTAGCTTCACTCTAAATCCCAATTTAACTTTAAAAAATTGGCCAAATGCGTGTAGAGCCATGCACAATGTAGGGGTAGGGTTCCGTAGTTGTTACAATACGTGGGCTTTCTTGATAATGAAATGAACTTATTATAAGTGAGTTCGGGGTATGAGCGCTATAATTACTAAAAATGGTCTCAAAGAGGAAATCGTGATATTCAAAAACGATTAAAAATCGATGACATGACTATAAAAATACAATTTTAAAGCTAAATATTTCGCAAACGGACCCCTCAATCGAAAAGATGTTGTTCCATACCCTTGTTGAAAGACCTACGGAACCCTAAATCTATCTTATATTTTAATGACATTATATTTAAACTCGATCAGACCTTAAAGTTGGTGAAATGAATGGGCCACGTCTTAAAATTATATTATAAAGGAAAAAGCCAGTTGTATGATAGGTTGTTCTAATAATTTTACTACCTATAAAAATTACAAGTCGATAGCTGTATAGGCCTCCTCCAAATAATGTTACAAAACACAGTCCAGAGTCATCTACATCTACATCATCTTTCACCCATTGCTACTTCAGCTTACTGATCCATTCATGATTTCACAAGACTTTTTTAAAACATAATTTTCAAAAGGCTTTGTAATGGATACGTTTAATAACTACTATGGTAATAATAACTACTAAAGACGATGCAAACAAAATTATGCTTTCAGCATAGTTATTTCATTATAAACTATGCCGTATTCATTTGTTAATTATTCATAGCGAATATTCTATAGTTACAAAAATAACTTGACACGGATAAATCTCATGTGACGCTACAATATATGCTAAATTTTCAAGCGCCTATTCAAGCGTTTATTGACTTTTTTATATGGAATAAGGGTGACAAACGAGCACACAGTATACCTGATCCTCGATTAAGAATCAAAATGCAGATGCTTTGTCACGCTTAAGGACTAAGATGGAATGCCTCACATCCTGAAATTATAGTCTATACTCTTCAAACCTTAACACGGCAGTGCAAGCGCTATGTTTGGCGGTAAATTTGATCTCCTGTATTATTTCGCTCTGCCTAGTGACCGTACCAATGGGATAATGGATTCTCTAAAAAAATGTGAAATTTTAGTTGTTCTTAGGATGACGCTGCTGTCCATCTCCTGATTTCTTTCTCTCTGTCGCTTCTTACGGGTTGTTCCGCTTATCTACCCTGGATTATCCATGCTAGGGTGGATACTCGGAACTCGGAAAAACGTGTCGGAATTTTTATATTATTTTTTCTTCCGATTTTCTACTTCGGCTGTGTACAATTATTGTAAAGACTTAAAAACTGGTCCAAGATACTTAATAGACATTGGCATACCTATAAAAATATACACATACTTCTTGTTTGAAAGGTCAACGCTGAAATAAAAGGAGAACACACATAGAACAATTTAAAATGATGTTGAAGACAAACATACAAAATTAACGTTTCTGGAATGCTTGCAAAAAACGCCCAGTTTTTCGCTTATACATCCGTCGTAGCAAAAAATTTAAAAAAACGCTTGTAAATGTACATTAAAAGTGACGAGTTTATCCAGGTTATCAAGTTAACAATGAAATTAATGTTGGTAATTTCCTGAACATATTGCAGAATTTATAAATTACATAATAATATTGTTTAAACGAGGAAGCTGTATCCGTAACGTTAACTGCAATACGTAAGATGATTTTTGATTAAGTTTGTGGTTATTAGAAATTAATTGATAATTAAACTGTACTTAGGCTTAAAAATCGGAAGAACATGCATTTCCGAGTATCCACCCTTGGGTGGATTTTTAAGGTGGATAAACGGAATAACCCCTTCTTACAACACTCACGGGATGATACCGGGTAGTGGATATTCTTGTATTGCCACTACACGGATAACACCGCCACTACATGGTTACACCATCATCACACGATGAAAACTTTATATATTAAGCTTTATTTACGATAACAGCTTGTTTAGACGATCCACAAAATTATAACAAGTAATAGGTATTGCTTTTTGTTATTGGTGCTTTCTCACCCTCTGTAAATAAAACTGAAACATTGGGACGTCAAACACCTCAGTCCCCCCCCGTGACCATGGGTGCTGTAAAGTACTCGAAACGTCAGGAATATAAAATAAGTTATTAATATACGCGATAAAATCCGTAAAACTAGTTTTAATTGAAACGGAAGCCTTATAGCTTTTGATGCTTAGTAATGGAGATGAAAACGTACATGTTATTAGGCTTACAAAGTTATTTGTCGTAGCTACAAATGTTTCGGCATTCGAACGAATTAAACCAGTAAAGTGGTCCCTGAACGTGTATGCGGGATTGCGGGGGCTTGGTGCTTATAACAAGAATCAACAAGTAACAAAACTCAATATAGAGCCGCAAACAATGCGTTAACTCGGAAAATTACAAACTGAACCTGTTGTTCATACATCTTTCAATGTTTATTCTTTCAGATGCTTACAAGTGAAAATCGTAAAATATTATGTTACTGTGCTATCTGTATTCTCTTGTTAGTGTTCAGTTATTACTTTATAGACATTAGGCGTGTGTGGTATAAACTTATGTTGCACGTTTTCTATTTCGTTTGCGATATGTTGAAGTTGTTAATGAAGTTAGTCGAGCTGTATTGAAGATGGCTGGGTTACTGCTGGCACCGAGTAAGTATGCAGTGTAGTTGTCGTACAGTTAGGTTTACTTCATTTTATTATTTATTCTTTTTTTATTTAAATATTAAGTGACAAACGAACTTACTGTCCATCCGATTGTAAATGGCGACACTTGTTATATTATATACTAGCTGTTCCCGCGACTTCGCCCGCGTGGAATTTACTACAATTTTATGGGTTTTAATTTTTTGCGCGGAACCCTAATTCTTTTTCTAAAACAAAAGTATCCTTAGTTACTCCTTATAACATCACCGTCAAAGAAAGTCCCGTCAAAATCGGTCCAGCCGTTTCGGAGATTAGCCGGAACAAACAGACAGACAGAATTTTTTTTTAAAATTGTCATTTGTTATTGTTACCGTATATACTTTCATATGCATTTAGTAAAAAGTAGTTGTTTTAAAATTACGAACAGACACTTCAATTTTATTTATTTGTGTAGATTATGAAGTGTATAATATTTCTTATGACATGCATTTTTGAATTTGAAAGTACCTACTGCAGTCTACAGACACCTTCAGCAAACTTGTCTCGGATTGGGGGCGACTAAATCTAGTCCAATTTAATCCTCAGAAGACACAAGTTTGCGCGTCTACCGCTAAGAAGAACCCCTTTGTCGTATCTCCTCAGTTTCAAGGCACTCCCCTTCTTGCCTCAGCCAGTATCGGTATCCTCGGAGTCGACATATCGAGTGACGTGCAGTTTCGTGGTCACTTGGAAGGGAAGGCCAAATTGGCCTCTAAAAAGCTTGGCGTGCTCAGCAGAGCGGGACAGTATTTCATGCCAGCACACCGCCTGCTACTTTACAAGGCGCAAGTTCGGCCTCACATGGAATACTGTTCCCATTTCTGGGCAGGGGCTCCCCAGTGCCAGCTCCTTCCACTTGACCGCATCCAACGCAGAGCGGCTCGAATTGTCGACGACCGAGCCCTTTCCGATCGGCTCGATTCATTGGCACTGCGAAGAGATGTTGCATCCCTTTGCATTTTCTTTCGCATCTACCATGGGGAGTGCTCTGAGGAATTGTTCGGATTAATCCCAGCCGCCAAATTTCACGAACGCACATCGCGGCAGAACTCCCGATACCATCCACACCATCTGGATGAATGGCGGTCCACCACTGTGCGATTTAGAAAATGTTTTCTTCCTCGCACGACCTCCTTGTGGAATCGATTACCATCAGCGATTTTTCCGGACTGATACGACTTAGGGACCTTCAAGAAAAGAGCGTACTCCTTTTTAAAAGGCCGGCAACGCATCTGCGATTCCCCTGGTGTTGCAGTTGTTCATGGGCGGCGGTAGTCACTTACCATCAGGTGAGCCGCATGCTCGTTTGCCCCCTCTCCTATAATAAAAAAAAAACTTCAAACAAAGAACGCTACAGATGTGTTGTCGTCTTTGAGGACAAAGATGGAATGCCTCACAGCTTTTTGATTGATATACTAGTTCTCTATATCTTCAGGACATCAACTGGAACTAATATAATCCTAGACAAATGGAGCACAATTCACCAATCTCAATATTTTTTGTGACTAATCGCTTCTACTGCAATTATATTTTATTTATCGGCACGCTGCTCTATTATCTTGTCTCAACCTCATGTGCAAACTCTCTGTCACTTGTGACCTCTTTTATATTCTACTCCGTTTCGAGAATTACATAAATTCACACTTCAAAATGTGAATATGAAACCGGTGATTTAGTCTTTGATTAAAGGTACAATTGAAACAATACATAAATGCTTCTAGCCTAATGTGGAAACGTCTTAATATAGTTTCTAGAACTACTTCAAAACCAAGTAACAAACAATAGATCAAATGTATTGTTTCCAGCAGCGATCAGCGACTAAATTTCAAGGTTGTTAAATGAATATGAGTTGTTTAGGCGCCACGGACGATTGTTCCAGAAACAAGGAAAATGTGCACATTGTGAATAGAATGATTGTTTGTTTGTCTTGGATTACGTTACCGATTTGAGTGTTTACAATCTATCGGGATTGTTATGCAGAAGCAGAAGTAAGGTGCGGTATGTTTCATGGTTAGTTATAAGGTTGCTACAAAAGATTTATCAATCAATATGTATGTACACACTAGCTGTTCCCCGCGACTTCGCCCGCGTGTAATTTAGGGTTTAAATTTTTTGCGAGGAACCCTAATTCTTTTTCTAAAATAGAAGTAGCCTAAGTTACTCCTCATGACATCAGCTTCTGATCAGCCAGTGAAAGTTCCGTCAAAATCGGTTCAGCCGTTTCAGAGATGAGCCGGAACAAACAGACAGACAGGCGGACAAAAAATTTAAATTGTATTTTTGTTACCGTATATACTTTCATATGCATTGAGTAAAAAGCTGTAATTTTGACATTACAAACGGACACTTCAATTTTATTTATTTATTTAACAATTTATGTACACACAAACAATGGAAAGGACAACATAATCAAGAGTTTGTACAAGGGCGCTACTTATCTCATTATAAAATTTCTTCCAGTAGGTCAGTTAAAAAGATATGTGATAAATAAAAGATAGTAAGGTGTGCACTTTGTTATTATACACACATACACAATATATATATATTAGTAAATATCAAAGATATGGAAACTTACATAGAAGACAGAGATAAATAATGTGCTTTTACACGTTTTTTGAATAATGTGACTGTTTTGATTTCTCGAATAGGAGGAGGAAGTGAATTCCAGAGTCTTATTGCATGTACAGAGAATGAACGGGAATATGAATGAGCTTTAAAGGATGGGAATTTTAAGAGGGTTTTAAGGTGAGATCTACAAACTGCATCTGGAGATTTAAAAAAGGTAAATCGATTACGAAGGTATGAAGGGAAATTCGGACTAAGTAAGATGTTAAAAAGAAGACAAAGGATACGAGTGTTCCTGCGAAATCGGATCGGGAGCCACTTGAGCTGCTTTCTGTATTTAGAGACGTCAAACTTTTTGAGTCCAAAAATATACCGAATGCAAAGGTTTGGCAATCGCTCAAGTTTGTTTAATTGCTCTTCTGTAGCATCCAAAAAACAGACATCAGCGTAATCTTAGATTGGCAAAATGAGAGTTTGAACAAGAGAGATTTTAGTTGATAAGGGTAAAAAACTTTGAAGTCGTTTTAACGAGTGAAAAGCATAATGAACTTTTCTGCTTAAGTTGAGTGCATTATATGAGCACCTCATGATAACCTATTGTAAATAATTAGGCCCAAGTTCTTCGCAGATTCCGAATAAGCAATTGATGTGCCATTAATTGCTTATTCGGAATCTACGATAATCACATTTAGCAGGGTGCAGTTATCAATAATGCTACTATTATATCTGCTACTTACTATTAACGTTTGACACTTACTTGGATTTATAGTTAAACCATGGGATCTGGACGAAAGACTAATTCTATCCAAGTCGTCATTCAGTGCATCTATCGCCAATTTAAGCCTCAGATGCCTCAAAGTGACGGTAAAGCTGCAAATCGTCTGCATAAAGATGGAAGTTGGAGGATATTATTTTCGTTATAGAATTAATAAAAACGGTGAAGAGTAAAGGAGACAAGACGCCACCTTGGGGTACACCTGCAATAAGATTACACCAGTTGAAATAAGTGTCATTGGAGCGGATACATTGCGAGCGTCCCCGAAGTATATATATATATATATATATATATATATATATATATATATATATATATATATATATATATATATATATGCAAGTAAATTAAACAAATTTTTAATTAATTAATAGAATCATGCATTACTTTGTGAAAATCTATTATATTAACGGTATTAAAAATTACTTAGCTTATCACGGACGTTCAAATATTGTGTATGAAATTGTGACATGAGATGAAACACGGAGAGGATATATTGTTACATTCCGGATATAAGGCAACTTCTGTATAGGTGTCGCATTGATAGCAAACCAACAAAATTGAGCCAGGCCAGGTCAATTAATTGTTTCTCCTAGACCGGTCCCGTCTGCACGATCCCACTTTATGAGCAAAAGGGCAGTTAATGTTGATTGATAAACCACCATTTATTTGCTCAGGGTCTTTTGAAAATTTAGGGAAAAGTGACCAAGAAGTCGCAGCATATTGCACGATGACAATACTTCGGTTTACACCGCGAACAAGACAGTCATTTTTGGCTTCTAAAAAGATGGAGCTCATGACCCATCTCGCACACAATCCAGCCTTCCGCAATGACACCATGCAATTATTTTATCTTGCTAAAAATCAAACATTTGATAAGAGGAACTTTCAAGTGAAAATCATGCCCTTTAGAGCAATGGTCCTTATGTTTTTAAAATGGTTTAGACGAATGAAAAAGTGCTTAACATGTAATGGATAATAATTTGAGAAGCAGTAAATATATTACGTAGGAATTGTAGACGCAAAACTTTCAGTGTACCCCACGTATACGTGTAATTGGTTTCTTGGAAATGGCTCTAATGATTCGGATAAAATATTGTATTTAGATAATCTATGGGCAATACAATCAGGTGGACTGTGTGCTCGTTTGTCACC
Source organism: Parnassius mnemosyne (assembly GCA_963668995.1). Taxonomy (NCBI): domain Eukaryota; kingdom Metazoa; phylum Arthropoda; class Insecta; order Lepidoptera; family Papilionidae; genus Parnassius; species Parnassius mnemosyne. The sequence continues at coordinate 11,438,334 of CAVLGL010000092.1, read as the reverse complement.
CATATTCTATACTAGCCGATACTCGCGACTTTGTCCGCGTTGCCTACACACATCACTGAACACGTAGTGCTTATAAAAATCGTTGTTTCTTAAATTTTAATAACTTTATATTAAATGAAGATATCGCAATAATTGTCTTTTTAGATAAGGGTCAAATGTAAATAAAACCTTAGAAAACGTAATTGAAATATATCCAGCTTTGACGTGCTGATGAAGAAGAAAAATAATTAAAAATTAAAAATTTTGTACAGCCGACTTCAATATAAGCTATTAAGAATAACTCATAAACTATTGGTCTTACCTTGATCAAATTCATATGGGACCACACGAGAAGTACACAGCTTTCAAATAAAAAAGAATCATCGAAATGGGTTCACCCAGTAAAAAGTTATGAGGTAACACACATAAAAAAAAAACATACAGTCGAATTGAGTACCGTCTCCTTTTTGGAAGTCGGCAGAAAAGAAGAATATTCTCTCTTGCTTCTCCATCTCTTACTGTTACAGCTTAACAAAAGTCTACTGCTGAACAATAAGCGTCATATTTTTTAGTTGTTTTTCTACCGACTTCCAAAAAGGAGACGGTACTCAATTCGACTATATGTTTTTTTATTTTTTTTATGTGTTCATCCAGTACAAAGTTATGAGGTAACATAACTTTGTACTGGATGAACCGATTTCGATGATTCTTTTTTTTATATGAAAGCTGATAGTTCTCGTGTGGTCCCATATGAATTTGATCAAGGTCAGACCAATAGTTTTTGAGTTATTCTTAAATAACTAATATTGAAGTCGGCCGTACAAAATTTTTAATTTTAAATTATTTTATTTATTTAGTTATCATTTCAAAATTGAATACAAAAGTATAAGTAAAAAAACCTTTGTGGTTTGTAAATGATATTTGGTTATAAATAATGCTATCATCTACATCGATATTTCTAGAGGCTTTGATAAAGAGATTCTTTCTAAAAGGCCGGCAACGCATCTGCAATTCCCCTGGTGTTGCGGTTGTTCATGGGCGGCGGTAGTCACTTACCATCAGGTGAGCCGCATGCTCGTTTGCCCCCTTTTCTATAAAAAAAAAAGAGAGAAATAGAATACATACAACTCGTATACGTAACATTGTGTTGCAAATAGTTTAAAAATCGTGCTAATTTATATAATTTTGATAAGGTAATTAAATAACTAGATGCTTGGTATGTTCATTTCTAAGTTTCAAGATCAGTGTTAAGTAGTAAGATTTTAATTTTGTTTTAATATTTTGTGTAATGTTATTACATAAATTAGAGGGTAAGTTTTTTATTAATCGGTGAACTATACAAGTAGCTGGGCGTTTGCCGTAGATAGTTATTAGCACGAGTAGTATAAAACCGATTTTGTGCGATTGCTCGCGTGTGTACGGAATATTTAATTTTTTTGGCAAGTTTTTCATTTAAATGTTGTTCTTTGAGTAAGCCATATTTAAATTGTGTATAAAGAGGTAAACTTTTACAATATTTAAATAATTTTACGTTAGCCCTTTGAAATCTTTCCTTAATGTTTGGAGATAATAGGTGTTTAACAATTTTTAGTTGAAGCTTATATATTTGGTATTATATTTTATATGTGCGCCCATAATAAGCCCGTATTGTATAAAAGATTCAGCTAATGAGTTATAAAGCATTTACTTAACTTTGAAGGGTATGCGGTTTTTAAGGATTGTACCTAATATTAGGTAAAAATTGCCTTTGCATATTACAAACGTATTCTATATGATAGGTCCAATTGAATTTGTTATCTATAACAAGACCAAGATATGTCTAGGTGGAGGATTTATATAGCCATATAAGAATTTTATACGGAATTTTACATAAAATTGTGGAACGAAAGATAATGAAAAGCTTCAATTAGTTTGTAATTTTACTTTTTATCGCTTGCAACTTTAAATAATAGTTTTTGGCACATATACTTGTGACCCGTTTTGGGGTTGAATCCTTTTTGTGTAACTACATCCAATGTCTTTCAAGTTATATTTTATTGACCGAATTCAAAAAAAAAGAAAGGTTATACAAACGACGCACATATTTTTTAAATTATGTTAACCGGTTTTAGAAATGATTTGGTACAACTATTTTATTTATTATTTTTTGTTAAATAGTTTATTCTTCAGGGATGGTCCCATACCAATTTTAAGAACAAAATACATCCCTAAGGTAGAAAAATAGCGAATGAATATTTTAATATTGTTGTTAGTTGTTATATTCTTTAAGGATAAACCGTTGAAAATAGTAAAATAATTAAATTTTTGATAAAAATAGAACCGACTTCAAATGCTTTTCTCGTAATTTTTGAATGCCTTCTGTCTTACGACAGAAGCTAATTACATGGAATTATTTTTTTTAAGTTTTTGAAATCAGCTCTAATTTTTTATCTCACTTCAATAAAAGGAGGAGGTTCTCAATCGACTATATTTTTTTGTGTGTTACTTCAGAACTTTCTTCTAGGTGAACCGATTTTGATGATTATTTGAAAGCTGGCGCTTCTTCCCATTGGAGTCCCCGTTTTTGAGTTATCCTTAATAATGCGTATTTAATTAACTTCGACTACATTGGATGATGTTCTCATTTTATTTATATTGAAGTCGGTTGTACAAAATTTTTAATTTTACCACTTGTTTGTGCATGTAGCCCCTGAATTACAACGGCTGTAGGTGTACAATTTTGGCATGGCAATTTTAGGCCTATTTACCTCGTGCTCGGCGGTGAAGGAAAACTGTAAGGAAGCCAACATTTTTTTTTATTGAAGAAGGGGCAAACGGGCATGCAGCTCACCTGATGGTAAGTGACTACCGCCGCCCATGAACAGCCGCAACACCAGGAGAATTGCAGATGTGTTGCCGGCCTTTTAGAAAGGTAAGTAAGATCTTTTCTTGAAGGTTCCTAAGTCGTATCGGTCCGGAAAAATCGCTGGTGGTAATCGATTCCACAAGGAAGTTGTGCGAGGGAGAATACTTCTTCTAAATCGCACAGTGATGGACCGCCAATCATCCAGATGGTATGGATGGTAACATGAGTTTTGTCGTGATGTGCGATGGTGAAATTGAGCGGCTGGAATTAGTCCGAACAATATCTCAGAGCATTCCCCGTGATAGATGCGATAAAATAAGCAATCTCTACGCAGTGCCAGTGTATCGAGCCGATCAGAAAGAACTCGGTCATCGACGATTCGAACCGCTCTGCGCTGGATGCGCGATCAAGTGGAAGGAGCTGGCACTGGGGTGCCCCGGCCCAGAGATGAGAACAGTATTCCATGTGAGGCCGAACTTGTCTTGAACATGTCTGAGAAATAAAAAAAAATGTTTCGAAGACATGTGAAATCTGCCAACTCGTTTTGGGACAACGAGATGAACACTTTTTTGCCCTAAAACATATATGAGAGATACTGCGTCCAGCTGTAAGACGTATATAGGATGTAGCTTTAACTTCCATGGTTACACTTGTATGAATAAAATATAATTTTATTTTAAATCTTTATTGCATTACCCTTAGAAAAAAAATAAAGATACAAAGGCCTACAACTCCTGACCATGAATAGAAGCAATTAACTGCGAGGAAATATCAAGTTTATGTGTATTTTATTTTGGTACTGTATTGCTATATCTTCGTCAAACTTCGCCGTTTCGTAAAAAATGTCTAAACATAACTATCTGCGTAAAATTTTAAGTATAATTAAATTGTAAGTTTTTATTGAACTTTTTGTGTCCTAAAATATAATATATTTTGTTGCCAGGTGTCGTTGCATGGTGGGGGTGAAGAGAAGGCAACATGGGGGACAGCTTCTTGCACCTCGGGGACATCGTCTCCCTATACGCGGAGGGCAGCGTATCAGGGTTTCTCAGTACTTTGGGGTGAGTGTGGATGTCCTTCTAGGCACTGTTCATAACAACATCTTATGCCTGATTGCATATTCAGTATTTTAATTAATAATCTGATCAGGATTTGTATATGCACACCTCATAAGATGTGCAAATACAGTGTATATATTCTAATTTTCTGTAACAACTTTTATACCTGTATTATGCAAATAAATTAATTTGATTTTATTTGATTTATTACCATTTTCTGCCTGTCCATGTAGCTCGAATGGGTCGGCTCGACCGGAGTAGGACCAAGCTCTCACAGAATACCTGCTCAAAATAGCAGCATGATGCTGCTGTGTTTCGTATGTTGTAGAGATATGTATATTTTATCTCTCAGATATGTAGGTGTACCTAAGATATTCACTGTTGAACACGTGGTTTTAATAATAAAATAAAATTGCAATTAGCAACGGTCGTACTGTGGCGAACTACTTTAAGGCTGTTTCCTATAAATGCTACAGCGTTACGGCAGGATATCGTATTTATGTTATTTTTTATTGAACACCATGAACACCAGACTGCATATTATGAAGTTGTAGCAGCGTAATAAAATAAAATTTTCAATTTCTGTTACCAGGTTGGTAGATGACAGATGCGTGGTCTGTCCTGAAGCCGGCGATCTGACAGATCCGCCCAAAAAGTTCCGAGGTATGTTTCAAAACATTATTATTACTTCTTTTTAGTATTGTTTTTAAAACCTTACCCCCGTAGTAGGATAGAGTAGTATGGAGATATTTTACATAGATAAATTACAAAAGAACAAAGAGTCGAATCGTGATTTTTAATATTGTGTAGGCTATACAAATACTTGTTATGTGCGAGAATCGAATCTGCTTAAGACTTAAGATAAAATAATAAGACAAAGATTGAATCTAATAAAATCCGCTTTCCGTTGAATGCGGTCATGTGGAAGGAGCTTGTATTGGGGTATTCTTTTTTTTTATAGGATAGGGTGACAAACGAACACACAGTCCACCTGATGGTAAGTGGTTGCTGTGACCCATAGACATCCACATCTATCCTCAATAAAGAATCATACAGATGTGTTGTTACCCGTGAAGACTAAGATAAAATGCCAGTAAAAAGGGTCTCCGGGTCTCTGCACTCACCATACGAAACACAGCAGTGTTGTTAAGCTGCTATTTTAAGCTGGTATTCTGTGAGAGCGTGGCCCTTCCCTCGTCGAGCGGACCCATTCGTGCTACAACTATACTACTAATATAGCTGCAGCATGGCTCTACCACGTAAAAACCCTTGATCCAAAGAGTCGGACCTGCGCTTTGTAGGCCGGCATGAAATATCGCTTATGAAAAAGGTTCATAGAAACCTAATAATTAAAAATTCAGATGCTTTAATACCTTCCTACCCTTTCCACCATCGCACAACCAGGCGGTCGGCGGGTCGTTGTCGATATTCCACGCATTAGAACCAAACGGTTTGCATCGTCTTTTGTAATGCGTACAGCAAACGAGTGGAATTATTTGCCGGCGTCTGTGTTTCCGTCCGAATATAATATTGGCGGCTTCAAGGCAATACTTCCCACCATATAGGCCTTTATCATCACTTACCACCACGTGAGATTGTGGTCAAGCACTGGCTTATAATAAGTAAAAAAAATCGTGAGACTGTTACTACACTGGGAAAGGAAGTTTTTAATAAGTTTAAAGCTTTTGTCTGTTTGTAACATCATTGCTTCTAAACGGATGGACCGATTTTTAATTTGTAATTTTCTTTTGTGGCCTGTTTAATCAGGATGGTTCTTAGATATATTTTATAAAATATTTTTATTATTTAGACAGATTTAGTATGAACAAGGAACATAACACTACACTGTACCAGAGCTTGTAAACAAAATGCATGGTTCTTGGGTAGTCGAATAGTTAACTCGAACCAAACTGTGTTTCTTTCGACCTTTCTGGTTGGAAATATTTGACTTCATCGCCACGTTTAGCAGGTGGATTTATTTATCCATCAGTGTATTTCATTAACTAATACGCTGTTATTGTAAATATTTAACGCTCCCCAGATTGCCTGTTCAAGATATGCCCTATGAACCGGTACTCCGCGCAGAAACAGTTCTGGAACACCGCCAAGCAGTCGGCGAACGCCAACGCCGACACCGACACCGGACTGCTTAAGAGGTTACATGTAAGTGTTTGAAGTTTAGCGTCTTTGAAGTAACGATATCACCTGATATCGTTAGGATGATTATGGTGACAGAAATATGTCCCACTCACTGCTTGGTAATATGAGGCACCGACAGAAGAACAGTGTTGTGGTCGTGGCAACACTGCAGCATCATGCTGAGTCGGATGATTTCGTTGCTGCAACTCAATGTATGTGTATATTGTTATTTTTTGTTTCCTTCGTAGTAAAAATAAATGGAATTATTTTTATTATGCGTTGTGTGTGTGACAAATAAATCATTTATTCAAAATAAACCTACGTATTTACCTGTTACGTATCATCATATTACGATACGATATTGATGTCATTAATACATTTTTAAGCTTGTTCTAAGAACAAATATTCCTTCTTCTTCATCAGCCCGTAAAAGCCCACTGCTGGCCATGGCCTCTACCGCTGTCGGGAAGATTTGTCTTAATAGTCGCGCCCGTCAGGTGAATTAGTGACCAAAGAGTCACAGACGTCGCGCACCTTCGACGCTATGTATTTTAAGCTTGACTTACTTCTATATATAATTGGTTATACCGCCATCTATCGAAACCTATGAGATATTGCTGGCATTGCCGCTTAAGACATTCACAGGATGAGATAAGGGGCTGGATTTAGTACCATTACTGTTACAGCCTATTAAAGCTGAATATAGGCTTCCACTAAAAATTACCTCATAAGGGGTATATTTGTCGTAATTGCCACGCTTGGCAAGCGGGTTGGCAACCGCAGTTTTATAATTTTTAGTCGTTAATAAGAAGATGCTGTTGCCCATCTCGTGATTTGTTTTTCTCTGTTGCCTCTTACGACACCGGATAGTTATAATTATTGTTACACCGCCACTACACAGTAAAATGTCATTAAAATCATGTAAATACTAAATAGCTTTAATAAATAAGACTGTTGCCGCGCTTATCAGCCGGATCAAGTAATTTTCGGAACGATTATTCCGCAATTTGTCGGTGAGCACGCCTATTAAGTAGGCAAGACGAAACTCCATACCGCCGTATTACATATATTACAGTGACAATATCACTTTGTGAAAATAAACGATAGTGCCACCTCGCCTCGTCTTAATCATATATAACATGTATACAAAGAGATCGATAATGAAGTCTTGTACCGGCAAGTTGATCTGCACGTTTTAAGTATTGTATTTAAGCGAAATACCACTGACTGACTGACTCATCACGGTATCTCTAAAACTACACACCCGATTGACTTCAAATTTAGTGTAGTTACTTATTTCACAAGTAGAAGGCTATTAAGAACGGATTTTACGGTGTTCCATCAAAAAATTTAATATGTTCCGAAATAAAATATTATCGTGCGCCCAGCGAAGCGAGCGGGTACGAGTATCACCTAGTTGTCTATACATATCTCATTTTGCTTTGTCAATTCTGTCGCCCTTAATAAACAAGTTCCCCACAGTCTTTTAAATTACATCAGTCATCCATAGGTTTTTTACATTGAATTTGCCTGGAAACCGTAAACTTTGTAATTGGAAATAGCCCTCCCTTGTAGTAGGGTTATTTGCCAAAGTTATAAAATATCTAGCAATTGTCGATCATTGATTTACTAAATATTTTAACCGACTTAAAAAAGGAGGAGGTTCTCTATTTGACTGTATTTTTTTAATGTGTATTAATTACTTCACAACTTTTTTCTAGGTACCGATTTTGATGAATCTGTTTTTTTTTTCTTGAAAGCTGGTGCTTCTCATGTGGTCCCATATAAATTTGATCAAGATCTGACCAGTAGTTCTTGAGTTATCCTTAATAATGCGTGTTTAATTGACTCTGACTACATTGATGATGTCATTTTATTTATATTGAAGTCGGTTGTACAAACTTTTTAATTTTACCACTTGTGTAATTTTGTCCTTGCTTATCTTCGCAGGTCTGAGTACTTTATATCTTCAAGCTAGTTATACCGCCAAATAGGCGATGGTGATAACTGCGGGATACGATGAGGCGAACGGTTATCTTGCGTCACACCGCACGATGTTTGGGCAAAGAATATAATATATTATTTAATAATAATATACCTTTTGAATTTTGCCCGTTTCAACACGCAAAAATAGAAAGCTGAGAGTGTAAAAAATAGGCCACCTGGCACCGTTTCTGTTATCTAAGATAATAAGAAAACTAATAAACGTCAGTGACCCCATTCAATAATATTTATTAGACTTGTCTAATGTTAGTCAATTTGATAAATTATTATGCGTCTATTAAGCTTCAAGAAAACAAGATAAATATGAATATTAATGAAAAGAATAATTTTAAATCTTCCGAGAGTTGGTAGCTAGAAACTATTAGTCAGGCTTTATATTTGCCCTAACGTCCACCACCATTTTATCCGACTTCAAAAAGGAAGAGGTAGTCAATTCGACTGTATTTTTTTAATGTGTTACCTCATAAGTTTTTTCTAGGTGAACCGATTTTAGTGATTTTTTTCTACCGACTTCAAAAAGGAGGAGGTACTCAATTTGACTGTATGTTTTTTATGTGTTACCTCATAACTTTTTTCTGGGTGAACCGATTTCGATGATCCTTTTTTTTGGTAAGTCGTGCTTCTCATTTGGTCCCATATAAATTTGATCAAGGTCTGACCAATAGTTTTTGTGATTTTTTTGAGTTATCCTTTTAATAATTTATATTGAAGTCGGTTGTGCAATATTTTTAATTTTACCACTTGTTAACAACTGGACTTGGTAATCTATTTGGAAAAAAAAATTCCTGGCAATTAGTACAAATTGCCTTCATACACTTCTATCGGTTTTCCCAAATTTTTATCATAAAGACGTATGTGACCTTTCTGCAACGTGCAAACAAAAACAAGTATGATTAATTCAATGACTACATAAATATTTATTTTCTTAAAAAAAGTTTTGTATACACACTACGGCAGTTTTCATTCATAACCCTTACACATTGAGCGCATCGGTTGGGAGTCAAGCGAGTGGTCAAATGCGCGAGCTATACTTACAAAATTAGTTTTAACATATCTATTGCTGTCGCAATATGCCCGTATGATCGAGCTATACAACCGAAAGAGACAACTGCAGGTCGGACTGATCATAGTTTTAAAAATTGACCTAATAATCTCCTGTAAGTAATCAGTAATCCTACTCCAAAACTGGATTGACATATTTTTTTTAAGAACAATATAAGAAAGATGTTAGTTTCAACGAAAAAAGTGTTATAAATTGCTAAAATCATGGATCTATAAGAATATACAACATTCTTGTAACTGCTACTCTAAAGATTTGCAGTCTTTTCAGTTAACCTAAGGAGTACTAAAATTTTGGAGTTCACATATATATATATATATATATATATATATATATATATATATTTATAATACATATTACTTTGTACTTATAATACATATACAACGTGTCCCAAAATTCAACGATAAGCCAACACCGGAGGATAGACCTGCCCCGGACTAATCGGGTAAAAAAAGAAAAAAAAATATATCCCAATTATATTTTAAGTTATATAAAAAAAATGAAATTCTTCAGAAATTGAGACCGTTTATGATATTTTTCACTACCATGACCACAATTTTTTAAATATTTTTTTCTTTTTTTTTTATAGGCAACCTGAATAGTACTGCTATCTACCACAATTCTTAAAAACTCCAGAATAACTCTTGTTTTATCACGAAAATTAATGAAACTTATTTTATTCCCTAAATTTTTTGAAGACTTTTACTTTTAACCAAATTTAACTTATCGTGGTGTAAAAAAAAAGTATGAACACTAGTATGGCAAGTTTTTTTAAAAATTGACGCAACTAACCAATATTCCAAAATGGTATAATACTCTAGGAAAACAAGTTATAAAAAAATATGGGCCTATTATTTCTTAACAGGGGCCAAATTCCTTAAATTGTAATTGTCAGTAATCACTTTTACTACATGCCCAAAATGGGTTCCTGTTACAATTTCTAGGAATTCGAATGGGGCATTAATACCTTAGATGTTAGAGAGAGATAGATAGATAGAGATATTTACGTTAAAAAGAGACAACAACAGGGCAGGTAGAGAAGCTGTTATTATTCTCAGCAAGCCGGTTCAGTACGCTCTGCTCCTTTGTTTACTGCGCACCGTACCCAATTCAACTTACGTGGCCCTCGTACATACTATCGACTTTTGGCTTGGCTTTTTGGACTGGAATCGACCTGCAAACTTAACTGACCTGGCATTATTTGGACTGGAAGTGATCTGCAAACTGAACTGACCTGGCATTATCTTGGACTACGATTGTGTGTTTTGTGATTTAGAGTTCTGGCGCATTTTGGACTGTTTGGCGTTTAACATGCCGCAACCGTACACACCACAGGAATACGCTAATATGCATTTAATCTATGGAGAATGCCGATGTAATGCTAACGCTGCTAGCAGACTGTATCCAGAAAGATACCCAAATGCTCAAAGATATCCTGATTATCGAGTGTTTATTAATGTGCATCAAGCGTTTTCGGAGGGTCGTATGCCATCCAATAGGAGCAGCGCTGGAAGACCTAGATTGGATCGTGATGAAGAAGTTCTCAAGGAGATAGAAAATGACTCGACTACTTCGGTACGTGCCATAGAAGAAGCTACAGGAATCCCGAAAAGTTCTGCACATCGAATATTAAAACGTCACAAGCTTCACCCATATCACTACAGGCGTGTGCAGACGTTATTACCGCGGGACTATCCGCTACGGGTCACATTTTGCCGTGTAATGCTGCAAAGGCACAGTGAAGATCCCCACTTCCTAGACAAAATTCTATGGTCGGATGAAACAACGTGCAAGAAAGATGGGTATTTAAATCTTCACAATCTACATAGTTGGAGTAATGAAAATCCACACTTGATGAGACAAGACAAATCCCAATATCAATTCAAGGTTAACCTATGGACCGGCATATTAAATGGAAAAGTAATTGGGCCCTTTGAGTTACAAGGAAACTTAGATGGCAATAGTTATTTAAACTTTTTACAAAATGACTTGCAAGAATTGTTAAACGACGTGCCCTTAAGTGATCTTCAAAACATGTGGTTCCAAAATGATGGTTGCCCAGCACATTATGCCCGTCCTGTGCGAGAATATTTAAATCAAGAGTATCCAGGGCGTTGGATCGGGCGACTTGGTCCTATCTTATGGCCACCCCGTTCACCCGATTTGAACCCCCTGGACTTCTTCTATTGGGGTTGTCTTAAAAACAGGGTCTACTCAAAACCCATTGTGACATTGGACGAGCTTCGTCGAAATATCACTCAGGCTGCTGATTACATTAATAGCAGAAGATATGCAAGACAAATAAAACGATCATTTTTAAGGCGATGTCGTGCATGTATTAATGCTGGTGGCAAACAGTTCGAACATTTGCTATAATGTTAATAACTTAATAAATTACACGTGAAACTGTTTGTACCATTTGTTTTGAAATATTAAACATTTTTCAAGAAATAATACTTTTATTACACCCGACCGTCATTTGGCCCCTGTTAAGAAATAATAGGCCCATATTTTTTTATAACTTGTTTTCCTAGAGTATTATACCATTTTGGAATATTGGTTAGTTGCGTCAATTTTTAAAAAAACTTGCCATACTAGTGTTCATACTTTTTTTTTACACCACGATAAGTTAAATTTGGTTAAAAGTAAAAGTCTTCAAAAAATTTAGGGAATAAAATAAGTTTCATTAATTTTCGTGATAAAACAAGAGTTATTCTGGAGTTTTTAAGAATTGTGGTAGATAGCAGTACTATTCAGGTTGCCTATAAAAAAAAAAGAAAAAAATATTTAAAAAATTGTGGTCATGGTAGTGAAAAATATCATAAACGGTCTCAATTTCTGAAGAATTTCATTTTTTTTATATAACTTAAAATATAATTGGGATATATTTTTTTTTCTTTTTTTACCCGATTAGTCCAGGGCAGGTCTATCCTCCGGTGTTGGCTTATCGTTGAATTTTGGGACACGTTGTATATCAGAAGATATTTAATTGATGTGACGACAGCTTTACGTAGATTACAATTTGAAAAAATCCTGAGTCTGTAGCATAAATCAAATTTAACATTTGCTTTTAAATATAATTTCATTATGGTTCTAATTCTAAATGAATATTGGTGCTAAATGAATGTAGGAAATTATGCGCCACAATTCTCTTTAACATTGTATTATTTTCAGCTATTGTAGGATTAAGCGGCGGATGTTAACGAGCAATTTTATTGGACGTTATGGATTCCTTTAACCCGCGGTGCTTTATTTGCTACATAACCTATTTAGTAACGGTTATTTTGTACAAGAAATGACGTAGATATAGGAAATGAAAATACACTATGAAAGATTGAAATAAACAATGAGTAAGAATGAAAATAATTTGCCAGCGTCTTTGTTTCCGACTAGGACAATGGGCTTTCTTATAATCAATAGTGAGTTGACTTTTGTTTCTCTAAGATAGAATGCTTTACTGTCTATTGTTGGCTCCATCGCTGTTTATTACAAGGTAGGATAGTAATCAAGTATATAAGCTTTATTTCTCAAATTACTTATCTACGCATTTTTTTATTATTATTATAAGCCAGTTGTATCATTACTTACCATCAGGTGGAATAGGTAAAGCACCTATTCCACCTGATGGTAAGTAATGATACAATCTGAGATTAATAAAAGCCTATTCACTCTTGCCTTGAAGACACCCACATTATAATTGGATGGAAAGATTCTGGCAGATTATTCCACTACTTTGCCGTAAGCATTATTAACGACGAAACAAACCGTTTATTACGAATGCGTAAACTGACCATTTATTTCTTAACTCAAAACGGGACATGGGTTAATTCCAGTTATGCAGGTTAACAATAAAAATAAACACAACTTTTTAATGTTAACAATTTCGAAAAACTGTAACTTTATACAATTAGTATTCACATTAATTACAATTAGTTTTATTGTAACAAATTGTGAAAAATAAAAATCAGTCACCAGTTCACCAGCTTCATTAAAGCAAATTTCATCAGACAGTAATTATTAAATGCTACATGTTTTTTTTAATTATATTTGTCAGTGGAACAAATTTGCTTTAATAAAGTTGGTGATGATTTTGAATAAGAATAAAATTCTGGGCATGTTCTTTTTTTTTTTTGTATTTACTTTTGTTATCAAAATCGCCCTTACAACTGGAACTGTAAGTGATTTTTTTCAGACGTGCACAATTTATTCAAAATAGAAAAATACTCTTTCTACTGGAGCATTTGTACCAGGTAGACATAAAATGTTTTCGATTAAAATGAAAAAAAAAAATATGTTGAAGATTGTTAGTGCGAAAGAGTTTGAATACTCCCATCCAACGAGTTTTTAAGGAAATTTTCAAACTATCCCATTCGGTTATTTTTGGTCGGTCCCGCGCTCGCACTGACATCTGACAAGTTGCGTAGTTTTAATTTTTCTCGCGGTTTCGGATAACGGGACAATTTTGTATCCCGGGGCTATGTTTGGGGACAACGGGACATGTGACCAAGAAAAGTATGGTTACTGTACAAATGCGTGATATTATGTTGACAACAGAGGGGTGGAGGCCAGCAGACCAGATATTTCTGCGCGGTAAAAAACCGACACCAGATGGAGCGGCCCGCTCCACGTTCGAGCGCTGCAACGAACAATTTGGCGCGCGCTCCAAGGCGATATCCATTTCGCGACCTCTTGGAGCTCATAATAGATACGCGGCTTAAGAGGTGACAATGCATCTAGAGCCTTCTGTTTTTGAAGCTGATGGCAGGTTTCCATGTGCTGCATTAGCCACTTACAGTCAGGTGGACTGTAAGTTATTGAAATGGTTGTCTCATTGTTTCTAATACAAAAATGTTGGATTATAAATAAATAGCTTAAATATAGCTTTATAATATCGTCTGTACTTTTTTGTTTATAAATACGATTTTGATAAATTTCGGTATTATTATGGATATACGTGGACCACGCCAAAAGAAACTAGATATTCATAAATCATAATGATGTATTTTGTGTTACTAAATCTATATTTTCAAAGTATTCACCTTGAGCACGTATACACTTTTCCGTTGGTCTAAATCTCTCGGAAAATACCTGTTACCACTCTAGACAAGTCTGTCTATCCACTGTATATGAGTCATATACAGTGGATTTCGGGTATAACGACGATGAAGGTACCACTCTATTTTCGTCGTTATATGCGGAAGTCGTTATAGGCAAAGGTAACAAATTCAATACATTACAGTTGCTACTCAGAATATCACTTTGTAACTGAACCATAAATTTAACTTCGAAACGTACACACTTCTTATAAACAAAAGGTAAAGGTCTCTACACTTGCTGACCATCTGTGTGGATGTAAATAAAACATAAGAAATGTTTGTGAAAGAAAGAAATCTTTGTGTCTTTTGCGGCCGACTTCGGTCGCAATATCTGCATGGGATTTCTAGGAATTTGTTACAAACGATTCATTAAAAACAGTCGCTACACCCGAACTCGGCGTTACATGCAAAGTCGCTATAGCCACATGAATTTTGTACTAAAATATGCTTTAAATTCAAGGCACTTAGATTTAACGTCGCTATAGGTAAATAGTCGATACAATCAAGGTCGTAATAGAATAAATGAAATCCACTGTATCTGGAAATCATAAGCAGTCGGGGCTTTTTCTTTGCCCTCAATCATCTTGCCATTAGTTTCTTTGATTCTTTTCTATAACGGGTGCGGTAGGGTAGATACATTTTTTGAATTAATTTAGAAAAATCTGATAAAAGAGAATGGGATTTTTGGGCCTGAAGTTAATTCATTGGTTTACACTTTATTAAATTGGCTATATTTTTCTAAATATAAATACAAAAAACCAGCTCTTTTTACAATCTAGATAACCGAACAAACAATAAAATAATAAATAAGTTAGAAAATCGATTGTATTGATGCAATCGATTTTATATTTATTCGCATCCAAAAAAATTAAGTCAAATAGCTGATATATTGATATGATATATTCATTTGGAAAAAAGTATATTATTATTCGCATAAGGAAAAAGAAATAAACATTTTATGGCAATAAATCGATTACCATAAAGAATACACTAGTGAAATTCTCTGTTCTGTACACTACCTACCACTAGTACTTTTTATTAATTTTTTTTTGACAGTTCAAACTTCAAAAATATTCACTTAAAAGAAAAAAGAAAAAGACCGATTTTCGATTCGATTTGAAACGAGTGCAATATAATCGATGGTGGACTGTGTGTTCGTTTGTCAACATTATTCTATTAAAAAAAAATTCAAGTAATCGATCTCAGATCGATATGCCTAATATTCATTTCAATTAGTTGTTGTTGTTATAATTTTCGTTAATCGTTTCACTATTTTTTTTCCTAGATAACCACAGCTTTTCATTGGTGATTTTATACTGATCCTGCTTTTATATCTTTAAGTAATTATAGTGAAAAATAACCTGTTACAGTGTTATTACAGTGAAAAATCGCCTGTTACAGTGTAGGTAATACATAATATCACTTTTATTTATTCTACAATTACTCAGCTCTTAGATTGACAAATCTTGCCAGATTTTCAGCTATGAATTGTTAATATATAAGCTTTCAAATGGCCAAACTTTCATCTTGTTAACATCTGGGTCCAAGAATGTATGGAGACGTCTTCTTCTCCTTTGTGCAGCGCTGCGTTTTCCTGATGCAGGATTTCTGACTTTGGTCACTTGCTACTTCAAGTTGACAATAATTTTATTTAATAAACTATCAGATACCACTCGGTGTTAACCGTTATTCGATCCTCTAGCACCACAATAGCAATATGACCCTTCTTGCAGAAAAACAAAGCGACCATTGTTTATGTGTGCTTTGCTCAAAACGACGTTTCTTAGAAGTTGGCTCATCTTTAAAGCGACTCTTTGTTTTCAGGATCATAGTTATATAGTCATGTTTCATCGCTAATCAGTATATATCAAACGATTTGTATCGCTGGCGTCGAAATTTCTTTATCATTAATTAATTAGCACCAATCCACATTCTGAATGGCTTGCCAGAATGACACAAATGAGTAAAAAGAGAACTTCTATCATCTTACTTCTTGAAGTGGTATCTTACTTCTTAACGGTGGTAGAGCCACGCAGCAGTTTTTGCTGTTGCGCGTATGGGCCGGCTCGAGCCGGGTTGGTACCACGACCTCACAGAATACCGGCGTGAAGTAGAAGCTCTGCTTCTGCGTTTCGTCTGGTAAGTGCAGGTGGCCGGAGGCCCAATTCCCCCCCCCCCCATCAACATGGTAGCGGAATTACATGATAGACTACCCCAGGAGGGTACCAGAACCCCTGGAGAATCCCTCGCTGAGCATCCACGACCATGTTATTCCGATCCTGAGCGTGGGTGCTCAGGCTGCCCCGCGTATTCTGGGGGGGGGGGGGCGGCAAAATTCCGCTCAAAAACATAACTGCACGGGGCAAACTGAGCAAGAACACCAAGGCGACCCCTGCCACGCTATCCGTGAATTTCTGCAACATCAGGGGACTTCACTCTAACCTAAACGCCGTCCACTACCATCTCGAGACGGCGAAGCCGGCCTTGCTCTTTCTGACCGAGACGCAGGTTTCCTCTCCGGCTGATATTTCGTATCTCTCCTACCCGGGGTACAAATTGGAGCACTCCTTTGTGCCTCGGGCTGGAGTTTGCGTGTATGTCAGAGAGGACATCTGTTCTCGACGCCTCGGCGGTCTTGAAGGTTCTGTCCATCCTTTGGCTACGCGTAGACAGCGACGACCATCCGCGCATCTACGTGTGCCTCTATAGGTCCCATAGCGGTAATGACGAAACAGACCGACTCATCGACCACGTCCAAATGGCTACAGATTCCTTGCTACAACAGGTCCCATCCGCAGAGATCGTGATTCTTGGCGATTTTAACGCCCACCACGCCGAATGGCTCAGTTTACATTTAACCGATCATGCGGGGAGATCTGTTTATGACTTTGCCTTGGCATATGGTCTGACACAACTGGTTACATCGCCTACGCGGATTCCAGATGTTGAGGATCATACACCTTCCCTGCTGGACCTTCTGCTGATCTCTCATCCGGACGGATATCAGGTTTCCGTCGATGCCCCTCTTGGCTCTTCGGACCATTGTCTGATCCGGAGTGTGGTGCCACTCACGCTCCCCCCGCGGTTGCGTTCTGCAGGTTGCCGCCGTGTTTGGCATTACAGGTCGGCGGATTGGGACAGAATGCGGTCTTTCTTTGCTTCCTACCCATGGGTTTGCTTCTCGCCGGATGATCCCAGCGCTGTTGCTGACTCTGTCACTGATGTAGTGCTACAGGGAATGGAACTTTTTATTCCATCATCTGTGGTACCCATCGGAGGCAGATCTCAGCCTTAGTTTGGTCTTTCCTGTAAGACTGCATTACGCAGTAATCAGGAGTGTTATCAAGCCTGGGCTGCGGCTTCGGCGACTCGGGATGTAAACACCAGCACACTTAAAAAGAAGTATAACTTCGCCTCCAGGTCCTTCAAAAGAGTTATTGCCAAGGCAAAGTCAGAGCACATAGGCAGAATTGGCGAGAAACTAGTTCGCCTTCCGTCGGGAACCCGTGCATTCTGGTCTCTCGCTAAGGCTGTCCAAGGGAATTTCTGTAAGCCATCACTACCATCTCTGCACAGGGAGGACGACTCACTGGCCCACGACGCAAAAGAGAAAGCCGACCTTTTAGGCTCCCTTTTTGCGTCCAACTCGACTGTTGATGACGGGGGGAACACACCGCCGACCATCCCGCGGTGTGAGTGCCCCATGCCGGATGTGCGGTTCTCACAGCGCTCGGTTCGCAGAGCACTCCTCTCCCTTGACATCCACAAGTCGAGTGGGCTTGACGGAATCCCCCCAATTGTGCTGAGGAGGTGTGCTCCGGAGTTGGCACCGGTTCTAACGCGTCTTTTCCTGTACTCCTACTCCCTAGGCGTAGTCCCGAAATCATGGAAGACAGCTTTTGTCCACCCGATCCCTAAAATCACTATTACTATGAAAAATTAATTATGACGATGTAAATAATGCTCTATCGAAATTAGTACATTGGTTTAACGCCAACAATATGCTCTTAAACGGCAATAAGACAAAGTGTATTAAATTTAGAATACCTAATGTAAAACATTCGAATACCAATGTGCTGTTAAATGGGGAGGAGTTGAGTCTTGTGGATACCCTTGTTTTTCTCGGTATTACTATTGAGGCGAAACTTCAATGGGCAAATGGAAAACTCAAATTCCATATATCTAAATTAGCAAGCAGACTTATTTCTGCAGCATATGCTGTAAGAAAGATTAGAAGTCTCACAGATGTTGAGACAGCTAGATTAGTGTATTTTAGTTACTTTCATAGCGTAATGTCTTACGGAATTTTGCTATGGGGTAATGCGACTGATATTGAAGCTATATTTATTTTGCAAAAGAGAGCCGTTCGGGCGATTTATAATCTAAATTGTAAAGAGTCCCTCAGACAAAAATTTTAAGAAATAAACATATTAACTTTGGCATCGCAATATATTTATGAAAATGTAATGTATGTACATAAAAACGTAAATAGCTTTAATAAGAATAAGGATGTGCATATTTTACAAACATAAGCTTGTATTACCAGTTACTAGACTCCACAGAATCAGTGATTCATTTATGGGGCAATGTATACGCTTTTACAACAAAATCCCAGAACATATTCAAAGTTTGTCAATAAACAAGTCTAAAGTTTTATTAAAGAAAAACTGTACAAAAAGGGTTATTATAATATTTTATTTTATTTTATTTTTTAATAAGGCTTACCAACTAAATACATAAAAGGAACTTATAATATCACGATTTAAAAAAAGAATACATTATACATATGCATTTAAATTAAAGGTATGCACAGCATTTTTTAATGATAAAAGATGTTGTTTTACATAATACATATTAAATTTTTTAAACTTTTTTTAGTACAGACAAAAATATGAAAGAATTAGAAACCAAAAATAAAAACACTAAAAACTAAAAATGGCTCTTGTAACAATCAAAAATCGATTTTTTAAAAGTAGCAGGTTTTTCACAAAAGATATCTAAATTACAATTTTGAAATATAAAGTTATAATTTTTTACCAGTGTACAAACAGGAGAGGAACTACCATATTTCCTTCTTCTTAAGGACATTGAGAATGGTTTATAATTATGCAGAAGAGCCGTAACTCTAGGAACTAATATATTAATTTGTGATAGTAGAGACGGACAATCCACTTCATGGTTTAATAATTTATATAAAAACGTCATAGATAGCTGTTGCTTACGTTGCCTTAATGAAAGCATATTAAATTGGTTTTACCTATCAGAATAACTATTAACGCTGCAGTAAACTACCATTGATAAAAGAGATTGTGTTCACAAACTTTTTTTTGAATCTTTTCGATACGCTGAATATTATTTTGATAAAATGGGTACCAAACAGAACTACAATAATCCACATGGCTACGTACTAAGGCGAAGTACAAAACGTTCATTGCCTGAACAGATTAATATAAAGGAATACATGAATGAAAATAACCCCTGGGAATAAGGTGATCGCCACCATGCTGGTTCTATGAAAAATCATTTAAAATTGTATAAACGAAATTATTGTTAAGTGATATTTGAAAAAAAAATCCCGCTGAGTTTCTTGCTGGTTCTTCCCAGGACAGAGGTATTTTCCGAACCAGTGGTAAACAAAAAAATGACTTTCAATAAGAATTATGTAATAATCAATATTGAATAAAAATTATTCTATTCTATTCATCTCTTCAAAAGAATTTTATCACGGCGCGGTGTTCAAAATTCCGAGAATTTCCAGATTCGGCTGACATAGTGATGTTTGTTGTTCAATAAATGATTGAACTATGAGTGCAAATTAATTAGTGATTGCTTTTGTAATACCACTGAGTGTTGCAACTAGTGACATGAGTAAAAAGCTAATTACTCATCGATAAGTACCCTAGGCCGCGAACTTTTCAGCCGGCCTGGTATGTGTTGCTATTTTTTGTTGATATTCTTTAAGAGTGTGGTCCTTCCCCGGCCGAGCCTACCGCGTACAACAGTTCAGGATTCTATGATTAATGTCATTCGCAATAAAGATTATATCTGCGGTAGTATCTGAGTAAGGACGTAGCCCTAATAACCACCGTTGGAAAAAAATATGTTTTTAAGTAGCAACGGCATACCGGCAAACTGAAACGGTAAACGAACTTATCAGATCGTAAGTGGCTACAACAACCAATAGATATCTGCCACAAATTTTAAATAAAGAACGCTACAGATGCTTCATGTTTTCTAAAGACTAACATAGAATCTCTCGTGGCCTGTAATTATACCGGCTCTCTATACTCTCCAGATGGGAACATAGCGGTGCACGGAATGCTGCTTGGTGGCAGAAATAGGTAAGAGGGTGGTATGGTTTTTACGTGGTAGAGCCATGCTGCAGCTATATTAGTAGTATAGTTGTAGCACGAATGAGTCGGCTTGACCGTGGAAGGACCGCGCCCTCACAGAATACCAACCCGAAATAGCAGCTTAATGCTGCTGTTTCATATGGTGAGTGTAGAGTACCGGATACCCTTTTTTTTTGGAAACGAGGCATTCTATCTTAGTCCTCACGGGTGACAACGCATCTGCATTTTGATTCGTAATCGAGGATAGATGTAGATGTCTAGGGGCCACACCACTATGGGCAACCACTTACCATCAGGTGAACTGTGTGCTCGTTTGTCACCCTAATTCTATAAAAAAATGGTACCTACCCAGACAGACTCCTACGCAGAAAGAAGTCCCACCATCTAATGAACTCTACAAAATAGAATAAAAGTATGGCAGCAATTCTCCCGTTGAGGTAATAAGACCATTTTATCTAATTTTGCCGTTGAGTAACTTTGTTTGTATATAACAGAAACTTGTGTGTTTGAATTTAATTAGCAAGCTTGCAGGCGTCACTTTGACTTCAGTGACTACTTATTACTAAGTGAATTGCAAACTCGATGATCATTATAAAATGTTAAAAAATCACTAGCTAGAAATGTTTCTCGCAAAATATAATCAACGAAGAGTTGGGGCATAAGAATATCCATCACCCATATCATCTTTTATTATTTAATTCTTTCTTTTTAAAACGGTAGTGTGGTACTAGGATTTTCTTCTGTATCGTGGAGGCAGTTTACAAACACAAATTGCACTAGGGCAAACAATTTGAATCATGCTGGATTCGAACCCGCGGCCCCCAGCACAGCAACTCATTCCTTAGCCACTGCGCCACGGAGCCGTCGAATATTATCAAGTGGGTATCGTAATAGGCAGGAGACGGAAACTAAAATAGTGAAGTATGGATTGGATGATGAAAATGGGAAGTAGCATCATCTTAATAATAATTCAAAGTTATTAAAACTGCGGTTGCCAACTCGCCTGCCAACTGTGTCAACTATATCGAATATCCGTTTGTAGCAATGTATGGAGAAGGACTGTATGTTCATCAGTGGATTTTGATAAAGATGATAATAGTTAGCCATAATCTGAAATTGCTTCAGGCTTTATTTATTTGACCCGGTCTTCCGTATTCCTTTCTGATACTTTATGCGATTATTTGTTATTTTTGCTCTGACTCT
Source organism: Parnassius mnemosyne (assembly GCA_963668995.1). NCBI lineage: Eukaryota > Metazoa > Arthropoda > Insecta > Lepidoptera > Papilionidae > Parnassius > Parnassius mnemosyne. The sequence goes on along the minus strand of CAVLGL010000092.1, from coordinate 11,416,597 downwards.
GCATCTAAGCTTACTCGTACGTCTCGTTCTGCCGTTGTCTAGGGTGGTAATAGTTTTATATACTATCAAAATAAAATATTCTATAAACTTTATGTTGGTTAGTCAGTTACAAAACAGACAAATATAATTTTGAGCTAATTCTTAGCACAAAATTAGCGCTATTTTAAAACTTTTGTTCACCTCTCATCTAAAATATTACGGCTCTGTAAAAAAAGAAACGCCGACAAAAAACATGAGCGGTTGTAATAAAACGGTTCATCTCGCTGACTTATGGCTTCACTATGAAGACAAAATGCTCTTACTGTCACCACAGAATACATAATAGCTGCCACTTAATATGACTAATGGATGGAATCAAAGTTCTTTCTAAATTAATAGTCATTATTTATTATTATTTTTATTATATTGCACCCAAACGAGCATGCGGCTCACCTGATGGTAAGTGACTACCGCCGCCCATGACAACGCAACACTAGGAAAATTGCAGATGCGTTGCCGGCTGTTTAGAAAGGTGTAAGCTCTTTTCTTGAAGATCCCTAAGTCGTATCGGTCCGGAAAAATCGCATGTGATAAACAATTCCACAGAGAAGTTGTACGAGGAAGAAAATTCCTAGTAAAACGTACAGCCGTGGACCGCCAGGCATCCAGATGGTGAGGATGGTATCGTGAATTTTGACGCGATGTGCGTTCGTGAAATTTGGCGGCTGGAATTAATCCGAACAATTCCTCAGAGCACTCCACGTGGTAAATTTGGTAGAAAATGCAAAGGGATGCAACATCCCTACGCAGTGCCAGTGTATCGAGCCGATCAGAAAGAACTCGGTCGTCAACGATTCGAACCGCTCTGCGCTGGATGCCGTCAAGTGGAACGAGCTGGCACTGGGGTGCCCCGGCCCAGAGATGAGAACAGTATTCCATATGAGGCCGAACTTGCGCTTTGTACAGTTGCAAGCGATGTGCCGGCACGATATACTGTCTCGCTCTGCTGTTCAATTCCTTCAATTTCAACTCTTCAATTCCCAGTGACAGATGTTTAACTTTTTTTTCTACCGAAGATAATATTTTTTTGTGTCTTACCATTATTACTACAAGAATAATTAGCCGTTAAATTTATTATTATTTTATTTCAACTCTAACTAAACGTCATTTGACAAATTCATTCAGATCATTCGCGCGTATTTGGAGTTTACTGTAATATAAGCTGAAATGAAAATGTTCACATCGCAAGTGTTTTTATTTTCTTATCGCACGTGATAAATTAATATATTGGCTATAATATTAATGTAATTTAAAATAAAATTAACATATGCTATACTCATTACAACCCTCAAAATATGACGTGTCACCTGTGGGTGACACTGGGCATTATTTATTATCACAACTATTGGTTTCTATTGGATTGTTTTGTAGTGGGGGATGGTTTTTTGAGCATGTTTACGTTTTACGGGTTGACGTTAGATGATATTGCCGAGGAGTTGTAAGCGGGGAGGACCCAGGGAAAATTATTTTATTTCCTCCTGATGATGGTAGTATGGTAACTGACGAAGACAGTGGGGATGAAAACGAGGCAAATATTTTTTTTATTCCAAGAAGTCAAGGTTTCTACACTAAAGAAGAAATATAGAAAAGGAAATACTATAAAAGATGGTAGACCCTTTGTACTACTTGTGGTAAAGAAGACTGTAACGAATAAGTTTTTATATACTTACAGTAGGAGATGACAACCTTCAAGATGCAGTCAGACATAGGGCTAGGAGCTGCGATTATTCTGGAACTCCATTCCACATTACCAAAAGAATTGGGACCGTAAAACTTTTTCACTGGCTTACCATTACTAAAGTATTTGCGAGAGCAAAATATCTAACACTATCATCACCATTAATTACATCTAGCTGCCACGGATTGAGTCTTGTCACAAAAGTTGATCATATTGGAGTTGTAAATAAAAAGCGATCGAAAGTTAGAGTGGATTGCCTAGCTATTGTCAGGATGTACAACAACAACTAACACCCATATAGGGTGGGGTAAACCATTTTGACGAAAATGTTGACTACATCAGGGTTGGTCTGTTTGCTTTTGGTATAGATGCTGATTGCCAAGATAACGGGACTATTACTTTCGCAGAAACGTTGCTACTATCTACCTGCAAAAGTATAATAAGCCTCCAACTAGTGATTATGCCTGTAGAGTTCCAGTCCAAATTAGAGCGCCTGTTCAGGTGAGGTCTGCAGGTATCGCCGATTATCACGTAGAAGTTGTCTGTTCGCAGCGGCGATGTGGATATTATCATTACCGTAAGCGAAAAATGTACGCCAAGTACAATATCCGTTATCATCTAAAGTTTTAGTATATGTTCCATGGTAATATAACGTTTCTTTCTTATATGTCAATAAATATTTCTTTTATTAAAACGGATGTTTCATTTCTACAGAATGAAAGTAAAAAACCTTATGAGTTGTTTAAACAATGCCCAGTGACACCTGTAGGTGACACCCCTATAAAAAATTAGTGGGGGTAGTAAGTAGTCTTATTTTTATAATTTTTTGGTCTATACTAAATGTATCTGTACCATATAGTAAAAGAAAGTTTTTTTTTTTTTTTGATAAACATATGCACGGGAATTGAAGAGTTAAATTATATAATATATATTGATTTATTAGCCGTGAAGTGCGGTTAATAATTTCCACTAGCCCATATTTTCCCGTGGGTGTCGTAAGAGACGACAAAGGGAAACAGGCAGGAGATGGGCAGCAGCATCTTCCTGATAACAGCAATATTACGATAAAAAACTGCGGTTGCCAACCCGCTCGCCAAGCGTGACAACTATGGCAAACCCCCACGATGAAAGTTACGAAGAGACGGCCCCCAGTCCCCGGCGGCCCCGCTATTCCTGGCTACGGTGGCGACCATGGTAACGGCGGGACAGGCGGTGCTAAGAATCTCCGGTGGAGATTCGGTTGCCACGTAAGACGACTCGACCTGGCAACATACAACGCATGCACCCTGAGGACTGACGAGAAGATCCTGGAGCCGGAAGAAGAGATAGATAAGTTACGCTGGCATATTATAGGATTATCCGAGGTCCGAAGAGAGTGGGAGGACACGGTGAATCCGACAACTTGTTCTATCACCGGGAGGGCGACCATCTGTCCCAAGGAGGTGTCGGATTTATTGTCCACAAGTCTCTCGTTAACAACGTTATAAAGATTGTGAGTGTGTCGACGAGGGTTCCGTACCTTATACTCTGAATCAGCAAAAGGTATTTGTTGAAGGTTATACAGGTTTACGCACCAACCTCGGCACATCCCCGTGAGGAGGTGGAGGAAATGTATGAGGATATCTCTAAAGTCATGCATTCCTTCAAAACCCACTATGCGGTGTTAATGGGAGACTTCAACGCAAAACTAAGCACAAGAGAAGAGAGAACGGCGAGCTGAGGGTAGGGAAATTACTACTACTAGTAGGTAAGAAGATAGTACCTACCCACACGGACTCCTAAGGCAAAGAGTCCTAACACCTAGAATTATTTGTAAGTTGTCTATACTTAGATATAAAGTGATTTATTTCTATTTTCACGAAATAGTTCATAGTCTACGACTTGTGGTCGCTAATATCTAAAATTTTGGTTTGCCTACTCCACACTGTCGTGCGTCTATAAACTTAGAGTGTTACCACACCAATCGATCAATAGTCGATCGATGCCACTGATCTACGTCGTTCGATTTCGATCGATTGGTGTGGCAGCTTTAGCTGATCGACGGGTACTATAGTAGATAAAAGGTTGGTTAATCATCAATCGACGTCGATTAACGATTAATCGATGTGGTTGTGGGCTCATCATCAGTATCTTTCAAAATGTATTCAGAAGAGGACAATTGCGAGCGGTCAGTGGAGCGGGGCGAGTTCTCGATTAATCAAACTGCTCCATCGACGTCGACTAATCCATTCTACCCAATTCTTTTTATTTGTTTAACATAAATTATTTTTAACTTACACACTTACAATAGTTTCTTCTTAATTAAATATAAAACAAATCAAACATAGGAACATTCATTTTACAATTGCTCGTACACGTTACCTTAAATTTTATATATTGATAAAAAATCAATCATTCAAATAATACATACATACATAAACACTCACGCCTGTCACCCAGAGGGGTAGGCAGAGATTATGGACTTTCATTTGGCACAATCCTGACACACCTCTCTCGCTTCCTCCACATCCATATACCTACGCATACACGCTCGTCGGTTAAAGGTTAATAGGTTAAAGGTTCATTCAAATAAATTAAATTAAATATCATTACAAATCATACTGTTTGCCATAATAGCAGAAATTATTAAAATCACGTTTTTTATAACACTACATTACAGCGATAGAGTTTTTAATTCATTTTGTAAAGGAACCGAAAGAACCGAGAAAAACCGTTCAGATGCCCTATTGATAACACCCTTAAGCTTTTTATTAACAAAACAAAGTTTTTGGAATACAGAACTAAATTAAATTAATTCTCTGTCTGTCTTGCTTGCAGCATGCCGCTGAAATAGAGAAGAAGCAGAATGATCTGGAGAACAAGAAGTTGCTGGGGACTGTCGTGCAGTACGGCAGCGTCATACAGCTACTGCATGTCAAATCCAACAAATACCTTACCGTTTGTACATTCCATATATTTTTTCTTAATGTTTTTTTTTATTCTTATGAAAATGAAGATCGCAGTTCAAGATTTCCCTACTTTTGATTTAGAAGACTTAAGATTTTTGCTTTTCCCATAGTCGCCGCTAGTCGTTAGCGGCGACTATGGGAAAAGCCACGTGACTAAATTTAAGTAATGGCTTCTCTTACTCTGTCCACATACGTATTGAACCATAAACAAACGTATTTAAACGTGGTAGAACCACGCTGCAGCTATATATTTGTATATTATGGTTGTCGTGCTATAACTATAAATTGGGTTGGCTCGACATGGCAACGAGGCATCTTAGTCCTCACGGGCGACAACGCATCTGCATTTTGATTCTTAATCAAAGGATAAATGTAGATGTCTACGGGCCACAGCATCCACTTACCATTAGGAGGCCTGTGTGCTCCAAAATTGTAACTTTCAAAATTGATGCCTTGCTTTGCTAAATTGTTGTTTTACTTTTTGTGTACTGTACGCAGAACAGAAGTGAACCTGGTTTATAGTGCATTGTCATAATCGGAACATGGTCATATGGTGCCAATCGCAGTACCATATCTCGCAATTCGATCTTGCTCATCGTTGCCGATATATACATTGCCTCAGACTAACAAAGACAGGTGGAACACTGCGTACATTTAAAGTGATGCCGAAACCATGATTAACTTCTTGACACACACTCTTGACGCACACATGTGTCATCTTTTATTTTTTAACAACCCGTAATAGTTCAGTGTTGGGCGCACCCATACGTACGCTTAAAGCATTTTGTTGGTTGCAAAATCTTAGATTTTTTCAATCTAAATTTTAGATTAAATATGTAATATAAGTTTTTTTTATATAGGACTAGCTATTCCCCGCGTCTTCGCCCGCGTGTTATTTGGAGTTTGAATTTTTTGCGCGGAACCCTAATTCTTTTTCTAAAATAAAAGTAGCCTAAGTTACTCCTCGTGACATCAGCTATCTGCCAATGAAAATCCCATCAAAATCGGTCCAGCCGTTTCGGAGCTTACCCGGAACAAACAGACAGACAGACGGACAGACAGACAGACAGACAGACAAAATCTTTAAAAATTGTATTTTTGTTATAAGTACCGTATATATATATATATATACATATATATATATATATAAATAAATATATATAAATATATATATATATATATATATATAATGCATTTAGTAAAAAGCTGTAATTTTGACATTACCAAACAGACACTTCAATTTTATTTATTTGTATAGATAAGGGTGACAAACGAGTACACTGTCCACCTGATGGTAAAGTGGTTGCTGTGGCCCATAGACATCTACATTTATCCTCGATTATGAATCAAAATGCAGATGCGTTGTCACCCGTGAGGACTAAGATGGAATGCCTCGTTTCCAGTAAAAATGGTCTCCGGTTTCCTACACTCACCATACGAAACACAGCACCGTTAACTTGCTATTTTGCGCTGGTATTCTGTGAGAGCGTGGTCCTTTCCCCATCGAGCCGACCCATTCGTGTTACAACTATACCAGAAATATAGCTGCAGCATGACTCTACCACGTTTAAGAGTGTGTGTGTTCTTACAAAAAGCATGGTTTTGGCTTGTTTTCGGCGTCAGTTGAAATGTACTAAGCACTTGTATACACGAATTGATCCAAAGTTATGTAACACAAACCATGAAATCTTCCAAGAATTTCCATATTTAACTTGCGCCAAGGCTGTACATTGTTTCCTTTTTTAAACCAATTAACAAGTGTTGCTTGGCGCTGTGGCTTAGCAAGGAGCTGCAGCGCTGAGGGACGTGGGTTCTAATCCCGCTCGGAACAAGTATTTGTATGACCTGTAGATAATTGTTCTGGGTTTTGATGTTTATCCTTGTTATGCATATAAACTGCCTGAATATCCTAATGTGAGGGTAACTTTTATTTTAAATAATAGCATTTTAACCGACTTTAAATAGAAGACGTAACCAATTCGATAGCTCGATTGGACAGTGGCTTGGCATTGAGTTGCGGCAGTGAGGGCCGCGGATTCGAATCGCGCTCGGAACAAGTATTTGTATATGACCTACAGATATTTGTTCCGGGTTTGTTTGTGCTTGTGCAATTTGTTTTTCTATACTGTCCCCACGATAGAGGAGAAAATGCTACTGTGGGGTTTTTTTATATTATAGGGTGACAAACGAACACACAGTCCACCTGATAGTAAGTGGTTGCTGTGACCCATAGACATCTACATTTATGCGCAATAAAGAATCAAAATGCAGATGTGTCGTCACCCGTGAGGTCTAAGATGGAATGCCTCTTTTCCAGTAAAATGGGTCTCAGGATCTCTACACTCACCATACGAAACAGAGCAGTGTCAAGCTGCTATTTTACGCTGGTATTCTATGAGAGCGTGGCCCTTCCCCGGTCGAGCCGATGCATTCGTGCTACAACAATACTACTAATATAGCTGCAGCATGGCTCTACCACGAAAATTTTTTTTAAAAGTTTTCGTGGTAGAGCGTTAAAAGTTTTTGTAACGTTTTTTTCTCAGAGGTTAACTTATGTGATATTTTACCGATAGGGCTGTTTTTTATATTATATTAAAATAATTTAATTATTATTTAGTAAATAATTATAAGCTTGTGACTGTATAATTTTTATGCTGCAGGTGAATAAAAGACTACCCGCGCTTCTTGAGAAGAACGCGATGCGGGTACACCTAGACGCTAACGGAAACGAGGGCTCGTGGTTTTATGTAATGCCTTTTTATAAACTGCGATCGACCGGTGAGTATACAATTGATTACACTAATTCAAACTCAATACTTTATTTTGACATAAAAGTCCTACAATAAATGTTTCATTGAATCTATAGGCTCCGAAACTAGGGTAAAACTGTATTTCTGGAGTTAGTGGCTTCTCTCATAACTTTGCCCTATTAATTTATGCATTAGCATGGGTTACATTATAAGTTTTTAAACAGAACTACTTAAAACAAGAAAATAGAAATTAATTAAGAAGGAATGATGTTCCCCTTCCCAGATATTCCTATGACAGACGTTACGTGGTGGAGCCACGCTGCAACTATATCATGTTTGCAGCACTAATAGGTCGGCACGTGTAGGTGTAGAACCACGCCCTCACAAAATACCAGCGTTAAATAGCGGCTTAATACCTGCTGTGTTTCGTATGGTAAGGGGAATGGATAGTGAACCAGATATCATTTTTACTGATAACGGCATTCTATCTAAATCCTCAGGGGTTATAACGCATCTACTTTTAATCGAAGATTGATATAAATATCTATGGACTGTAGTCCGAAGATGCCATGCTGTAGCATCCACTTACCATCAGATAAACTATGTGCTCCTTTTTTGGTGTTGAAAAAGTACCTATAGTCATTTAGCGACGCTTTAGCATAAATTGACACTCTTGGCGTGCGAGTTAACGTTGATGCAACAGAAAAATATGTTTGTGATTAAGAACTAACGAAAAATGTGATGTGATGACTCCCCATCATTTTATATCGAATGTATATTTAGTTGCTCTTCCTTAATCTCTAAGAATGCCTGTAAAATCTAATTATCAGCTTAACTTAGCTCCTCAAAATTAGCATTAATGAACTTTGAGGACTTCACTTCTTACTCTCAAAACATACGAATATGTGATCAGCGACCGGCACACTTGTTATCTTTGTTAGTAACTAATATATTTTTTTTGTATATCTAATACCAATAGAAACCTCACGTAGTTTCTTTGAATATAGAGTCTGAGGTACGGCGATCTTTGTTTTTGTCTGTGCACGTAGCATTTCGACGTTAAATAAAGTTGTAACGGCCGTAATCGGCCAAAAGGTTATCGAAGAAGTTGTAAAATTTAGCACAGATCAAATATAATGAGAATTAATTTCTTTTATTTATTAGCACCATTCCTTTTATCTGTAGAACGATGTTACTTGACTTGAGTTTGACTTTATAAGAATACGCTAACTGGCATGCCTAATTTAAAAGATTCGTCCATATTCACATGAACAAGCGGATTGATATACGCAGAGTCAATACTCTCGCACTGGAATACTTTTTTTAAAGTAATTGTGACAAACGAGCACTGTCCACGTGATGTTAAATGAAAGTCACCTTCATTTATTCTCTATTAAGAATCAAAATGCAGATTTGTTGTCACTCCTAAGGATTAATGCCTCGTTACCAATAACAAACAGGTCTTTGGTTCTTGTCACTTATTTCTAAAAGGGTTATGAGAGTCCGGCACGCTACTACACATTTTCTCAAAACATTTGTTTTCTCAGTCATGCAGTTTTTCTCACGATGTCTTCATCAACTAGCGAGCACCTTATTTCATAACGTCCATAACTAGCGAACATAGATATGGTTAGCACTTATAGTATATCTATTTATTTTAATACAGCTTTCACGGCGCTGTTAGGAATTAAATTAATATCGCTCGTTATATAGAAATTAATACCTTATTTCATCGTTCAGACGTTCAAATTCACTCTTACACATTAGCGTTTTCAATTTTCTTATATAATAACTATTAACAATATACGACTATATCCCATTAATGAGCACAGGCGTCTTTTAACTTCCAATCCATCAAAGCAGTCAATGCTTGCTTACTATCAAAGCTGATGGTAAGTGGTGATGTAGTGGAAGACGATAAAGCGAGAAGTTATGTTGCCATTAATCCATCGCTCTGCTTTAGTGCGTGCTGTTGGAATTTCTTGTATACATACATAATATTCTTTTCCTTAAAGATAAGATACGATTTAGGGAAGAAAAAAGCTTATATATTTTAAAAGGCCGGCAACGCATCTGCAATTTCCCTGGTGTGCATGTTGTTCATGGGCGGTCGTAGTAACTTACTATCAGGTGAGCGGCATGCTCGTTTGCCCCCTTTTATATATAAGAAGAGGTATGTTAATAATCAATAATACACAGCGGCAGCAATGGCTATTTAGTATTATATTCACCTTCGAAATTTTCCCATTGTAGGAGACAATGTGGTGGTAGGCGATAAAGTGATAATGAACCCGGTAAATGCGGGCCAACAAGTCCTACACGTGTCGTCCAACCACGAACTGCCGGACAACGTAGGCTGCATGGAGGTAAGGCTGCCTTTTTACTCGTAGGTATTATATTCACTTAATATTTTATTGTGACTGTATTAAATTGGGCCGTATTAAGTTTAACCGACTATAATTTATTTAAAAAGCTTTTATCTACGGCTCCGCTGACAGAAAACACTGACAATTTTTTTTTAAATTGGGATTAGGAAGACTAATTTGGGATAGAATAAACCTTTTAAACTAAAATATAGCCTGTGAAAAATATCCTATTCTGCTTTAGTTGCTATAATATTGTCCAGTTTCATCGAAATACGATCAGTAGTTTTTACGTGAATTAGCCACAACATAATTATAAATCCAAACAAACTTTCACATTTATAATACAACCTGAATTTTTCATACATTAATCCCATAACGAAAACTATTCTAGATTAAAAAATCATGACGTCCTAATTTACTGTCGTCAAAAAGCATATTACTTGTATAATTTTTAATAATAAAAACCTAATTAGCCTTATCGCAGAAAGCCGATCAAGGTTTTAGATGCTGCGAAAATGGTGAAAGTGATTGTGACTTGTGATTAACATCAAAAACGGGCGCAAAGTAGCCAGACAGCCTTTCGGTGTTTTACGGGGTTCATTTCGGAGAGTGTGCGCAGGAATCGCATGACTTATTTCCCCCGCTCTCCATTCCATCTTTGTTCTACCAGACACTCGGCTCGTCTCCACCCCTTTGTTGTCGATATTACCACTTATTCGAATCAAACAGTTTGCTTTGTCGTTAATAATGTGTACTACATTTAACAGCATCTGTCTTTCCATCCGATTAATGTGTGTATCTTCAAAGAAAGAGTAAATAGGATTTTGTTAAGCTCAGTGGGCCTTACTATCTTCGGCTGCATCACCACTTACAATCAAGTGGGATAGTAGTCTAACACTGGCTTTTAGTAGTTAAAAAAAAATGCAATTTCAATCCATGCAACGTGCGTACTTCAAAACAAAAGTCTTCTGTAAGGTTTAGTTTCTTGACAAGATCTGTGTATATCAGTTGTCAGGAAGATGGCGGTGATTCACCGCCGTGCTTCTGAAAGCACGTAACGCCATTGCTCCTGCGCCTAACCTATCTAGTCGTGTGGGTTTGCCATCCCATCGGACTATGAGCGTTAGGGAATAGAGTGCACCTGTGCTTGCGCGAACACTCGGGCACTGTGATCCTGTCCTGTGCATCTGCGCAGATGCCTCATCTCCGTTGAGACCGAGTGAGAGTGACCGAAATTCAAGGTCTTTATCACTTTTAAGATAATTAATAGAATCAGGCGTTACTTTGCGGAAATTCATTATAATGGGGTTGTTATAAACTAATTTGCTTAATGCCGCGTGAGCGGCCGCTCACTTAGCGGCCAGCCTCTGCAGATTACTTCAGCTGAGGATGCGTCGTGTAGAGGCGAAACACGTGTCGTATTTTCGAGAGTGGTGTGTCATGCCTAGTGTGGTGGTGCTGGGGATGCTAGTGCTGGGATTGACGGCGACGGGTATAGTGCGCGCGAATGAGGGAGGGTGGGAGGTCAACTTAAAACTGGGCAGGACACATCATTTTCTTTCTTTACGCGGAATTAAGCAAATTAGTTTATAACAACCCCATTATCACTTTTAACAAAAAGTTAAAACCGACTGCAAATTGCTAAAACAAGAAGTTATTTATTTGCTACTCTTATGGGCGGACTTTGTTCTCCAAATTTATATGGGACCACCCTTGAAGTATAACCTGTTTAATAAAAAAAGAATCATCATCAAAATTGGTTTACAATCTGCGAAGATATCGCATAACATACATACAAAAAAACATACGCTCGAATTGAGAACCTCTCCTTTTTGAAGTCGGTTCTGTAAAGGATAGGGTCGTGCGAGTGTAACTTAAAGAATCGGTGCAAATTATGTGACAACAATTTTAGTCGTTTTAAAATTATACTCCTAAGAGAAGTCGATGATATGTAATAGTTATTTGTATTTATATTAATAATACGTGTACTTTATATTTATTTTATATGTTGTGTATGATATGATATAAATAAATGGTTTTATTATTTCTTTTTATTTACCTATGATAAACGCTTTTATATTGATTTTAATTATTATCTATTTCATTGTTTATTTGTGTTAGCATTACATACTACTAAAAACTGCAGCACAAACCTGTGTGAATTTGGAAATTAAACAGGTACGTCTGATCTCTTATCGAGGTCAGAAAGTAAAAGAGGCTAGCTGTACAAGTATTACCGTAATAGAAGAATTAATTAAAAGCGCTAATTTGCGTTATTTAATGTATGTACAAGTCTTATTTTGTAATCTTTTTTACTCCCATACGTTAGCGCATTTAGTTCTTTGTCTACTATTAAGCTCATATCTATAAAATAATATAATGTATATTAATTATATTTAGTGCTATTCAAGTAGTCGTAATATTGATTCCTTAGAATAGGTTTAAGTATAAACATTAATTAGGAACTTATATAAAATTAATTAGGCTTATAAGCTACCTCGCGGCCATAATGATGAACCAAAAACCTTTTTGTTGACTCGATGCTCACTCCATCACATATACATTTAAATTGCCATTGTGTAGTATTTATTTCATGTGATTTATTTTGTTTTTCATTTATTACAACCCCCCAAAAGTAATAACCATAAATGCAACAATTGGCAGGTGGGTTGGCAACAGCTGTTTTCTTTTATTGGACTGTTATGTTATTTCGGTTTCTCTATGTAGCCTCTTACGCTCTTAAGCCATATTATGATATGGGGTAGTGGATTCTCTTAGGCTGCTAATACACGGCACAAATACTTGCACGTCACAATATAACAATATCAGCAAATAAATGTCTTTGATTCATCTATAAAATAGTAATTTATTTGGCATTAGTCTTTTCTTTACGCAAAATGGATTAATATACCTTTTATTTTCTATTATTTTTTTGTTATATGTATATATATATATATATATATATATATATATATATATATAAAATTATATATATATTATAAGAAAAGTTTATATAAAAAACTCTTTCATTGTGACGGCTTATATTTAAGGAGGCTGAATATCTGTGAACAAATGATATTTAGGAAATGAAAAAAACCACCACTTTTTGTATTTGTTTATGATATAGAAACTAATGTTTTTTTTTATTAAAAGTAAAAACCAAAAAGCAGTGCAAGTACAACTTTTCGATACCGCTCTGTGCTTGCACTCGCGTCGAAAGTTTTAATGTTTTCGACACTAAAAATTAATCTTCGTTACTTCTAGGTTGAAGTCGTTTAAAAACTTTTTGTTGTTGGTGTTTAAGTTAGCTAAAATTTGTTATCGTTTTTCTCTATTTGTTTTTTCGTCAGTCCTTATACATTAGTATAACAAAGACGTTCATCATTACAGCCCTTCACAAGTCCACTGCTGAACATAGGCCTCCCCCAAAGAATGCCACAAAGCACGGTCCTGAGCCACCTGCATCCATCGACTTCCTGCATGTCTTACCAGGTCGTCACTCCATCTCGTGGGGGGACGCCCTACACTTCGCCTACCGGTACGAGGCTGCCACTCGAGAACCTTTCTTCCCCATCGGTTGTCGGTTCTTCGAGCTATATGGCCGGCCCACTGCCACTTCAGCTTACTAATCCGTTGGGCTATGTCGGTTACTCTGGTTCTACTGCGGATATCCTCAACAAAGACGTTGCATTTGATGATTTTGGGAAAAATTTTCACACTCTCAACCGGTTCGTATATATATATCTGAATACAAGGCAGTGTGCCAGCCAAGTTCGGAAAGAGACCCACAAAAACCCACTTGCCATATATGACAACAACAGCAAATATTCTACAGTGGACTTATGATGGGTTATGGCTTACCTTTATTATATAACACTAGCTGGTACTTGACGCGTTTCAACCGCGGAAGAAATATTTGTGGAAATATCGTTTTAAATTAAGAAGAGTTGCATTGTTTAATTAGGAATGATACTACATTCATTGAAATTGAATGATATATGTATAACTTTCAAATAAATTTGTCTGTACGATACCCACGTCATCTACGGTAAGTTCATTGAACTATGCCTATAACCTTCCTATGATGACATAAAATACGAACAAACTTATATTATTTTTTATTTATTAGATAGATCTATCATAGTGACTAAACTGATATACAAAATATAAACATTTTCTTTGTACATTTAGGTGAACGTCGTGAATTCATCAACGTCATGGAAGGTGACACTATTTCTCGAACACAAGGAAAACCAGGAAGAGATCCTAAAGGGTGGCGATGTGGTGCGCCTATTCCACGCTGAACAGGAGAAGTTCCTTACGATGGACGAGTATCAGAAGCGCCAACACGTGTTCTTACGTACCACGGGACGGTCTAGTGCGACCGCCGCTACCAGCAGCAAAGCGCTTTGGGAGATTGAGGTACGTTGCTTCATGTATTGCTTATTGGTTTTTTTTTGTTAAGGTGAGGTGGTGCTGGTGAGTACTTAACCACATGTTAATGCCGCACCACACCAGATGGATGTTGACTTTTCCTGAAAAAAAAAATCTTGTTAGATTGTAATTTAAATCAAAAGAACGCCCTGAAAAATGTAGCAATCAAAAATCGATTTTCGATTAATTGATTGTTTCGTAAATTTTTGGAATTAGGTAATTATTATTTGACATCTAATGAGTTTAATATCTGCAGAAATAGATCTAGATTTTAAAATAGATCTAGATTTTAAAATAACGACTGTTTATATACAGGTGGTCCAACATGACCCGTGCCGAGGCGGCGCTGGGCACTGGAACTCTATCTTCAGGTTCAAGCACCTCGCCACCGGACACTACCTAGCCGCCGAGGCCTGTATGAAAGGACCGTAAGTAAAGTTCATTTTTTAATCCCAGATTGTTGCATTTTATAAATAGCTATGTGTCGCAACCGATATCGACCAAAACACCGAACAATATTCGTAGTAGTTTTAAATATGTATATACGTGGTAGAGCCATGCTGCAGCTATATTAATAGTATAGACGAAATTCGCGAATGGGTCGGCTCGACCGGGGAGGGACCACGCTCTCACAGAATACCAGCGTGAAATAGCAGCTTAATGCTGCTGTGTTTCGTATGGTGAGTTTAGAGAACCGGAAACCCTTTTTACTGGAAAAGAGGCATTCTATCATAGTCCTCACGGGTGACAACGCATCTGCATTTTAATTCGCAAACGAAGATAGAAGTAGATGTCTATGGGCCACAGCAACCACTTACCATCAAGTGGACTGTGTGCTCGTTTGTCACCCTTATTCTATATAAAAAACTTTATTCCCTAAGCGAAATTTGACAGATGCAAATGTTTAACTCATAAATATAATAGCCTAGATTAAGAATTAGAAAACTAACAAAAGCTGGGTCATTCTATTTTTTTCTTCCAGGTTTTGTGTGGAGAGTATGTTTGTATGTTATAAATAAATAATATGATAAAGGAGTTGGGTTAGCCAAGTTGACTTCCTACTATGGTGAACGCTTTTAGAAAACTATAACTAAAACTATAGAATGATCTCAACGCTAGTGAAGTCGCTATCATGTGACTAAATACTACTGTTTATAGTTTTCTATCATCATAAACAATTGAAGAAAGTCAACTTGACTAACCCGCTGCTCTATTTTCACATATCAAATAGTTTATAAGTCTTGATATTAATACATTAGACTGTCTGCTTGACGCCTGTGTTGAGACGGGCAGTTCTATACAAAATAAACACCATCGTCATCATCATTACAGCTCACCACAAGTTCACTGCTGAACGTAGGCATGTACCAAGGAATGCCACAAAATATGGTCCTGAACCACCTGCAATCGTCGACTTCCTACATCTTACTAGTTCGTCACTTCATCAAGTGGCCCTACACTTGGCTTACCGGTACGAGGTAGCACTCGAAAACCTTTCTTCGCGTGATTAAATAACGTTCAGTTTCGTTTGTGGCATGTGGCAGCGAGGCGGGGACAGCGGCGGCGTGCGAGGGCAGCGAGCCGGCGTACCAGCTGGTGTCGGTGCCGCACTCGTCGGAGATCGCCACGCTGTTCGAGCTCGACCCCACCACCATGACGCACTCCGACGCCGCCGTGCCGCAGAGCAGCTACGTCAGGTCACACACACCTCATCTCACTCACTCACTCATTCACTCCATGGCTCATTCTTTTATCCTTTAGTTTTTCTTTTCTTTATTTCATTAGTTATTTTCGTCTAAGCTTACATTCGATCAACGAATCATAGTAGTAAATGATACCTTACAGATTAACGGCCTTAACCATAAACATCGACATTAAATTAAGAAATGTATAAATTTGATCTCTCTCTCTATCTCTCCCCCCCTCTCTCTCCCTCTCTCCCCCCTCCCTCCCCCCCTCCCCCTCCCCCTCTCTCCCTCTCCCCCCTCTCCCTCTCTCTCTCTCTCTCCCTCTCTCTCTCTCTCTCTCTCCTTCTCCCTCTTTCTTCGCCTAGTTAGAATACAAAGAGGCAGGTATAAAGATATATTACGGAATTCATGGCTTCATAAAATAAGAATACTTAGATTAAGAAACCGTTAATTTCGTAAGGTAAGACTGTAATGTGTAGTGAAATTTTGATAATGAAAAGAAAAATGAAATTTCTTCATGTATGTTCGCAAATTAGTAAATATATATTGTGTCTGAAGTCGAGTCTTTGCTGAACAAAGTCTCGGATTGGGGGCGACTAAATCTAGTCCAATTTAATCCTTAGAAGACACAAGTTTGCGCGTTTACCGCTAAAAAGAACCCCTTTGTCGTATCTCCTCAGTTTCAAGGCACTCCCCTTCTTGCCTCAGCCAGTATCGGTATCCTCGGAGTCGACATATCGAGTGACGTGCAGTTTCGTGGTCACTTGGAAGGGAAGGCCAAATTGGCCTCTAAAAAGCTTGGCGTGCTCAGCAGAGCGGGACAGTATTTCATGCCGGCACACCGCCTGCTACTTTACAAGGCGCAAGTTCGGCCTCACATGGAATACTGTTCCCATCTCTGGGCAGGGGCTCCCCAGTGCCAGCTCCTTCCACTTGACCGCATCCAACGCAGAGCGGCTCGAATCGTCGACGACCGAGCCCTTTCCGATCGGCTCGATTCATTGGCACTGCGAAGAGATGTTGCATCCCTTTGCATTTTCTTTCGCATCTACCATGGGGAGTGCTCTGAGGAATTGTTCGGATTAATCCCAGCCGCCAAATTTCACGAACGCACATCGCGGCAGAACTGCCGATACCATCCACACCATCTGGATGATTGGCGGTCCACCACTGTGCGATTTACAAGATGTTTTCTTCCTCGCACGACCTCCTTGTGGAATCGATTACCATCAGCGATTTTTCCGGACCGATACGACTTAGGGACCTTCAAGAAAAGAGTGTACTCCTTTTTAAAAGGCCGGCAACGCATCTGCGATTCCCCTGGTGTTGTAGTTGTTCATGGGCGGCGGTAGTCACTTACCATCAGGTGAGCCGCATGCTCGTTTGCCCCCTCTCCTATAAAAAAAAAATAAAATATAATATTACTAAAATAAATATAAAGAGTGCCACACATTTTTATTATTTATCTTACAATTTTAGACTTATTCCTTGTTATACTATTTATTTGTCATAAACTATAAAATATGTGTGGGATGTAAATACGTTCTCATATTTGTGCACAAAACATTAATATACGAGTGACTTATATTACAGAAACAACTGTATTTACGATGTATCGCTTAAGCGATAAAATCGACGTTAGGTTTGGATGCGGTGTAAGAAACAAGGAGGCAAACGCAATATGTCCAGACTGAAATATAAACGTGCATTTTTGTACTAAATATTCGACACCGCCTGATATTCGAACCTATGATCCGCTACCTAGTTGTCAAGTATACTTACACCAACAGATTTCAATATTATTTTACGTAAATATATTCAATCATACACACGTTCTCATTTCCCGTTCAAGGAGGTCTCCATCCAGCGGTGATCGGTGACAATAACTATGTTAATTTGTTGGGCATTTCATATCAGTAATTATGATAACAATGTTTTTCCTTGCAGATTACAGCACTTATGCACACATACATGGGTACACTCAACATCCATACCGATCGACAAGGATGAGGAGAAACCGGTCATGTCGAAGGTAACAGAATTTCAAATGTATCCATGATATTCATCATCATCATTACAGCCCTTCACAAGTCCACTGCTGAACATAGGCCTCCCCCAAGGAATGCCACAAAGCAGTTTGTTCCTTTCTAAACCTTATTATGGTGTTTACATATCTTAAAAATAAGAGATGATATTTATTTTATCCAAAAGTGCATAAAATTTATTAAACTTTATTTCACTTCCAAATGTCATCACAAACTAGACTGAATGAAGTGAGGCCAATATCTAGGTTATGAATATCAATGCTTCGGTTTTGCTTACAAAATGCGATTATATATTTCTTTCAAATTTAATAAAATTTGTTCACAATAACGATTTAACGCCTTTGATTCCGTCGAAATTTGGGCTGTGCTACAGTCCCTTCAGCGGTACCAAGTTGAATGTCGGTATATCGAAGTGCTTAAGTGTTTGTACAGTAGGGCTACGATGGCTATCCGAGTACAGAACCAGAGCACGAAACCTATCCAACTGCAGAGATGTGTAAGACAGGGTGACGTTATATCCCCGAAACTCTTCATTGCTGCATTGGAAGACATTTTCAAAGTTACAAAGAGAAAAAACTAAAGACAAAACAAAGATCATATTTAATGTCCATGTCACACCTATGCCGGTAGTTGTTGGGAGCACTAAGCTCGAAGTTGTTGATGTAGTCCACATACACGTACACCGACCCTCTAATTAGAATTAAAAAAAATGCTTTGACACCCACAGTTGACAGTCTGGTGATAACTCATTGCAAATTAATACACAAGACATTTTGAATAAAAATAGACTGTATATGAATATGGTATTAATTACTGATTTTTTCCTCACAGGTTGGATGTTCAATCGTAAAGGAGGACAAAGAGGCGTTCGCCTTAATATCTGTATCACCCAGCGAAGTGAGAGACTTGGACTTCGCCAATGACGCCTGCAAAGTGCTGTCGGCCTTGTCGACCAAACTTCATCATGGCAATATAGAGCATAACGAGATGAAGTAAGATCTATATTTTTATATCTTTACTTATAAAATTTCACTAGACTAAAAAGATTTGATTGACTCGTTGATCTCAGTAATGTGATCCCGAGGAAGACGACGGCTCGAAAGTGGACTCGAGGCGTCTTGATAGCTCTGCAAGGGTTTTTGGGGGGTGGTGAGTACCGCTCTCAAAAAACGCAACTAAGGCGTAGTTGCGTTTCTAATGGAATTCTCGGTACCTATCTCTGCACTGCTGAGTGAATTAATGCAACATCACCACGCAACGTACAAAGAAAATAAAACAGTAAAGAGATCATAAAAAATAACAATATAAACAAATCTAATGCAATTCAGATAAGAATAGGAACGTCAAAGGCCGCGAATGACCGTGATCTGTCAACTGTCACTTGAAAAGTATGGCTTGCAAAGAAAATTAATTTTCCACTTTTATATTTATTTAACTGAGTCTGAGTATTATCAAATCTATCTAATTCTATCTTCGTTTTAAAAGTAATTTATAACTTTTTTTATAGGATAAGGATGACAAACGAGCACACAGTCCACCTGATGGTAAGTGGTTGCTGTGGCCCATAGACATCTGCATTTATCCTCGATTACGAATCAAAATGCAGATGCGTTGTCACTCGTGAGGACTAAGATTGAATGTCTCGTTTCCAGTAAGAACGGTCTCCGGTGCTCTACACTCACCATACGAAACACAGCAGCATTAAGCTGCTATTTAACGCTAGTATTCTGTGAGAGCGTGGTCCTTCCCCAGTCGAGCCGACCCATTCGTGCTACAACTATACTATTAATATAGCTGCAGCATGGCTCTACCACGTATATTTTTCAATATTTTTTCTATTTTCATTGTTGGCAACATTTCGTCTAAAAGTAAATTAATCAATTAATTTAATAAGTAAATAACATCCGATTATTTTTTTCTTTCATGGTTCTTTTGTATTTATTTGTATATAAATATTATTTTAAAAATATATGTTTTGCTCATCTTACCTAACTGATTTGAATTAACAGTTATGACGTCATAATATGGCGCTAGGTCAGTCCTATTCTTATTTGAATCGCATAGTACATTAGGTTGTAGCAACGAAAAAAGATCCAACTCAACGGGATGCTGTTGCCACGGTCACATCGCTTTTATTCGCTGTTAACGAAACATGTTCAAGAAGCTAAATTTTGGTGACGGTGGCCAGTCTCACCGCAGACTAGCCATCTGCGCAGGACAGGATTATAGTGCCCGAGCGTATGCATAAGTACAGGTGTACTTTCCATTACACGACATAGACAAGACCGGAGAGGAATCGCGGAAAAACCGCCAACTTTCTGACTCCGAGCGGCTACTGAGAATTTCTTCGTGACAAAAAAAACTTTTTTGACCCGATCCGCGATCCGAACCCACAAACCTCATGGTTAGCAGTAGCGTTTTTGATCACTATGAAATACATCGTATGAATCATCGAGGCAGTCTATGCTTCATACTTGCCGAGCAGATCGATGTCGGGCGTATTTTTATCAAAATAAATTAAGTTAAATTATTGGTAATTTTGAAACCATTAGATAGTAATATAGTAATTTATTTTAACTTATTACTTAAAACTTATAAAAATTATATAGCACCAAATAATAATAATAGAAAGAGACAGAGACAATAAAAACAGATAAAACAGAGAGTTTACTTTATTACGTTGCTGTTATTAACCGGTTTCAAAAAAGGAGGAGGTACTCAATTAGACTGTATTTTTTATGTGCGTTATCTCAGAACTTTTTTCGAGGTGAACCGATTTTGATGATTCTTTTTTTTTATTTGAACGCTGCTTCTCATGTGATCCCATATAAATTTGTAATGAATAACAAATGGTGGCGAAATTCGGTTATTATATATTTATTAAAAATGTAATGTAGGGTGACGTAATCTAACTCTTTGCACACTGTATGCAGTTTGGTCCAACTTGAGAGTTAGAATACTTTTTATCCCGATAAGTGACCATCAATATTTTGTATTACGAATTTTAGGGTTTTTATAGGCCAGATATTACGAATATAACGATTTTTATATGTCAAACGGTCTCCGCAAAGGGCAGAACGACGTCTGCCTAGTTAGCTAGTAACATTATGAAACACCTTTGTTAACGCCACCTGTATTCGTGAATAAAGATTTGATTAACTTGATCGATATTCTATATATAAGTGCTAAACGAATGACGCTAGATAATAGGTTCAAAGGTATTGTTTAGGCCAAATCGTAACACTTAAAACTTGCAAAAACGCTCGTCTCGGGCGATAAACCTGTTTGACTGCTTCGGCCGGCGGGCATTCGTTTTGCGGGCGGTGGCCGTGCCGATTGGTTTGGAACAATCAATCGTCCGCGACGGCCGTGTCGGTTATATGTCGAGAAGTTACAAGTTATGTTAGAATCGTTAGGTCGCGTTAAGACCGCCTCCTTTGCGTTGTCTTATTTCGTTCGTATACGTAACGAGGCTTTCCTTGAGTTTTGAGTGATTAATTTAACTTCGATTGCCATTAATTTGCGTCGACGAGTTGCTTGTGTGGTATTTTAATATCGTACGAACGAATTTTTGCTTTGTCGGGTGGGACGCTAAAACTTTGTGACCCGAGAGGAGATCGCGTTCCTCTTCGATTATAGTTTTGTGCTAAGTGACGTTAGACTTGAGTTCAGATAACGGTAGAATAGAATAGAATAGAATAGAATATTTTTTATTCAATATACATTACATGTGTAATTCTTACTGAAAGTCATTTTTTACTTTACCACTGGTTCGAAAAAAACCCTCTGTCCTGGGAAGAACCAGCAAGAAACCCAGCGGGACTTTTAAACGCCCACTGGAGTGATCGAACATTGTGGAGCAGAGCAACGCATGTAGGTTTGCTGCCCGATTACATCGGTGACGTCAGGTTACATTTACACACCTTGTTACACCACTCACCCTACCATTTACTTACCCCTGACGGTACCTTATGGTCGACCCTACCTCCGGAACTCGGTAAGTTTGTGTTTGTTTATCCAGCCACTACATAATAATTATCCATAGGCCATTCGGGCCCGAACCCTCTGGTTGCCCGTCGAGTGTGTTACTCATGGGCCCTAGTACAGTCGACTTCTGTCGGGGCAATTGAGGGCCGTAACAGGTATTATAGTCCGCGTGTCTTATTGTAATTTGTATTTCTTCAGGGCCCTCACCTGCCTTCTACAAGACATCGTATACTTCATAGCGGGCTTCGAGAACGAGCCCAACAAGTCTAAGGCTCTGGACCTGGTGGTGGAGAATCCCAACCGCGACCGACAGAAGCTACTGCGAGAGCAGTACATATTGCGACAACTTTTTAAGATTTTACAGGTTTCATATGTTGCCTACATTCATTTTAAGTTTAAAAACGGGAGATTTTCTTTATTTCTTTCTATTTTTTTATTTACATGTTAAAAAATCTAGATCTGCTTAGAATTATTGAGAGTAGTTATTTAGCTGACTGAACTGCATCCGCGGTCGTCCTGTTGATAATTAATTTTTATAAGATAAGGTGACAAACGAGCATACAGTCCACCTGATGGTAAGTGGTTGCTGTGGCCCATAGACATCTACATCTATCCTCAATTACAAATTTAAATGAAGATGCGTTATCACCCGTGAGGACTAAGATGGATTGTCTCGTTTCCAGTAAAAAGGATCTCCGGTTCTCTACACTCACCATACGATACACAGCAGTGTTGAGTTACTATTTAACGCTGGTATTCTGTGAGAGCGTGGTTCTTCCCCGGTAGAGCCGACTCATTCGTGCTACAACTATACTACTTATACAGCTGTAGCAATGTTCTACCACGTAAAAACTATTATTCTATTCTGTTTTATTAGATATCCGCAGTAGAACAAAAGTAACTGAAAACCCCCAATGCGACTCTAAAAGTGGCAAAGGGTTGTCAATGGCGTTCAAAAAAGTGGCCAAAGATGAGGAAAAAATTTCTCGAGTGGCAGCCTCTTACGGGCAAGGACAGAGTCAGGCGTACTTACACTAGGTGGAGTAACAATCTGGTGAGGCATGCCACTCAGAACAGTGTTCTGTGTGCGGCACTGGTCTTGTAATGTGTTGTAGTAATGATGATGTTTTTTTACAAGTTTTTATTTAACTTACAATGTAACTATGTTTGTTCGAATGGAATCTTCCAACTCAATTTTGAAGCAGATATCTTCAACCGATTGAGCTGAAGTTTTGTATACACGTTAATTATTATGGAATAAGGGTATCAAACGGGCACACAGTATACCTGATCGTAAATGTGTAAAGTGATACGGTGGCACATAGACATATGCAGATGCGTTGCGTACCCTGAGGACTGTCTGACCCCTGTTTCCTAGCCTTATTAAAGACGGACTTCCGATTTCTGAAACATATTTCAACTTTAAAACATTTATGAGACGAATTATGAAATATATAAAGAAATTGTCATTAGAAACATTTTTTTTAGGGACCATTCCAAGAAACACCGGATGGGGAACCGTTTTTAAAGATCGAGGAGCTGTACGATCCGCGCTACGCGCCTTACAAATGTATCTTCCGGCTCTGCTACCGGATACTGAGGCTCAGTCAGCAAGACTATAGGAAAAATCAAGTAGGTTTATGTATTAAAGTAATGCATAAAAGTTTATATATTAAATTAGTTTGACAGTCAGCTCTTGATCGAGTTCACGTCCGTATGCGTGAGCAGTGCCTCACCCTACGAATATGTCGTCTTCAAAAAGAGTAAAGTGTGCAAGCTGTAATATTACTGAATTTACTAACTTTACTGAGCACAATTGACAGTGATTTTGGTGCTATGGGAACGTCGGCAATCAACACCTCTGATAGCCTACTTCTGGTAGACCGTACGGTGGTGGTGCGTTGTTATGGAGGAAAAGTGTGTTTGATAAATTGTGATAATGTTCGGACAGTTGCGATTAAAATAAATGTAAATAATAGATCCGTAGTAATTTTAGCGTCTACATACCGACAACCTGCAATGAAAACCTATGTTTGCCTTAGTTTAATAAAATGTATTATTGAAGTGGAGGAGAAGGTGGTGTGGAGGCATTTTATTTACTTGAAGACTTTAATGCGCATCCAAAAGAAATATTTTATAATGAATTAATTAATTTCTGTAATGATCACTTATGGTACTGCGCGGACGTTGGTTGATATGTTAGAGCTCCAGTCTAACACCTATACGTTTTCTAGTGGTGCACATGGGTGTGAGAGATGGCTAGACCACTAGTGATCTCTTGGTATATCCCTGAATCCGCTTTTCCTAAGCAGCGATTCTCTGCTTCAGTTCGTCTATGCGCTCCGTCAGTTTTTGCGTAATATCCGCCTTGGACGAACTTATATTTGTCCCAGCAAACGCTATCCTGATGGTGCGCACATTTCTCGGTATATTATTACCCGACCTGAAGCTTGTCAGTCTGCCTATAAGGGCTCTTGCCTTTGCGATACGGTCTTCAATTATTTTTCTTCAGGCTGGGATGGCGCTACTTTGTCTAGTAGCGCGTCCAGCCGTGGGAAGTTTGGCGCCAGTAGTATGGCAAATTGCCAGTGCGGCGCCAAAAAGAAATGAGTCCATCTCGCAAAGGTCCTGGCTGGCTTTCAAATAGGTCATCGGCATTGGGTTAAAATCCCTCACGACACGAGCCTGATTCCGCTTGCTTAAGGGTATGTGGGGAAGTCGCGGTCGATTTTCGAGAGGTGTACTGCACGTTTCCAAAATAGCCTCTTACAATATGCTCCTCATTTGCTCTAGTTTGTGGGAGACTATTTCATCATCGTCTAAATCAATCACAACTGGAATATCCACGGTGGCATCCACGTGTGCAGGTTTCTCTGCAATTAGTGGCGCCACATTACCAGCTGTAGCATTTACATCCTATGAGGGAACAGCCTCACGTCGTAGCCATTCGAGTTCGGCGTCACCAAATATGTTGGAGCGCAGGATGTGCCGAACTCGGTGTGCTAGGTTTTGCTCCGTTACATGAACAGATGGCCCGTGCTTGGCTGGCGACCCGCATGGTGTCGCGTCCAGCGCCAGCTCCAGACGCGCCCTGGCGACCTCCAGGCAGCGGCCCTTTGCGCACTCTTTTTTTGTCCATCATCCATTAAATGGGTGTCAATTAACAGGAGAAGCGAAGGCCCGGCACCGTTTCATGGTGCTGCTATAAGTACAGACGGACCTTTGCACCATCAATTCTGCCGAGGCATGGCGCTCACACCTCTTGGCAAGGCGCTGACTGCGCTGACGTAGCAGTTTTGTCACTTAACTGTTACGTCAGCGGGCGGTGGGGTTGTCACTTCCCTACGTCAATAAAATTATTATTATTATTATTGTTTTTTTAAATGCTAGTACTGCTATTAAACATTACTAATATTCCCTTTAACCACTTCTGGTAAGCTTAAAATGCTTGTGTTAGGAGTGTTTCACGATTATAGTAAAGATAGTAAATAAAAACGAAACCGTGGTCCTATGGTTAAAAATACTTGGTTGCTGATATTTCGGCTCCCGATAGAGGCAGTATAACCGTCTCATTTACGCCAGCTGTAAAATTTAAGGCAACCCCCCCCCCCCCTCACACCCTCACATCAGCTTGAGTGTCTCATGTCCAGCAGTGGACTTTAACTGGCTCAAGGAGACGTGTATTGGAATCATAAACTTTAGAGAGAATGAACTTTGCGTTCCGTTTTGAGTTGTGCAGTAAATATAGACTGAAAAGTGCGAGAGGGACTAGGCGAATCTTGGGGCCAGTATTAGTCTCTTTTTAGAATTTTGATTGGTCCATGTCACTGGCTTGCAGGACGTGGACAAATCAGGCTTGCAGGAAAGAGACAGGCATTGGCCGCACAGTCGCTTTGTCTCTTTCTAGAGAATGATTACTTGTTTGGCTAACCCTCAGTCCATTCTCTATGTCTTGTTCTCTATGATTGGAACTCAAATAGCCGACAGAGAATAAGGTATGCGATATTTAGTATAGCGATCCCAAATCCACCTACTAAGCGTGGTGATTACTAATTTTTTTTCCTATTATAGTAAAGACCTGCTTCCAGGGGTTATTACAGACTGATAAAATGGTTGTAATGTATTAATTAACAATATTTTGTTCGCAGGAGTACATAGCGAAACATTTCGGCTTCATGCAGAAGCAAATCGGCTACGACATCTTAGCCGAAGACACAATAACAGCGCTGTTGCACAACAATAGGAAGCTGCTGGAAAAGCACATCACTGCTTCAGAGATCGAGACTTTCGTAGGTTCGTAACTTGAGGTATTATCTTAAGTCAAATCATAAAAAATGTTGTTTTTATTAACTCTTTGCTAAACTCGTGGTAGAGCCATGGTGCAGCTATATTGTGGTTCCAGCATTAATGGGTTGGCTCCACCGGGGAAGAACCACGCTCTCACAGAGTGCCAGCGTAAAATTCTAACTTAAGGCTGTATTTCGTTTGGATAATGTAGAGAATCGGGGACCCTTTTTGTTGGAAACGTAGCTGTCCATCGTTCTCAGGGTCTGTATTTTGATACTTCATAAAGGACGGATGTAGGTAGATGTCTATGGTCGACAGCATCTACTTACCATCAGGTGGACTGTGTGCTCGTTTGTCACCATTATACTATGAAAAAAAAAGTAAATCTCCCAGATAGATTGCCATAAAATACCTTCGTCTAACGACTCCTTGCCGTTGGTGAACTTAAAAATAAATTAAATTTCTATTGCAGGTCTAGTTCGCAAAAACATGAAAACGTGGCAGTCACGATTTTTGGATTATTTAAGCGACCTGTGCATATCGAACAAGAAGGCCATCGCAGTCACGCAGGAGCTCATCTGCAAGAGTGTGCTTTGTGCCAACAACGCTGACATACTTATCGAAACCAGGTATATACTTTGGATATAAATTCCATCTCCTCCTAATCAACCTGTCATGGGTCTCTGGGTCTCTTTCATTGCAGGTATTCGTAATCGCCACGCTTGGCCCTTGGTCCTACCTATTTAGACCCTTTCTACTGGAAACGAAGCACTCCATCTTAGTCCTCACGAGTGACAACGCATCTGCATTTTGATTCGTAATCGAGAATAGATGTAGATGTCTATGGGCCACAGCAACCACTTACCATCAGGTGTACTGTGTGCTCGTTTGTTACCCTTGTCCTATAAAAATAACTCACTAACTGACTCCTCGGAAATTAGTAGAGCATGTTATAACTGATTGACGGTTCAGTAGCGCAGTAATCTTAGTACATTTAGCTGCGGGGCCGCAGGTTCAATCTCGCAAGAAACGAAATGTTTATAATATAATAGTAATTTCTTCGCATGTACGGACGGGAAGCAGTGTCCTAAGTGCTCCCCTCTGGATTTGATTCAGACAAATCTTCACTTATGGAACAGACTTATGTCCAACAATGTACGTTCACAGGCCGATGATGAAATACAGAGAGAAAGAGGAGGGGGGGGGGGGGGGGGAGAGGAAGAGAGGGAGAGGGAGGGAGAAAGAGAGAGAAAGAGAGATTAAACGATACAAAAACTTTGTTGCTAGGTTGGTTTCGACAAAATACGAGAGCCAGTCCGAAGTTGACGAAACCGGGAACAAATACACGGTCGAAGACGAGGTGATGCTTTTATGGAACAATAAAAAGGTGAGTATAATTATACCTTCTTTTTTGTCTTTTCTCAGACCTGAGAAGAACCAAAAAGGTATCTGAAAAGAAACATTTTATTAGCTTTTATTTTCAACCGTAAATTATTGATTTTTCGTTCCCAATGTGCTGTGGTAGAGCCACGCTACAGCTATGTTATTATGGTTGTAGCAAAAATGGTTCTGCTTGACTAGGAAAGACCCCACTGAATACCATCGAATATTAGCTACTTAATGGGTAGCATTTTTAACAGCGCATCCTACCTCCCGTGTAATGGCGGTGTCAGAATATCCACTATCCCATATCGTCTCGTGGAAACTAAAACAGGAGATGGATGAAAGTATCTTCCTGATAACAATTCCGACTTATAAAAAGCCAAACGCAACTACTGCAAAATCCCGCCTATGAGGTAATATATGGGGGAGACCTATCTTCTGCAGTGAACTTAAATATAGGCTGTAATTAAAATCAATTTAATTGGATCATACCTCAGGTCTTCTCCCAAAACGTCATATTGAATTTAGAGTAATTGATACTTGTAGGCTCGATTTTCCTGGCCCCATGGCCTCCGCCCTTCAGACTCGGGGGGGGGGGGGGGGTCCGATACGCAGGTGGAGTTGGAGGCCGTGGAGGGGGGCGTACCTTGTGTTCCTGGTGCGCCTTGCCTGAGAAGGCGAATGGGGAGGGGAGGTCCTCCCACGAGAAGGGGCTGCCATGGGGCGGCCGGCGCTGGTGGGGCCGCGGATGTGTGCGAAAGTGTTTTTTTTATAGGAGAGGGGGTAAACGAGCATGCGGCTCACCTGATGGTAAGTGACTACCGCCGCCCATGAACAACTGCAACACCAGGTGAATCGCAGATGCGTTGCCGGCCTTTTAAAAAGGAGTACGCTCTTTTCTTGAAGGTCCCTAAGTCGTTTCGGTCCGGAAAAATCGCTGATGGTAATCGATTCCACAAGGAAGTTGTGCGAGGAAGAAAACATCTAAATCGCACAGTGGTGCTTGGAGTGGTGGTGATTAATCCGAACAATTCCGCAGAGCACTCTCCGTGGTAAATGCGAAAGAAAATGCAAAGGGATGCAACATCTCTTCGCAGTGCCAATGAATCGAGCCGATCGGAAAGGACTCGGTCGTCGACGATTCGAGCCGCTCTGCGCTGGATGCGGTCAAGTGCAAGGAGCTCGCACTGGGGAGCCCCTGCCCAGAGATGGGAACTGTATTCCATGTGAGGCCGAACCTGCGCCTTGTAAAGTTGCATGCGGTGTGCCGGCATGAAATACTGTCCCGCTCTGCTGAGCACGCCAAGCTTTTTAGAGGCTAATTTGGCAATTTCTTCCAAGTAACTACGAAACTGCACGTCACTCGATATGTCGACTCCGAGGATTCTGATACTGGCTGAGGCAAGAAGGGGAGTGCCTTGAAACAGAGGAGATACGACAAAGGGGCTCTTTTTAGCGGTAAACGCGCAAACTTGTGTCTTCTGAGGATTAAACTGGACTAGATTTAGTCGCCCCCAATCCGAGACTTTGTTCAGCAAAGACTCGACTTCAGACACAAGTTTGTTCCGGTACTCGGCGACGTTTTCCGGAGAAATATTGGCACGGCCGGTGTATAGAGCATCACCAGTGCTGTCATCCGCATAGCAATGAATGTTACCAGTTAGCAACATATCATTGATATGCAGAAGAAACAGCGTCGGTGATAGCACACCGTCGAAGCATGCACCGTCTACAACGACCTTGATGCTCCGATCTGCAAAGAAGTTGATGATCCAATCGCACAATTTCCCGTGGTCCTGCCAATATGCGGCGAAGGTGGAACACCATGGGGTTTTAGTCGGTGCGAGTCCGACATAACTTGTCCTTGCACCCCGAGGCGGGTATGCGTAGGCATTTCCCCACGTAAAAAAAAAAAACTTAATAAAAATTTATTTCGTACAAAAGCGATAATAACTCCTATGAACAATCGTTAACATTTTACAGTGTTCCCGGCTGCTGTCTGAACTAGCAGCAGAGGCACGCTTGGAGCCCCGCAGCGAAGCGGCCGCAATACTGGACTACTACCGTCATCAACTCGATCTCTTCTCCAACATGTGTCTCAACAGGCAGTACTTGGCTCTCAACAGCTTATCTTCACAGCTGCATATAGATTTGATTCTCAAGTAAGTCTAAGTGGGTAAAATTAGTACTGTTAGTTTGTAGTAGCTATATTTTTTTTATAATAAAACAAGTGACAAACGAACTCACAGGTCCACCTGATGGTTAGCGGTAAGTCTATGAATACCTTCAACTTCAAACAAAGAATACTAAAGATGCTTCGCACCTCTAAGGACTAAGATGGAATCTCTACAGGCCGGAATACAGTAGTATATTATTTGGCGACAGAAATATGTATAAGGACCCTTTCCCCAGAAGGGCTTTTTGGCATTTCGTCTTGGTTCATCATCATTAAACAGAGATAATAGATCAGGTTTCCATTTATGTTATATGTTATTTTTTATTTTGTTGCTGCAAATTATTATGGAGTTGTTACATAAGTTTATATAAAGATATAATAAATGCTACTTTGTAGTGACGGAATGGATTGTACTCGTAATGGTTAATCGTCACACTTGGAAGGCGGTTTAGCGTACGTAGTACCAGACCCTTCGCACCTTTGATGCTGTTGCCAGTCGCCGATCTATACATCTGTAAACAAGATGTTTTGTTTTAAAGAATATGAATGAAAATAGCACACAGTCTACCTGTTGGTAAGTGAATGCTGTGGCCCATATACCATCTACAATTATCCTCGATTAAGAATCAAAATGCAGATGAGTCACCCCTGAGGACAAAAATGGAATGTCTCATTTTCAGAAAAAAGGGTCTCCGGTTCTCTACACTGACCATACGAAAAACAGCAGCATTAAGCTGCTATTTTGCGCTGGTATTCTGTGAGAGCGTGGTCTTACCTCGGTCGAGCCGACCCATTCGTGCTGCAACCATAATAGCTGCAGCGTGGCTCTGCCACGTACAAAACAAGATGGTTATACTGTCGTCTATCGAGAGCCATAAAAATTTTTTGGCATTACCTATAGTCGAAAACAATCCATCAGCCCATTACGTCCCGACGACACCCTCGGGACGTATTAAGCTGATTGATTCCCTTCCGCGACCACCATGCGACAAAAGGGTTTATCATCATCATTACAGCTTATGTCCATTGTCGAACATGGGCCTTGCCATATGCCACGCTTGTTAGGCGAGTTGGCCGCAATTTTATATAATTTTGAGCTGTTATCAGGAAGGTGCTGCTGCCAATCTCCTTTTTGATGCTCCAGATACGCGGGGCAATGATGATCGATATTCATCGATAGTACCGGGTAGCCCGGAGTAAATTTTATTTTTATTTTCTTTATAACTTGTGAACGCGTGAAGGGGGAAGCACGCGGGCAGCGTCTCTCTAGCTCGATTCGCGCCATTTTAGTCGCTATGAATCACTTCACGGTACAACAGCGTGCTTTTTGCAGTGCGTACATTTTATGAAAACCCCTGTTGATTAAGCATTGAATAAACAACTTTGAAGAGATCGGTTTGGCGATGCTATGTCGCCGCTCAAATCGCGCATGAACTGTTTCGACTGAAGAAAGAGTACAGTAAGTTAATGAATCAGTATGTGCTTATCCGAGACTATTAACTCGTAAACATGCAACAACATTAGCAATGTCCCGTACGACGTACAACGTACAGCTCCTCGACGAATTAAATGAAAATGATTTGATTACAAGGTTGGATTTTACGTCTGAAATGTTCCAGTAGTTCCATAGCTTCAGTAACGTACTATTATCAGACGCTAACATTTTTACATGGACGGCGCTATCGGAATAGAAAACAGGCAAATCTAAAACACCAGAAACCACTTCACTGTGTATGAGTCACAGTTTGGGCAGCCATTTTTGCAACCGGAATAATAGGCCCTTATTTCATTGAGGATGCGCAAGGCACAGCAGTGAATGCCAACTCTGAACGATATACTCTAATGCTGAGGCAGTATTTGAGTGCAGAATTGCAAAAATTTCGTGGGTGTAATTCCATGATATGGTACCAACAAGACGGGGCAACTAGTCACATCAAACATCGCGTATACATCAAACATCAGTTTAAGGGAGAATGTTCCTAAGAAAAGTCATTTCTCCTTTCTCGTTTTATTATGAAAGCCCATCCTGTAGATAAACGATAAACATCGATGTTGTCGGACATCGATATTTTCCTTTCGATATTTATCGTACATCTGTATTTTTGAATCGTTGTTAACATCGATGTTTTTCTAACATCAATCATCTCAAATACGGGGCAGTGGGTATTCTTACACCACCACTACACGGCAAATGCCCAAATAATCAAACGCTGTTCAATTTTAATATGCCGTTAAGTCTCGTCCTGTGTCTATTACTTTAAGTCAAAGTGACTGTGACACCACGAAACTTAACAACACATTATACTCCACCAAATCTAGGAAATACCTTTTGACAGCTGTCACATTTATTGGACTAGGCAGTCTCAGTTTTTTATTACTTTGTCAGAAAGATGCTGCTGCCCATCTCCTATTTGAGTTTTCCCCTGTCTCCTCTTACGACACCTACGGAACGATACGTGGTAGTGGATATTGTTTCACCGCCACTACATGAAGAATTATAGTGGTATAAAATGAGGTGTTGTATGCGGCAGGTGCATGTCGAGCGCGTCGCTGTCGCAGGAGCTGCGCGCGTCGTTCTGCCGGCTCATGCTGCACCTGCACGTGGACCGCGACCCGCAGGAGCCCGTCACGCCCGTCAAGTACGCGCGCCTCTGGAGCGACGTTAGCGACACCATACACGTGCACGAGTCAGTACACAGTACACAGTACACACGCATTTTGTTCTATATCAACTATCTCTCAGCTGGCACATCGTTCTGCCGGCTCATGCTGCACCTGCACGTGGACCGCGACCCGCAGGAGCCCGTCACGCCCGTCAAGTACGCGCGCCTCTGGAGCGACGTTAGCGACACCATACACGTGCACGAGTCAGTACACAGTACACAGTACACACGCATTTTGTTCTATATCAACTATCTCTCAGCTGGCACATCGTTCTGCCGGCTCATGCTGCACCTGCACGTGGACCGCGACCCGCAGGAGCCCGTCACGCCCGTCAAGTACGCGCGCCTCTGGAGCGACGTTAGCGACACCATACACGTGCACGAGTCAGTACACAGTACACAGTACACACGCATTTTGTTCTATATCAACTATCTCTCAGCTGGCACATCGTTCTGCCGGCTCATGCTGCACCTGCACGTGGACCGCGACCCGCAGGAGCCCGTCACGCCCGTCAAGTACGCGCGCCTCTGGAGCGACGTTAGCGACACCATACACGTGCACGAGTCAGTACACAGTACACAGTACACACGCATTTTGTTCTATATCAACTATCTCTCAGCTGGCACATCGTTCTGCCGGCTCATGCTGCACCTGCACGTGGACCGCGACCCGCAGGAGCCCGTCACGCCCGTCAAGTACGCGCGCCTCTGGAGCGACGTTAGCGACACCATACACGTGCACGAGTCAGTACACAGTACACAGTACACACGCATTTTGTTCTATATCAACTATCTCTCAGCTGGCACATCGTTCTGCCGGCTCATGCTGCACCTGCACGTGGACCGCGACCCGCAGGAGCCCGTCACGCCCGTCAAGTACGCGCGCCTCTGGAGCGACGTTAGCGACACCATACACGTGCACGAGTCAGTACACAGTACACAGTACACACGCATTTTGTTCTATATCAACTATCTCTCAGCTGGCACATCGTTCTGCCGGCTCATGCTGCACCTGCACGTGGACCGCGACCCGCAGGAGCCCGTCACGCCCGTCAAGTACGCGCGCCTCTGGAGCGACGTTAGCGACACCATACACGTGCACGAGTCAGTACACAGTACACAGTACACACGCATTTTGTTCTATATCAACTATCTCTCAGCTGGCACATCGTTCTGCCGGCTCATGCTGCACCTGCACGTGGACCGCGACCCGCAGGAGCCCGTCACGCCCGTCAAGTACGCGCGCCTCTGGAGCGACGTTAGCGACACCATACACGTGCACGAGTCAGTACACAGTACACAGTACACACGCATTTTGTTCTATATCAACTATCTCTCAGCTGGCACATCGTTCTGCCGGCTCATGCTGCACCTGCACGTGGACCGCGACCCGCAGGAGCCCGTCACGCCCGTCAAGTACGCGCGCCTCTGGAGCGACGTTAGCGACACCATACACGTGCACGAGTCAGTACACAGTACACAGTACACACGCATTTTGTTCTATATCAACTATCTCTCAGCTGGCACATCGTTCTGCCGGCTCATGCTGCACCTGCACGTGGACCGCGACCCGCAGGAGCCCGTCACGCCCGTCAAGTACGCGCGCCTCTGGAGCGACGTTAGCGACACCATACACGTGCACGAGTCAGTACACAGTACACAGTACACACGCATTTTGTTCTATATCAACTATCTCTCAGCTGGCACATCGTTCTGCCGACTCATGCTGCACATGCACGTGGATCGCGACCCGCAAAAAACTTCACCTGAGTCCCTACTAACGACATCTGGTGAGTGAGATTATTAGCCCTCATTAGCTCTTCTTAATTTACTGCCTACTTTACCCTATATTCAATTTCTTAAACTTAAACTACCATTTCGGTTCATAGTGAGCAAAAATTTCTACTGCATTGTGTAAAATTCAAAAAACAAACTAAAAATGTATTATATCATATTTTCTTTTAATTATTTTATGTTGTACGTAATTGTATTTAGTTCTATTTTATTTAAATTTAATACAATAATTTTAAATAGTGTTGTAAAAAATGACGTGCTTTTTCTTAAAATGTAAACTTCTTAAAAATAGATTGACTGACAACTTCACCCACTTAGGGTAAAGTTTTCAATCAACCCATGTTTTCTTTTTTGTGTATTTTATAATTTAGGCAATTTAAAAACCAGTTGATGTGTTTCTAATAATAAACATCTAATCTCAGAAGAAAACAATGAAGCTAAACCGTAAATGGTTATGATACTGTTGTACTATAGCTTTTTTATGCATCCGTTTAACTCGGACTTTCTTGCGCCGAAGAGGTAAGGAAATTGCTGAAACAGAATTGAAATAGATAAAACCAAACTACGGGCACAGTGAAACAAAAAAAATGGGAAGATACAGTTACAGCCTGGACCTTTTGAAGTATCTAGAGAACGTAACATCTTCAATGTAGGAGTAATCTCAACAATAGTTTTCACTATTATCACTATTAACTATTAATGTCTATTTTCTTTTATCCAGTTACCAATGTGTGAAAGGCGGTCCAGACGCGAATCGTGAAAAAGTGAAGGAGCAGTTCGCATCCACCATCCGCTTCGTAGAGGACTACTTGTGCAAAGTGGTCACCAGCACGTGGTATTTTAGCGATCACGACCAGAACAAGCTCACATTCGAAGTGGTTAAGTTAGCCAGAGAGCTCATATATTTTGGATTCTATAGGTAAGCAAATTAAGATTCATAAACTCTGTCCACTCGTGGTTAATATGTCACCAAAAAATGTTATTGTCACTATCATCAGCAGTTAGCTCCACGGTCAAGTTAACGGAGGAGTTGTGAGCACGAAGCGCCAGTGATGAGGAAAGTATTAATGTCCTCAAGACCGAATTCCCGTTATGGCGGCCAGTCTTATAGGAGACTTTTACGTAGGACAAGATTATAGTGCCCAAGGCTAGCGCAAGCACAAATCTATTCCCTTACTCTTATAGTCCAATGGGCCGTCAATTCGCCACAACAAGACAGAGATCAAACAGGACCCAACGTCTTTAAGTGTCCAAGATACGGGGTTGAAATACTGCCAATTTTCGAACTGTGGCCTGAGAATTTTTGATACAAAAATCCAATAACTGATTTTGACCCGACCCCGGATTCGAACTCTGCACATAATCAGCAGTCGCGCTTAGGACCACTAGATCATGCTCCTTCGTATGCAAAGATGACGTCTACTGTCATTACTGTCACTGTCGTCGCTTCATGCCCTTGCGAGGGATTTATACATCGGCTAATGTGTTTAGGCTTACTAATTATTCCGCTGTATAATAAACATAGAATTCTTAAACAGTTATAAAAATTTTCCCATGACTCAGCTTTATATCATGTTACTAACCTTTAACTTAAAAAAAAATACATTATGTCAAAATGCGGATAAAAACCTACACATATTCCTAAAAGTAAAAGAAATTAAAATGAGAGTTAAAAAATAAGCAAAAAAAAATTAAAAGAAACCACTGAGTCACTGTACATACGCATGAGTACATACACTAGAAATCAAAAACTTCAAAAATGTAAATAATATAAAACTGCGGTTGCCAGCCCGTCTGCCAAGCGTGGCAACTATCGCAAATATTTTCCCTATGACGTAGTCTGATAAAGAAAGATCAGAAAGTCAAGAAAATCAAAAGTAAAAAGTAATACAGACAGTTCGGACCTATCGGAGAGAGTAATGGAGCAAGATGACTTAGTTTCTTATTAGTGGTCAGCCAGCTGATCTGGAGCTTAGTTCTAATGTTATAAATACTTTGCCTAAAAATTTGGTGGCAGAAGATTTGTCTATAACTCAAGAGATGTTAATAATTGGTCACCAGCTTCAGTGATCTGCTTCGATTGACGAAGACGCTCCTAAGCATCTTGGACTGCGTTACCGCCATGGACCTGATCAACGAGACCAGCGCCCTCTCCGGAGAAGTCGAGTGTAAGGAGTTATGATAATTTAAACATGTTTTAAAACGCTTTATTTTAAATAATTTATATTATGATCGATTACCACCAGCGATTTTTCCGGACCGATACGACTTAGGGACCTTTAAGAAAAGAGCCTACTTCTTTTTAAAAGGCTGGCAACGCATCTGCAATTCCCCTGGTTCCCATGGTGTTGCAGTTGTTCATGGGCGGCGGTAGTCACTTACCATCGGGTGAGCCGCATTCTCCTTTGCCCCCTCTCCTATAAAAAAAATATGTCTAATGTGAAAAATGATGGCTGAGTTAGGTTATTAAATTTCTCATATCTCTAAAAATCATCTGTGTATTGTTATTTACTTTGTTCCAATTTTTGATGATGATGATGGATGAGTATTTGGTGATTGGCAGACCAAACAGACTTTGCGCCGAAAGTTGTAAATTTCTCTAAAAATTAAAAAACAAACGTAAAAAGCATTTTCATGAAACGTACCAGACTGGATTTGATGGAAGTGATGGTTTCTCTGTCGCCGCCATCAAACAGCTGTTTAATTTATTATTTTTATATTTGCATGCAGCACAAGAAATGGAGTTAAAGAAACGTAAGTTTTTACCAATAAATTGTATTGTTGTGTTTAAGAACTGACTCCGCTACTTGCTACTTATTGGGTTTATTGTAGATTTTTTTTAAATTATATTTATTTTTAAGTTATTGTGATGACACAAACGTGATGTAATCTTAGTATTATGCGGTTTGTGAAAGTTATGTAAATAGACTTATAAAATATTTTTCAAGTAAGGTCGGTATTAATAATTTCTGTGGTGCCAGCAGAGATGTAACTTGGTTTAGTCGCGTACTATGTCTGGAGGTGAGCACTTACAAAATATAAAACACAAACATCAGCGAATGTTTTCTTACCGCAGCTGAAGGTGGCGTTTTGCGCACCATTGGTGATATGGGTGCAGTTATGACGTCCATCACGCTAGGCTCCGTGGCGCGGAATGTGAGTAAACCATCTTGTTTGCTTCTTATATATATTTTTATGTTACAAATAGCCCATTTAGAATGAAATAGTTTAGATGTACGAGTAAATTTACGTTATGTGGTAGCGGAGTAAGAAAAAGCCACCATGCATTTCGCCCGTAAAGAGCGTAATAATTGAATGAGGAAGTGTGAGTAATATCTAAATGATGTCGATATGACGACACCGCCAAATGAAGCTACAACCCACTGTTGGGTACAGATATGTAGGTTCTAGAAAGTTCCCGATATCTATAGTTCTATGGTGTACGAAATCTGTTTGCTCGCGTGCTATGAAATATTAAGGCGAGTGGCGGGTGCTTATCCCCTGAACTTCTCTCACGGCTCCTTTGTCTTTAAATGTTGCATAATATGGCATCATAAATATTAAGAAATTAATGTTGAAGAAAGGATAACATTTTTTACTATTCTCTTTCAATTACTTGCTGTAACGAAACGTAGCAATAATATCAGTATATTACTCCTTCCCTCCGAACCAGTGTACAGTACAGACGTGTTTATAGTGAATCGTGTTGATTAAAATATTAATTAATTTTGTTTAAAAAATAACACCAAAATATCGAATACTAGGCGCGCATGAAGTATCCTAAGTTGGCAGTGTAAGAAGAACAACATAAATTATCTCCGTGAACCCTGTTACGTGAGTCATTAGCGAATAAGATTGCCTGATGTGATATAACCCCGCCCCTACATACTAACGGAAATAAGATTTGCGTACACGCTGCATTGGTGTAGCGCCCATCACGCCACTAATGTGCCCGCCCAAACTGTGCCTGCGTACGCACTAAAGGCGGTGCACGTTGGCCTACACCGATCACAAGTACCAGGGCATCATAAGCACACACAATATTATACGTATTCGCTGCGCCGATTTTGTACTATAATATACTTATTATAATCATAAGAAACCCTAAAACTTTTGCTTTATAAACAGGCCACTTAGGCGGATCATGGTGGCTACGAACCCAACATTTCTACCTATAAAGAAGATTCTGATCTAGGAGATTTCTCCACTAACATGAGTACACGTGCAACTAAACGTAAACATGATCATGACTTCAAAGAGGAGCTACAGGCATTTAAAGTAGATATACTTAGCACTCTGAACTCTTGGAAGGATTCTCAAGATAATAAGATGAAGACAATTCTTACGACTATAAACGATCTTCGTAACGAATATAAAGAACTACACACAAGCGTGAAATTCATGAGCAGTAAATATGATGAGCTAAGGGAAAAAATTGCTGCACTAGATACAGAAAAACGAGAACAACTAAAATATATTCGTGAACTCGAAAATGAGATACAATCCACGGAGAGAACTCAAAAATGTTCCACTATAGAGATCCGCAATATATCAAAACAACAAAAGACGGAAACAGCGAATGATTTATTTAACATTATCCAAAATATTGGTAATGTATTAAATGTAGAAATACAAAAGCAAGGGATAAGAGATATGTTTAGGGTAAATACTAAGGCAGAAAAATATAAAACTAATCTAAATATCTAAAATTAAAATAATTAAAAATCTAAAATAAAAAAAAAATAAAAAGACAATATCAAAGGATAAAGTTATCTCAGCTGCAAAATAATTTAATAAGGACAACGCAAATAGTAAATTAAATACTACCCACTTAAAAATTAATCAGTATCGTACACCAATATATGTTACAGAAACCTTGAGAGCGAACGCTAGAAAGCGGTTTTACATGAGTACAGTATTTGCAAAGGAACATAAATATACGTTCTGTTCGATTTCGTTTGACCATTATACTTAAGAAAAGAAGAAGGTATGAAAAAAAATCGTATTGATTGCGAAGCTGATCTGCAAAAACAGTTGTAAAAGAGTTTTTCTTGAACTGAAAAAAGCTTTTGACACAGTATCAATTCCGATACTATTGTTGGCTTGGGTATCCGCGGTCATGTACACCAATGGTTCCGAAGTTACTTGGCGGGTAGATCAACCTGTGGATTTGGTATTCCACAGGACAGTTCATTAGGCCCGCCTCTCTTCTTGGCGTATATTAAAGGTCGTCCAAACGCATTAATATCCATTACGGATGTGCTAATATTGGCTGATGACACAGTTTCATCGTCAAAGTTGGAAACAAACACAAACCTATATAGAAACAAAAAAAAACATTCTTATTCAAACTTATCAACTTATAAAGTATCATTAATTATTGTGTGACGACGTGGGGTGGCGCAGCGAAAACAACAATGAATCAATTTGAACGTGTGCAAAGAGCAATATTAAAGGTATTAATGGACCTACCATACCGACATCCTACTAATAAAGTCTAAAAGAGACTCAGGTACTCTCAGTTCGCAAGTTGTTTATAACTCAAGCACTCCTGATATATCACCGTGCAACTACCTACTCACTACCACAAGCCAGTAAAAGAAAATTACGGTGCCCTATAACCATTACCAAAACAAACTTTATGCAACGACACTATAATATACATTTATAATAAAATTACCACCGAGAATATTAAACACACACAAAACACACACACACACACACACACACACACCCACACACACACACACACACACACACACACACACACACACACACACACACACACACACACATACACACGCACACGCACGCACACGCACGCACGCACGTACGAACGCACGCACACGCACATCCACTTATACAACACTACTAAAACATTACCTAGCAGTAACCGCCGTAAAATAATATTAATTAAAGAATAATGAATTATCTTATGTACTTACCGAATATAGACTTAGAACTAAGAATTAGGGAAGGCACTGTTTCCTGAGAAACAGGTGATAACTTAGTTCAGAAGACAGAGCTCCTTTGTATCTGTACAAATTTGGTTGCTAATAAAAGTTATTTTATTTTATTTATTGTCAACTTTTAATTTTTACTAAAAAACCCGCTGCAACTAGCAATACAATTAAGCTGGCTATAGTACAAAAAGCATTAGATAGCGATCGGTTTTCCCAGGTGGTAGGCAGTGGGCGCGGCGTGCAAAGCAGTCCTTCCGCGCTCGCGCTGGCCCGCAAGCACCCGCTCGTCATGGACACCAAGCTCAAGATCATCGAGATATTGCAGGTACAGCTATATTTTATGGGGCCGACCGACACAAGTAAGTACTCAAAGAATTCTAAAGAGACCGAAACAGGTGAAAATCTGAGGGTGCATGGTCAGGACTATACAGTGGATGCATTAACACTTCCCAACCAAGCTCTCAATTTTTGCTGAGTGACCAAAGATGTGTGTAGTCTTTCGTGATGAAAGACCATTTTCTATTGATCAATTTCAGCCGTTTTTTTATTAATTTCTTGCTTGAGTCTCATTAGTTGATGGCAGTAGAGATCCGAATCGATGGGTTTGCCCGGCGGTAAAAGCTCATAATAAACGATGCCCTTCCAATAACCATATACACAGCATCACCTAATTGCGTGTTAATCCGGGTTTCGCTACAGTCTGTGGAGCTTGGCTACCCTTTGAACATGAACTTTTCTGTGATCCTATTTTTATCACCAGAGATCAATCTTTTCAAAAATGGTTCGATTTCAGTGAGCTCGTGTGGTAACCAAATATCGAGCGCTTTTTGTATATATATAAAATTAACGCTGGTGTTCCACAAGGCTGTGTGCTATCACCAACGCTGTTTCTTCTGCATATCAATGATATGTTGCTAACTGGTAACATTCATTGCTATGCGGATGACAGCACTGGTGATGCTCTATACACCGGCCGGGCCAATATTTCTCGGGAAAACGTCGCCGAGTACCGGAACAAACTTGTGTCTGAAGTCGAGTCTTTGCTGGACAAAGTCTCGGATTGGGAGCGACTAAATCTAGTCCAGTTTAATCCTCAGAAGACACAAGTTTGCGCGTTTACCGCTAAAAAGAACCCCTTTGTCGTATCTCCTCAGTTTCAAGGCACTCCCCTTCTTGCCTCAGCCAGTATCGGTATCCTCGGAGTCGACATATCGAGTGACGTGCAGTTTCGTGGTCACTTGGAAGAGAAGGCCAAATTGGCCTCTAAAAAGCTTGGCGTGCTCAGCAGAGCGGGACAGTATTTCATGCCGGCACACCGCCTGCAACTTTACAAGGCGCAGGTTCGGCCTCACATGGAATACTGTTCCCATCTCTGGGCAGGGGCTCCCCAGTGCCAGCTCCTTCCACTTGACCGCATCCAGCGCAGAGCGGCTCGAATCGTCGACGACCGAGCCCTTTCCGATCGGCTCGATTCATTGGCACTGCGAAGAGATGTTGCATCTCTTTGCATTTTCTTTCGCATCTACCATGGGGAGTGCTCTGAGGAATTGTTCGGATTAATCCCAGCCGCCAAATTTCACGAACGCACATCGCGGCAGAACTCCCGATACCATCCACACCATCTGGATGATTGGCGGTCCACCACTGTGCGATTTAGAAGATGTTTTCTTCCTCGCACAACTTCCTTGTGGAATAGTTTACCATCAGGGATTTTTCCGGACCGATACGACTTAGGGACCTTCAAGAAAAGAGCCTACTCCTTTTTAAAAGGCCGGCAACGCATCTGCAATTCCCCTGGTGTTGCGGTTGTTCATGGGCGGCGGTAGTCACTTACCATCAGGTGAGCCGCATGCTCGTTTGCCCCCACTCCTATAAAAAAAAAAAAAAAAAAAAAAGGCAAAACTTTTTCAAATGGGTCAACTGTTTTGTGGTCAATCTTGAATTCCTCTACTATGTCGTAATTACTAATACATCGATCTTGCTCCACTTTTTCAAAAATGGCATCAACTTTATTCGTAAGAGGGCGACCAGAGCGAGCTACATCTTTGACATCAAATTCCCGGACTGAAAACGCTTGAACCAACTTTGTGCTACTCTTACTGATACTGCATTAGGTCCATAAACGTCTCATTTTTTTTTTTGATAATCTCATAATGAATTCTAGAAATTCCGAACATAGCCAGCCAGCCATGCCATCAGCTGTGAAGGACCACGCCTGAGATCTATAATGTATAAGTAGCTTTATTAGTATACAATATAGTAAAAAAGTTTTAGGCCGGTTTTAGAGACGCGCTGATCGTCAGCGCTGACAGGCCAGTATGAATGGGTGCCTAAGGAGCGTTTTAGAAGAACGCCGACCACTCAGCGCTGACGACCGTCAGCGTCGAGCCATACGCGACCGTACGCACCGCGCGTCAGCGCCGCTGAGCGCGCGGCGCCGACGCGTTACCGAGTTCACTTATCGTTACTGTCACGAAAAACGCACGCGCTGAGCAAATTTAACCCTCATGGGATTGGCCATGTCTGTACTGTGCAGCGGTCAGCATAACACTAAAACGAGTTCCCACAGCTACGCGCTGGCGAGCTACGCGCTGAGTTGTCAGCGCTGACGATCAGCGCGAATCTAAAATCGGCCTTAGTGGTAGTTTTTTCTATAGAATAAACGAGCACACAATCCACCTGATGGAAAATGTGAATGCTGTGGCCCATATACATCTACAATTAACCTAACCCGTGAATACTAAGATGGAATGCCTCATTTCCAGTATAAAAGGTCTTCGGCTCTCTACCCTCACCGTACGAAACAGCAGCATTGAGCTGCTATTTTACGCTGGTATTCTGTGAGAGCGTGGTCACTCCCCGGTCGAGCCGACCCATTCATGCTACAACCATAATATAGCTGCAGCGTGGCTTCAGCACGTACAAGTTACTAGTGGTATTCTCGGAAGGTAATTTGAAGAGTTATTGGTACGGCCGTAAACTCCATAATAATCGCATAAGTCACAAACTATAGTGCAATATGCAGACTTTTAGATTGATGGAGTATAAGCGACTCCTGTCGTTAATGTAATCGAAATCCTGTCTTTTTTTTTGTAAATTATAACTATTTTAATCTTTGTTTTTACTTCAATGACACAGTTTATCCTGGACGTACGACTAGACTATCGCATCAGCTGCCTGCTTTCAATTTTTAAGAAGGAATTCGAGCAAGCTGGTGAAAGGCAAGCTGACAGCCTTGGACGAGCTGACGTGGAAGCCATTGGGCTACAAGCGGAAGGGATATTCAGCTGTCGGTGAGTTTAAACCTGATATGTTATTAGGGTTAAAGGGTTAAGTGTGTGGAACATTCTGGATAGAAATATTTCCAGTAAGGATGATATTTCAGCTGTTTCTGTCATTGGTTTTAACAA
The DNA here is from genome assembly GCA_963668995.1 of Parnassius mnemosyne. Classification (NCBI taxonomy): domain Eukaryota; kingdom Metazoa; phylum Arthropoda; class Insecta; order Lepidoptera; family Papilionidae; genus Parnassius; species Parnassius mnemosyne. Next base: position 11,372,986 of record CAVLGL010000092.1, on the reverse strand, counting down.
AATGGTAGTAGTTTTTGATTCAAGCTATTTAAAATTAAACTTAAGCTCTGGGAACCTTGGGTAACTAATATTTATATTCTCTTTCATTAATATTTAAAGAAAAAATTAAATAACTACTATTGAAAGGTTTAACAATTTATAATTGCAGAAAGAACTGCTGAATTATTAAGGACAGTAAAGTTGGTGTAATTAGTTTTCATATACTATACAATTGTAACTAACGCATGGCATATATAATTTTTTAATACTAAAGTATAAATTTTTATTGATATTATCCGAGAAATGTATAAAATTGCAATAATAAGCCTTAGAAGTACTTTTGTATCATTATTTTCTTTTGTTTGGTTTTTTTTTTTTATTTATAAATTCTACTATATCACTTTCAATTTTAGTATAGTAAGTCTATGCATGTTGATAAAAATATTTACAATATTGAAAGGAAGGCGTTTTGTCATTACTTATATTGCATATTATGCTTAGCATTATTTTAATTCGTAGGTCTTGCAGTATCAAGATTATTAATTTTAAAAATGTAGCAGTTAATTAAAAATAGTACATACATACTGAAAATTATATTTATATCAGAAACTCATTGTAAAATACCTGTATTATGTTACTTTTATGACAATTAGTGTAGAATTTGTATGTTGGTCATTTTAAATTTTATTTATTGATAGCAATATTAAATGTAATAACAAGTTCCATCTGGGTCACAACCACATATAACATATTATCAATATACAATTTCAACAGTGATTAAGATTGCTAAGCAGTGAATGACAGTTATCATTAATGCCATATGGCATTAAGTACACCGTTCGTACCTTTAGTCCAAAAAAGTGTTAGTAAAATAAATATCCAAACTTTTTTTAGTTTATTCTATAAGATTACATTCCATAAGGGTTACAACGATCATTTTAGACACACTGAATCCAGAAATGCGTATTAGTTTCTGTTAAAATCTTTTATATTTTTCGAAGTAAAGTAAGTAGTATACATAGGTCCAACCGCGCTGGGTTTTAGTAATAAAATGAAGTTGAAAACTTTTTCATTTTTTCAAGTTTTTTACTATGAATTTCTTCAATGGTGGTGGTACATTATTATTTATTATACATTAACAAATCTGATGCTTCTACAGCAGGAGAACTACTATTTCTGCCTACTCCTTTTCTGAATTGTATCTTATATTTCAGAGCGATACAGACTGTGCCTGACAACTGCCTTCCAAAAAATGTAGATTTGTTAGTAAGATGAACAATACAATGCATGATCCTGCCGAGTGTTAGCTAGTGCCTTGCTATAGGCATGGGGCTTTGCACTAATAATACTAAATAAAGTTTTATGCTTTTAAAACATACCTGACGCTTTTAAATCCTAATAATAACAAAACACTAATCACAAACCACAAATTAAATATAATCGTTCATAATATGTGTGTTTATTTAATGTGATTTACACTAATATAGATTGTTTCTATCCTATATCAATATGATGCTCGTACAAGTGTGCTACGTCTTTGTGTGTGTGCGTGTGTGTGTGTGTGTTTTGTATGTATGTTAGCGCATATTTGTGTGGACTTTGGTTTATTAGAAAAATATGTGAACACCCAACACATGATAATTTCATTAATATTATGCTTTGAAGCTAGTCAACAGTGATGCCATTTTGTTTTCACAAGCTTCATAAAATTTGCTATTTTTCTTTGCGTTTTATAAAAGGTCTATTCATTTTTAACGAAAAATATTTAGTAAAATTAAACTTAAATTAACAAAATGGATGGACTTTATATTACTTCGCTATTATTTTTCTTCATACACTCACTTTTATAAGTGTTTACATATCAGTTTAAATTAAACTCTACTGCTATCATAATAAGGTGATATGCCCAGGGACGGATTGGACCTCGACGAGTGCGGCGGTCGTATGGTCCTGCGAGTTCTGTTACAACTTTGCTCTCAAGGGGCTTCGGCTGCCCTGGTGTCTGGAGCTTTAGCCCTTCTCTTTCGACACTTCAGTCAGAGGCAGGAGGTGCTTGCAGCTTTTAAACAAGTAAGTGATATATAACATAATATAAAATTGGCATCATTTAATAAAAAAAAGGAAATGCCAACAATAGTTTCCAAAAACTAAAACAGTGTAAGAACATCCATCACACCATTCAAGCCCATGATGTCGTAAGAGGCGACTATGGAAATGCTGGAGAAATCTCGTGGTTAGCAATAGAAACATATCCATCTTTACGCCAGACAATAGTTACTCAGACCAGCGACGGGTAGCAGCGTCAAAAGTGCGAGACATCTCAAATTGCAATAAATAACACGTAGCTAGGCTTTAGCAGCCGAATTCACCAATCTTCCTGCCAAATTCTAGCTACGAGAGAGGAGATATTCATGTGCAGCTGAAGACTTTTACACTCGAACAACGAAAAAAAATTTGAAATAATATAATGCTAGAAGACTCCAAAACGTGTATAATATCATTGACAGATCTTTAGCGTTGGCATTATTAACAGGTGCAACTGCTGGTATCGGACGCAGACGTAGAGTCGTACAAACAAATCAAAGCAGACCTGGATGTGTTGCGGCAAAGCGTGGAGAAGTCCGAGCTGTGGGTGTTCAACAAGGGCCGCGCTGGCGCACTCGATGATCATAGCGGTAAGAAAATTGTTTACATAGAGGAGATTATAACTAGCGACCCGTAAAAGCTTCGAATTGATCTTCTAATGTGGCGTTTTATAGATTTAAGATATCAAGTACCATTTATTTTATCAATTTTTATTTCAAAAAATCGTAAGTATTTCGGATATAATATAGCCTAGACCCCTCTTTGCATTTCTCTTTATCTGTCCGTAAACTTTCATCACAATGGACGGACAGAAATTTTAAAAATGGTTAATTATGTCTTATAGTATTTCAATATTACAGACAGACACTTTAATTATTTATATGTATTCAAACGCGATTTTCTCCACGATTTCACCTGCGTGGCATTTATTACGATTGTATTTCATGGGTTTTAAGTTTTTTATCCGGAACCCTAATTATTTTTCTAATATAAAAGTAGTCTTAGTGAAAGACCCGTCAAAATCGGACAAAAATTACTATATACTTTCATACGCATTTAGTAAAAAGCTGTTATTTTGATATTACAAACAGACACTTCAATTTTTTTTATTTGTGTAGGTATAGATTTAACTATGTTGTGGGCGGAATTTACAAGTCCTCGAAATTTTACCTCACCCAATAAGCACGTAGTAATTCAGCACTGAATATTGATAAAGTAATGCGGTTGGTAGTGGGGTTGATCCAAACAGCCCCTGAGCTACCACACGAAATTAGCACATTATAAATTGAAACTTAACGTGTCCACTTACAGTACAATTTTAAATAACAACTCCTCTCGAAATGATCGCTTGTGTATAATTCTATCAGTGCACCTGATGGAGTGTAAGCGTCTACTGAATCACATGACTGACTGACTGACTGACACTTACAAGTCATTTAAGCAAAGAAAACCACAGGTGCGGCCATTTCTAGTTTTTTTTCTAGTAAAGGGCTACCCTTCGGGAAGCGGGGGAGGAAGGTGGTGAATGCTCTAAGCATACCACGCAGCCGGCTGCGTGGTTATGTGGGACTCACTATGGAACCTATGTGCCTACCCACTAAACACCACCTGTGACTGGCTTTGGTCTGTATGACCTTTCTGCCGAATCGGAAGCGACCCCCTTTAGGAAAAGGGGGCGCAGTACATGAAATGCCTAACAGTCGGAAATTTATACTACTAGCTCATATTTATAGCAATACAAACAGAAAAGAAACTTTTTTATTCAATATAGATTATAAATAATACTTATTGAAAGTTACTTTTTTGTTTAATTACCACTGGTTCGGAAAAAAAATCTCTGTCCTGGGAAAAACCAGCAAGAAATCCAACGGGAATATAAAAAAATAACAGCCAACAATCAAGTATGTTACACAATTAACAACACACAAATTAGAAATAGCTTGGCAGCCATAACTTCACTCCCAGGGGTTATTATCATCCATAAATTACTTAATGATGGTTATTATAACCCATTTTACACAAACTCAGTTTAATAAAGTTTTTGAATTTTGAGCTGGTCAAATTTTGCATATTTTCTGGGCTTTTGTTGTTAAAGAGTATATACATCGCCTCAAGAATGAATTACTGACTATCGGTGGAGTCTAGTAAATAATATGTAGATGAAGAACTTAACTAGATGCTACAGTTATAAAATTCTTATATTCTTCAATCTAAATATTTCCATTTATTATCCACGGCCTTAACATGGCCCTAGCATGGAACCTAACCGCACTGTTTTGAAAACTCCACACCAAATTCAGTTTATTAATTTGTATTAATAACTGCGTTTAATGTAGTTCTAATGTGTCCATATAATTTTCAGACATAAAGGGCACCCTTGGACCCGGAGGAGCAGTCTTAGAACGGAACGCGTCACTCGATAACGTTTTAGATACGTCGAGGACCACCAAGTACGACCATATGAACGAGTACAATAAGATCAAAGAGGTAAGAGATGATCTGATGACAATTAACGCCGCAGTGGCGCGGTAAACTCTTTATTATTTTTTCAAAAATACGGAACGTATCTAGGCTAATAATAAATAAAACCTAATATTAAATCTAAAATGCATATATAAAGTCACGTTATAAGTCATTCTAATATTCCAAGTAGTTATAATGAAAAGCCATAACATTAGAGGACGGGAAAACTGATAATCTAAATTAACTACTGCACTAATAACCTCGGCATAAGGTATTACTAAAATTACCTAAACGTCATCGTAATCGGATGGTAACCTAAACAAAGAACCCGACGAGTCAATTAGGACGGGACTGTTCTAGAAGGTCTGAATTGATATCACAATGGGTGGACCCCACAGAGGGTAACCCACCGATCAACAATTCACTCACTGCACCGATTGAGTAGTCTTAAAACAAAACTGCCTGCTTAGCGAGTTTCCGAGTGGTTCATATGCTTACATTATTAATTTTATTTTTAATTCTAATAACTTTCTTTGCGTTTTCTCATATTATCTACCTGAAATGATATTAAAATAAATTATTATTTTATTAAGTACGTTAATTTCTGATAATTACAAAAAGCAATACATAATAAAACTCACATACCTAGTAAGACCCAACCTTATGCTATGTCAAACAATAGATGTATCGACTCGACTAGTCAAATCGGACTACGAACGGACGTGCAATCACCTTGAAAATTAAGACGGCACTGAATTTTTTTCACACGTGTTCTCTAATATAAAGTGAATCACGGAAAGATAACCGCTTCATACTAAAATGTATGGAAAGCGGGGAATGATTTCTGCTAAAAAATGAATGATATTTGGGCTTAGATTATTGTTTTTTTTGGTTTGAATTAGTAAAAAAATGAATGGTGAATGTATTATCTATACTTTTATTTCACGTTTTCTAAAATAATAACGAAATAGTCTAGAAATTTAAAATAGAAAAGGCCGTTTTAAGTGTTTTTACCATTGTTAACGATTTTTTTTTCTCGAAAATCAAGCTTTTTTTATATATATCACTGAAAGTGAAGTCTCATCTTAACCAATTGAGATTTTTTGTGGTGTCATTCAATGAAGTCAGTAACTGCCTATTTGCGCGTTTCTTAAGGATCAGCCTCTTGAAATTCATTACTAAATTCAACCCCAACAGACATACACGTAAGCTAGTGAATAAAACCGTGGTAAAAACTAAAATAAGTGTTACATTGATTACTACAATTCCATTGTCGCCAACATATAGCAATTTAGAATTGCCGCATTAAATTTCTTATTGAAACTTATTGAAGTTATTTTAAATTCTAGGGTTTGAAGATTAATAATAAACGTAATATAAAATACATAAAAAAAATATCTAATTCCAGATCCTGGAGCGCATGATCAAGTATTGCACTCAAGGAAACAGTGGGGCGGGCGAAGCGAGTGGAACCGGCAAGCCACGACGCCACGAGCAACGCTTACTGCGCAATATTGGAGTGCACAACATCGTGCTTGACCTTTTGCAGGTATTGTCTGTATTTTAATCATCATCATCATCATCATCACTACCACCACCACTACCACCAACAGCACCACCACCACAACCATCATCATCATTATCATCATCATCATAATCACAGTCTATCAAAATTCACTGCTGAATATAGTCTTTTTTGTTCAGTAGTGGATTTTTTTTCAGTTGATGGTCGGCAGTAGTTCTTAATCTTCTATAAAAAGTCTTCATGGTTGGATGATAGTGACTAACCTCCAAGCCTTGTCTCTAAGGTACCCCACGACGAAGACGATGCAGCGATGGACGAGCTGCTAGCCCTGGCGCACGAGTTTCTGCAGCGTTTCTGTCATGGCAACCAACAGAACCAGGCCATACTGCACAAGCACCTCGACCTTTTTCTCAACGCTGGAGTGAGTTATTTTAAATTCAACTACAATTTAATTCTTTTCTTTCTTATCAGCCTTTAATTACTAATCTACTTTTGGATATGATATGATTTAAATATAAATATCGGAATTCGGAACTGAAATCAGGAATATTCTTAATGCGTATTTTTTATTTGTGTGAATAGATCCGCGAGGCGCAGACCGTGTGCGCTATTTTCGAGGACAACCCTGCGTTGTGCGCACACGAGGGCAACGAGAAAGTGGCCGCACACTTCGTGCACTGCATCGAGACGCGCGGCCGCCGCCCCGCCTACCTGCAGTTCCTGCGCACTATCGTGCGCGCAGCAGGCCAGCACATCCGCCGCAGCCAGGACCTCGTCATGCAGGAGGTACGCACATCGTGCGCGCAGCAGGCCAGCACATCCGCCGCAGCCAGGACCTCGTCATGCAGGAGGTACGCACATCGTGCGCGCAGCAGGCCAGCACATCCGCCGCAGCCAGGACCTCGTCATGCAGGAGGTACGCACATCGTGCGCGCAGCAGGCCAGCACATCCGCCGCAGCTAGGACCTCGTCATGCAGGAGGTACGCACATCGTGCGCGCAGCAGGCCAGCACATCCGCCGCAGCCAGGACCTCGTCATGCAGGAGGTACGCACATCGTGCGCGCAGCAGGCCAGCACATCCGCCGCAGCTAGGACCTCGTCATGCAGGAGGTACGCACATCGTGCGCGCAGCAGGCCAGCACATCCGCCGCAGCTAGGACCTCGTCATGCAGGAGGTACGCACATCGTGCGCGCAGCAGGCCAGCACATCCGCCGCAGCTAGGACCTCGTCATGCAGGAGGTACGCACATCGTGCGCGCAGCAGGCCAGCACATCCGCCGCAGCTAGGACCTCGTCATGCAGGAGGTACGCACATCGTGCGCGCAGCAGGCCAGCACATCCGCCGCAGCCAGGACCTCGTCATGCAGGAGGTACGCACATCGTGCGCGCAGCAGGCCAGCACATCCGCCGCAGCCAGGACCTCGTCATGCAGGAGGTACGCACATCGTGCGCGCAGCAGGCCAGCACATCCGCCGCAGCCAGGACCTCGTCATGCAGGAGGTACGCACATCGTGCGCGCAGCAGGCCAGCACATCCGCCGCAGCTAGGACCTCGTCATGCAGGAGGTACGCACATCGTGCGCGCAGCAGGCCAGCACATCCGCCGCAGCCAGGACCTCGTCATGCAGGAGGTACGCACATCGTGCGCGCAGCAGGCCAGCACATCCGCCGCAGCTAGGACCTCGTCATGCAGGAGGTACGCACATCGTGCGCGCAGCAGGCCAGCACATCCGCCGCAGCTAGGACCTCGTCATGCAGGAGGTACGCACATCGTGCGCGCAGCAGGCCAGCACATCCGCCGCAGCTAGGACCTCGTCATGCAGGAGGTACGCACATCGTGCGCGCAGCAGGCCAGCACATCCGCCGCAGCTAGGACCTCGTCATGCAGGAGGTACGCACATCGTGCGCGCAGCAGGCCAGCACATCCGCCGCAGCCAGGACCTCGTCATGCAGGAGGTACGCACATCGTGCGCGCAGCAGGCCAGCACATCCGCCGCAGCCAGGACCTCGTCATGCAGGAGGTACGCACATCGTGCGCGCAGCAGGCCAGCACATCCGCCGCAGCTAGGACCTCGTCATGCAGGAGGTACGCACATCGTGCGCGCAGCAGGCCAGCACATCCGCCGCAGCCAGGACCTCGTCATGCAGGAGGTACGCACATCGTGCGCGCAGCAGGCCAGCACATCCGCCGCAGCTAGGACCTCGTCATGCAGGAGGTACGCACATCGTGCGCGCAGCAGGCCAGCACATCCGCCGCAGCTAGGACCTCGTCATGCAGGAGGTACGCACATCGTGCGCGCAGCAGGCCAGCACATCCGCCGCAGCTAGGACCTCGTCATGCAGGAGGTACGCACATCGTGCGCGCAGCAGGCCAGCACATCCGCCGCAGCTAGGACCTCGTCATGCAGGAGGTACGCACATCGTGCGCGCAGCAGGCCAGCACATCCGCCGCAGCCAGGACCTCGTCATGCAGGAGGTACGCACATCGTGCGCGCAGCAGGCCAGCACATCCACTTAATTCCATTAAGTTAGCAGTTAATATCGTAAGTAACAGCTATGAAACTAATTATTAATGATTGTTTTCTCTTTTAGATGGTAAACGCGGGTGAAGACGTACTAGTATTTTACAACGACAAAGTTTCATTCAACTACTTCATACAAATGATGCGTCAGTACAAGCAAACGAATGAGATGCCTGAAGCTTTAAGGTACAACATTTTGTTTTATAAAATATGTTATTTTTTAAGATTATTGAATCTTAATTAGAATATTAATTTGATTAGTATTCGTAAACTCATAGTTACATGCACTTTAGTGAAAGTGTAAACTATTACTTATTTCGTGACGCGGGTGTTGTAAGATAGTATAAGCTAGAATAAAACTAATTTTACGTATTTTATAACGTTTAATTTTACGTGTCGTATTCGCGTAAATATAAAAATCATTGAATATATTAACAAAATTGGGGGATTCAAAAATCAACTAAATTGGTCTCTATTGTACCGCATGGCTTTTTCTCGAGACCATTATTATTTCTCATCTACGCCCAATATCAATGAAACAAAGGTCTCAATTTGGGCTGATAAGGTTATTGTTTGGTCCTGAATGAATTTCCTAATATCGCGCATAATGTTCATGTGCTTTATGGAATTATAACAATATAAAAATTTAATATTATCAAAAAATAAGTTAATTTAACAACCGTACAAGTTGTAATCATTTGATGAGCCATCACTTAATAATCTAATAATTTTTGTTGTTTTATTTGTTGATTAAGAAATCAAAACCCAATACAACAAAAATGTGTATAGCTTAGTAAAAACGTTTAATTTGTAATAATTATTGATCCAAAACATATTCATGTATGAGATATTCAAGGGAAGGTGTGGCACGTGCGATGAAACAACCAAAACGCTTCGTTATCATCTGAGCTTAAACATTTCTTACATAATATTTTCAGTAAAACATCTTTTGACATATTTAAAATGTTTATAATTATTAAAACTAATAATTTACAATGATTAACCATGAGAATTAACGAATATTATGCCTTGCTGTAAATGTCGAAAAAGTCGTCTAAGCGTCGACGGGTCAGATAAAACATACGACATCTGACAGATAGCAAAATAAGCATCTCAAACGATGCTATAAAAATCAAATTAATGAAATCCGTCCTGTCCATAGGCCATTATAGGAAATCCCTCCAAATTTATAAATGCTCTTGTTTAATAGCAGGACTCTTTGCATTACATTACTTTGCTGATTATTAATGGTATATTTTAGGTACCACATACAACTCGTTAAGTTACTGACGTGCTGTACATTAGGCAAGAACGTGTACACGGAGATTAAGTGCCACAGCCTTCTACCGCTAGACGACATCGTGGCAATGATCACGCATCCTGACTGCATACCAGAGGTAATAACGTTAATAATTAGTTCTTATGCACATCACAAATGGGTCGACTCGAAATGGGAAGGACCACACACTCGCATACACTGGGTGACTTTTTTTACCGTCTGGAAAATTATATGGTATTTTGTGTTAGCGGAACTGGTAGGCAAAATTTCCAAATATCCAAAAAATACATAAAAACAATTCATCCTAGGGCATTTGCGTAAAATTAAAAATAGGTGATATTAATGAATGAAAAAATGAATGAAAGTGGTAATCTATAATGAATTTATAAACGGTTTCTAATAATAATTTTTATGCCTACCGTATATTGCATCATCTTAGGCGTATTTAAAAGATCGAAATCAACTTATTTACAAACTTCACTGGTTGATATTTTACAAAATTTTACTGCATTATTGTTATTTACAAAAAAAAAGCTTTATAATTATATCGCAGTAATTGTTCAAAATGTCCTCCGTTTCTTTCTAAACATGAATTACCACGTCTTTGTAAAGTGTTTGTTGAACTTCGAAGCGTGTCTAAATCACTAATTATCCCATTAAATCTCAGGTCTATTATGAGCGGCTTTAAATCACTAACTTTGTGTTTCTTCTGTGTACACTAATCGTTTTAGTTCGGTCCACAAATAAAAGTCTAAAGGTGTTAGGTCTGGTGATCTTGCCGGCCAGTTCACAGGTCCACAACGACCTATACCACAGATTAGTTAATAGTTCTTCTTCTTCTTTTAAATTATGGCTTCTCTTGATAGAATTCTGTCAGTGTCAAGTCAGTCATGGGAGTGACAAGTAAATATTTATTACATTAAAGAGTTCTCAATCTTACAAGTGGGTTCACAATCTACAACAAAAGACGTCACCTTTTTAAGTACCATCACCAAAATACTTAATAGTTTACTAAACAGATACATCACTCCCATACAAAAGAGAAAATACCTACGCTATAATAGCCTACAAAATCTTAATAAAAATATCTGCTGTTCGGAGCGAGAAGAAAATGTACCATAAGTACGCGCATAAAGAGTCGAGATTGTGTTGACCGCCGTGCGACTGACGTGCAAGCGCGTCATCGCACGAATGTGCTAGGTACCTATGATGATTATTGTGATAAAACGAATCTTGCGAAATAACCATATTTTTATTTGTCAATCAAATATGTTTGAGTTTTATAAAATGATTTATACATTTATTTCCTTCTCTGAATTCTCGGTTATTAAGTCTTATCGTTGAAAATATCCTAAATCGCGTAAATAATTTTAATAAATAATTATGAAGAAAACAGGTGCAAAGCGGAGGAAAATCAATCGTTTGTAAAATTTGTAACACGCTGCTGCCAGGCCGATTCATTATCATCATCATCATCATTACAGCCCTTCACAAGTCCACTGCTGAACATAGGCCTCCCCCAAAGAATGCCACAAAGCACGGTCCCGAGCCACCTGCATCCATCGACTTCCTGCAAATCTTACCAGGTCGTCACTCCATCTAGTGGGGGGACGCCCTACACTTCGCCTGCCGGTACGAGGCTGCCACTCGAGAACCTTTCTTCCCCATCGGTTGTCGGTTCTTCGAGCTATATGGCCGGCCCATTGCCACTTCAGCTTACTAATCCGTTGGGCTATGTCGGTCACTCTGGTTCTACTGCGGATATCCTCATTTCTGAGTTTATCACGCAGAGAAACTCCGAGCATAGCCCTCTCCATAGCTCGCTGAGCGACCTTGAGCTTCCTCATCCGGCCAGCAGTGAAGGACCACGTCTCAGTTCCGTATGTCATCACTGGCAACACGCACTGGGTGTACAGTCTCGTTTTCAAGTTTTGAGGTATACCTGACGAGAAGATGTGCCGTAATTTCCCGAACGCTGCCCAACCGAGTTGAATCCGTCGATTGACCTCTCGGTCGAAGTTGGACTTACCTAGTCGGACTATTTGTCCCAGGTAAACATACTCGTCAACAACTTCGAGCTTAGTGTTCCCAACAACTACCGGCATAGGTGTGACATGGACATTAAACATGATCTTTGTTTTGTCCATGTTCATCTTAAGACCTATCCGTTGGGAAACACTATTGAGGTCATTGAGCATAGTGCTTAGGTCCTCCAGCGATTCTGCCATAAGGACTATATCGTCGGCAAATCGAAGGTGAGTGATGTACTCGCCATTGATGTTGATACCGTATCCTTTCCAGTCCAGAAGCTTGAAAACATCTTCCAATGCAGCGGTGAAGAGTTTCGGGGATATGACGTCACCCTGTCTTACACCTCTCTGCAATTGGATAGGTTTCGTACTCTGGTTCTGTACTCGGATAGCCATCGTAGCCCTACTGTACAAGCACTTCAACACTTCGATATACCGACAGTCAACTTGGCATCGCTGAAGGGACTGCAGCACCGCCCAAATTTCGACGGAATCAAAGGCTTTCTCATAGTCCACATACGCCAGACATAGTGGCAAATTGTACTCCTCGGACTTCTGTACAATTTGCCGAAGGGTATGTATGTGGTCTAAGGTGCTAAAGCCTTTTCGGAAACCGGCTTGTTCGGGAGGCTGGAAGTCGTCAAGTCTGCGCGCGAGACGATTCGTAATGACTCTCGAAAACAGCACGTAGACGCGGCTCAGAAGGGAAATCGGTCTGTAGTTCTTCAAGAGAGCGTTGTCGCCTTTCTTGAAGAACAAGACCACCGCACTTCTGCTCCACGCCTCCGGTGTAATGCCACCATGGAGGACGGAATTAAAGAGCTTCTGAAGGACTTCAAGTACCGGTTTTCCACCCGCTTTCAGAAGCTCCGCTGTAATTCCATCCTGGCCTGGGGCCTTGCCGTTTTTAAGGTGCTGGAGAGCCATTCTAATCTCGCTCAGACTGACGTCCGGGATATCATCGGAATAATGTCGGATAAGACTCGCTCTTGGATCGTTACTCACACTTGCGTGTGGCTTCAACGATGACGTGTACAGCTGCCCATAGAACCTCTCAATCTCACTCAAAATCTCAGGTGCCCCGGAAACGATGCTGCCACATTCGGTCTTCAGCTTTGACAGTTGGCTCTTTCTGGCAGACAGATCTCTGGCAAAGACTTTGGAGCCTTGGTTCCGCTCGATCGCTTCTTCAATACGAGCTGTATTGAAGTTGCGTAAGTCCCGCCGCATGCATTTGGAGATCTGTCTGTTCAGTTGCCTGTATGCTGTCAAATCTGTTGAAGAATGTAGCTTCATCTCCCGTCTAACAGCCATGAGATTAAGAGTGTGATCGGAGAGTTTTTGTGTTCTTCTGCGGCGGGTCTTGCAGAACTTAGCTCCGACCGCATGGACAGTTTCCACGAGCTTGTCATTCAAATCGTCCACTTCATTGCAGTCTTCTAGGCACTGAAAACGGTTTTGCAACTCGAGCTGAAAGGTTTCGGGACTTTGGATTAGAGCACGAGGGGGACGGAGCGTTGACTTCATTAGACGAGACCTCTCCAACTTAACGTTTAGGTTCAGTGTGCCTCTAACCATTCGGTGATCGCTGCCGGTTTTCACCCTCGCGATCACTGAGACATCACTGAACAGTTGTCGTCTGGTCGTCATAATGAAGTCAATCTCATTTTTTGTCGAACCGTCGGGGCTCGACCAGGTCCACTTCCTGTGGGGCCGCTTCTGGAAGAAAGAGTTCATCATAAAGAGTCCCTCTTTCTCCATGAAGTCGGCCAACTGCTGGCCCCTTGGGTTCCGTTGCCCTATTCCAAATTTCCCCACTTTCAGCTCACCGTTCTCTCTTGTGCCTAGTTTTGCATTGAAGTCTCCCATTAACACCGTATATTGGGTTTTGGAGGAATGCATGGCTCTAGAGATATCCTCATACATTTCCTCCACCTCCTGATCGGGGTGTGCCGAGGTTGGTGCGTAAACCTGTATGACCTTCAGCGAATACCGTTTGGTGATTCTGAGTATAAGGTACGCAACCCTCGTCGACACACTCTCAATCTTTACAACGTTGTTAACGAGAGACTTGTGGACGATAAATCCGACACCTCCTTGGGACAGATGGTCGCCCTCCCGGTGATAGAGCAAGTTGCCGGATTCAAGGATTACCGTGTCCTCCCCCTCTCTTCGGACTTCGGATAATCCTATAATATGCCAGCGTAACTTGTCTATCTCTTCTTCCAGCTCCACAATCTTCTCGTCAGTCCTCAGGGTGCGTGCGTTGTATGTTGCCAGGTCGAGTCGTTGTAGGTGGCAACCGAACCTCCACCGGAGATTCTTAGCACCCCCTGCCCCGCCGTTACCATGGTCGCCACCGTAGCCAGGAATAGCGGGGCCGCCGGGGACTGGGGGCCGTCTCTTCGTAACCTTCATTATGGGGGGTATATTGCCATAGTTGCCACGCTTGGCGAGCGGGTTGGCAACCGCAGTTTTTTATTGTATTTTGTCGTTACCAGGAAGATGCTGCTGCCCATCTCCTGCCTGTTTCCCTTTGTCGCCTTTTACGACACCCACGGGAAGATATGGGGTAGTGGATATTCTTAACCGCCACTACACGGCATTTCATTATGGCGTTGTCAAAATTATTTAAGACTTATTATATAATATATTATAAAATTTGGGTGTCCAGGTTGTCACTCAATTTATAAATCACAGCACTGTTATGCTGTTGTTTCGATGTAATCTTATAGTTAAGAAAAAAATGACAGTTTTTCATTTATTTTTTGACTCTGATACCCATCCACTGCACATTAATTACGTGGTTTCGGCATTTCGACGAGTAAACGCGGGAAACGTGCGCGGTGCAAGCGCTCAGGCGGGCGTGCGACAGCCTAATATTGGTTGTATCGTGGGCGGTACGCCGAACGGTAGGCATATAACGCAGGGCCTTGAGCGAGTGACGGAGGCCTGCCTATACATCTATCAGATAGGAAAAACGTTTTACAACGTTGGATTGATGACGGAACGTATCATGTGCAAATACGTTACTCCCATCAATCGACCTTCAATCCATATTGGACTTTTTTTACATGGGGAAATGGCTACGCATACCCGCCTCGCGAATGCACGGACGGTTTATGTCGGACTCGCACCGACTAAAAGCCCATGGTGTTCCACCTTCGTCGCATATTGGCAAGACCACGGGAACGCTTTTGCACACATCCGCGACCCCACCTGCGCTGGCCGCCCCATGGCGGCCTCTCCTCGGGAGAGGACTACTCCTCCCCATCTCCTTCTCAGGCAAGGCGCACCAGAACACATGTCGCGCCCTCCTCCTTGGCCTCCAATTTCACATGCGCAACGGACGCCCCTGTGTCCGATGCGAGAAGGCCATGGGGCCAGGAAAAACTAGCACTCAGAAGCAACAGACTTCCTGACCCAGCAGCGGATCTGGTCTATGGCTCCGCCGCCAACCAAGATTCGGCTGCGGAGGGTAGGGAGAGCGGCGCCTCGACCGACACTCCTCTCCCAACGCAGCCCCACTACCACCGCATCAATTAACGGTGCGGCCCCGTCACAGTCGTAGAGGATAGGGCGACTGGCGCATCGCCATACCAACACTCCTCTTCCTTCGCGACTGCATCTCGGCTGCAGTGGTAGGGGGAGATGACACCCCTCTCGCAGCAGCCCACTGACACACATCCGAAGTGGGCTCGATAAGCCCACTCGGAGTGGCCACCCCGGGCCAGCCAATGGGTTCCTATTTGTTCACCGCGGGTGACCAAGCCACGGCTACTAAGCCCCCCTTTTCGGGGGGGGGAGCCTGCGCATGGTCCTACAACCAACGAGAAAACTCCTTGTGTGGTCCGGGGTCCGGCGCATGCAAAGCTTGCTTGCACGCATGAGAAATGGTGTGGATAATGTATATTTATTTAATGAAGTAGCTTCCATAGCACACACTGGCTTATGCCAAATTACGAGCGGCTTGCCGGGTGCTCCTTCGCGGGTGTCGTTGGAAGTAGTCCAACATGGCGTCTTCAATGTGTCTAGACAAGGGTGGCCAGCTTCTTGCCTCTGGCATAACTGGGAAGCCGGAACTGGCCATGATCTAATAAGCCCTGATACGTCCGTAATATTAAATCAGTGCTGGGAATTTGAGGAGCAGGGATACTGTCCCTGCGCAATAATTGTAGGTTTCTTCTTTTGCGTACATTCGTCTCGCATTATCTAAGTTTTCACTAAACAAGACATGAAATCTTACTCGACGTTAGAGTATTGGTACATGATAACTACTAAGAGCGGGCGACCGATGCACACGCGGAAACATAAATAATACAACGTCACGCCTTCGCTAAATGCATGTGACTGAAAACTGAAATGAGAGCGTGGAGCGCAGGTGGGTATGTGCGGACAGCACTTGCGCCTGCTAAAGCACATCAAAGCGGCCTACCGCGGATACGTCGAGTGTCGGTTGTTCTCAATATATAGCATCGCCTTACAAATTCATTTATATTATTGCCGCTCGTAAAGTAGGGTGCGTATGATTTGAATTTCGATAGTTTTTAATAGATTTATTTCAAAATGTTTGTTTTGTTTGCTTAGTACGGAAAGTTAACTTCAAATTAGTAGAATTTATTTGATAAATAATTAATAATGATTTCCTATTTTGACATTTAAAATAAATGTAAAATATTTGTGCCATAGACTTCTTTCTACCCCGTTCACCTGTTACATCCAATTTTTTCCAGATGGTAAAAAAAGTCATCCGGTATAACCAGCGTGAAATTACAGCATAAGTGTGTTCCGTATGATGAGTAACAAGAACCATAGGCAATTATTTGTGGTAACTATGTATTTTATTAGTCGACATGGTGTAACAACGCTGATAACAATATTGATTCTTACACGAAAAAAAAACAAATAAAGATATGCAGTCATTAGAGATTGTTGATAGAAGTGAAAACTTAAAACTATGTAATAACACTGGTTTAAAATAATGTAATATGTAAAATGCCACCAGCGCGTATATCATATGTGCAACGCGTCATACTTATAGCTACAGATAAACGAGTACTGTTAACATTAGCATGTCGGTGACGCAAACTCACAAGATTTTACCCATTCAAAAAACGTCCAACGCGCCTAAAGAAGTTTTCACTTAATTTACTTATTAAAATAAAAATAAAACATTTTTAAGAGCTACGTCCAGTCCATTCGCGTTTTAATTTATTGATAATAAAGATTTTTGAGTGTTAAATAAACTTTGTTGGATTTTAGGTGAAGGAAGCGTACGTTGGTTTCTTGAACCACTGCTACATTGATACGGAGGTAGAGATGAAGGAGATCTACTCCAGCAACTACATGTGGGACCTGTTCGAGCGCTCCTTCCTGCAGGACATGCAGGCGATACTGCAGAGCGACGGCGCCGCGCACTCCGCGCCTAGTAACTATTTACAATTGATAATATCTGTAATTATTTATACACGAAAAGTCTGTAGTTGAAAGTTTTTTACATTAATGACCACAGAGCACGGCTCTTAGACATCTATCGCCTCAATCTGCGTCTAGGTCTAGAGTAGACAGTCTGTATTGAGTAACGACCAGGAAGCTACAAACTATGATATAATTTATACTTGTGATTATTGTCATTTGTTTCATTTAAACACGTGTTGGTTTATCCAAATCACAATTGAAAATACAAGCTATCACGTGAGAACTTTTTCTCCCCGTCGGATGTTGCGTCTTTTTATCCGATCTTGCTTTTCTCTTTTAATATTAATACTGTTGAACTTGAATAAATGAGGAAAAAAAAACAACATTGATTTCATACATAATTTTCATACATTTCTAATAATGTGCTAACTGGTATTCAATACTTCATTCATCCATTAGCCTATAAAAATCTACTAAGTCATAGGTTGTCAGCCTTTGGCTTAGTTGGCAGGTTGGCAACCGCAGTTTTTATAATATTGAGTTGTTACCAGGAAGATGCTGTTGCCCATCTTTTGTTTCAGTTTCTCTCTGTTGCCTCTTACTACTCCTGCGGGACCGCTATACGAACGACATGTAAATACTAATGTTGGAACTTCGATACAGAATTACACTTCTGATGTCAGAAATGTTAGGAAAATATCAGAAAGATTATTTGTTAAAAATAATAGAAGTGTGAGAGCGGATGTTCGACTTGTTCTCTTGATTTTGTGATTAAATCAGTAAAAAGGCAGCGTAACGCACTATACATTCAGTATACTATGGAGCAATGACAGTTCGACCATAGCGTAATATGCCCCCGTCATAATTGCACACTAGTGTAAACGTGAGGGACGTAGTTACATGATAACACCAAAGCAACAGAAACATTGCACATCTTAATGTAACACAGAACAGCCTCGACACCATCTTCCTTGCCTGCAACAGAAGAACCACCACAACAGACAGAATCACGACAATATCTTAGCACTACTACTACATAGAAAGACTTAGGCGAAATCTCCGCGCACGGTGCCTATAGTGAACTTTATATTGCACTAACGAGTGAGGAGTTTCTCGATATACCCTCAATTGTAAAGTAATAAAATGTACCTACAAAATATTAATAAAATCATCATCATCATCATCATTACAGCCCTTCACAAGTCCACTGCTGAACATAGGCATCCCCCTAGGAATGCCACAAAGCACGGTCCTGAGCCACCTGCATCCATCGACTTCCAGCATGCCTTACCAGGTCGTCACTCCATCTCGTGGGGGGTCGCCCTACACTTCGCCTACCGGTACGAGGCTGCCACTCGAGAACCTTTCTTCCCCATCGGTTGTCGGTTCTTCGAGCTATATGGCCGGCCCACTGCCACTTCAGCTTACTAATCCGTTGGGCTATGTCGGTTACTCTAGTTCTACTGCGGATATCCTCATTCCTAAGTTTATCACGCAGAGAAACTCCGAGCATAGCCCTCTCCATAGCTCGCTGAGCGACCTTGAGCTTCCTCATACGGCCAGCTGTATGTAATAAAATAAAATGAAGTTATCCATTGAGGTACGTCGAGCGAGGACGCATCCTCGCCGCAGAGGAGTTCGGCGGGCAGCGCGCAGCGCGCCTGGGTCAACTACGTGACCGACGTGCTCGTGCACACCATCTGCACCTTCTTCAACTCGCCCTTCAGCGACCAGAGCACCACCGTGCAGGTTCACTTTATTTTTAATATTACCCGTTTTTTTTAATGAAATTGAATTTATAATCGAAGTTACAGTCCACTTGATGGACTTCAAATAAAATTCAATGGCTACAGAGCGTAGCTCTGTGAACTAAGAAGAAGTGCTTTTTTAAACCTTTTGTTAATATGTAAAATATCCAACGAACAGCCGAGAAATAACGTCAGCTGTTCATGTTGCTGGTATTGGATGAATTCTAGCTTTTGAATCATTTCAAGACCATTTGAATCATCATGGCAGCAATGAGAATTATTATTGTTTTTATTTTTCATAGTGCTTATGTTTTTTGTTTCTAATTTAAAATTCTCTTTTCCCATTAAATCCAATATTCTAAGGATTGACTGGGAGTGAATGCCTGAAGGCAATTAGCGGGTCCTTTATAAAAGTTTTTGTAGGTTAACAATATAATAACTATATGCCGTTCTTTATTTTTGCCGACATTCGAGATTGTCATAAACTGATACATTTTAAGTATATATTAATTTTTATGTAATTATTCATCATTACATTACCCTTTGCGATTATTATTTTTTTAAATATTTTATCTTAAATAAAAATTATGTTTTTGCTTTCGTTGGAATTATTAAAAGTAAGTATAACCAACAAATCACCTAATAAAACTTCTGGTTTCCTACACATATCTACGAGGGAGGTCAAAAAGTTCGCGGATTGACAGGGAAGGATAATGAAATGAAACATTAAACTATTTTTCCTTTTCAATGTATTCCCCCTTAACCTTAATACATTTATTAGATCTGTCAAATAACTTATTAATACCGTCTAAAAAGAAAAGATTTGTCTTGGGCGTCAAAATAGGCCGAAATTGCCGACTTCACTTCAACTTCGTCACCAAATTTTTTGCCACGCAGTTCTTTCGTCATTTTTGGAAACAAATATTAGTCGCTTGAGGCCAGGTCTGGGCTGTAGGGTGGCTGGTGTAGTTGTTCAAAACCGCACCGGTGAATGGCAGCCGTCGCAACATGGCTTGTGTGCACGGGAGCATTGTCGTACAAAAGGAGTACGCCTTATGTAAGCTTTCCTCGCCTTTTTTCTTTAACAGCTTCTTTTAATTGATCTAGAAAAGAATCGTAGTATTCTCCCGTTATGGAAACGTTCCTTGTAATCAATCAAAAGGATACCTTCTGTATCCTAAAAGATCGTTGCCATGATCTTTCCTGCCGATTCAGACACCTTATACTTCTTAGGAGGGTTGTGCCGTTTTTATGCCACTGCATCGACACTTGTTTTGACTCAGGTTCATAATGGTGAACCCAGGTTTCATCACCAATTACAATTCGTGCCATAACTTCATCGCTTTGCTCTCCACAGCGGTCCAAAAATAAGTTTCGACGCGCTCGTGTTTTTGATGCGCAGGAACCCATCTTGCACAGACTTTAGTCATGCCAAGGTGTTGATGTAGGATGTTTAAAATAGTTGTTTCTGATACTCCAACTAATGCTGCAAGCTGTTGTTTCGTTATGCGGGCATCTTCCAATACAAGTTATTCAACTTTTTCGATTATTTATGGCGTGGTAGCCTCAACCGGCCGTTCAGATCGGGGGTCGTCTTCAATGAAGTCCCTCCCATGTTTGAAAAGGGTATGCTATTTATAAATCATGGTTTTCCCAGGAGCGGAGTCCCCATAAACAGCTGACACCACTTGAAAAATGGTTTGAGGTGTCTTTCCTTATTTGGTGAGAAACTTTAGTTTCTTCCCGATTGACTTGTTCACTTGTTGACAACTCAAAAGCTAATGACCCGATTATGTTGAAACTTGTTATAAATACTAACAATGAGTCACTCAACTAACGCCTACCTGGATGAGTAAACTCATCCGCGCCAACCCCGCCATTTCGCGAAATTTTTGACCTCCCCTCGTATTCTATTTGTTTTTCATATTAAAACTAGCATATTGAATAAAACTATTTTTACGGATTTTATCGCGTTTAAAATCCGTAAAAATAGTTTTATTCAATGTGTAGTGTTCGCGTAAATATAAGAAATCATTATGAAAACTAGCATACTTTAATTACAAACTGGTCT
This sequence comes from Parnassius mnemosyne, assembly GCA_963668995.1. Taxonomy (NCBI): domain Eukaryota; kingdom Metazoa; phylum Arthropoda; class Insecta; order Lepidoptera; family Papilionidae; genus Parnassius; species Parnassius mnemosyne. The sequence goes on along the minus strand of CAVLGL010000092.1, from coordinate 11,351,866 downwards.
GCAACTTTTGTATATAAAACATTGTAAAAAAATGATAACTTTTATTATAAAACTGAAATGAGAAACGAACTTACAGTCCACCTTGATGGTAAGTAGCTACTGCAGTCAATGGACTGCAGTAGTACTTATACATCAATGCTTCTAACAACGTCAAACAAAGAACTCTACCGTTGCGATGTCTTATCTGAGGCCTAAGATAGTATGCCTTACAGCCTGTTATTCTACTAGCTCACTAGACCCTTAATATAGCACGGCACAGCAAGCACTGCTGCATAGCGGTAGCCATAGCTTAGAGAGTGTTACATTCTCAGATGGAATTTTAAACAGATAATTTAAAATTTTAAATTTTGTACAACCGATTTCAATATAAATTATTAAGAATAACTCAAAAACTGTTGGTCAGACCTTGATCAAATTCATATGAGACCACATGTGAAGCACCAGCTTTGAAATAAAAAAAGAATCATCGAAATCGGTTCACCCAATAAAAAGTTATGAAGTAACACATATAAAAAACATACAGTCGAATTGAGTACCGTCTCCTTTTTGAAGTCTGTAGAAAAGGAGTTCTACCACCTACTAATACCTGCGGAGTTTCTTTTCGCTATTTCTTCTCCTTAAGATAAAAACGCTAAAATGTAATAAAATTTAACGATACACGATAGATAAAACTCATCATGATTATTTTACACACTTTACGAGACTGACGTGTCTTACCTTGGGCTGTTGGGTCAGGTGATTGGCGGTTGAATATCGTGTACATATCTTATTAAAATGGAAAAATCTAAAAATAAAATTCTCACAGCAATCTCAGTGACACTCGTAACCCTGTCCAGACGCGGCAGTCGATCTTCGTGAAGCTGCTGCAGACCACGTTCCGCATCTACCAGTGCCCTTGGCTCACTCCGCCGCAGAAGCTCAACGTCGAGAAGTGCATACGGACACTCAGCGAAGTTGGTAAGTAGTCTTTACCACACACACATACTTATTGATTTCTTTCAGCATAATCCACAAAGTTTATTATTATAACTCTTCTGTACGTTCGTTTGCCACTGAACTCCTCCTTAACGGCTGGATCAATTTTCATGAAATGTTTATTTGTGTTTGAGTGGGTCCTTCATCATCATCATTATTTACAGCCTTTCACAAATATACCGCTAAACATAGGCCTCCCCCAAGGAATGCCACAAAGCACTGTCCTGAGCAACCTGCATCTATCTACTTCCTGCATGTCTCATCACCTGTGTGATGTGTCATCATCAAGTCGTCACTACATCTAATGGGGGACGCCCTATACTGCGTCTACCGGTACGAGGCTGCCACTCGAGAACCTTTCTTCCCTATCAGTTGTTGGTATAGAATAAGGTCGGCCCATTGCCACTTCAACTTACTAATCCGTTGGGCTGTGTCGGTTACTCAAACTTGAACTGCCAAATATAATAGCTCGCTAAGTTGCCTTGAGCTTCCCATATGACGAACAGTAAAGTGGAGTGTAGTGAATCCCTTTTCTTTATAGGATAGGGCGAAAAACGAGCACAAAGTACACCTGATGGTAAGTGGTTGCTGTGGCCCATGGACATCTACATCCATCCTCAATGAGAACGCATATGTCTAAGATGGAATGCCTCGTTTCCAGTAAAAAGAGTCTCCGGTTCTCTTCACTTACCTAATGAAAATAGAGGGTTTAAGCTGCTATTTTGCGCTGGTATTCTGTGAGGGCGTGGTCCTCCCCCGGTCGAGCCGACCCATTCGTGCTACAACTATACTACTAATATAGCTGCAGCATGGATCTACCACGGCTTATAGATAGCTAGTATGATAACAGGCTGTGAGGCATTCCATCTTAGTCCTCAGAGGTGATAATCCTTCTGCAGCCTTCTTTGTTTGAAGTTCGTTGCAGGTGTACATAAGGTGCAAGCCACTTATCGTAAAGTCGACTGTATGATCGTTTGTCACTTCAGTTTTATAAAATACCTTGACTGATCTTGCATATTCTCTAAATAGTAAATAGATTTTCTTCCTCTAGAAGCTCAGCATTTAAAACTGCTATAACAATTTTTTTAGTACCAGCACTAGTGTTTCTACTCTACTCTTGAAAAGAGTTTTTCTATACTATAACAGCACTTCAAGTTCTTTGTGTAGAGTTTTTTTTTAAATATAAGTCTATCGAAAATAACCTTTCTGATCTTAGCTACATATATCTACACTTTAATTTTTTTATTATCCACAGCCAAAAGCCGTAGTATAGCAATACCATTGGAGTTAGAAGCGAAGATACAAACGGTGTTTGAAAAGGCGGCCGCACTCTCCAGACAGACCAGCAAATGGCTGCTTGCGTCCAAGACTTCGAAGCTGGAGAAGATGGCTTCACAGGTGAGGAATCATAGTCATATTTAACCAGTACTAGAAAAAGACTTATCTAGACTTGTGGTATTTATTATAAAAAATTGTGTTTAATTTTTGAAAATTGTACGTTATTTCGTGAAGGCAATACAGTTAATTACTCACAGTTAATGACAAATTTATTTTGCAAACGAGTATTACAGACACAAAATAATGTACTATTTCTAACCAAAAATGGCCTATAGGACTGAGACGTGGTCCTTCACTGCTGGCCGTATGAGGAAGCTCAAGGTCGCTCAGCGAGCTATAGTGAGGCCTATGCTCGGGGTTTCTCTGCGTGATAAGCTTAGAAATGAGGATATCCGCAGTAGACCAGAGTAACTGACATAGCCCAACGGATTAGTAAGCTGAAGTGGCACTGATCCGGCCATATAGCTCGAAGATCCGACAACCGATGGGGAAAAAGGTTCTCGAGTGGCGGCCTCGTACCAGTGACGACCTGGTAAGACATGCAGGCAGTCGATGGATGCAGGTGGCTCAGGACCGCGCTTTGTGGCATTCTTTGGGGGAGGCCTATGTTCAGCAGTGGACTTGTGATGGGCTGTAATGATAATGATAAAAATTGTTGACTAAGTTTTTAATGGATAGTTCAGAACTGTGACTTGTGATGTTCTTGGGGAAAGCCTAAGTTTAGCAGTGAAGCTGTAACATTAATGATGATGATGATGATGTTATCAATATTTATAATAGTACTGCAGACTCAACGTGCATCTTGTTTTGAAGCCATAAGGAACGTGAATCATTCCAAAACAGTGCACTTCATTGTACACTAAGGAAAAATTGACATAAGAAAATACTAAATATTAATAAAGAGAGAGAAAAACGTATCAGTTCACTAAAAATAGTTCTAGAATCGAAAACTTTGTACTAGTTTTTAGTTTTACTTATAGACTAAGCGACAGGCCATGAAAGAAAAATTTTAAATATAGAAAAATAATCTAAACCTTTTTTCTCTGCGGGCTTAAACCAAAAATAAAAGTAGTATAATTTGTATTTATCCACAGCAAAAAGGCAGAGGAACTCGAGTATCATTTATTTTTAAAATTTAGCTAATATTTATCTAATAGTTTCATATCGTAACACTAGTGGTATTTAAATTAAAACGTGTTTTCCTGCTGAAAAGGCGATATCGTTGGAACAGCTAGACGACACTGATCGCTCGAGAAGTGAAGTGAGTTACCTTGGGCTATTAAATGACACAGTGACGTATATATTTCTATTGAATTGACGCTGTCAAACTTGTTTCATTTTTGGTGTGTCACGAGTGCCGTGTCCTGTTTTTGTTTTTTCCCCGAATTCCGAATTATCTGTCTGTTATTATTGCAATCGAAATAAGAATAGGAATGGCTTTCCATCATATTGTGATGTCTCGGCTGTTCATATAAACCTGTTAGGTTGAGCAAAACAAATATTTTGATTATATATATATATATATATATATATTTATTTACAACAGACTTGACTTTATTAATTTTCGAATTACTTTATAAAAATATAACATGAATTTATGTAGGCATCTAAAACATTCTACGACTGTTATTGAAAAAATAGGTGATTGAATAACTATGTTAATAATAAAACCAAATTTCTCATCTTCAAACATCACCCTTTGCCACTATTCTTTTTAATATCAATTATTAAATACTACAAAATGTATTAAGACTTAGTTATATAATGTAGAAAAAAATATATGCAAAACAGGCGAAGATCATTAACTGTTCTATTCTTATTTTGATCGCATTATATCTAAAACCTTAAATATATATATAATATAATAATATATTTGTGTGTTGTAAGAACTTTTTGAATAATTAATATAATAAGAAATTCACGTACCTCAGCATGATAAATATATTTCGTTTCTTCCATAGTTTGTTACCACATTCAATCTAAATTATATTCATAAAATATAATTACATGTATATACGTTATAATATAGTGTGTAAGGCGGTATAAAAATATCCACTACTTCATATCGTCCCGTGAGTGTTGTGAGAAGCGACAGAGAGAAATTAACATTATAAAATATTGCGGTTGCCAATCCGCCTGCCAAACGTGGCAACTATGACAAGACCCTCCCAATGAGGCAATCTATTGGGGAGGCCTATGTTTGGCAGTGGACTTTTATTTGCTGTAATGGATAGGAAATATTCGATACGCAAGGATAGCAACTAACGGCTAGTGTCACAACCAATCGCTTAGCCATTCTGCTACTGAGCCGTTAACACAGTAAATATATAGTAGGAACAGTACGGAAACTTCCTACAAACGCTCGAAACGTCACACTCACACAAACATGCGCAACGACGAGACTTCTAAGCGCTCGTCGCGGTGCTCTCAGGAACGAGTGTCGCGTCAAGAATTTTTAAATATGCCACGAACGTATTGCGTAGTATACGGGTGTTTGAACTCGGCTTAATCAAAACCGGAGCTATCGTATTTTAAGCTTCCTGTTAATTTTGAAAGGTAAGAATGATTTTTATTCTCAATGTTATAATCGTTATCGAATTATAAGTCCGTGTGACCGATCATAATGAATTCGTGAACTTATTTGTAAATCCAGAATGCGGCGGTTTTGAGGCTATTTAAAGCTGATAGTGCAATAGTTGTAACAAAAAGTAAATCCAAGATGGCGGCTGCAATAGTTATCATTTTTGTGTCATTGGTGCCATTTTCATGGGTTTCGAGGGTGATGAAGCCGATAGTGCTGTTGAAATGTAAATCCAAGATGGCGGCTGTAATAGGTATCAATTTATTTGTCATGGGTGTCATTTTCGTGGGTTTCGAGGGTGTTGAAGCCTCGTTGAAGTTGAGTGCTGGCAAAATGTAAATGTATCCAAGATGGCGGCTGCAATAGGATCAATTTTTTCGTCATGGGTGCATCGATCACTAATAAAAAACATGGGTGTCATTTTCATGTTTTTTGAGTATGTTGAAGCCGATAGTGCTGTCGAAATATAAATCCAAGATGGCAGCTGCAATAGGTATCAATTTTTTCGTCATGGGTGTCATTTTCATAGTTTTTGAGTATGTTGAAGCCGATAGTGCCGTTGAAATATAAATCCAAGATGGCGGCTGCAATAGGTATCAATTTTTTCGTCATGGGTGTCATTTTCATAGTTTTTGAGTATGTTGAAGCCGATAGTGCTGTTGAAATATAAATCCAAGATGGCGGTTGCAATAGGTATTAATTTTTCGTCATGGGTGTAATTTTCATGGTTTTTGAGTATGTTGAAGCCGATAGTGCTGTCGAAATATTAATCCAAGATAGCGGCTGCAATAGGTATTAATTTTTCTTCATGGGTGTCATTTTCATGGTTTTTGAGTATGTTGAAGGCGATAGTGCTGTTGAAATATAAATCCAAGATGGCGGCTGCAATAGGTATCAATTTTTTCGTCATGGGTGTCATTTTCATGGTTTTTGAGTATGTTGAAGCCGATAGTGGTGTTGAAATATAAATCCAAGATGGCGGCTGCAATAGGTATCAATTTTTTCGTCATGGGTGTCATTTTCATGGTTTTCGAGGGTGTTGAAGCCGATAGTGCTGTCGAAATATAAACCCAAGATGGCGGCTGCAATAGGTATCAATTTTTTCGTCATGGGTGTCATTTTCATAGTTTTTGAGTATGTTGAAGCCGATAGTGCTGTTGAAATATAAATCCAAGATGGCGGCTGCAATAGGTATTAATTTTTCGTCATGGGTGTCATTTTCTTGGTTTTCGAGGGTGTTGAAGCCGATAGTGCTGTTGAAATGTAAATCCAAGAAAAAGGCTGCAATAGGTATTAATTTTTCGTCATGGGTGTCATTTTCATGGTTTTTGAGGGTGTTGAAACCGATTTTTCGTTGTTGCTTTAAAAAAGTACACATAAACTGCAAAGTAGCTGATCTAATTTCCTTGTTTTCCAACAGTTTATTTAAAATAAACCTGTTCATAAGAATGATACTTTTTACACAGTTAAATTCGATAATAAAGAATTCCAAACTTGTCGTAGCAGACGAAAATATTTTTCTGTAATAAATTTGTAATAATCTATACAAATAAATAAAATTGAAGTGTCTGTTTGTAATGTCAAAATAACAGCTTTTTACTAAATACATATGAAAGTAAATACGCTACTTATAACTAAATAACAATCTTTAAAATTTTGTCTGTCTGTCCGTCTGTCTGTCTGTTTGTTCCGGCTAATCTCCGAAACGGCTGGACCGCTTTTGACGCCACTTTCACTGGCAGATAGCTGATGTCATAAGGAGTAACTTAGGCTACTTTTATTTTCGAAAAAGAATTAGGGTATCGCGCTAAAAAATAAAAACCCTAACACGTGAGCGAAGTCGCAGGAAACAACTCATGAAGAATAAAGTTACGTTTTCGTCCAACTGCGGCTCGCGTACGTTCCCGCCGAAACTTGTAAAGAGTTAAGCCATAATGACAAATTTAAAGTTCTACAAGTTGTTGTGTGTTAATAATAAATTGTTTTCCGTGTTTAAACTATCGTTTTTGGCTGAGATTACCCGACGCCATGAGATTACCTATTTAAATTGTATTTGTAAGCTAGTTATTTAAATTCGATTGATTGATCACTACAGAACAAAAATATAAAAAAAGCAATATCAAAACATTAAAAGTTACAACCCTATTGCTTCAATGGAGCGTAGGTAATTATATCCTCAACTAGGCTTAGTTTCCATACTGTTCATATTTATACTGTGCCGTTAATGTACACAAATTGGCGTAATACGGCCTAATTGACTGTCAGTTTCAGGTTTATATAGTAACGGGCTGACGTGTCGATATGATATGCGTATATATGCGCAGAATTATATTGTCACGACTTGACATGTCGCTACCTAACAGATATATGCGCAGGTTTATATTGTCACGACCTGACGTGTCGCTACCTAATAGATATATGCGTATATATGCGCAGACTTATAGGCTCGCCACATACATACGGAATTCCTTTTCGAGATTCCGTTTCGGAATTCCGAACGGATCGGCACACACATACGGAATCCCGTTTTGTCCGCAAAATTTCGAACGGAAAACTACCGTACGTGTGTGACGGGCCATAGATTTTATATGGACTTGCTGCGTTAGGGATTCCGAATCGGAATATCGAAACGGAATCCCGAAACGGAATTCCGTATGTATGTGGCCGGCCATATTGTCACGATCTGACGTGTCTCTACGTAATAGTGGCGTACCGAGTACCTACCTAATAGTGGCTTAGTATTTTTTTTTGATATGTTGCACAACTGTAGTGTACACATTTGCTTCTTTGCAGGTATTTTTGAATATTGAAAAAAAATGGCGAAAATTATTAAAACGTTGCATTACTGTTGGTAAACATTTGTTTCCTTGCTAATGTATGCGTTTGGTAGTTATTGTTGTTGTTAATATCTCGTGGTGGTGGGCGCAGTCGCATTTGCAGAACGAGCGGTCGGTGATGGAGGGGCTGCAGGAGATCGTGTCGCTGCTGGAGGAGCAGCTGCAGCCGCTGCTGCAGGCCGAGCAGTCGCTGCTGGTGGACATCCTGTACCGGCCGCACCGCCTCTTCACGCAGCCCGGACACCTGGCCAGACCCGACACCAGCGGCATCTTCATAGCCAGGTCTGCTGCAAGCTATTCCGTCTTAGTCTAGGGGTGACAACGCTTCTGCATTTTGATTCTTAATTGAGGATATGTGTAGAAGTCTATACGCCACAGCATTCACCATCAGGTGGACTGTGTGCTCGTTTGTCACGTTTATACTATACAGGGTTATTTTTCAAAGACTAGCCACATTTAATAATTAAGTTCAAAATATAAATACTAATATACTCTTTTTGCAGTTTTTAAAAATACGCATAAATAAGGTTTCTACATTTATTTGAAAACTAGCTGTTCCTCGCGACTTCGCCCGCGTGTTATTTGGGGTTTTAATTTTTTGCGCAGATCCCTAATTCTTTTTCTAAAATAAAAGTAGCCTAATTTAGTCCTTGTGACATCAGCTATCTGCCAGTGAAAATCCCGTCAAAATCGGTCCAGCCGTTTCGGAGATTAGCCGGAACAAACAGACAGACAGACAGACAAAAATTTTAAAAATTGTATTTTTGTTATTAGTACCCTATATACTTTCATATGAATTTAGTAAAAACCTGTAATTTTGACATTACAAACAGACACTTCAATTTTATTTATTTGTATAGATAAACGAAATTGAATGTTATTTATGGGCAACAATAACGCGCGCTCGTGTGTGTACGAGTCAATGCACGAAGCTTTTGCCTACTATTTACTTCTTTGATGGTACGCTCGATACTAAGTTAATAACTACGACGCGAATTATGATCCCAATTTTCCCTTCATACTTTAAACGGGCTTAAAACCGTTGTAATAAATAAAATAAAAACAAATACATTGCAACGTCGTTTGGGATTTACGCTATGCAAATAAAAATGTTTGCACTCCTCGAATTAAATACAGTTTTTACTCCCACACAAAAGACAATTTGAAATACAAGTTTAGATTACAGAGCGAGCGAAAAAAGTGGGGAATAAATGTAAACAATTAGTTGTAGAAAAGGTAGTTGAGCTGGAAAGTCGATGACAGGTTAGCACGATTTAAATAAAGCTTACTCAGGTGGCGCGAGCGTAGCACCTAGCACTGAAGGCATTTAAAAGCAGATTAGCAAACTGGCTGGCCGGTAAAAACGAAGGCGCCCGGATGGCTGCCGAGCATTGCCGACCTCTATCGACATGTAGCGTCGGAGCGTACGCTGTTCAATAAACATATTCAAAACTGACAGAAACTATGGCATATTTAAAAATTAGAATCAAGTATTTACAACTATTGAACATTTAAAAACGATTAATTATTTACATCTTAAATATACAATCACTTAAAATAAAACTAAATTAATGGTATTTTAATAGATGTTCAAAACGGAGCCCGTTTCTCACAATGCATAGTTGAGCATGTTACCTTAAATTATTTTTCATATTAATTACATGTGTCTTAGCACTTTTCACTTCCGTGAATAAAGCAATTATTTTGCTGCGGAGTCGTCATACCTAGCTTTGGGCCTCTTCGACGTAAAACCGTCTCTTTATTTCATCCCATAAATAAAGGTCTAATAGTGTATGGTCCGGTGACCTTGCAGGCCATGTTATATGGCCGCCACGCCCAATCCACCATCTTTGTATAATAACGCACTGCACTTGAATAGTGAGGCGGAACACTGTCGTCACTAGGGGTATATCCTCCAGGAATCTTGAATAACACCTTGTAACATGATCAAATAATTACCACCCATTAAACGTCTTTCAATGAAGAACGGACCCATAATTATGTTATCAGAAAAAATCGCACTTGATGATAACTGTGGGTTGCATACAGTAGATTAATGTTCGTTACGACTATTATAAAGCCCTACACGCGTAAATAGGGCTTTGTCAGTCCACATAATATTAGTATTATCAATGTTTGACATCAACCATTCTGACATCAATCATTCACAATTTTTTTTCGAGATAGACAATCGTTATTATTCAGTGCTTGCACACGTTGGTAATGAAATGAGTCATATCTAGAAGAATTCAGTAGTTTCCACACGTAATAATGACTAACTCTGAATTCTCAAATGATGCAGTTATTGTTGCTAGCGCGGGGGTTTCGCTTGAAAAACTCGATCACTGTGTTTTCGACAGCCGGGCTTATTACTGAATGACCACCTCGAGCACTTCGATTTGACGGAGTATTGAACTGTCCAAAGTCTGACAGCATTTGTTTTGGTAATGGACCACCTCGAGCACTTCCGATTAAGTGTTGAACTGTCCAAAGTCTGACGACAGCATTTGGTTTGGTACACACTCCGATTGGGTGGTGCCCGCACGTTATTTCCTTCGCAAACGGGGTAAAGACACACTTTCCTATAATCTAAACGACAAGTAATACTACCTACGAACATTTAAAAATAGGACACTCGGTACGCAATGAGGTCACGGTCAAGTCAACACTGTCAGTCGGCCCGGGGAGACGCGTTTATCTTTACTGAGTCAAAACAACAGCTATTACATACCTAAATCTGTAACCGAGTAAGAGCGCCGAACGCTTCTGAACTCAATGCTCCCTTACGAATGTGTGCGTGCGTGTAAAATAGTAGGCAATTCATATTTATGAATGACAATCAATAAAAATAATGCATTTCCACATATTTTGAATTTAAAGGATAAAAAAGATAAAATGTTTCAGTTTTTTTCTTGTAAATTTTTTTTCACCATTCGCTTATATTACTTATTCTGAACCACCTCTGCAAATTTGACCGGTTATTGCAAAATAAACTTGTATATAAAAAATCTACAACCACGCCACGATTGAGTCGAATCGACCGAGGAAGGACCACGCTCGTATAAATACCATCGTAACATAGCATTATAATGCTGCTAGATTTTGTTTTGAAGAACCGTTTTTTTTATAGTTATGGTTACGGAGCACACGGTCCACCTGATGTTAAGTCGATGCTGTGACCCAAAGACATTTACCCTCGCTAAAGAATCAAAATGCAGATGCGTTGTCACCCCTGAGTACGAAGAATATCTCTTTTCCAGTAAAAAGGGTCTCTGGTTTTCTACACTCATCGTACGAAACAGAAGCCGTGAGCTGAGAGCATAGTCCCCGGTCGAGCCGATCCATTCGAGCGTGGCTCTACCACGTAAACACTTTACTAGTAACTAGGCTTTCCATCTTAATCCTTAGGTGTGATAACTCACTTAATCGAAGATAGATACTCGTATAGGGGTCTATGTAAACCACATTTGACCACTCTTATGCTATAAAAAATTGGGAAACTAAAATAGGAGATGGGCAGCAAGCAAAAATTACGATTATTTCCAACCTTCTTTTCTTACATCTATATGAAACCTACAGGCTCCAAAACTTGTGTTTAGCTGGCTTATGCCTCTGTGGAAAATCATTTTAACTTTGCCTTGAGAATCGACGCGGATATTCTAGAAAATATCATAAATACCTAGCTTACACATCCATATATATACAAATCGAATGAATAGCTTGAAAGGTGCGTCAAAACGTCCGATTACAACCGCATATAAGTCTACAGCAGCAGTGAAGTAATTTACAGATGACAGTTTTATATTTTTAAATCAAGCCTCGTGCTACAAATACAATGTACGAACATAATACAAATTTATTTCCTAACTAGCTGATTCCGTTTGGTGACGGATAAGAATACCCACCCCATATCTTCCCGTGGGTGTCATAAAAGGCGACAGAGGGAAACTGAGACAGAAGATGCGCAGCAGCGTCTTTCTGATAACAGCAAATTACAATAAAAACCTGCGGTTGCCAACCAGCCCACCAAGCGTGGCAACTATGGCAATATACCCCCATGACAAAAGTTACAAAAAGACGGGCCTAATCCCCGGCGCCACGCTATTCCTGGCTACGGTGGCGACCATGGTAACAGCGGGGCAGGGGGTGCTAATAATCTCCGGTGGAGATTCGGTTGCCACCTAAGACGACTCGACCTGGCAACATACAACGCACGCACCCTGAGAACTGGCGAGAAGATCCTGGAGTTGAAAGAACAAATGGACAAGTTACGCTGGCATATTATAGGATTATCCGATATATTATAGGATTATCCGATGTCCGAAGAGAGGGGGAGGACACGGTAATCCCCGAATCCGGCAACTTGTTCTATCACCGGGAGGGCGACTATTTGTCCCAAGGAGGTGTCGGATTTATCGTCCTCAAGAGACTTCCTTAAGAACGTTATAAAGATTGTGTGTCGACTCAGAATCACTAAACAGTATTCGTTGGTCATACAGGCTTACGCACCAACCTAGACATAGCCCGACGAGGAGGTGGAGGAAATGTATGAGGATATCTCTAAAGCCATGCATTCCTCCAAAACCCACTATGGGGTTTTAATAGGAGACTTCAACGCAAAACTAGGCACAAGAGAGAATGGCGAGCTGAGGGTAGGGAAATTTGGAATAGGGCAACGGAACCCAAGAAACCAGCAGCTGACCGATATCATGGAGAAAGAGGTATTCTATATGATGAACTCTTTCGTTCATAAGCGGCCCCACAGGAAGTGGACCAGGCCCCGACGGTTCGACAAAAAATGAGATTGTCTTCATTATGACGACTAGACGGCAATTGTTCAGTGATGTCTTAGTGATCGCGAGGTTGAAAGTGGTAGTGATTACCGAATGGTTAGAGGCACATTGAACCTAAATGTTAAGTTGGAGAGGTGTCGTCTAATGAAGTGAACGCTCCGTCCCTCTCTTGCTCTAATCCAGAGCCCCAAAACCTTTCAGCTCAAATAACAAGACTGTTTTCAGTGCCTAGAAGATTTGCAATGCAGTGGACGATATGAATGACAAGCTCGTGGAAACTGTCCATGCGGTCGTAACTAAGTTTTGCAAGATCCGCCGCTCAAAAACAAAAAAAAAATTCTCCCATCACACTCTTAATGTCATGGCTGTTAGATGGAAAATGAAGTTGCAGTCTTCAGTAGATTTGATAGCATACAGGCAACTGAACTGATCTCCAAACCCATGCGGCGGGACTTACGCAACGTTAATATTGCTCGTATTGAAGAAGCGATTGAGCGGAACCAGGGATCCAAAGTCTTTGCCAGAGATCTGACTGCTAGAAAGAGCCGCTTATCGAAGCTGAAGGCCTAATGTGGTGGCATTATTTCCGGGACACCTGAGATTTTGAGTGAGATTGAGAGGTTCTATGGGCAGCTGTACACATCATCGTTGGAGCCACACGCAAGTGTAAGTAACGATTCAAGAGCAAGTGTTATCCGACGCTATTCCTGTGATATCCCGGACGTCAGTCTGAACGAGATTAGAATGGCTCTCCAACACCTTAAAAACGGCAAGTCCCCGGGCGAGGATGGAATTACAACGGAGCTTCTGAAAGCGAATGAAAAACCGGTAGTATTTCTGTAGCTCTTCTATTCTGTCCTCCATGGTGGCACTACTCCGGAGGCGTGGAGCAAAAGTGCGTTGGTCTTGTTCTTCAAGAAAGGTGACAATGCTCTCTTGAAGAACTCATCATTCTCTAAACCATTTCCCATTATCTGGGGTCGGCGCAGTAAATTTTTTTGTTCCATTCCTCTCTATCAGCCGTCATTTCCATACTTACTCCTTTCATTCTCATATCACTCTTCACACAATCGATCCATCTTTTATTCGGCCTTCCTCTGCCCGTGTGTCCCTCCACATTCATATTCAACACTCGTTTTGTGACATGACTTTCATTCCTCCGCATCACATGCCCAAACCATGCCAATCTGCTTCCTCTCACCTTTTCTACCACTGGCGCTACTTTCAGGCTTCCTCTTATATACTCATTCCTTATCTTATCCATCCTTGTCACACCACACATCCATCGTAACATTCTCATTTCATTCGCATGCAGTCTATTTTCATCCTTCTTCTTGACGGCCCAGCATTCACTTCCATACATGACGACAGGTCGGATGATCGATTTGTAAATTTTCCCCTTCAGCCTTATTGGCATTCGGGGATCGCACGTTGTGGCTGTGACCTGTCGCCATTTCATCCACCCTGCGTTAATCCTATGCTGCACAGCTCTATCTATTCCGCCGTCGCCTTGAATGAGGGAACCGAGGTACTTGACATCTGAGCAGATAGGCAGTATAGCGCCATCCAACGACATGGGTACAGGACTGGAAAGACCGCCGAAATCACAGCACAGATATTCGGTTTTGGATCTGCTGATCTTCAGGCCAACACTTTCCAGCCTCCGTTGCCACCCCGTCAGTCTGCTCTGTACCTCGATGCCTTCTTCCCCGACAAGCACGATGTCATCGGCAAAGAGCATGTACCAGGGTGCCTCATCCTGCAGGTCCGACGTCAAAGCGTCCATAATCAGTAGGAAGAGGTAAGGGCTCAGTGCCGACCCTTGGTGCAGCCCTACCGCCACATCGATACTGCCCGTAGTTCCCGCGGCAGATCGTACACATGTACGGGATGCTCTGTACATAGCACGGACCAACCTCACATACTTCCCAGGCCCACCACACGACCTCACGGGGAACCCGATCGTACGCCTTTTCAAGGTCGACAAAAACCATGTGCAGATCTTTATGCACGCGCTTGTACTTTTCGCACAATTGGCGTAATGCGAAAATGGCATCTGTCGTACCTCGACCGGGCATGAATCCGAACTGGTTATGTATTATCTCACACTCTTCTCTCATTCTTCTCTCTATTACTCTTTCCCAGACTTTCATCGTATGTGACATGAGCTTTATTCCCCGGTAACTGCTGCAGTTTTGAACGTCTCCTTTGTTTTTAAAAATGGGAACCAGTATACTACTGCACCATTCCTCAGGTATTTGTTCTTCCTGCAACAATTTACCGAAAAATAAACTCAACCACTTCCATCCATCCGCCCTCAGCAACTTCCACACTTCTACTGGTATTCCATCTGGGCCGACCGCCTTCCCATTCTTCATATTCCTAACAGCCATTTTTACTTCTTCCACACTAATTTCTCTCACTAAGCCCATATTCACTGGTGGGTTTTCAAGCATACCATTCCATTCATTCTCCTCATTCATCAATTTCTCAAAATACTCCTTCCATCGCTTCTTTATACTTTCATCGTCAGTCAAAATCCTTCCAGAATCATCTTTTATACATTTTACATGTGAAACATCTCTTCCATTCCTTTCTCTCGCTCTTGCAATTTGAAAAAGTCGTTTTTGACCTTCGGGGCTTTCAAGGGACCGATATAATTTATCGTGCGCCTCTGCCCTACAAATAGCAACTTCCTTCTTCGCTCTCTTCTTACATTCTTTATACGCCCCTCTCTTACTTTCTTTTATGGATTCATTCTGGTCTTCTACGCTCTGCCATTCTTTAAAGGCATTTTTCTTTTCTCTCAAAACTTCTCTAATACTTTCACTCCACCACCACCCATCCTTATCTATCATACGCTTCCCTTTTGTTTCTCCTAACACCTTCCTTGCCACACTTCTGATACAATCAGCCATTTCCTTCCAGCACTCATTCACACTCATTCCTTCCATATCACCCATCTCTATCATCTTGTTTACAACTAGCTCTCTAAATTCACTTGCATACCCCTCCTTATGCAGCAAATGCCACTTTATTTTGGGTGGGGGACGATCCTTATGTTTGTTGAGGCGAACAGTTAAGCAGATGTCAGCCAGCAGAATTCGGTGCTGGGATACTAAGTCTTCACCTGGAAGCACTTTGCAGTTTTTTACACTCTTGATTTGGTTCCGTCTTATCAGAAGATAGTCGATCTGTGTCGCGTGGTGGCCACTTTTATAAGTAACAAGATGCTGATCTCGTTTTTGGAACCACGTGTTTACTACAGCCAGGTCGAAAGCACATGCTGCTTGCAGAAGAACTTCCCCCTCACGGTTCCGCACTCCATACCCCCATCCACCGTGTACTCTTTCATACCCGTCATTCACTCTCCCTACATGTCCATTAAAATCTCCTCCCATATAAACATCCTCACGCTCAGGTATTCCCATCATCATACAATCAAATTCCTCCCAAAACTTCTCTTTCACACTCTCTTCACAGCCTGTTTGCGGAGCATACACACTTACAACATTCACTACTTTGTTTTCAATCATTAATTTAACAACTATCATTCTGTCATTTACTCTTTTCACATCTGTCACTCGTTCTTTCATTCCACTATCTAACACAACTCCTACTCCATTTCGCTTCCCATCACTTCCACAATAATAAAACTTGTATCCCTCCCCAATCTCTCTTGCTTTATTGCCCTTCCATTTTGTTTCCTGCAAACAGGCAACATTCACTCTTCGTCGTTTCAAAACATCTGCTAACTCTCTTCCTCTTCCAGTCATCGTACCTATATTCCAGCTTGCAAACCTCACTCTGACATTCTTCTCTCTCCGGGCTCGCCTCTTACGTCGCACCCGCTCCGTAAGGTGCGACAACCCTTGCCCACTTCCCACAGGAGCCGGGTGCTGCCCCTGCGCGTCGCCTGCGGGGTACGCCCTAGCCCTGTCATATGTCCCACAACTCGTACTATTCATTTACTGCATGGGATTTGGCAAAAGTTTTACAGTCGGCCGCCTGCCTGACACCAAACCTCTTTGGGTATGCTATTGCTGGTAGAGGAAGCTACCATTTTGGGAAAAGGAAAAAGAAGTTTGGGGGTAGGAGCATAGGTGTAAGGATACTGTTATCTCGGCAGGAAAGGTATGAGAATAACAGTAGCTCGAGGAGCCGGGGTCGCGTACCCGTATTCCATACCAGGATCACCGGAAAGGTAGACCAGCATGAGAACCCCCTGACGTAACGCTCTCTTGAAGAACTACTGACCAATTTCACTTCTGAGCCGCGTCTACGTGCTGTTTTCGAGAGTCATTACGAACCGTCTCGCATGCAGACTCGACGACTTTCAGCCTCCCGAACAAGCCGGTTTTCGAAAAGACTTAAGCACCATAGACCACATACATATCTTTCGGCAAATTGTACAGAAAACCGAGGATTAGAATTTGTCACTATGTCTGGCGTATGTGGACTATGAGAAAGCCTTTGATTCCGTCGAAATTTGGGCGGTGCTGCATTCCCTTCAGCGGTGCCAAGTTGACTGTCGGTATATCGAAGTGCTGAAGTGTTTGTACAGTAGGGCTACGATGGCTATCCGAGTACAGAATCAGAGTACGAAACCTATCCAACTGCAGAGAGGTGTAAGACAGGGTGACGTCATATCCCCGAAACTCTTCACCGCTGCATTGGAAGACGTTTTCAAGCTACTGGACTGGAAAGGATACGGTATTAACATTAATGGCGAGTACATTACTCACTCTCGATTTGCCGACGATATAGTCCTTATGTCAGAATCGCTGGAAGACCTAAGCACTGCTCAATGACCTCAATAGTGCCTCCTGACGGATAGGTCTTATGATAGATATAATGAACATGGAGAAAACACAGATCATGTATAACATCCATGTCACACCTATGCCGGTAGTTGTTGGGAGGACTAAGTTCGAAGTTGTTGACGAGTATGTTTACCTGGGTCAAATAGTCCGACTAGGTAAATCCAACTTCGACCGAGAGGTCAATCGACGGATTCAACTCGGCTGGGCAGCGTTCGGGATATTACGACACATCTTCTCGTCAGGTATACCTCAAAACTTGAAAACGAAACTGTACAACCGAAGTGCGTGTTGCCAGTGATGACTTATGGAACTGAGACGTGGTCCTTCACTGCCGGCCGTATGAGGAAGGTCACGGTCGCTCAGCGAGCTACAGCTACAGAGTAATAAACTTAGAAATCAGGATCGGACGTCAGTCAACATGGCTAACCGTGACGATATGTTTTTATTCTTATTATATTCAGCTACTGGATAATTTTGCACTGTTTCTATTAACATCTCTGTATTTATTGCCATTTTACACGCGGTACACACGGCCTGTTGTAAAAATTTGTAACTGACCGCGCTGCGGCCACCGGTCATCGATAGAGGCCGAACGTTCGCTAACACACGCAGTTGAGGAGAGGGTGGGACATGCGGTCGCGACGTGATCACACGGACTTGCAGACTCACATTGCAAGCGAATACAACTAGCCGCCATCGCAAGCCGCTACTGTGTGGGAGACGCTTAAGACATGCAGGAAGTCGATGGATG
This sequence comes from Parnassius mnemosyne, assembly GCA_963668995.1. Lineage (NCBI taxonomy): Eukaryota > Metazoa > Arthropoda > Insecta > Lepidoptera > Papilionidae > Parnassius > Parnassius mnemosyne. The sequence goes on along the minus strand of CAVLGL010000092.1, from coordinate 11,333,768 downwards.
CAGGTGGCTCAGGACCGTGCTTTGTAGCATTCCTTGGGGAGGCCTATGTTCAGTAGTGGACTTGTGAAGGACTGTAATGATCATGATGATGATGAAGAATGATACCCGCAACTTCGTCCGCGTTGCTTGATATATTAACAAGGTATTGGTATGTGCGAAGGAAAAAACATCAAAAAGATCTTTTAGTACAGAAAAACAGCTAAACACACATCACTGAACACGTAGTGCTTATAAAAATCGTTGTTTCTTAAAACTTAAATAACTTTATATTAAATGAAGATATCTCAATTTTCTTTTAGATAAGGGCCAAGTGTCTAAGAAATAAAACTTAGGAACCTAATTGAAATCTATCCAGTAGGTATTCCGTGATGCGCGCACAACTGCAAACCTCTATTATTTTATTTAGGTATATAGATTAACGATGTTAGAACTAAAAACACGCAGGAAGTCAATCATACTATATAGCAAACCTTTGCGAAAGACACATTTACTTCTCCTATCCACAACTGACGTCAAGCAACTTTCTGTTCTGGCTTAAAGAATCAGTGTAAGAATTTGAAAACACAAACAGTGATAAATAATCATTATGGCATACAATTATTGTACATTTCGAACGTCTCTAATCTTGCCAAGGTCACCCGATTCGATCACATTAAATTGTAGTATTTAAATATTATCTGATTCTATTAACAAAAACCAGACTTGTTTGTAACAATAATTAGTGATAAATCTTTCGGATGATTTTATCGTTAAAACGTTACATTTGATTTCAGGTTAATACGACACACCGAAAAACTACTTGAAGAGAAAGAGGAAAAGTTGTGCGTGAAGGTTTTGCGCACTCTCCGGGAGATGATGGCCGTGGATCCGGAATACGGCGAAAAGGTAGATTATAATATACAGGTCAATAATAAGTCATTAGTTGATACCTTCCGGAGGCATTGAAAAGATATCGCTATGTTCAATGTGTCAATGCAAGTATTATGTTTCCAGGGCAACCAGCTTCGCAACAAACTACTCTCTCAGTACTTCGTGAACCGCAAATCGGAGCCGAAGATCCAGCCGCCGCAGCCCTCGCTCGCCGTTACACACGGGCCCGGCGGTAAGTCACAAATTTATACTTATCAGGTTCCCTAAGAGACAATAGATAGAGAGAATACAGAAGAGATTAATGGGACAGGGAAAGCGTTAATTCTAATTAGCTTATATAACATAGAGGATTTGATTGGTAACTAAGAACACTGAAAATAAGACCGAAACTTTAAGCCAGCTTTTCCCTGCATCTCAATGAACAGGTCAAGTCTTAATATTTTAATGATTTCTTATACTCGTATTTACTCGGATTCTATCGCGTTTAATTTAACTTTTTAATTCCCGACATTTCGTGTGCTTTATTTTTAATATTTATTCCCCATGGTCACGGGGGGACTGAGGTGTTTGACGTTCCGATGTCATACTTAGCCCGGCTACCTTCAGTTTTTGAGTATTAATTTTTGGTCCGATCTACGCAGAATGAGCTTACAGTATCTTGAAGTCTTGCAGTGGTATACTTGGGTTTGGATTATAATTTTATTAATTATAATTACTAAAATTAAATCCAAACCCAAGAGGACCGATTTTAATTTTTTCTCATTTGCATCTGCAGCATCAAAAATATTGACTACCACTTCTAACAGTGGTAGAGCCACGCGGCAGCTTTTGCTGTCACATGGATGGTCCGGCTCGAACCGGGGTGGTACCACGACCTCACAGAAAACCAGCCTGAAGTAGAGGTTTACCTCTGCGTTTCGCTTGGTGAGTGCAGGTGGCCGGAGGCCCTGTTTACTCTAAATGAGGCATTCCATCTTAGTCCTCACGGGTGACAACGCATCTACATTTTGATTTGTAATAGAGGATAGATGTAGATGTCTATGGGCGGCAGCAACCACTTACCATCAGGTGGACTGTGTGCTCGTTTGTCACACTTATCCTATAAAAAAGAAAAAAAAATAGACGCAAAGGTTGATTTTCTGGAAAATTTATAAATCTCTCTATCTTTTAAACCACTCAACTTGGGTATAGAACTTAATTTCTTTTTAACAGTCCTGCCATCGTCTATAACCCCCTTTCGTTTAATCGCTACGTTCTGGGACATTCTGTATATATATATATATATATATTAAAAATAGGTTTTCAATCAACTACTCATGTTTTAAGTATTTTATTTATAGAAAGACTTTTAAATTAGATTTATTTAGGAGCCACCATAGTTAACACGCAGTTACATAGTATTCCAGGTACAATACTAATGGCACATTTAGATTTAGAAGTGTCCAGCACATTGTTTAATATTATTTAATTAAAAATAATTCATTTTCACGGTAGATGAAGATACGATAAACGAGATTATCTTCAAGCAATTACGCCATATTGATGCGCGGTATGAGTCGTGATCACAAACTTGACCTGCGTAGTTAAAAAGAGTGCTGGATTAAGAATGTGAACACTCCTTTAGGCCTTGGGTTCGTCAGTCGATTTTCGTCATCCATTAAAAACTTGGTGACTAGTGTAGACGCCCTAACTTGTCCCCACTACTGTCGCTCTGTACTCACGACTAATGCCGCTACATATCATTACATATTTAAAAGAGTTGTTTTCATTGTGTTTGATCAATATTTTAACTAGATAACACTGAAGCAGTAGTAATATTACTAATGTTATAACAAATCCACCAACGAAACAATTCTTTCAAAATAGTGCATTTTATATGTTATCTTGAATTACTCGCATCATTGTCTCTATTCGGTATATATGACCTTTTGCTTTTGTTAAGTTAGTGTTAAAACCAATGGATCATTCAGTGGTGTATACACATAAAGCAACATTATAAATATATAATATAAAATACTCCCTCTCTCCTTTTTTAATGTCGGATAATACAGAGGTTTTTATTTTATAAAACCAAAAGCAATCTACCGTGATGGTGCAAGTATTTCATATAGTTATCAAGCTTATTGTGATAACAGCCTGATCTAGAATTTTGTGTCTTTATTCGATTGCGCATGCGACGCAGACTCACACGTGCAGCAGCCGAAGCCAGGTGGGTCCATACAATGTCACATGATTTATGTTCCTAAAGATACTCGTATTACACGGTTCATTTTTAACTTTCATTTTCAATGAATCATTAAAGCAGAATAAATGATCTAAATTGTTCGTTCAATGTTCATTGGCATTAATATAGATAAAATTATTTTAGCTTAGCTACAATGATCTTACATCGTTTGATATTCAAGAAGAAATCCCCTTCCCACCATCGGACAACCAGGTGGGTCTTCACTTTGTTGTCGATATTCCACGCATTAGAACCAAACGGTGTGCTTTGTCTTTCGTAATGCGTACAGCAAAGGAGTGGAATAATTTGCCAGCATCTGTTTTTCCGTCCCAGTACAATCTGTAAGTCTGGAGTAAATTCAAGGCAAGTCGAAAAAGACTTAGACTAAAGGTATGACGGGTGCGATTTACTATCTAGGGCTTCATCACCAAGCACTGGCTTATAATAAGTAAAAATGAATGTAAATACAAGAAAAATATAAATACAAAATTCACTGTTTGTATTTTATTGAAATTATATATTTCCATGCACACAATTTATTTTTACATGAACATTTTTGTGATCCATAGTGTTTGTTTAATATTTATTACACTTTTAGGATTTATTATAAATGAACGATGAAATGGAAAAAATATAGTACGTGTAAACCAACGCAGCCTTTCATTGGCCAACGCAAATCAAAATTTACTAGAAATGATTCACTGAGGATGTACCAGCTTCTATCACATCAATGCATGCTTCTGTTGTTGGTGTTGTTTGGATGTTCTAGTGCTCTAATCAAAACAAATGTTTTAAATGTATAAAATGAATGCTATAACACGTAATGAATTTTTTTAGTATTTAAGTAGATTCTTATATACACACACATATATATATATATATATATATATATATATATATATATATATATATATATATATATATATATATATATATTATGTATGTTCTTTTTAAATTAAACATGTACACAAAATATTTTTTATCATAATTTTTAAAACGATAAGGGGAAGGGCAGTGAATTTATTATATTTGGATGCGAGCCACTATATAATTAATAAGTTCACCTTATTACTGTTGTAACCTGTTATTGGCTGTCTATCACGGTGGCCTATACACACTTAGCCTATCCACACGAAACTTGTAAATTAATAAGGGATCCAGTTAGAATAAATTTTGTTAAAGACAAAGAGAGAAGTTGATATATACGTAAGTTATGTCAGCATTTTATTTCTATGTGCACACTCAGTTGTTTATTTATAAGTTACTCATTTTTGATAAGTTTCAGTAAAAAGTAACCAGAGTAAAGCCTACGTACTTAACAGCGCTGGGCATAGGCCTCCTCTCATTTTTAAGAGAGTTATCAAACAGTTAATCCGCAGCGATGCTACAGTGCATGTTGGCGGATTTCACATGTCCTCGAATAATTTTATCACTCAGAAATGCAGGTTTCATCACGATGTTTTCATTCAGTTTCATGCAGTTGATGGCTTCCGACAGTATATGAAAGTGGTGACCTGCAGACCTATTCATTTAATATTATTGACATCAAAATGATAGTCACTTTGCATTACATTGCATCGTATGTTTTACAAGCCGTGGTAGCACTTTTATAAAAGCTATATAGCATTACGCAATGCACCACAAAGTACTTATCATTTCAATGTGAACGATATTAACATATAAGCCTGAAGGTTAGAAGGACATCATCATGCACATGCAAGTAGACACCTGTTAAGAGTGACATCACCCACATAAAACCTGAATGCATTGATGCTGTGAATATTAATGTGCTTTTAAGGATAGGCCGCACTTTACAGAAGTGCGGGCATAAACCGTGATTACGAACGAAACGTCGTAGGCTCATATAACTCTTTTTAATGGAAGTGTATGAGAGCATAAAGTGACCGCAATCGTCATTTCTTCTCGCAATTAGTCCGCAAATGTATGTTTTTTATTTTATAGAATAAGGGTGACAAACGAGCACACATTTCACCTGATGGCAAGTAGATACTGAGGCCCGTAGACATCTTCATTTTTGCTCGATTAAGAATCAATATTCAGATGCGTTGTCACCCCTGAGAACTAAGATGGAATCCCTCGTATCCTGTAAAAAGGGTGTCCGCTTCTTTACACTCACTAGACGAAACACAGCAGCATTAAGCTGTTATTTTACACTGCTATTCTGTGACAGTGTGGTCCTTACCTGGTCGAGCCGACCCATTCGTGCTATAACCATAATATAGCTGTATGCATGGCTCTACCGCGTATGTAATAGTATATGTGCCACTTTGTCCCCTCCGCTGTTGTCCTTGCTTGTACGTACAGTACGTGGTGTAGTGGAGTCAGTATGTGTGTCGGTGCAGCGAAGGTGCTGCTGCGCACGGGGCAGACGCTGGCGGCGGTGCAGGCGCACCTGGACCGCGAGGGCGCGTCCGACCTGGTGGTGGAGCTGGTCATCAACAGCACCAACCGCCCCGCCATATTCCTCGAGGCCATACAACTCGGTCAGTACACCACACTCCCATTACAACTTTAATTTCAGCTACAAAATGTAATGTTCTCTGTGTCCTCACTACTTTCAATGATTCATTATTACATTTACTACTAGCATATTATTAGTCTTGTGCGTAGCTCAATTCACAAAAATGTGATCTACTCCTGTATTACCAGCCTATCAAAAGTCCACTGCTGAATATAAGCCTCCCCCTAGATTGCCTCATCATCATCATCATCATTACAGCCCTTCACTAGTCCACTGCTGAACATAGGCCTCCCCCAAGGAATGCCACAAAGCACGGTCCTGAGCCACCTGCATCCATCGACTTCCTGCATATCTTACCAGGTCGTCATTCCATCTAGTGGGGGGACGCCCTACACTTCGCCTGCAGGTACGAGGCTGCCACTCGAGAACCTTTTTTCCCCATCGGTTGTCGGTTCTTCGAGCTATATGACCGGCCCATTGCCACTTTAGCTTACTAATCCGTTGGACTATTTTGGTTACTCTGGTTTTACTGCGGATATCCTCATTTCTAAATTTATCACGCAGAGAAACTCTGAGCATAGCCCTCTCTATAGCTCGCTGAGCGACCTTGAGCTTCCTCATCTGGCCGGATGAGGAAGCTCAAGGTTGCTCAGATTGCCTCATAGAAAACGAAAATAGTGCTGCCCACCAAAAAATTAACGAACGATGTGATGATTAACGAACATGTAAAATGCCCAAACCGGCGATAAGAAGCAGCAACAGAAGAGCGACACTTCTGGTGCTTGCAATCGTAAACGCCTGGCAGACATGGTGATTTCGCTAGGCCTCCATGGATGTGGCTTAAGTCAGAGCGCACAATTTAATTGCTGAGTTGCTACTTGATAATATTGAAATTTGCGACAAATAGACACAGACACGAGAAATTGGGGAATATCTATAAATAACTTTAAATTAATTTATTCTCAATGTAAGTGCCTCATTGTTTAATGCTTGAAAGACCTAATCTATTATACCATATCAACATATCATCAAGAGGTTGGTTGGTGGATGTTAAAGCCATCATGATACTACATAATGTAGTTAGTTATACAACATGTAACAAAAACCCTGTGGTTCCCGTTAAGTACGTTATCAGGATCAGTATTCAAACCTATCGAATTAATTTATTTTTAAAAATCGACCATATTTTTCTTTATTTTATTAAAAAAATTATATTTTATGTGGTTTTATTACCTCTTACTGACACTAGCCGATGCTAAAGCTAAGTAAAGCGGGGTCTTTGACAATCCTCTTACTTCCCAGACAATGCAGAGGTAATAAAACCACATACAATTTGCATACAATTTTTTTTTTTTAAATAAAATAAAAAATATATTGTTAGAGTTTAAAAAAAAAAGTTATTTCTATACGTTTGAATAATGATCCTGATAACGTACTTAACGGGAACCACAGGGTTCGTTACATATTGTATAACACTGTATTTTTATATCAACTTATTGCCATAAACTTGAAGTTGACTATTTCACTCGTTCACAGGCATCGCTCTTCTGGAAGGTGGAAATCCTATTATACAACACAGCATATTCACAAAATTACAAAACGGCGAGATATCTCAAGCGTTCTTAAAGGTAAGTTCAGTTTCAAAGATTTTCTGATATTTGTGACATAATATTCATAATATGACGACATAATACGACATATGACGGCTCCGTGGCGCAGTGGCTTAGCAATGAGTTGTTGCGCTGGGGGCCGTGGGTTCGAATCCCGCACGGAACAAGTATTTGTATGGCCTACAGATAATTGTTCCGGGTCTGGATGTTTGTCCTCGTGCAATTTATGTTTGTAAACTGCCTCCACGACACAGGAGAAAATCCTAGTGTGGGGGTAAGGTTTTTTCAAAAAAAAAAAGAAGAAAGAAAGAAATTATGAAATTATGAGTAAAGTATATTTTTTTATTGTATACGAAATAAGGAACGAATGAAAAAGTATATTAAGTTACAGGCAATCTTATCATTATGAAAGTGGAAACTGGAAAATGGGAACACGTAGTACTTCGTGTATAATGTTTATCATGCGCTTTTTAAGCCTGGACACATACGAGGGAATTCATATAATTCGAATGGTGTTATTGTAGCGGTTTTTTCTATATCTTCTTGCCTCACGTTGATTTGTTCATATGCGCGGTTGAGATGTGTAGTTGAGAATATTATTGCCGGATAACTTTGTTCTGCGGCGCAAGTTCTTGGCAATAGCTTAGTAGAAGTGTCAAGAAATTATGTGTTGTTTTTACTTATATTACCATATCGTTCCATGGCTGTAGTAAGAGGCGACTGAGGAAGAACGACTGAAACAGGGGATGGGTAGGAGCATCTTCTTGATAACGACTCAAATTATAAAAAACTGCGGTTGCCAACCTGCCAAGCCTGGCAACTATGACAAAATGTCCTCAATTAGAGACAGTCTTTGGGAGAGGCCTATGTTCGGCAGTGAATTTTTATAGGCTGTAATGGATGGCTTATATTATAATTGGTCACTTGACAACATCATTCATAAACGTAATGCAATCATTATATAATTAAAATTTTATGCTTTCAGTAGTGTTTTACAATGTGTTCGGTTCCAAAAAGGTACCATAATTTATTGATATTCCCATACAATTTCTGTAGAAAAATATTATTTGACGGCTCGCAATAATAACTTAAATTTAAAAATTTAAAACCCCCAGAAACAAAGAGAGCCGATGATCTTCATACGACTAAAAAGATATTCTTAAATCATAGGTAAGAAAACTCACGATCAAGTCACGTTTAAACAAAAAGAAACTAAATCTACAGCGGTTTATCCGTTTGGGAGTTACTATGTCACATACAGACACATATACACATAAACACACAGATACACAGATATACGGATACACACGTTAAACATATAACACCCCTCTTTCCGTCGGGGGTTAATTCAATCCAAAAAAACTTAGAGTATTTCAATTGCCACTAGTTTATTAAAAGGGGTACTTTAAGAGTTGTCAAAAGAAACATTTCTATAGATGTATGAGAATGTATTGCAATTTACTATCTTGTGATTCATCACCATATACCATCAGGTGGGATTGTCGTCAAGCACTGCCTTATTAGCAAAAAATTACTTCAGTTTTTATAATTATCTTATTTATTTTTAAAATTTTATTTAACACTACTAAAGTAGTAAAATTGAATTATATGATGCAGTTATTAGTGTATGTAGATTATGTCAACTATCCAATAGATCTAAGTGGCAATTGGCATATTATGATTTAGGTATTCTACGACAAGATGCGTGAAGCGCAGCAGGAGATCCGCTCGTTGGCAACCAGCACAACGGCCACCAGTGGGACGGACAAACGCTCGAGCATAGCCGATAAACACAAACCCGCCACCACAGAGGGTAAACTTTCGCAGATATCTCCTTTTATAACGTCTCACTTCGCAGATCAGCATATTAAAAAAAAACCAGAGACAGTCATAAGGACTGCCGACAGAAGTGAAAACTCAATAATATATGCGTATATATGTACACAGGCCGCTAGACATCCTCGTGACGTATTGCGTTTGCGCTTGCGAGCAATTCGTCACGAGCATATCGAGGTCAACGGTGACGCGAACCCATAAGTTTTTCCCCTACCAAAAATCGCTCAACGCTGCTAAAGAAGTTTTCACTTCAAAAATCTTGTAAAGTGCTGGAAAATGTGTAAGCAGTTTGTCATAGTGAGAATAGGAATGACATTCTTATTGTGAAAATCCATTCTATATTGCGACATCTAAGCTGTTAATATAAACCGGTTAGGTAGGGTGAGGAAAACAGATATTTATCATAATTTTTTTTTTACAAAAGAACCATGTCTTTAATGTATCTTGTATTCCCCTATAAAAATAGTACATAGATTTATTTGGGTATCTTAAATATACCACTTACTGTTATAAAATTGGTATAACAGTAAGTGGTGCCACCAATTAAATTGTTAATAGCAATTTTACTGTCGGGCATATGATTATAGGCTTTTGGGGATTTCACATAAATCTAAATGTATATTTTAGTATATGTAATCTAATCTAAAGTATTAATAAGATAGAAATAAAAACTGTATAAGAACCTCCGAAGGAGGCGGAGTCATAGCCGAAATAAGAATTTTAATTTTTTTGGTTTTTGGTCATTTTGACCCCCTAGGAGTGTAATGAGAACTTTTTGCCCCTATTTAAGCATGACCCCCATGACATCATCTACATGATAGGATATTCAAACTGACAGGCCTAAAGTTCGAGTCTCCTCAACTGATTTTTAGTCTTTAATTGAAACAAGTGGGATGCGGCAAGTAAAGACTGTGTAAGAACCCCCGAAGGAGGTGGAGTTATAGCCGAAATAAGAATTTTAATTTTTTTGGTTTTTGACCATTTTGAACATTTCACATCCTCTACATGATAGGCTATTCAAACTGACTAGGCCTAAAGTTCGAGTCAACCCCAACTCATTTCTAAGGTCTTTACTTTCACTAATGAACCAGTGGCCTTGCTTTTATTACATTGATTGCAGTATCCACTGATTATAACGTGGATTATTTTTTATTTAATGGTATAGAAAATTGTGTGTCTGACAGATGACTATTATAGACTAATAACAATAATCTTCGTTTTTATTATATATATATATATATATATATATATATATATATATATATATTAATATAGTAAATTAATATAGTAAATAAAAGTTTGTTTAAAACACGAGTTTTGATTTAACAGGAAAAGTAGCCCCAGGTCCGATAGTGGTCGGCGAGGACATGGACGACGAGGTGACCAACGCTTGCAACGCCGTAGTCCACGCATACTCTGACATACACACCATGTCTCATGGTAAGTGCCCTATACTGCTGATATTTTTAACAAATAGAAAGAAAGAAAATATGCAGCCCTATCTATCAAAAAGTTAAAAAGTAAATGTACATGATTAATAATAATGGGAATAAGGTGATCGCTAAATTGATGTTTTTAAATGTTTTCATAGTAATTGTATAAAATACTGTATTGTAGATTAATTTTATTACCAAAACTATATGTAATCTACATATATTGAATAAAAATGATTCTATTCTATACCTACTGGATATACTCGTAAGAATATGACATGGCTATGTCCAAACGAACTTACAATCCACATGGTGATAGTGGCAACTGCTCATAAAGAAAATGAATGCTGATGCAGGCTGTGGCACATGTCGACTTTGCTTGAGAAGGAACTTTTGATTTAGATTCACAATTGCACCCAGTAGGTTGCGCTGTTCACGAGATCCCGAAATCACCCGTACGAAGCCGGGGCGGATAGCTAATTAAATATAATACGTTCTTTTGATTGGTGGGTTTGCTGTTGGCATCGAGCATTTAACCTGAATAGAGCGGTGTTGTTATTTGTTTTGTAAGAAAACAAATTCCGCCAAAACGCTGCGCCGGTCGCTGCGCTCTGATTGGCCGATTCAAAGTCAAGTATTGCACTAGAGCTGTCCAATAAAATATTTGTTACCGTAAACCGTAAAAATCGTAATCGTAAGTTTAATATCTATCTCGCGAGTATGTAAACTGTTGAAACATTGTGAACCCGTAACATACTGCTTACAATGTAACGTGTGTTATTTTTCGGTAGATTGTAATAATATATCTGAAAATTGTAATAATATATGTTGAAATTAGTCAAAAGGTTGTTTTGATCGAAAGTTGTTATAAAGCCTAACCTTTTTTATGGTTTCGTACCTGTAAAGGAAAAAACGAAACCCTTATGGGACCAGGTAAGTAGGTACATAACGGATTTATATATAATTTTTTTGTTACAAATATATTTTATTTAGGACTATTAGGTAAGAGTATATGAAGGTGTTCGTGCGTGTGTTCGAAATAATAAATTTTAAATGAAACTTCCATACTTAAAAAAATATAGTAATAAATGAAATAAAATTGAATTTAAGGCTATAAATGAATTTATAAAAAATTAATGAAATAAAACTATTGTATCATATGAAAAATTAAGGAAAAACTCGCAAAATGTCAATATTTTTGTTCATTTAGTTATAGGTATAATAAATTCAAGATTTAAATGTTACTTATGCGTTACTATTACTGGTTTTTAAAGTGAATTAATTTAGTATAAATTCTTCTCACTGCTTGTTTCTCGTTATATTTCTTTCTTTTGCTGAGGAATGTTAGTCTCGTATCTACATATTTTTTTATGATACTTTGAGCTAAATCAGTTATATGGTTTGTCTCTTCTGTGTAATTTTGGTGGTAGTCATATTCGGGAAATAGTTTTTCTCCTACAAAACTGCTCATTGTTTTGTGAACTAAGAAGTCACTTGTACATCGTCGTACTATGTCTATACTCTCAATGAAAAATTTTTTATGAATTGCTCCGAACGGCGGCAAATTTTTTGCACGTTAACTGATGGATATATTAAGCCCCCCTTATCTCTGTAAAAAATTAAACTTCTCTTATTTTCTGACAAGCATACTAATGCTTGCACGCAAGTGGCGCATTTAATACGTTTAATTAGTGCGCTAGACACATACCCTGCTATGTATTCTATCACATTCTCAGAAAACTGTGAAAGCTCGACAGCTTCCATCCGAATATTAAATTCTTCTTCGTTTTCAAGATCATCATCATTAACATTCTGCTCAGTTTCGCTGTGAGTGGTCAAGTTTATTCTTGTGATTGCCGAAGAACAATTAAGAATTGATATCTTCTCTAACGGTATGCAGTTACCCGTCGATGTTTGTAATAATTCTGTATGAATTAAGCATTTCTTGTAAATGGCTTCGAATAAGCGGGGTGTAGGATTGTCATTTGAACCACCATGTGATCTCATATTAGCAAAAAAGAGTTCTATGTGATCCTGTGAAATTTTGTGCATAGGTAAGTATCTTATAGGACAATTTTCATCACAGATTAAATCCTTAAATAAACCTTTAGTACTTTCGATTGCAACAAAGAAACCTAGAAATCCAGTAAACCGTGGTGATTCTATCAATTTTACTTGTTGCGTCTTCTTTCGTATTATTATTTTTGTAGTGACAGTCACCAAAAACCTTTTGCATTCCTCTAGTCTATCAAAGATTCTAGTATGATTATCAAAATTCAAAGCCCGTTTGTATCCATACCTGTGAACTCTGGAATCTAAAATATCAAATAGATCGTTTATGAGTAGGATCATTCTGGATGTCGCACCAACTCCTTGAAAGTCTGTCAATTTTAACTCTACTTCGCAAAAATCTAATGCTGTAGCTACGCTGCGACTGAACAATTGTGTAGCTAATTTTACTTTCATTATATTCGTTTTAAAATAAATGTGTTCAGCGCGTAACTTATTGGCAAGGTGAAAATTCTCTTTTTCTTGGAGCTCCTGTAATAATTTTAGGTAATCCCATCGTATAGTGTTGCCGTTCTCATCTTGAAATTCTTGATATTTTTCAAAAGTATTTCTGACCAATTTGAGCATATGCACGGGATCCAAAAATACGAAAACATTAGCACTCGTCACAGGATGTTTAAAGCTCGTCTTTAGCTGCTCTTTTTGTAATTTGCATCCTAGTTGCTTTGCCATTGCCAAGTTTGCTGGACAGCCGTCGAAGGTCAATGCTTTGACAGTAATTTTGTTTTCATGGCACAGCTCAAGAGCAATATTTACCAGGTTAGCTTTTTGTTCTCCACTGGTTTTATCGACTAGAAAGTAACCAATTGGTACTTTGAAACTTCCGTTGAATGGGACTACTAAAAGCACTAGTGCTTCTGTGCATTCATTATTGCAGTCAGTTTCCAGTTGATTACCAAAATCCACGTAGCCGAATGAACGTTGAGTTGATGGTTCATATTCTACCTTGCTTTTTATTTTCATCTCATCGAATACAAGGGTATACATCAACTCTTCTTTTGATGTTTCTGCTCTGGCTTTTAAGGCGTTGAAAGCCTCTGTTGTGAAACCCGGCCTACCGTCCACAGTCTGGTACCATTTTGTTAGTGTTCGCATGGAAGGTAAACAAGTATTGAAGGTATTTCTTACATATTTGTAAGCTTTTAATGAATAAAAATTCAATGTGAGAGCGAAAGTTCTCAATTCAGGCGAATATTTCTTTTTAATAATTTTTCCCGTTTTACATTTCAGATACTGACGATGAACGATTTCTTGATTAAGTACACCAATTTTTTTTAAAATATCTGCGTCTTCGGCTTTAATGAGATTTTTCTTTTCTAATTCCTTTATTATAACTTTTAAAGATGCCACTCTTTTTTTATAGTAACGGACTTTGTCCCTTAATACCTTAATTGTTTTATTTTTATGCTTAACTTGACTTGTTAACTGCAAAACACGTCTGCAAAGACGTTTTTTGGTCGGAGAGTGAAAATTTGAAGGAGTTTCAGGTTCGGTAGCTTTTCGTTTACTTCCCCTTGGTGTAGTTGATATCGAGTCCTTTTGAGAAGACGATGATGGTATCGGACTTTTATCTTCTGGAACTAATATGTTACTCTGCAAAGAAAACAAAATTATACATATATCGAGTCTGTAAAGACAATAGGTTTGATAATGAAGTTGAATAAAATAGATTATGTATTATATATCTTACCACTACAGGCAAATTTAGTGTAGGAATTGCGGTATCAAACAAGCGGCGGCGACTTTTTGACGTATAAAAACAATCTTCTGTAAAATGTCTGGAGCAAATGACACTATAATTACTTGGAAACCAGTTTTCTCTCTTTGCACAATCTATCCATTGTTCTTTAAGATTCGGATCCTTAGGAAACCTAAAAAAAAAAAAACAAATTACAAAAATGTGAAAAATATTACTTTTTAAAAAGACTCGCCGGCTATTTCAGTTTCTATTATGCTTAATTTACAAATTCTGTTTAAATTATAGACGTCCCTGTGTAGATTTTGTCTAAAAGTAACTTCAATTACAGTCATTTTTAACTTAGTCATTATTAGTTACCATCATTATAACTTTTAATTAAAGTAGCTGACTGAAATTTTGTAGATTATTATTTATTTTATATTACTAGCAGCGCACCGAGGTTGCACTCGCATAGTTTCCGTTTCCGAGGGGAAAACCGGGATATAAACTGTCTGTGTGCTAAATTTCATTCAAATTCGTTCAGTAGTTTTTAGCGTGACACGCAAACATCCCAACATATAAACAGCCAAATTTTCAGATTTATATTTTTAGTAGGATTTGTATTATTATTAGTAGAATATTTTTGTATTGAGGTCTGGTGTGCTTAAATTAATCGACAAAGTAACTCACTACCTACTACTCACTCTAGATCGACTTATTTGAACTTTGTCTTGAAATGTATTCAATTTATTACATCTACTTATTTGTTTAAACAAATAACCTGTTCCGGTAAATATCCGGTAAAATAAAAAACCGGTATAATCCGGTAATTTGATTATGACGCAGCACTAGTAAACACGTAATAAATAAAATGAGATGGCTTATATTGGTTACACCTAGGTAAGAGCAAGACGCATAGACAAGCGTCTAAGTGTTTCATTCTAAATGGCCAGTTTAACTTGAGCCGTATTAAATGGATGTAAATTGAAGCAAAATCAAAGTTTATTGATACTTACCGATGAAACGTGATTCCGTCTGTTTTATAATTCGATGTCTTGCTGTTTTTTCCACACCACCGAATAGAACAACACGACATTATGGGGTTTAATATACCAAACTTTGAATATTTTCGGGAGTATCGGGAAACGTACACACAGATCACTTGTTGGTGAGGTACTGTTTTAGGACGAGCGTGAATTGCTATTTATCAGTGACAAATCACTGATCAGTTTCGGAATTGGATGGCTCACATTACTACTCTATTCAGGTTAAATGCTCGATGGCTGTTGGTTATTTAAATAAGTAAATAAATTTATTGAAAAATTAATAGAATATTTTTGGCTAGTTTTGAAATACAATTAAATGCGGCAATATATTTTATTGGTAAGATTATGTATATGTTTAGTTTAGAACAATTTAGACTAAGTATTACGGCCCGCAGCTGCCCCTGCAAAGGTCGCGCTAGCTGGGGCCCATAGCAACCTGTTCGATGGGCAGACGCGGGTCGGGCCCAAATGGCCATATGGAAGAATGTCCTATCATACTAAACTGAAGGGAGAAAGCTAGAAAAA
Source organism: Parnassius mnemosyne (assembly GCA_963668995.1). Taxonomy (NCBI): domain Eukaryota; kingdom Metazoa; phylum Arthropoda; class Insecta; order Lepidoptera; family Papilionidae; genus Parnassius; species Parnassius mnemosyne. The sequence continues at coordinate 11,317,994 of CAVLGL010000092.1, read as the reverse complement.
TATAGTACGTACCTGTATCCGAAGCTAAGACCGCCCAAGGCTCGGTCAGGCCGTAGGTGGGTGTAAGGTGCATGGAAGGTAGTGTTTGGTGATGTGTATATGTCTGAGACCTGGACCAGCTGAGGTGACCTGCAGCGGCCGATTTCCAGGATGCCCCACAATGCTGCATCACTCCAGTAGGCTGCCCCGCTGGATCATTTCTTTCTTCATGGCACTATTTCAGTCTATTAACTTCATTGTACATTTAGCTAACTTAAACTCGCCTAATTCCACATTCATCGTAGAATCGAACCCGTGACACTCGACACAGTAACGGACAGTAATTCAAAGTTCAACATTCAATGTCCCGGATTCATTTATCACCAAATGACGAATAGTGAACTAACGCGATCTCTTGGTAAGTCACACGGTTCAGCGTTACAAACACAACTAAATTATTTAGTTAGATATCAATACTACGCCGCGATAAGAATTCAAAATACGCCTAGTTGACACGTAAAACTAACAAAACAGTCAACACACAAAAAAGGGCACTTAACGCAACGGCACAATTACTTTCAAAGAAGTTACTTTAATCAGTTAAACACAATACAAGCCTCTTGTTAAAGTTATTATGTATTGTGATGACATAGGCAAAAATTTGGGCATGATGTTAAATAACTGTTTAAAAGGACATATGATCACTAATTATTGCATGCCAGGAGCAACCCTTAGTCATATAATGAATAAAGTTTTAGCTAGTAAATTTTGCCCTAATAGCACATTAATAATTCTTGTTGGGAGAAGAGGCAATGTAAACAAAAATCAATTATTAAAATATATTGATAATCTAAATACTTTAAATGTACATAAAATTATCTTGTTTACATTGCCTTACATAGAGGGTTGGCCGCAGGAAAATAAAATAAGATATGATTTAAATTTATTAATGAATAACTTTTCATGTAATAATAATTTAAACTTGACATTTAATTGTTATAATTATAATAATAAATTTAATTTAATAGACATAAATAATTTAATTAAGAAATTTTTTACTAGAGATAGGTATTACCTATCTAAATATATTTTAAGACAGATAGCAAATGTGCTATCTTATTGTTTATATATTAACTCAGCCAAGGACTTGGTTACACAGACATCTGCTCCTTTTGAGCAGTATAATGACTTAATATGTAATTTGGAATCAGTTCCAAGTAATTTAAATTAGAAAATGAGACAATAGAGGTAATCTCTAGCAGTTGTAATAATTTAAATAATTTAGAATGTAGCTTACTAATCTTTAATTGTATGACTCCACAAAGTAATAATGAAAATTGTTTACATCTGGTGCATCAAAATATACAAGGCATGATAGGCAAAGAGCTAGAAATTGAGTTGTTCTTAAATAGCAACAATATTCATATTTTATGTATTACTGAACATTGGTTAAAAGCTTATAACTTAATGTTTAACTTCAGTAATCACCAGGTGGTCAGTTCTTTCAATAGAGAAACGGTTTTAAGAGGTGGCTCCTTAATATTAGCTAATAAATTATTGTCATGTAAAGAACGTAAAGATATTGTGAGCCTCTCTGTTGAGCGAACTGTAGAAATGGCATGTGTTGAGTTTGAGCACCTCATTGTTGTGAGCGTCTACAGACCACCATGTTCTATATACGATACTTTTGAAAAAATTATGGAGGAAGTTTTTGCTAAGCTTAATAAACAGAATAAATCTGTTGTAATATGTGGAGACTTTAATATCAATCTCCTAGAAGCTTCCTCAATCAACATTAAATTTAGATCATTGTTTAAATCATATGGTCTTTTTAATTTATTTTTAGAGCCAACGCGTATTGCTCAATCTAGTGCAACATGTATAGATAACATTTTTACAAATGTGAAGCCGTTGCATAAATTTATAATTCAAAAATTAAGTTTTGATCACTGTGGACAGGTAGTTTCGTTACCTTATGTTCACAAAAAGCAAGTAGATGAGAAAGTTGTGTTTGTTCCAGTAAATGCACGTCGCTTGGGGAAATTTAGAAGTAACATAGTGAAAAAACTTCCATCACTTTCATACCAAAATGATCCAAATTTTTTGTATGGAACATTACTTAAGCTTATTTGCAATGAATTTAATAATACTTTTACTTCTAAAACATTCTCCTTGAACAGTCGAAAGTCATTTAATGAATGGGCGACAGTAGGAGTTCATAAGAGCAGACATAGGTTATATGATCTTTACCATGAAAGGTCATATAATCATAGCGTCGAATTTAGGGAATATGTAAAAAAATATTCAAAAATATTTAAAAGAGTGTGCTCCACAGCCAAGTCTTTGCATTTGAGCAACAAAATTAAGACGGCTTCTAATAAAATTAAAATGACATGGAGTATAATTAATAGCGAAACTGGTAAGATCAACTCTCACAATTCAAACTACCAGTTAAGTGTTAGTAACAAATTAACCGAATCAGATCAAGACGTTGCAATGGTTTTTGAGAAATATTTTACTGATATTCCGATATTAACCACTAAGTCACTGAATTCTTCTTCTGCGGTCGCCGAATCATTACTTAAACAAAATGTAAATGCGTGTACAAAGAATTTTGCATTTCATAAAGTATCATCAAAAGATATTGTAAAATATTTTAAAACTATTGATGTTAAGAAAACTGCGGATCTGTGGGGGATTTCCGTTAAAGTTATTGCGTCTATAATAGATACAATCGCGCCTCATTTAGCTATTATTTTTAATACTAGTATCGAATCTGGTGTGTTTCCTGATTTAATGAAGCATAGTAAAGTAATACCTTTATTTAAATCTGGTAGTACATTAGACCCCGCCAATTTTATACCTATTTCTGTACTACCAACACTTAGTAAGATTTTTGAAAAAATTATTCTTGATCAAATGTTAAATTTCTTTAATATAAATAATTTACTTCATAAAAATCAATTTGGTTTCACAAGGGGTCGCTCGACAACTGATGCCGGTGTTGAACTGAGTAAATATATATTTAATGCATGGGAGAATTCACAGGATGCTTTGGGTATATTTTGTGACCTATCCAAAGCCTTCGATTGTGTTCACCATGAAACATTAATCAGGAAACTTCAACACTACGGTGTAAGAAGTGATGCTCTTAAATTAATTATTTCATATTTAAGTAAGAGAACGCAATAAGTTGTCATTAACGGTATGAGTTCTTCCGGGTCGATGGTACTAATGGGCGTGCCTCAAGGCTCAATTCTCGGCCCCTTTCTGTTTCTTGTATACATTAATGACTTACCTTACATAGTAGGAGATAACCATGATATAGTATTATTTGCAGATGACACTTCTTTAATTTTCAAATTAAGTCGACAATTGCTAAAATATGACGAAGTAAATAATGCTATATCTAAATTAGTAAATTGGTTCAATGTTTATAATTTGCATTTAAATGGCACTAAAACGAAATTTATGAAATTTATGACTCCAAATGTCAAACAATTAAATGCTAATGTAATTTTAAGTGGGGAGAATCTGAGTCTTGTAGATACCACCATTTTTCTTGGAATCACACTAGACGCGAAGCTTCAATGGAGCCCCCATATATCAAAACTAGCAAGCAGACTTAGTTCTGCAGCATATGCCGTAAAAAAGATTAGAAGTCTAACTAGTGTTGAAACAGCTAGACTAGTTTACTTTAGCTATTTCCATAGCATAATGTCGTATGGTATTTTGCTATGGGGACACGCAGCTGACACTGAAATTATATTTGTTTTACAGAAGAGGGCCATAAGAGCAATTTATGATTTAAAGCCTAAAGAGTCGCTGCGACAAAAATTTAAGGAAATTAATATATTAACTTTGACCTCTCAATACATTTATGAAAATGTAATGTACGTACACAAAAATAAAAGTAGCTTCACAAAAATAAGTGATATCCATTCTGTAAATACTAGGAACAGACACAAGCTAGTAGTACCAGTTACTCGACTCCATCGAGTCAGTAATTTATTCTTGGGGCGATGTATACGCTTTTACAACAAAATTCCAGAAAATATACAAAATTTGACCTGTACAAAGTTCATAAACTTCATTAAACTAAGTTTGTATAAAAAGGGTTATTATAATATTAAGGAATTTATGGATGATAATAACCCCTGGAAATGAGGTGATCGCTACCAAGCTATTTCTAATTTATTGTGTTGTTAATTTGTGTAACATACATGATTGTAAGCTGTTATTTAAAAAAAAAAGTCCCGCTGGGTTTCTTGCTGGTTCTTCCCAGGACAGAGGTTTTTTTTTCGAACCAGTGGTAATCATACAAAAGAGTGACTTTCAATAAGTATTATTTATAATCTTCTTCTATATTGAATAAAAAAGTTTCTGTTTCTGTTTCTTGTCAAGAACTTAAACCCTAGACAACCTAAAACGAGGCGGTTTTCACGAAACACAATTACGTAGCGAAGTCACGTGCTCAATTTCCAAAATTCTAGACCTTAAACCAAAAAAAGCAGGTCTCGCGAAACCTCAGCGGCGGGCATCGAAAGACACCAATTAACTGCCCAGCCGCCATCGAGCTACTGTTTGCTACTGTCTCGCCCGACAGCGCCAAAACGCTGGGAAGCTGCCTTCCGCCGCCCCCTCCCCGCGACACGCGTGACACCCGGCACCATCGGCCGACTCTCCAAGTCGAACGTGATTGGGTGCCGTCCCAAAATTACCATTTTTGGGCATAAACACTAAGTAAAATTAATAAAGGAGGTTAATGTAAAAACGAGGAAACATAATTACTGGCAGAGAAGTTTATCATAGTCCAGGAGCAACACCAACTTCTAGCATTATTGGTTTAAAGTAAATTCAGATATAATATGTGGGTAATGGGAGTCACTTACGACTAGGTGGATTGTCAAATCGTTTGTCACTCTTATAAAAAAAGTTGATAAAAGTGCATTGCGACCTCTCTTTTGGCTCTAATATCATACCTACTTCTTCATTACTTTCTTGTTACTTGTTAACAGTAGTACCATTGATTTGTCTATCTATTTCTATAAATAAAATACACGCAGGTACCACGGTGCTGGAGGAGATAATGTCGGAGAAGAAGCGAGAGACGGGCAACGCGGACGTTCTGCCTGCGAAGGTAGCCGTAATGCGCCCCATACTGCGCTTCCTGCAGCTGCTCTGCGAGAACCACAACCCGGAACTGCAGGTTATAGTTTCTTCTATTATTTTCGCAGACCAAGAAAGAAATAAAGATGGAACATTCCGCTTTTAGAAGTGAGGCACGCAATATGAAGACGATTCGCCAATACTATTTCATAAATTTCAGAACCTACTTCGCAACCAAAACAACAAATCTAACTACAACCTGGTGTCGGAGACCCTAATGTTCTTGGACTGCATCTGTGGGTCGACGACGGGTGGGCTGGGGCTGCTCGGGCTGTACATCAACGAGGGCAACGTGGCGCTCATCAACCAGACGCTTGAAACCCTCACCGAGTATTGCCAAGGTAATCACCGCACTACGTACTTATTTTAAAGCATATAATGGTTTGCCATGTAGTGGTGGCGAAGTAAGGGAGAAAAACGAGAGACGGGCAGCAGCATTTTGTACGTGGTAGAGCCATGCTGCAACTATATTAGTAGTATACTTGTAGCACGAATGGATCGGTTTGACCGGGGAATGACCACGCTCTCACAGAATACCAGCGTAAAATAGCATGTGTTTCATATGGCGTGTGATATGTGTAGAGATCCGGAGACCCATTTTACTGGAAAAGAGGCATTCCATCTTAGTCCTCACGGGTGACGACGCATCTGCATTTTGATTCTTTATTGAGGATAGATGTAGATTGTTTATGGGTCACAGCAACCACTTACCATCCGGTGTGCACTATGTGCTCGTTTGTCACCCTGCAATTAATGAATAAAATTTAATTGTTTGATGCAGGCCCATGCCACGAGAACCAAAACTGCATAGCTACACACGAAAGCAACGGCCTTGACATAATAACGGCGCTGATTTTGAACGATATCAACCCTCTTGGCAAGACACGCATGGACCTGGTGCTCGAGCTAAAGAACAACGCCTCCAAGCTCCTGCTTGCCATCATGGAATCACGCAACGACTCTGAGAACAACGCCGAACGAATATTGTACAATATGAACCCTGAGCAGCTGGTAAGTACATCAGATTTTATTGTCAGCTGTCCTATCTGGGCTACCAGTCATAAAATTCTGAGTATGAAAAAATTTGGCTTCAGGGTTATAATAAAATGTTTAAACATTTAACGTTTTCACGAAAATTTCTAAAATTTAAGTTGCCTAATTTGTCAGCTTATGATTCTAGCGTGTAAAAAAATAGTCCGATGTTTGTTCCTTTGCCCTACACTTGATATTAATGTGAATCACATTTACAAAACCAACTTGGGTCGCTTTGCTGTGAAAAATCTCCCACAACTGCACGACCACGACGTCATGGGCGGCGGTAGTCACTTACCATCAGATGAGCCGCATGCTCGTTTGCCCCCTCTCCTATAAAAAAAAAACTGCGTACAATTTTTACGTTTTATATCGCAACTTTATCGCGCTTTTTTGGTTTTAATACAGCATAATTTCAATAAAAGAATTACATCAAAATAAATTTTGTTATTTGAAGAATATAATTCTAGTTTTATTGAAAGTTCCTACATTTAATTAGACATAACATCGTTATTGAAATTACTCTAAAAAAACAGACAATAAATTACGATGCACAATCGAGCACTGAGCACTGACCACGACCACCCGATCAGTACGGCGCGAACGCCCGTAGAGGAAGGAACTATGTCATTTTTTCCAAGTCCCAAATTTCGAGCGCTCATACAGACTATTCCAGAAATCGACGTCAAACCGGTAACGGGTGATAGGCCAAGTCATGATAGTTATTAGAAAAAAAAATAAGTTATGTATTTCTAAAAATAATGGGCATTTTATAATAATCGAGAAAATCTACAGCCTGTGGTAGTCTTTTAATCCCTCGTTACTACAAATCTTTATTTTTTATTTTATTTATTTTTTATTATGTCATCCTGAATAATGCTTCTGTCAGTTGTTGCTTAAAACTTAAAGCCAACTGCTCCAGCTTGGAAGATGATGTCACTTTTAGCGCAACTAAGTATACTTCGACCAATTTAACTGTCTGTACTGAAAAAAAAATGTACTACGCTAGTTTGGCAGGTTACTCTATCGTCACGAACGAATAGACAAAAAAGATGTATTGTGCGTGCGTTAGTGAAGATGGACAACAGCGACTATTGTCGCACTAGTCGAATAGTGTATCTATATAAAAGCCTTTTGTAGACGGGGAAATAATAAAGGAAGCCTTCTTAACAGCTGCTGATTCTGTCTTTCAGAATTTTTAAAAACAAAACTGAAATTATTGCGGCTATTGAAGTGTAGAGAAGAAACAAAGTTATCGCTACTGATATGAAATCGAAGTTGGAGTGATATAAGTTAGCTGCTATAGTTACTGATGGTGCACCTGCAATGATAGGCAATAAAAACGGCTTCGTTGCGCTGTGTATGGCAAATGACGATGTGTCCTTAATTCGCTCATTACTACTGCATCATCCACCAAGAGGCGTTGTGTGCCAAAATTCTTCTTTTTGAACATATCATGAAGATTTTCGTACAGTTAGTTAACTATATTAGGGCTGCGGCAATGCAACTACATTTGTTTCGTCAGCTTTTGCAAGATGAAGATGCTGAGTACGCGGACTTGATATTGCATACAGAAGTTCGATGGCTGAGTAGAGGCAAAGTGCTTGTACGCTTTCTCAGCTTAATAAATGAAATCAAACAGTTCATGGCAACGAGAAAGGAAGATTATCCATAGTTGACCCTTCCCTCACGACTTGCAGATTTGGGGTTTCTCACTGATATAACAATAAAACTGAATTAACTGAACCTGGAAATGCAAGAAAAAAACAGCCAAACTGAATCCACGGAAGTCCCATTTACTGGGAAATTCTACTTCACACTTCGAAATTAGAGAAAATATTCGAGCACATGAATGTATGTGTAAAAGATATTGATACCATTTCGTTTGCTCCGCCATTAGATACACTTGGACGAATTTAATTCTCGTTTCCAACAATTTAAGTATCTTGAGCCTTTCTTGGAGTTCATAATGAATCCATTCGCAGAAAGTGATGTTTCGGAAAAGATCAAAAACTATTTTGGCATAGAAAATTACAATGAATTAGAGCTGGAAATAATAACCATGAAGAACGACTCTGAAATCAAAAATCATGTATGTGGGACGAAAACCTTGGAATATTGTTGATAAAAATAAATATTCTAATTCAAGGGAATTATCTCTTAAAATACACGCGCATAGTGCATCAACGTACGCATACGAAATCATATTTTCAAAAATGAATATAGAAACAGAATGACAAATGTAAATTTGAAGCACCAGTCCTCATACAATGGTTGGACCATTGTATGAGGACTGGTGCTTCAAATTATTAGCCAGATTTCATTAAGTTGTCGGAAGAAGTGCAATGTTAGATCACACTAATAATTAGTGACTAATTGTTGTAATAACTAGTGACTTATGTAGTTGGCTGTATGTAGAGTGGTAGAGCCATGCTGCAGCTATATTATGGTTGTAGCACGAATGGGTCGGCTCGAACGGGGAAGGACCACGCTCTCACAGAAAACTAGCGTAAAATAGCAGCTTAACGCTGCTGTGTTTCGTATGGTGAGTGTAGAGAACCGGAGACCCTTTTTACTGGCAAAGAGGCATTCCATCTTAGTCCTCACGGGTGACAACGCAAATGCATCTTGAGTCTTTATTGAGGATAGATGTAGATGTCTATGGGTCACAGTAACCACTTACCATCAAGTGGACTGTGTGCTCGTTTGTCACCCGATCCTATAAAAAAAAAATGTATGCCTCATGAAATAAACATCTTGTTTTGACTTTGTGTAATATTTTATTTGCGTTAATCCATTCTATGCCTTTGGTTTCTATGGGCGGCCTGACAATATTTATTCATTAGGACGCCCATCGGCGTCTCACTTTCAAAGCTAGTTTTCTCGGTCAAATTACAATAAAAAGACCTAATTATTTTTTAATGCTACATTTTACAATAATCTAGCTATGGTCAAAATGGCCTGTAATAATAATCTGCGGTTTAAAAAAAAATGCTGATTCTAAGATTACATGCCGAAGCCGCCCGTCGGCGCCTTTAATAAATAATCGGAGTTTGTCAACCTTTTCATGTTATGTGGATGAAAATTACTATTTGTCTGCTAACGACTTAGAAAAATATAAATAGGCGTTTTTTATACAGGCTGGAACTGAAATTGAAGTATTTTGTAGCATATATGTTGAAATTTGTTATTTGGTTAGTAAAAATGATGTTGAGACTGCGTATTCTTTGACGTAGTGACAGAATCGCACACTCTGACAGATCAAAGAATATGTACCGCTTCGAGGTGGACTACTGCGCAAATGCATGGGCCATAAAAACAAATTTTAAACAATAGAGTGAATAAAGTAAGTGAATTCTCACTCATTGTTTTAGTCACTTCACGTTTGTATTTTGATGTTTTTTTTATTAATAAGAGTATAATGAAAAAAAAACGGCCGGCGTTCTTTCATGAGAACAATGTACCTTTTAAAACTTAACTATGGATTACTATTTGTGATTTTCGAAAATTGTAAATTTAGTATCACTCGAAACTTCACATTTGAAAATGAAAAGTAAGTAACCTTTGTAAGTTAAAAAAAAGGATGATATTTTCTGACATGTTAAAAAAGCCCTAATAGTATTTGTTTTCTGGTATATTTCATAGCATTTGACTTTGAAAATAATTTAAATATATTTAATACATATATTTACACAATAATATTCTATAATAAATGAATAAGTAGCTTCTAAGTAGCTCTCCTTGACATTGTATTATTATTTCGGTCGTAAATTCAAATGATATTTTTTTTAATAACTTGCGTAGAACACTGCACCCACTCAGTTAACATTAGCTTCTGCTTAAAAAAAACTAATAAAAATCATAGTTTACGGCGTTGGGCCGCCGCCTTCAAATGTATGACGGCATGGGGTAATGTGTTTCTATTCAAAGGAGGCAATGAATGGGTTTAACCATTCATGCGCCCTTCAGTAGTAAATTATTTTAGAAATTTAGAATGAGCCCTTAGACTGGATAAGGTTGCCGACCCCTGATCTAGTATATTTTTAACCGAATTAACGCGAGTGATTTGTTATAATTTTACGTGTTGTTTTACCATGTGCTCTGTAGTAAAGGAAAACATCGTGAGGAAACCTGCATATCCCAGAAATAAAATATTTCGAAGACATGTGAAGTCTGTCAACTCGCACTTGAGCAGCGTGGCGGACTACTCGTTCCATAACCCTCTCAGAGATGAGAGGAGATCTGTGCCCAAGCTGTAAGCGTATATTGACTGTATCTTTATATTATTATTATTTTAATTATCGTCTTCGCCGGCAGGTTGATGTTGCGTGCTCAGCCTTCAATCAGGAACATGCGATGGACACGGAATCTGATTCGGAAGATGAAACTCCCGTACAGGGCGTGTCTCCGAAAGAAGTAAGTATTTTCTTAGACATATCATTCTCTAAACCATTTCCCATTATCTGGGGTCGGCGCAGTAAATCTTTTTGTTCCATTCCTCTCTATCAGCCGTCATTTCCATACTTACTCCTTTCATTCTCATATCACTCTTCACACAATCGATCCATCTTTTATTCGGCCTTCCTCTGCCCGTGTGTCCCTCCACATTCATATTCAACACTCGTTTTGTGACATGACTTTCATTCCTCCGCATCACATGCCCAAACCATGCCAATCTGCTTCCTCTCACCTTTTCTACCACTGGCGCTACTTTCAGGCTTCCTCTTATATACTCATTCCTTATCTTATCCATCCTTGTCACACCACACATCCATCGTAACATTCTCATTTCATTCGCATGCAGTCTATTTTCATCCTTCTTCTTGACGGCCCAGCATTCACTTCCATACATGACGACAGGTCGGATGATCGATTTGTAAATTTTCCCCTTCAGCCTTATTGGCATTCGGGGATCGCACGTTGTGGCTGTGACCTGTCGCCAGTATTTTCTTAGATATGATTGGTATATAGGGCTGTGCAACGTATAGTGTGGGAGGCTCGCTTTGGTTTTGTCTAATGAGTAATGACTTACTTTTCAAGCCGGCATCATTGAAATTTTTAAATGCAATATACTTATTTACATGAACCCAATAAAGAGCATTATTGGATACGCAAAGCAAGCCTTCGACAGCTAATGCAGTGGTGAGCAAGGTTCTAATTTTATAAAAACCTAATCAGTTTTTCATTACGCCATTAAATTAATCGGTAATTGATATCTTCATTCGTTCGCAAGATACGCAAGACCAAAAAAGTTTACGAACGTATTTACACATGCATATATAAACATACACGCACATTCATACGCATATATACATGCACGTGCACTTACGCAACCAAAAATAGGAAGAGGCATCTCTTTAAAAATTGGGTTTGTTGTCTGGAGGTGATAAAAGGAGATATGTGAATATTTTTAATTTGAAGAATGCAGTCGTTGTAACAAGTTGGAGATGGCAAGTGAACAGGGAGAGTGTGTTGTCGCAGGTGGGCCACAACATCTACATCCTGTGCCACCAGCTGGCCGGGCACAACAAGGAGCTGGCGGCGCTGGTGCGCGCGTCGCCCGCCGCGCCCGCCGCGGCCGCCGGCACCAACGCGCCCGCGCTGCGCTACTACCGCACGCACACCGCGCAGATCGAGGCAAGCACACGCCTCACCCTACAATACTCATTCTTCTTCTTCTACCTCTTCTACTCCTACTCCTTATTCTCCTTCTTCTACTCTTCGCTCTTATCCTTCTCAATATTCTTCTGTTTTCTTCTTCCTCTTCTCCTTCTCCATCTTATTCTTTTTCTTCCTTTTCCTCTTCTTCTTCTTTATAAATTTGTTGAACTGCTGGACATTTTACCTAATCGTCACGTGTTGGGATTTGCATCTAACACATAAAGTGATGAATTATTGTGTTATATATAAATAATAGATTGACTGCAAATTAAGTTAAAGTTAAACATTATTAGAGAATCTGAAGTGATAATTGTTGACTCTATATTGTCTCTAAATAATAGGATGAAAATTGTGTGGTAAAAGAAAGATGTGGTTTGCAAGATGATGTTGTAACCTGGATTAAGAAAGGAATGCTTCGGTGATTTCGTCGTCTAGAAATAATGAGGATAAAGTAACAAAGCAAAATTAATGTTGCAAAATTGAGTAGCAGAGTTGACAAGGGCGTCTCTTAGTTCTGGATAAAAATGTATCGACCAAATAGGAAATATATTGAAGATGAGCCAAATTAAATATACCCATATTATATGAATGTGAAGAAGGCGACAGAGGTGTAGGAGGATTGCATCAAATTGTAGTGCGTAGTTTCTGCCTATCCCATTGGGTAACGGACGTAAGTGTATGTGTTATAATATTGATATTATGATATGATAATAGTACGTGTTGCTTGGCAATATGATGCGATATTTACTAAAAAGTACTAACCAGTAACGTATCGAATAAAAAGAACCGAGTACAAAAGTATCGGTATCGGAAGGAAAAGTACTCGATACCTAAAAGTATCACTACTTTTGTCGTATCTCCACAGCCACGAAACGAAATGAGTTGATGGATTATTTACTCTGTCTACCTACTTCTTACGAGCCAAGCATCACGATTCCCGACAAACGACCTCGCAAGTTGCATGCGTTGGGCATCATAGAACTGACATAGTGGCGGAAATATGTTCGATCATAGTCAGAATAAGTACTTTACCTAAGTAACTTACCATTTGCCAATGTATTTTTTACTCTTTATTAACAGCCTTTAGTAACCACGGAAAGTCCGTTGGGACGTGGGAAAAAGAAAAGATGCAAAGTAATACGGACACTCGCGCGCAGCGATAAAGTTTTATTTAGCTTGCGTGCGCGATTTATCTGATTAATAATAATTAAGCAGGCTATTAAAACGTTGGCAAGGAGTCAACATCAAAGGAGTGCAATTTCTGTACGTAGTACTATTATTTATTCTGTGACAGTACTACTGCATAGTAAGCAATATTATCTCCAGAGCTGGCGGATAATATATTTGAGGTTAAAACAATACTAGTAACATTGCTATATTAATAATGCTCTCAATAACCACTGAAAGTAAGTTCAAAAGGCTTGTGCCAGGAGTGGTTCACAACTTTGGCGAATAGTGGATCCGAACATATGACTTTTTTATAGGATAAGCATGACAAACGAGCACACAGTTCACCTCTGATGGTAATTAGATTCTGTAGTCCATGGACATCTATATCTGTCCTCGATTAAGCATCTTTATTTTTCTAATTTTAAGACTTTCCGACTTTGCAGTCCGGACTCTTAACCATTAGCTAGTGTCGCTTGTAGATAGTGCGCACGGACCGCAGCATGGAGCAGATCGTGTTCCCGATCCCGGAGATCTGCGAGTACCTGCCGGCGGACAGCAAGCACCGCGTGCTGCAAAGCGCCGAGCGGGATGACCAGGGCAGCAAGGTTGCCGATTTCTTCTCCCGCCTCGACAACCTCTTCCACGAAATGAAGTGGCAGAAAAAGCTACGTGGTTAGTTTTTTTTTTATTTATCCACCATTATTATTACAGCCTATAAAAGTCCAATGCTGAACATAGGGTTCTCCCATAGATTACTTCATAGGGGGGAGTGATTTTGCCATAGTTGCCACGCTTGGCAGTTGGGTTGGCAATCGCAGTGTTTTATAACTTTGAGTTGTTATCAGGAAGATACTATTACCCATCTCCTATTATAGCTCCCTCTTCTCTTACGACAGCCACGGGACGATATGGGGAACTACGTGATTAATATTAATTTATCCACAATATCATCAAAAATTATACAAAATCTAACAGCTTGCAGCCAATCAACGTGTTAAACTAGAATTATATACTTCAAATAACAAAAGGTATTTTGATTTAATTCTTTTATTGAAATTACGTTGTATTAAAACCAAAAAAGCGCGATAAAATTGCGATATAAAACGTAAAAATTGTACGCAGTTGTGGGAGATTTTTCACTGCAAAATTTTTTTAGTACATTAATAAAACAAAAACTATTTAATAAAGAGCACGGTCCTGAGCCATAGACTTCCTTAAAATGTGCACTCTTTACACTGTCATCCTTTACAATAGTAGATAATATAAATTGATCACTAACAAAATTACAGTGAGTGCGTTGCCGGCATTTTAGAAAGATGTACGCTCTTTTCTTGAAGGTACCTAAGTCGTATCGGTCCGGAAAAATCGCCGGTGGTAAACAATTCACAGAGAAGTTGTACGAGTAAGAAAACTCCTAGTAAAACGCACAGTCGTGGACCGCCAAGCATCCAGATGGTGAGGATGGTATCGTGAATTTTGACGCGATGTGCGTTCGTGAAATTTGGCGTCTGGAATTAATCCGAACAATTCTTCAGAGCACTCCCCGTGGTAAATTCGATAGAAAATGCAAAGGAATGCAACATCTCTACGCAGTGCCAGGGGTGCCCCGGCCCAGAGATGAGAACAGTATTTCATGTTAGGCCGAACTTGCGCTTTGTAAAGTTGCAAACGATGTGCCGGCATGAAATACTGTCTCGCCTTGCTGAGGACGCTAAGCTTTTTAGAGGACAATTTGGCCTTCCCTTCCAAATGACCACGAAACTGCACACTATTCGATATGTTGACGCCAAGGATTCCGATGCTAGCTGAGGCAGCAAGAGGAGTGCCTTGAAACTGAGGAGATACGACAAAGGGTTTCTTTTTAGCGGTAAACGCGCAAACAAGTGTCTTCTGAGGATTAAACTAGACTAGATTTAGTCGCCCCCAATCCGAGACTTTGTTCAGCAAAGACTCGACTTCAGACACAAGTTTGTTCCGGTACTCGGCGACGTTTTCCCGAGAAATATTGGCACGGCCGGTGTATAGAGCATCACCAGTGCTGTCATCCGCATAGCAATGAATGCTACCAGTTTGCAACATATCATTAATATGCAGGAGAAACAACGTTGGTGATAGCACTCAGCCTTGTGGAACACCAGCGTTGATAGGCCTGAAATCAGAGCATGCACCGTCTACTACGACCTTGATGCTCCGATCAGCAAGGAAACTGGTGATCCCTTTGCACAATTTCTCGAGAAGCCCATAGGAAGGAAGCTTCGAAAGAAGCACTTTGTGCCAGACCCGATCGAAGGCCTTCGCTATGTCCAAACTAACGGTCAGTGCCTCCTCCTTGGACTCTACTGCCTACGTCCATCTATGAGCCAGGTAGACCAGCTGATTGATCCCGACGAAAACCGTACTAGCGGTCACTAATCAGCTGGTGATCCTCAAGGTACCTCATGAGCTGGCACACCGTGGGATGGTCGGCGGTTCCCCCCGTCATCTAGAGTCGAGTTGGACGCAAAGAGAGAGCTTAACAGATCGGCTTTCTCCTTTGCGGCATGGGCCAGTGAGTCGTCCTCTCTGTGCAGAGATGGAAGAGATGGCTGGCAGAAGTTCCCTTGTACTGCCTTGGCGAGAGACCAGAATGCACGGGTTCCCGAAGGAAGGCGAACTAGCTTCTCGCCAATTCTGCCGATGTGCTCAGACCTTGCCTTGGCAATAATGCTTTTGAAGGACCTGGAGGCGTAATTATACTTCTTTGAGAAGCGCTGGTATTTACATCTTGAGATGTTGATGTGTAGTGGGTGGAAGGAAAAGGGGAGATCTTCCGCCGGGCAAGGTGTTCTGCCCGGGGAGCGGCCAACGCTCCGATTGGTAGTTCGGAGCTATTCTATATATGCTGCTTTAATTTCGGAACTTTGATAGCGCTATTTAGGCTTCGATGTGTTTCGCTTGTGGCGCGACGACAGCGCCGCCACATCACCCCCCTGCTCAGACCGGAGGTCGATAGTGCAGTCCGATTGCCGGTGCGTCCTTAATGCCGGTGGGGAATGCATGCTGTGTGCGTAAGGGCAAGTGACGCCGGTGCGAATGATATGCCGGTGTGTAATGCATGCCGTACTACGCACTTGCAAGTGATGCCGGTGAGAACGATGAGCCGGAGCAAGTGCCAGGGATTGCCTTGTAGTCTGCGGTGAGTCGAGAAGAAGGCAAGTAATCTGCGAGAGTGCCGTGAAGCAGAGGCGAGCAGTAAGGCTCAGAGCCGTGCCGAACACTGTAGCGCAGAGAGTAGCTTGAAAGAACAGGAAGCATTATTATTCCAGTGCTGCGATGAACATTTTGTAAAGCTAGACGGCTTGCAGAATGTGAAGACTGCAGACAATGTCTGCTCGGGAGCGAATGAATGGGGTACTTGAGTAAGATGACGAAGTTTTTGAAATTGTAGTTTCCGAAGATTGTTAGTTGCGTGTTCATATCACGTCGGGGTCACCACTGTAGTGGGTGGAAGGAAAAGGGGAGATCTCCCGCCGGGCAAGGTGTTCTGCCCGGGGAGCGGCCAACGCTCCGATTGGTAGTTCGGAGCTATTCTATATATGCTGCTTTAAGTTCGGAACTTTGATAGCGCGATTTAGGCTTCGATGTGTTTCGCTTGTGGCGCGACGACAGCGCCGCCACAAATGCGTCACCCCAGGCCCGGTAGCAATCCTGCTTATAGCGTGATGCTATTTACCAGGAATGGCCAAACCATGGCTGGGATTTGCCTCCGATGGGCACCACATAGGATGGAATAAAAAGTTCCATACCCTAAAGTACCACATCAGCAACAGAATCGGCAACAACGCTGGGATCTTCCGACGAGAAGCAAACCCGCCCCCAAGGGTAGGATGCAAAAAAAGACCGCATCCCGTCGCAATCGGCCGACCTATAGTGCCAAACACGGCGGCAAGCTGCAGATCGCAATTACGATGGGAGCGTGAGTGGCACCGTACTCCGTATCAGACAATGGTCCGATGAGCCCAGAGGGGCATTGACGGAGACCTGATATCTGTCCGGATGAGAGGTCAGCAGAAGGTCCAACAGGGAAGGTACATCATCCTCCACATTTGGCATCCGCGTAGACGAAGTAACCAGTTGTGTTAGACTATATGCCAAGGCAAAGTTCAAGAGGACCAAGCCATTCAGCGTGGTGGGCGTTAAAATCACCGAATATCACGATCTTTGCGGATGGGACCTATTGTACCACGGAGTCTGCAGCCATTTGGACGTGGACGATGAGTCGGTCTGTGTCGGTATTACCGCTATGGCACCCATAGAGGCACCCGTAGACGCGGGGATGGTCATCGCTGTCTACGCGCAGCCATAGGATGGATAGGTCCGTACCTTCAAGACTGCCGATAAAACAGATGTCCTCTCTGACGTATACGCAAACTCCATCCCGGGGCACAAAGGAGTGTTCTAATTTGTACCCCTGGTAGGAGAGATATGTATCAGCCGGAGAGGATACCTGAGTCTCGGTTAAAAAGAGCAAGGTCGGATTGGCTGTCTCTACGTGGTAATGGACATCGTTAAGGTTGGAATGTAGTCCCCTGATGTTGCAAATATTCACGGATAGCGTGACAGGGGTCACCTTGGTCTTATTGCTCCGCTTGCCCCGAGCAGTCGCGAGCGAAATTTGTGCGATACGCGGGGCAGCCTGAGCACCCACGCTCAGGAGTGGAGTAGTTTGGTCGTGGATGCTCAGCGAGGGATTCTCCAGGGGTGCTGGTTGTCACTCGAAAGCACTTCGTCAGCGGTGGTCTTCAATTTTGGAAATATGTTAAAATCGCTTGGGGCTAGGTCTGGACTGTATGATGGGTGATTGATTTATTCAAATCCAGTTTTTTTCAGGGCACGCCTTGCAACTCGCGAAGTGTGCTCGGGCACATTGTCCTCCAAGAACAGGACTCCTTTTGCCAGTTTGCCTCTTCTTTTTTGACAACCACTTGACGCACTTTTGTCAACAATGGCGTAATAGTTCCCGTTCATTGTACTATTCTTAGGAAAGTAGTTAATTAATTAAAAAAATTCATAGTCCCAAAAGGCAATAGCCACAGTGGCCACAGCTTGGATGCCGATCGCTCCACTTAGAATTTCCGTGGCGACCCTTGTTTTAACTCTGGATCGTACTGCCGGATCCATGTTTCATCAGTAGTGACAATGTTAGAAAAAACATCGTCAGGATTACCGCCACAGATTTTCGAAAATTCCTGCGAAGTTGTGTCTCCACGCTGCTTGCGGTATAAGCATTTTTGGTACCCATCGTGTGCACACCTTTTGCATGTGCAAATGAGTATGCAAAATATCGCCGATTGGTTCTTTGCTAATAACAATTTGGTTAGGTGTGTTTGATACAGGAAATGGATTATGTTGCACCCAAGACCCTGACCAAAAGCAATTTTTTTTTTATTTTGACACTTTATTTCTTCGTTGGAATTATAATAAAATAGAACTGTTTTTATTCAACATAAATTAGAAGTAATATTTATTGAAAGTCATTTATGCTGTTACCACTGCACTGAAAAAACCTTTTTCCTTTGAAGAACCGACAAGATCCAGCGGGACTTGAATTGAAATTGAGTTCACTGTCCTAATAAATACTGTGAACAAAATGGAAAATAATTTGCCTTTTTCGTCCTACTATATTTTCGTCCTTTTGTAAAGTAAGTTAAATATAATATGTACTGATTCGAGGAATGTAGTTTATTTTTTGTTATAGGGCAACCTTTTCTGTTCTGGGTGTCGTCCTACATGTCGCTATGGAGCAACATATTGTTCAACTTTGCTGTTCTTATTAACGTCATCGTTGCTTTCTTTTACCCGTTTCAAGAAGAAAATCCAAGTAAGTATGTAACATAATTTCTATATCTTCAATATGAAAACTATTTATCTGTTTATTATTCAAAAAAACCTCTTTATGATGTATTTTTTTTTTCAAGATTTTAAAAAACGGTCCCAGTTAAAATACGTTTTGTGTTAGCAGTTTATTAGCAGCTTCTTGTTATTCCCTAATCATGCTATGCTAGATTCATTACTATTTAAAGGTGTATTGAGTCAGATATTATAATTATTTTACAAAAAATCTGGATAAAGTTCTTCCTTTTTCAGTTACTAATATATAAATAATCACTTCATATACTCGTAATACTCGTAGGTACTAAGATTGTTATAACTCAAAACCATTTTTGTTTTAAAGTTTTTAGAGGTGTATCGGTGTTTTTGCATAGGTGGGCGCGCACCTGTCGCTGGTGGTGTGGTGCGTGAGTGCGTGTCTAGTGTACGTGTTGACGCGGTGGGCGGGTGACGAAGCGAGTGTATCGGTGTGGTTGCAGAGCTGGGCGCGCACCTGTCGCTGGTGGTGTGGTGCGTGTGTGCGTGTGTAGTGTACGTGTTGACGCGGTGGGCGGGTGACGAAGCGAGTGTATCGGTGTGGTTGCAGAGCTGGGCGCGCACCTGTCGCTGGTGGTGTGGTGCGTGTGTGCGTGTGTAGTGTACGTGTTGACGCGGTGGGCGGGTGACGAAGCGAGTGTATCGGTGTGGTTGCAGAGCTGGGCGCGCACCTGTCGCTGGTGGTGTGGTGCGTGAGTGCGTGTCTAGTGTACGTGTTGACGCGGTGGGCGGGTGACGAAGCGAGTGTATCGGTGTGGTTGCAGAGCTGGGCGCGCACCTGTCGCTGGTGGTGTGGTGCGTGAGTGCGTGTCTAGTGTACGTGATGACGCGGTGGGCGGGTGACGAAGCGAGTGTATCGGTGTGGTTGCAGAGCTGGGCGCGCACCTGTCGCTGGTGGTGTGGTGCGTGTGTGCGTGTGTAGTGTACGTGTTGACGCGGTGGGCGGGTGACGAAGCGAGTGTATCGGTGTGGTTGCAGAGCTGGGCGCGCACCTGTCGCTGGTGGTGTGGTGCGTGTGTACGTGTGTAGTGTACGTGTTGACGCGGTGGGCGGGTGACGAAGCGAGTGTATCGGTGTGGTTGCAGAGCTGGGCGCGCACCTGTCGCTGGTGGTGTGGTGCGTGTGTACGTGTGTAGTGTACGTGTTGACGCGGTGGGCGGGTGACGAAGCTAGTGTATCGGTGTGGTTGCAGAGCTGGGCGCGCACCTGTCGCTGGTGGTGTGGTGCGTGTGTACGTGTGTAGTGTACGTGTTGACGCGGTGGGCGGGTGGCGAAGCGAGTGTATCGGTGTGGCTGCAGAGCTGGGCGCGCACCTGTCGCTGGTGGTGTGGTGCGTGTGTACGTGTGTAGTGTACGTGTTGACGCGGTGGGCGGGTGACGAAGCGAGTGTATCGGTGTAGCTGCAGAGCTGGGCGCGCACCTGTCGCTGGTGGTGTGGTGCGTGTGTACGTGTGTAGTGTACGTGTTGACGCGGTGGGCGGGTGACGAAGCGAGTGTATCGGTGTGGTTGCAGAGCTGGGCGCGCACCTGTCGCTGGTGGTGTGGTGCGTGTGTACGTGTGTAGTGTACGTGTTGACGCGGTGGGCGGGTGACGAAGCGAGTGTATCGGTGTGGTTGCAGAGCTGGGCGCGCACCTGTCGCTGGTGGTGTGGTGCGTGTGTGCGTGTGTAGTGTACGTGTTGACGCGGTGGGCGGGTGACGAAGCGAGTGTATCGGTGTGGTTGCAGAGCTGGGCGCGCACCTGTCGCTGGTGGTGTGGTGCGTGTGTGCGTGTGTAGTGTACGTGTTGACGCGGTGGGCGGGTGACGAAGCGAGTGTATCGGTGTGGTTGCAGAGCTGGGCGCGCACCTGTCGCTGGTGGTGTGTTGCGTGTGTGCGTGTGTAGTGTACGTGTTGACGCGGTGGGCGGGTGACGAAGCGAGTGTATCGGTGTGGTTGCAGAGCTGGGCGCGCACCTGTCGCTGGTGGTGTGGTGCGTGTGTGCGTGTGTAGTGTACGTGTTGACGCGGTGGGCGGGTGACGAAGCGAGTGTATCGGTGTGGTTGCAGAGCTGGGCGCGCACCTGTCGCTGGTGGTGTGGTGCGTGTGTGCGTGTGTAGTGTACGTGTTGACGCGGTGGGCGGGTGACGAAGCGAGTGTATCGGTGTGGTTGCAGAGCTGGGCGCGCACCTGTCGCTGGTGGTGTGGTGCGTGTGTGCGTGTGTAGTGTACGTGTTGACGCGGTGGGCGGGTGACGAAGCGAGTGTATCGGTGTGGTTGCAGAGCTGGGCGCGCACCTGTCGCTGGTGGTGTGGTGCGTGTGTGCGTGTGTAGTGTACGTGTTGACGCGGTGGGCGGGTGACGAAGCGAGTGTATCGGTGTGGTTGCAGAGCTGGGCGCGCACCTGTCGCTGGTGGTGTGGTGCGTGTGTGCGTGTGTAGTGTACGTGTTGACGCGGTGGGCGGGTGACGAAGCGAGTGTATCGGTGTGGTTGCAGAGCTGGGCGCGCACCTGTCGCTGGTGGTGTGGTGCGTGTGTGCGTGTGTAGTGTACGTGTTGACGCGGTGGGCGGGTGACGAAGCGAGTGTATCGGTGTGGTTGCAGAGCTGGGCGCGCACCTGTCGCTGGTGGTGTGGTGCGTGTGTGCGTGTGTAGTGTACGTGTTGACGCGGTGGGCGGGTGACGAAGCGAGTGTATCGGTGTGGTTGCAGAGCTGGGCGCGCACCTGTCGCTGGTGGTGTGGTGCGTGTGTGCGTGTGTAGTGTACGTGTTGACGCGGTGGGCGGGTGACGAAGCGAGTGTATCGGTGTGGTTGCAGAGCTGGGCGCGCACCTGTCGCTGGTGGTGTGGTGCGTGTCGCTGTGCGCGGGCGCGCTGGTGACTTGGTTGCCGCGCTCGTCGGGCGCGCGTGCATTACTCGCCAGTGCCATCGTGCGGCTCATCTTCTCCGCCGGGCCTGAGCCCACGCTTTGGACGCTCGGCATGCTTACCGTCAGTGCGCTTTTGTTTTACTCTTTTTTGTTGTGGTGATGGCGGATGGGTGAAATAAGGAATAGATAGCATGGGCTAGCCAAACACAAACCCAATAAGTCATCGATCGCATTTCATGACATACTTGGCAAGTAACACACATGACATTGGGATATTCTTTTTGTATTATCCCACATTATAATAGGATCTATAAGTCCTAGATCTACTTAGGACTATATTTATTCTTACTTTATAAATTTATTTTGGCACTGATACTTGATGCTCCATGCACCCGCAGAGCAGTTTATAAATTTCATCTACTTCTAAAGCGAGTCTAGAGCATTCGGACAGGTTTCAGCCCCTACCCAACAACTGTGACTCTGACGTGGAGACTCCAGCCTTAGTCAAAATAGAAAAAATAAGCGCTGCATTTTGATAAGTTACTCTTTGGGGAAAACTGTTTGGAATTTTAATAACCTCTATACAATTTAAAAATACTACATGCTTCAGAAATCATATCCGGCAGGAAGGACCAGAATCCTTTCGAGAAACCCTTCAAGCGGACCATAATGTCTTTTTTTAACGTTTTAGGATTAAACAAATGACAGTAATTTTATAATTGAATGATATCATTGAGAAATTAAAGGTAGGACGCATAGTCTCGCTGCCAAGGTCGTTAGCTAACTTGCCTCCCGACTCGAAGCGAGCCGCGGTTAGCCACCAGTAGACCGGTTTTCCTGCTTGCCTCACTTCAAGGGTCGTTTAGTTATATATGAACAGCTCTGATTTTAACTTTTTAGAATTTCTTATAAAATTTTGAGCGCATTTACATTATAATGATGTAATTCGTTACGCGGCAGATAGTAGTGAAGGGCATCCACCTGGTCAGCATTATGGGCAACCAAGGCACGTTGTCCAAGTCGACGCGATACGTAATAACCGACCCCGAGCTACTCTACCACAGCGTTTACCTCGGATTCTGCTTCCTCGGCATCTGCTGCCATCCATTCTTCTTCTCTGTGCTTGTAAGTATCTCTTAATTATTTTGTGTTGATAACACGGTCTACCAAATACTAGCTGTTATTAATATTAATAGGATGTGATATGATATGAATTTTAATATTTTATTACTTATAAATTAGATATTCAAAAATAATGATCTATGTGTAACTATTAGCTCATTTGTCACTCTAGCAGAGTGACAAATGAGCTAATAGTTCACTTGATTATTATGTTTGTTTCTTTATAGTGTCTCTTTTTCGTTTCATCGAGTTTCTGATCACAACGGGTCTTAAGAAGATTTCACTTCAAACAGAAAAAAGAAGTAATTTACTAAATGGTGTTACTTCCGTTTCATGCAGCTGCTAGACATCGTGTACCGCGAAGAGACGTTGTTGAACGTGATGCGATCAGTGACACGCAACGGGCGGTCCATCCTCCTGACGGCCGTACTGGCGCTGGTGCTGGTCTACATGTTCTCCATCGTAGGCTACATGTTCTTCCGTGACCACTTCCTCGTCAACGTCGACCGCCTCGATGGTAACCAATTTAACTTTTTATCCAACACTTTCGTAGGCTGAAAATAAGCAATTAAGTAACATCAACATCCTATAGTATTATGAGTCACAAGTACAGTTCTTATTTCCGAGAGGGTTATGAAACAGGATCAGGAAAGGGTCATAGTGCTGTTCGAGTGTCGAATGTCTGGACTTCATATACTCTACAAATATTTTTTTAATTTCTCTTGGATGCAAGTTTCCTCACAATGACTTCAGAAATTTTCATAAATTATATAGGAATACCAGTAAATGACTTTGACATTTATTGATAATGAATTTACTAAAATCGCAAAACTAAAAGTAGCAAACTCAAATAATATGATGTTTATCAAAAACTTCTGTGTGTACTATTAGATGGGCTCTGCGGCCTTAATACATTGCGCAATTAGTTATGGTCAAATCTCCGTAACCCATATAAGTCAATTGCGAGCGGGCGGGGAGACTATACTAATGTTAAACTCTTGCTGCCCACGATGCAGTAAAATGGGGAAACAAATAAGCAGGACGCCGCTTGCCCTCTCTGTCGCACTTACGAGCCTTATGGCAGGACTAGTGATGCACCACTGTCGTGTCGATGTGTATATTAAAAAGTAAAGAATGCAAAATAAAAAGAAAACTGTTCAATAACTACATTTATTATTGGTCAAAAATTCATACTTAGACTAAATAAAATGAATTAAAAGTTAAAATAGGTGTACAATAATTATTCGTCCGAATCAGAGTCAGTCAGTAGATGTTGCAATCGTCATCTACACTAATAATAAGGCACTTACATAAATGTGCTTTTTGCAAATCTTGAAGTGCTTCGGCGTGTAGAACACATTTTCGGCATTTTATCACAGTAATTATTAAATTAGCCGCACTTATTAATAAACTAGGAATTAATAAGCGGTTATCGATAAGTGACGCATCGCATGCGTCCGTCCCTAGCACTCCGATGATTTATGACACCGCTGGTAGCGAATGTTTAATATTTGTATAGTTCTTTGTTTTGTAATCTGTGAACATTGTTTTCGACAATAAAACTGATTTACTTTAAAGTGACTAAGAAAACGCTTTCATTATATACTCGTACACTTTGTCATCGTGATTTGAAGTTTATTTCAGATAAGTATGTGACTTCATTTTGTATTTACTTAAAAACAGTCATTTTCGACAGATACCCGCCGCGCCCGCGTGATCCATAGTTGTGACGTTTTTGTTCTATATTGCCGGTCTAGTAGTATGCATAGAAGTCTCCTCATGATCAAATTCTAGAACTTAAGAGGTTAAGAGGAACTTATAAATAAGAATGTCATGTCTAGATATCTTGGCACACTGTTGCAAATTGTAATTACTATCGATCATTATGTGTGTGATTATGACTTGTGAGTAGACGACGACGACCCGCGCTTCGAGGAGCGGTGCAATAGCGACTCGGCCGCGAAGTACCAGCGGGCGGCGCGCTTCGTGTCCGTGGGCGGCGCGCTGCGGGAGCGCAGCTGCGACTCGCTCATGATGTGCATCGTC
The DNA here is from genome assembly GCA_963668995.1 of Parnassius mnemosyne. NCBI lineage: Eukaryota > Metazoa > Arthropoda > Insecta > Lepidoptera > Papilionidae > Parnassius > Parnassius mnemosyne. The sequence goes on along the minus strand of CAVLGL010000092.1, from coordinate 11,293,059 downwards.
ACCACGCTCAACCAGGGGCTGCGGAACGGCGGCGGCATCGGCGACATACTGCGCGCCCCCGCCAGCTTCGTACGTACACACACGCACACGCACGCTGCGACACGCAGCTGCGACTCGCTCATGATGTGCATCGTCACCACGCTCAACCAGGGGCTGCGGAACGGCGGCGGCATCGGCGACATACTGCGCGCCCCCGCCAGCTTCGTACGTACACACACGCACACGCACACGCACGCTGCGACACGCAGCTGCGACTCGCTCATGATGTGCATCGTCACCACGCTCAACCAGGGGCTGCGGAACGGCGGCGGCATCGGCGACATACTGCGCGCCCCCGCCAGCTTCGTACGTACACACACGCACACGCACACGCACGCTGCGACACGCAGCTGCGACTCGCTCATGATGTGCATCGTCACCACGCTCAACCAGGGGCTGCGGAACGGCGGCGGCATCGGCGACATACTGCGCGCCCCCGCCAGCTTCGTACGTACACACACGCACACGCACACGCACGCTGCGACACGCAGCTGCGACTCGCTCATGATGTGCATCGTCACCACGCTCAACCAGGGGCTGCGGAACGGCGGCGGCATCGGCGACGGCATCGGCGACATACTGCGCGCCCCCGCCAGCTTCGTACGTACACACACGCACACGCACGCTGCGACACGCAGCTGCGACTCGCTCATGATGTGCATCGTCACCACGCTCAACCAGGGGCTGCGGAACGGCGGCGGCATCGGCGACATACTGCGCGCCCCCGCCAGCTTCGTACGTACACACACGCACACGCACACGCACGCTGCGACACGCAGCTGCGACTCGCTCATGATGTGCATCGTCACCACGCTCAACCAGGGGCTGCGGAACGGCGGCGGCATCGGCGACGGCATCGGCGACATACTGCGCGCCCCCGCCAGCTTCGTACGTACACACACGCACACGCACGCTGCGACACGCAGCTGCGACTCGCTCATGATGTGCATCGTCACCACGCTCAACCAGGGGCTGCGGAACGGCGGCGGCATCGGCGACATACTGCGCGCCCCCGCCAGCTTCGTACGTACACACACGCACACGCACACGCACGCTGCGACACGCAGCTGCGACTCGCTCATGATGTGCATCGTCACCACGCTCAACCAGGGGCTGCGGAACGGCGGCGGCATCGGCGACGGCATCGGCGACATACTGCGCGCCCCCGCCAGCTTCGTACGTACACACACGCACACGCACGCTGCGACACGCAGCTGCGACTCGCTCATGATGTGCATCGTCACCACGCTCAACCAGGGGCTGCGGAACGGCGGCGGCATCGGCGACATACTGCGCGCCCCCGCCAGCTTCGTACGTACACACACGCACACGCACACGCACGCTGCGACACGCAGCTGCGACTCGCTCATGATGTGCATCGTCACCACGCTCAACCAGGGGCTGCGGAACGGCGGCGGCATCGGCGACGGCATCGGCGACATACTGCGCGCCCCCGCCAGCTTCGTACGTACACACACGCACACGCACGCTGCGACACGCAGCTGCGACTCGCTCATGATGTGCATCGTCACCACGCTCAACCAGGGGCTGCGGAACGGCGGCGGCATCGGCGACGGCATCGGCGACATACTGCGCGCCCCCGCCAGCTTCGTACGTACACACACGCACACGCACGCTGCGACACGCAGCTGCGACTCGCTCATGATGTGCATCGTCACCACGCTCAACCAGGGGCTGCGGAACGGCGGCGGCATCGGCGACGGCATCGGCGACATACTGCGCGCCCCCGCCAGCTTCGTACGTACACACACGCACACGCACGCTGCGACACGCAGCTGCGACTCGCTCATGATGTGCATCGTCACCACGCTCAACCAGGGGCTGCGGAACGGCGGCGGCATCGGCGACATACTGCGCGCCCCCGCCAGCTTCGTACGTACACACACGCACACGCACGCTGCGACACGCAGCTGCGACTCGCTCATGATGTGCATCGTCACCACGCTCAACCAGGGGCTGCGGAACGGCGGCGGCATCGGCGACATACTGCGCGCCCCCGCCAGCTTCGTACGTACACACACGCACACGCACGCTGCGACACGCAGCTGCGACTCGCTCATGATGTGCATCGTCACCACGCTCAACCAGGGGCTGCGGAACGGCGGCGGCATCGGCGACATACTGCGCGCCCCCGCCAGCTTCGTACGTACACACACGCACACGCACGCTGCGACACGCAGCTGCGACTCGCTCATGATGTGCATCGTCACCACGCTCAACCAGGGGCTGCGGAACGGCGGCGGCATCGGCGACATACTGCGCGCCCCCGCCAGCTTCGTACGTACACACACGCACACGCACGCTGCGACACGCAGCTGCGACTCGCTCATGATGTGCATCGTCACCACGCTCAACCAGGGGCTGCGGAACGGCGGCGGCATCGGCGACATACTGCGCGCCCCCGCCAGCTTCGTACGTACACACACGCACACGCACACGCACGCTGCGACACGCAGCTGCGACTCGCTCATGATGTGCATCGTCACCACGCTCAACCAGGGGCTGCGGAACGGCGGCGGCATCGGCGACGGCATCGGCGACATACTGCGCGCCCCCGCCAGCTTCGTACGTACACACACGCACACGCACGCTGCGACACGCAGCTGCGACTCGCTCATGATGTGCATCGTCACCACGCTCAACCAGGGGCTGCGGAACGGCGGCGGCATCGGCGACATACTGCGCGCCCCCGCCAGCTTCGTACGTACACACACGCACACGCACGCTGCGACACGCAGCTGCGACTCGCTCATGATGTGCATCGTCACCACGCTCAACCAGGGGCTGCGGAACGGCGGCGGCATCGGCGACGGCATCGGCGACATACTGCGCGCCCCCGCCAGCTTCGTACGTACACACACGCACACGCACGCTGCGACACGCAGCTGCGACTCGCTCATGATGTGCATCGTCACCACGCTCAACCAGGGGCTGCGGAACGGCGGCGGCATCGGCGATATACTGCGCGCCCCCGCCAGCTTCGTACGTACACACACGCACACGCACGCTGCGACACGCAGCTGCGACTCGCTCATGATGTGCATCGTCACCACGCTCAACCAGGGGCTGCGGAACGGCGGCGGCATCGGCGACATACTGCGCGCCCCCGCCAGCTTCGTACGTACACACACGCACACGCACGCTGCGACACGCAGCTGCGACTCGCTCATGATGTGCATTGTCACCACGCTCAACCAGGGGCTGCGGAACGGCGGCGGCATCGGCGACATACTGCGCGCCCCCGCCAGCTTCGTACGTACACACACGCACACGCACGCTGCGACACGCAGCTGCGACTCGCTCATGATGTGCATCGTCACCACGCTCAACCAGGGGCTGCGGAACGGCGGCGGCATCGGCGACATACTGCGCGCCCCCGCCAGCTTCGTACGTACACACACGCACACGCACGCTGCGACACGCAGCTGCGACTCGCTCATGATGTGCATCGTCACCACGCTCAACCAGGGGCTGCGGAACGGCGGCGGCATCGGCGACATACTGCGCGCCCCCGCCAGCTTCGTACGTACACACACGCACACGCACGCTGCGACACGCAGCTGCGACTCGCTCATGATGTGCATCGTCACCACGCTCAACCAGGGGCTGCGGAACGGCGGCGGCATCGGCGACATACTGCGCGCCCCCGCCAGCTTCGTACGTACACACACGCACACGCACGCTGCGACACGCAGCTGCGACTCGCTCATGATGTGCATCGTCACCACGCTCAACCAGGGGCTGCGGAACGGCGGCGGCATCGGCGACGGCATCGGCGACATACTGCGCGCCCCCGCCAGCTTCGTACGTACACACACGCACACGCACGCTGCGACACGCAGCTGCGACTCGCTCATGATGTGCATCGTCACCACGCTCAACCAGGGGCTGCGGAACGGCGGCGGCATCGGCGACATACTGCGCGCCCCCGCCAGCTTCGTACGTACACACACGCACACGCACGCTGCGACACGCAGCTGCGACTCGCTCATGATGTGCATCGTCACCACGCTCAACCAGGGGCTGCGGAACGGCGGCGGCATCGGCGACGGCATCGGCGACATACTGCGCGCCCCCGCCAGCTTCGTACGTACACACACGCACACGCACGCTGCGACACGCAGCTGCGACTCGCTCATGATGTGCATCGTCACCACGCTCAACCAGGGGCTGCGGAACGGCGGCGGCATCGGCGATATACTGCGCGCCCCCGCCAGCTTCGTACGTACACACACGCACACGCACGCTGCGACACGCAGCTGCGACTCGCTCATGATGTGCATCGTCACCACGCTCAACCAGGGGCTGCGGAACGGCGGCGGCATCGGCGACATACTGCGCGCCCCCGCCAGCTTCGTACGTACACACACGCACACGCACGCTGCGACACGCAGCTGCGACTCGCTCATGATGTGCATTGTCACCACGCTCAACCAGGGGCTGCGGAACGGCGGCGGCATCGGCGACATACTGCGCGCCCCCGCCAGCTTCGTACGTACACACACGCACACGCACGCTGCGACACGCAGCTGCGACTCGCTCATGATGTGCATCGTCACCACGCTCAACCAGGGGCTGCGGAACGGCGGCGGCATCGGCGACATACTGCGCGCCCCCGCCAGCTTCGTACGTACACACACGCACACGCACGCTGCGACACGCAGCTGCGACTCGCTCATGATGTGCATCGTCACCACGCTCAACCAGGGGCTGCGGAACGGCGGCGGCATCGGCGACATACTGCGCGCCCCCGCCAGCTTCGTACGTACACACACGCACACGCACGCTGCGACACGCAGCTGCGACTCGCTCATGATGTGCATCGTCACCACGCTCAACCAGGGGCTGCGGAACGGCGGCGGCATCGGCGACATACTGCGCGCCCCCGCCAGCTTCGTACGTACACACACGCACACGCACGCTGCGACACGCAGCTGCGACTCGCTCATGATGTAATAATAATAATAATAATAATAATAAATAATAATAAATACATTTTATTTCGTTTTTAAAAAGTAAATGCCTTAAAAACTAGTAGATTGGAACCTCCATTTAAGCAAATAATGCCTGTGTTTGGAGGGTCCGTCCTTCCATTACTATATCCATGTTACAAGGCAGTATGGATAAACATATTCTATATCCATATTAATGTTATATATTACTTAAATTCTATATTAATTCTATTACTTATGTATGTATGTGTGTGTCTGTGTGTGTCTGTGTGTGTGTGTGTGTGTGTGTGTGTGTGTGTGTGTGTGTGTGTGTGTGTGTGTGTGTGTGTGTGTGTGTGGGTGTGTGTGTGTGTTTGTGTCTATGCTTGCGTGAGTTAAAAAGAGTATGTGTGATTACAGTGTCTGAATCTGAACAAATCATGCTACACAATCCAGTAGCTTCTCAATTTCGTCATATGTCTTATGATGAATCCATTCTAACAAAAGTTTTTTACAGTTGTGATATGTTTTGTCGTATATATAAATATCTTTGTTTATTTTATTATAAAGAAAGGCAGAACGTGATATAAATTGTCTACTCGCAAATGTGGTTTTAGTTCTGTATGTCTGGGCAACCATGTTTCTACGTCGTTTATTTAAATGGCATGGATCATAAGACAATGATTTGTGAGTTTTGAGGGTTGTCCAGAATATATACAACTTCCTGACAGAGAGTAAACCGCTGATACGAAATAGAAAATCGGTAGAAAAGCGTCTCTTCTTAAAGTACATAACTTTAATAAGAGAACGCTGCGCCCTCTCTAACTCCAGAAATCGAGTTTTTGCTGCACCACCCCAGACAGGAATACAGTAGGCCAAGACGGATTGAGCAAGAGCAATGTAGATTTGATTGAGGAGATAATTTGGTGAGTCCTCATCCGATTTGCCCAGCATTACATGTCTGAGGGTTTTGAAGATCCAAGTTAGTTTCCTCATTCTATTGATGACATGATCAAGGTGTGGGTACCATGATAGTCTTTGGTCTACAATTACTCCCAGATATTTTGTCTGAACTACCTTATCGATTCTAGGGCAGTTACAGGTGTTTTTATTAGTATCCGTTGTACATTCATGAATTTTTAAACTGAAGTCGGCCTGAGGTTGCGAGTTGTTGTTAGTACTAAAACATATATAGTTGGTTTTAGAAGTATTTAGGGTCAGGAGGTTGTGTTTCAGCCACTGAGCGATTCGCAACAGACCAGCCTCAGCACTAGTTTTGACCACCTCCCAAGAATCACCGGCAAATACTACAGCCGTATCATCAGCGTATGACAAAACTCTGGCGTTATAGATCCTCATGTTACATAAGTCGTTGATGTAGATGAGAAAGAGGGTAGGTCCTAAAACGCTGCCCTGCGGCACGCCATACGTCACTTCAACAGCTTCACTAGTGCAACCATTTAATTTTACTCTTTGTCTCCTGTCCGTTAAGTAACTCTGAAAAAGGGCAAGCGGAGTCCCCCTTACTCCCATATCTTCAAGTTTATGCACAAGGATGGGGATGGACACAGTATCAAAAGCTTTTTTCAGATCGAGGAAAACCGACAGACACTTTTTACTGTTGTCAAGTTGCCTAGTTACAAAAGAGCTTAACTCCGTGATTGCATCTTCTGTCGATTTTCCCCGCCTGAAACCAAATTGTGAAGATGATAATTTGTTAAATTTATTTAAGTAATTTAGTAGTCTAGTATTAAGTAGTTTCTCTAAGATTTTAGATATTGCTGGCAGAACCGAGATCGGCCTATAATTGCTAATATCTTCACCGTCCCCACCCTTGTATACGGGTGTTATAATTGATTGTTTCAACGGTGCAGGAAACACACCTTTGTAGAAGCAAAGATTTACAAGGTGGGTGATAATGGGAGCCAAGTCATCAACAGCCAACATTAGAAATTTATTTGGAATATTATCCCATCCTGGGGCGCTGTTTGATTTTAGATGGAGGATAGTGCTACGAACTTCATCAACATGAGTATGCAGTAGTACAAAAGAATTTGGTTGTGTCGGTTTATTTTCTATAAGTGTTTTAGATGTTCTTGTATCGTGTTGAATGTTATTTGCAAGTTGTAATCCTATATTGGCAAAATAGTCATTAATAAAGTTAGCCGATTCAGAGGGTGAGGACCTTAAATTAAACAGTTTAGAACTAGTGCTATGTTTTCCTTTCGAGTATATAATGTTTTTAATATTATTCCAAAGCAATTTATTATTATTTAAAGATTTTGTAATGGTGTCCCTGTCATATTTTCTTTTTAGTCTTTTTATTAAGTTGTTACAGTAATTTCGGTAGCGTCGGTAAGTAATGCAAAGAATTTCATTGTGAGGGTCATTACGTAGCCTTTTCTGAAGTTGGTTGCGATTTCGTATGCACCGCAATACTCCTGGAGAGATCCACGGCTGTATAATTCTTTTGTTGCATGATATACGTGTCACCTCAGTATTCATCTTTAGGCTTTCTATAATTCTTTCTATTAGGTAGTTAATGACAGCCGTTGGGTCGTCACTAAATAAAATATCAGATAGATTACTATTTTGTAAATATTTTAGAGCAGCGTCAAAATTTATAGTGGTTTTAGTTCTATTATCTTTAGTTAAATTTTTTATTTTTGAGATTGATAGAAATGTTGTAAAATGATCCGTAGTTGTAGTTTGCAAAATCGCTATAGTTGAATTGTATTTAATTTTATTGATTTTTAACATGAAATGGTCAAGGCAGCCTTGCTGCCTAGTAGGTAATGTATGTCCCACTAATATGCCATGGTTAGCAAGCATGTCCAAGTAGTTCATTCTGTTTTTATACTCATGCAGAGGTTCATTAGGTTTGGGTCGAATATTTATATTGATATCACCTGTTATTATAATGCTCCTATGCGAGGGAAGAGTCTCTAAATGAGAGTTTAGCGTATTGATAAAATTTCTAGGGTTTGGGTTCGATGGAGATCTGTAAATACATAATACTGTAGTATTCAATACATCAATCTGTAGACATGATGCTTGATGTAAAATTACTTCCTTGACTTTGTGTTTTAAGCTTTTTTTTATATATACAACTACTCCATCACTTTGATTTAGTTGGGATGAGGTACAATAGACTTCATAGTTGTTTAATTGTGGGAGATGTTTATTGGGGTTTAATCTACATTCCGTGAAGGTGATAATATCAATTTCAAAAGATAAGTTTGCCAAAGTAAGAGTAAAATCGTTAAAATTTTTGTAGATACTAACAATATTCTGAGATATAATGGTAAAGTCATTTTTATTAATTTGTATGAGTCTCTCAAGATCAGCGGTATCGCACTCTAGTGCCTTTGCTATTTTAATATTGTCTAATTCTTGAAGCGTATACAACGTTTCATCCATATTGAAACAGATGTAAAAATAATCTAGGGGTAGTGATAATTAAAATTTGCATGACTGTAGGTAGGTTGATAGTAAAAAGGGGTATAATGGAGAAGTGTTGTTCGATTAGTTTCATTAATGCTTTAAGTGAGTAGCTTATGTTAAGAGTGAAGATGTGAAGACATATGTATACTAGTGTGGATTGAGTTTTGGGAGCAAGTTTTTGTAGGATTTTATCATGTGTATTGTTTACAGTCGCAATCATGTATATTTGAGAGTTTATGTTTCTAAAGTGTATGAGTGTATGTGTGCGTGTGTGGGAAAAAGTGTGTAGTGTTTGGTAAAAGTTTTTAACAATTTTCATAAGTTCTATATGTATAGAGATAGACATCAGATAGCACAATATGGTATAACAGTACATAATGTTAAGCCATATACAAAATGCAAAAATACAAAGCATCAAGGTTAAATTAGGGAACAGATTAGACACACTTGAAGTTGAAAATGGGCAGTAATATAGTCAGTCTTGTTCTAAAAGTAATTTATGTACCTGTTGTTCCGTTTTAATCATGATAATTGGCGATTGTTCGCTTTTCCGCACATAAATTTTGCCATAAGATGTCCACACATATTTATAGCCTTTAGATTTGGCAAGGTCACGGGCCAGATAATGAAGCCGGGCAGCCTTTGGTGTCAGATTCTCTGAAAGAAAAACCGGTGTATCCGCGTGAGACTTCATACCAAGGTGCTTTGCGCACAATTTGGTTTTATTTCGTATGTTGAAAGATTTAGCCATTTTTAGGAGATCAGTTTTCAGTAGCACTGAACCAGTTTCCACTACAATGGGGGTGTTCCTATGTTCTGGCTTTTTTCCTCTCACCCTATAAATATCTTTAATATCGGTCTTGTTTATTTTGAAGTCAATAGTTTCTGATAGCGTTACCACCATTTCAATTAAGTCCTGTTTAGTCTCAGATTCCTTTTTAGGCACTCCCTTTATTTCGAAGTTCGTCTTGCGAGATGAGAGCTGCAAATCCTCCAATTTATCTTCCAGGAATACGATATATTCCCTATCTTCCCGTGATCGATCTTCAAGGCTATTTATTTTATGTTTCAGTTCTTCATTCTGTGTCGTTAAATGAGCCAATGATGCTTCTATGCTTTTGTTAGTGTCTTGAATTTCTTGCATTTTCGTGCACAATTGTCGAAGCTCTTCCCTATGCAAAGTGTTGAAAGTTGTTATAAGTTGAGTTATGTCCATTCTAAAGGCTTCAAATTGTTGTTGCGGCATTCCCTGGGCAGGTCTACGCGGTCGATCAAAAACAGCGTTCAGTGGAGATTCGTTCTCCTCCGTAGCGCAAATTGACATATCTGGGTCCGACATAGCTACTGTTAAGTGAAGACTATATCGTCACAGCCCGCTACAAGTACATACTGCGCGCCCCCGCCAGCTTCGTACGTACACACACGCACACGCACGCTGCGACACGCAGCTGCGACTCGCTCATGATGTGCATCGTCACCACGCTCAACCAGGGGCTGCGGAACGGCGGCGGCATCGGCGACGGCATCGGCGACATACTGCGCGCCCCCGCCAGCTTCGTACGTACACACACGCACACGCACGCTGCGACACGCAACTGCGACTCGCTCATGATGTGCATCGTCACCACGCTCAACCAGGGGCTGCGGAACGGCGGCGGCATCGGCGACATACTGCGCGCCCCCGCCAGCTTCGTACGTACACACACGCACACGCACGCTGCGACACGCAGCTGCGACTCGCTCATGATGTGCATCGTCACCACGCTCAACCAGGGGCTGCGGAACGGCGGCGGCATCGGCGACATACTGCGCGCCCCCGCCAGCTTCGTACGTACACACACGCACACGCACGCTGCGACACGCAGCTGCGACTCGCTCATGATGTGCATCGTCACCACGCTCAACCAGGTTGTTGGACTGCGGAACCAAAAATTATACCATTTATACACTGATTAAAATATACACACAGCAGAAGCAGCAACATCATTCGATCATAATACGTGTTTTTTATAGGGTAGGGTGACAAACGAGCAGCACAGTCCACCTAATGGTAAGTGGTACATCTATCCTCCTTTGTGAATCAAAATGCATCAAAATGCAAATGCGTTGTCACCCATGAGGAATAATATGGAATGCCTCTTTTCCAGTAAAAAGGGTTTCCGGTTTTCTACACTCACCATACGAAACACAGCAGTTTTAAGCTGCTATTTTACGCTGGTATTATGTGAGAGCGTGGTCCTTCCCCGGTCGAGTCGACCCATTCGTGCTACAACTATACTACTAATATAGCTGCAGCATGGCTCTACCACGCACGTTCGGACCAAATTCCTAATATAACATATCTATTTTTATTTCATCGATCTATAAAGAGCCTGAAACGGTGAAAAATAGTAAAATATAAGATGGTATTTAAAACGTGTTATTTAGGATATGTGATGGAATAGTTTACTTATATTTACGAGAGGAGGTCAAAAAGTTCGCGGCATGACGTAGTTGGCGAGGGTGAGTTTACTCATCCAGATAGGCGCTAGTTGAGTGACTCATTGTTAGTATATATACCAAGTTTCAGCGTAATCGGGTCATGAGCTTTTGAGTTATAAATGAGTTAACAACGAGTAAACAAGTCAATCGGGAAGAAACTAGCCACTATGGAGAAAATTGAATATCGCGCCGACATTTAGACACCTGAATCCATTTTTTCAAGAGATGTCAGCTGTTTATGGGGAATACGCTCCTGGGAAATCCATGATTTATAAATGGCAAGCCCTTTTCAAACAAGGGAGGGACTCCATTGAAGACGACCTCGATTGAGGCTATTGGCATGACTAAAGTCTGCGCAAGATGGGTTTCGAGAATAGTTTCTGCGTATCAAAAACACGAGCGCGACGAAAGTTGTCGCGAGTATTTGGACCGCCGTGAAGAGCAAAGAGAGGAAGTTGTGGCTCGAATGAATGAAAAATAACTGGCGATTAAGCTTGGGTTCACCATTGTGAACCTGAATCAAAGCAAGAGTCGATGAAGTGGCATAAAGAAAGCACATCCCCTCCTAAGAAGTATAAGGTGTCTCAATCGGCCGGAAAGATCATGGCGACGATCTTTTGGGATACAAAAGGTATCCTTTTGATTGATTATAAGAAACGTTGTGTTTCCATAACGGGAGAATACTACGCTTCTTTACTAGATCTACTAAAAGAAGCTATTAAGGAAAAAAGGCGAGGAAAGCTTACGAAAGGCGTGCTCCTTTTGCACGGCAATGCGCCCGTGCACACAAGCCATTTTGCGACGGCTGCCGTTCAGCGGTGCGATTTTGAACAACTGCGCCACCCACCCAGGTCTGGACGGTAGTCTAGACTTGGCCCCAAGCAACTATTATTTGTTTCCAAAAATGAAGAAAGAACTGCGTGGGAAAAAAATTGGCGATGATGATGAAGTGAAGTCGGCAATTTTAGCCTATTTTGACGCCCAAGACTGTGATGTCGGAAGGGTCTTGAATGAATAAGGGACGTGTTGCTTATACAAGAACTTTAATTATACTGCTTCAACTTATTCTACCTTAACACTAATATATTCTATCGTGGAGGCTACACTACAAGACAAATCTTTTTTAGACCCTATTAATAAGTTATTTGTCAGATCTAATAAATGTATTAGGGTTAAGGGAGAATACATTAAAAAGGAAAAATAGTTTAATGTTTCATTTTATTATCCTTCCCTGTCATTCCGCAAACTTTTTGACCTCCGCTCATATGTTCCAAGACTTAATCAAGGCCGATGACGAGTCATTTGAAATTACTGTCAACATACAGTCTGCACTTACTGTAATGGTTTTGCTAAATCCCTCTACTGCGTCTGAGAGAAAGGTGCATTTATTGTAACAAGAAAATAAAACAGATTTATATATATATATATATATATATATATATATATATAGTTAATAATATAATAATATACAACTATATATATGCGTCTATCTGTCTAAACTAAACTATAATAACCTTTAAGGATCTAGGAACGACCATTGTTCGAAAACATGGCTGAAACAGCTAGGGACAAGCTTTTATATTTCTTTGCTTAGGTAGATGTCAGTGTCCCCGTTTGTTCTGTGCACTTGTTATCTTTTGACGGTATTTGGAAATCTCATGTAACATTGAAAACGATCAGGAGGAGATTATTATTATTGTAGCTTCTTATTTCTGTTCTCAGGAGCCATTGTTCGTGGCGCGCGTGGTGTACGATCTACTGTTCTTCTTCGTGGTTATCATTATCGTACTGAACCTCATCTTTGGTGTGATCATCGACACCTTCGCTGACCTTCGTAGCGAGAAGCAGCAGAAAGAACTTATTTTAAAGAACACATGTTTTATATGTGGTACGTACTTTGAATTATTTATAAGTTGTTTCTCAGATGAATATACATGTAAAGAAAAAAGCAAGAAAAAAGAATTAACTTTTTTTAATTTTCATTCAGATGCACTAAATCCTTCAGTATTTTGTAAATCGAACCAGCAAACATTAAATTTTCTTCTTAGTAATTTTTTAAGATCATAGTATTGTAGAAATCTTTCAATTTAAAACTGCACGCGTTTGCTTACCTTTGTATTTTTGGTAAAATCTAAATATACACGCCCGTTCTATTGTGTTTCAGTACATTTTTGTATTATTACCATGATACATACAAATGATCAAATCTACCAAAAATACGGTGCGTATAGTTTTAAATTAGACTGACTACCTTCTTTACTATCTACTTTGACTTGTACTTCTTAAATAATATTATATCCAGGTTCCTCTTTCAGGGTTGAACAGGTCAGCCTTTGACAACAAGACTGTCTCGTTCGAGGAACACATTAAGAGCGAGCACAACATGTGGCATTACCTCTACTTCATGGTGCTCGTGAGGGTCAAGGACCCCACAGAGTTCACCGGTCCCGAAAGCTACGTACATTCTATGATAAAGGTAAAAATATAATCTACACGTTTTTTGGTAATTGAATATTTTTTTCATATATTTACGCGAACACTACACATTTTTAAATAAAACTAATTTTACGAATTTTATCGCGTATATTAACTTATTTTTATATTCCCGACGTTTCGGGTGCTTTCCAGCACCCGTGGTCAAGGGGGACTGAGTTGTTTGACGTCCTGCTGTCATAGTTAGCCCGGCTACCTTCAGTTTTTTAATATTAATTTTTGGTTCCATTTACGCAGAATGAGCTTACAGTATCTTGAAGTCTAGCAGTGGTATACTTGGGTTTGGATTTGATTTTATTAATTATGGGATCCCAAGCAGATGGCAGCACCCATCCATCTTCTCTATTGAAATTAGGATGTTTTTTAATTTCAATAGCCTCGCGAATCATCCTTGGGAGGAATCGGTGTTCTTTTGCGAGGATTTGTGGTCTATCAAATCTAATGGCGCGTGTCTTGTGGCCACACCGCAATTTGAACTACGGCGAGTTCTCGGTCCGAGTGATGTAAACATAGACGATCACGTCTTTGAATTAGTATGTGCGTCTGTTTACTTAAAAATCGTTTTTTGTTTTTATTGTGTGTAGTTTATATTCCGCCTTGTAGTAAAGATAATGAGTATATGGTAATGTTCAGAATAATAGAAAATCTATCTTCTTGTTATAGAAAAATAATGTTCGTCAAATATAATAAATTATTTTGACTATTTTATATCATTCTGTGGATTCGGTCAGAGTAACAGGGTGAGTAACTGTGACAATAAATTGTTGGACTTGGTCTTGAGTTCATTTGAGGATGAAGATTGTGTGAAGGTTCGAGCTTCAGAAACTAGTCTTGTGAGGGTGGATGAGTACCATCCTCCACTGGAAGTGACAGTGACTGTGTCCTCGCCAACCACCGGGAATCCGCCACGGACACCTACATCCCCCGGTAATGATACAGGTACCTTACAATGAAATTTTTACAAAGCTGATTTTTTATTATTATATTCATCAATATTTAACATAGACTGGACCCCAATTTATTCATTAGATTTAGAACAAAGCTTAGATTATTTTTACAAAGAGATTAACTTAGCATTAGACAAATTAGTACCAAAAAGAAAAACAAAACGGGTAGGCTAGAAGATCGGATATACCCTGAATGGTATACTAGGGATATTATTAATTTAATAAAATATAAAGCTACGTCCCATAAAAAATATAAAAAGACACGATTAGTCACTGACTATATAAAATTCGCTGAGTTGAGAACTAAAGTTAAAAATATGCTAGTAACTGCACATAACCAGTATAAGCACTGCGTGCAAAATAATCTCCAAAGAGACCCAAAATCCTTTTGGAATTTTGTTAATTCCAAAAGAGGTAATCTAAATCCAAAAAAATTTTTAAAAAATGGGGAGGTTTTGACCAATGAGCATTGTGCCATTGAGTTTGCAAAATACTTTCGTTCGGTGTATACTACACAGAGACCAAACTTAAATGTGAGTAAGGCTATCATTGACGCCGGAGGGGATAACGGGGCAGCGCGAATTCACTTGAGTCAGTTGCAACTTAAGGACATACTGACCGCACTTAAACAACTTAAGCCAAAGAAATCTGCAGGACCAGACGGGATACCACCTTTTATCTTTAAAGATTGCCATTCTGCGCTAGCAAAACCACTACTTCACATTTACAATAACTGGTTAAACCAAGCTAGGTTTCCGGAAAAATGGAAAATAACGAAGGTGGTTCCCGTTCCAAAAGGAAATATAGCGACCAGTGTAGAGAACTTTAGACCGGTAGCAGTGTTGTCTACTCCAGCCAAGGTATTTGAGTCGGCTATATACAAAAGCTTATATCAACAGATAAACACACAGCTATCGGAAGCGCAGCACGGGTTCAGACCTGCTCGGAGCACTGCGAGTAACCTTCTAGAGCTTATGGCCGATATAATACCAGTAGTAGATAGTGGGGGACAAGCTGATACTGCTTATTTTGATTTCAAAAAAGCATTTGATTTGGTAAATAATGACATATTACTAAAAAAAAATGGCAAAATTTGGTTTCACCCCACACTTATTGAGATTTTTCGCTAGCTACATGACAGATAGGCAACAGTATGTAGCATATGAGGGTCATAAGACAAAACCATATTTTACCTGGTCTGGTGTGAGTCAGGGGTCGAATCTAGGACCTTTGGAGTTTTTAATCATGATAAATGACTTACCCAATGTTGTGAAGAAATCAAAATGTTTATTATTTGCGGACGACCTTAAGTTATCGATGGATATAGGTAGTTTGGAGGACTGTGATCGTCTCCAAGACGATATAAATAAAGTTGTTGAATGGAGCAAAGACAACAAATTACAATTTAATACCGCTAAATGCTTAACAATATCTTTCACGCGCAATCATATGCCCATAGGGTATACATATTACATTGACAGGACACCTATGTCTAGGGTAATGCAAGTCATGGATTTAGGAGTAAAATTTTCTGCTGATTTAACGTTTAAGGGTCATATTGTTGATACATGTAAAAAGGCTTTTAGAACTCTAGGTTTTACGTTACGAACGGTTAACGGTTTCACACACACAAATGTGCAAGCTATTATAGCTTTGTACAACACACTAGTTCGGAGTAATTTGGAGTGTAATTCAATAATTTGGGCTCCACATGAGAAGAAGTACGATCTAATGCTAGAGAAGGTACAAAACAAATTTGTAAGGTATTTGTATCTCAAGTTATATGGGGTGTATCCTTATTACCCACTGCAATACCCCACATTATTTGTTCTGGGTATGGTAGGATACAATCAGCTCAGGGTAAGGAGAGAACTTAAACTAGTTTCATATATTTTTATGGTCCTTAGGAGTAAAATTATTAATGAGAATATGTTGAAGAAGATTAATATTTATGTTCCGGATAGATATGTATGGCGGCGGCGTCAGCCAGACCTACTGGCCGTCCCTAGATGTCGCACTAACTTACTGCGAGAGGCACCCTTGACGCGAGCTTTTCGAACATTAAACCTGATCGACAGAAAATCAGATTTATTCTATTGTACTCTGAACGAATTCACAAAACTTGCTTTATGGATAATTAGTTATAAGGTAGTATAGTAATATAGGTAATATATGATTGTAGATAGTGCTTTATCTATCGCATTGGGTAGAAACCTGTAATGTTAGATATAAGTTGGGTGTAAATAAGTATAATAAATAAATAAATAAATAATGTAATGGCGGGGACGATCTTGAACATGTTCACAAACTGCAGACTTCCCGATACGTCGGTGCTTCACGTCAGCTATATGTTCTTTAACGCGGGTTTTAATAGATCTTTTTGTTTGTCCTATGTACGAGAGACCACATTCACAATCCAGCTTGTACACTCCTGCATCTTGTAGAGGGATATGACACTTGACGGATGGTAAAAATTGACCAATCTTCTTCAGCGGCTTGAAGTACGTTTTAATGGAAGCTCGCTTCAAGATGTAGCCAACCTTGTCTGTGACTCCTCTGACATAGGGTAGTACAGCAGGGTAGTACCACAGTCGAGCGTGTGCCTCGAACCAAAAATTAATATTAAAAAACTGAAGGTAGCCGGGCTAACTATGACAGCAGGACGTCAACCAACTCAGTCCCCCGTGACCACGGGTGCTGGAAAGCACCCGAAACGTCGGGAATATAAAAATAAGTTAATATACGCGATAAAATCCGTAAAATTAGTTTTATTTAAAAATTGAATATTTGTTTTAATTTCTTTCATTCGGTCGTTTTTCTCTTTAGCGTTTTAGGTATTGCTTTCCTTCTTAGGATTTTAGATAATAGATTAGATTTTATTGATTAAGCTTTTATTGTTCTAAATTATTTGGCATAACGTTTAACAAAACCTAAGATTAACAAATCTATATAGTTGGTAATTAATTTAGTTCTGAATAAATAATATTAATATTATAAAAAAAAACATATTGTTGAGCGCCACCATTAATGGCAACACTAGTTACCACTAGCGCCCCCTAGTATCCAGTGGCAGAACTTGGAGTCAAGATCCTTCTAGAATTTTCCATGGAAGAACTTTCTAGAACTATCGACACCTAGTCAGTCAGGACCGGTATGTACTCGAATATTGTTTCTACAGTAGAAGGTTCTGGAAATTATCTGAGGCCCTCTATAAGGCCGGTAAAGACCGCGACCCGGAGTGTTGAGTTGGCGATACAAGCGAATACTTCGAAGCGATACAACTGCAAACAAAAGTGATCAGTAGTACAATTGTGTTTTATTATTAGTGTGGTTTTCTAAGTATCATAGTTTTTATTTTAGTGTAATAATTAACTAATTACTATTCTTTGGGGGCGTTCAAGTATTACGTAAGCAAACTTTGTATGATTTTAGTCATGTAGTAGTTATGATGAAGTTGGGGGGCCAAATGATAAAACGTAAGAATTTTCAAAATTTTTATGAATTATATTAAAGTTATAATTTAAAGATGCCAATTATTTTTAAAATGAAAGAATTAGTATTTTGATACAATTAAGAATCATTTATTTGTGTTTATATAGTGACATTAAATAATAATTGATGAATGGAGTCTTTAATTTTTAATTTATTTTTATTTTTATTATCTGATCCGGGGATGATGCCGTGACTGGCACGCCAGACCCGGACCTCGATGACACCGAGGTCATCAGTATGAAAGAGATTGAACGTGCGATTCGAAGTTTGAAATGTGGTAAGGCTGCGGGACTAGACAGAGTTACTGCTGAAATGGTCAAGTATGGTGGGCCTCGCGTCTGGGACAGCTTTCATCTGCTGTGCAATTTGTGCTGGCGGACGGGGGATGTCCCGGATGATTGGCGATCCGCAGTCATTGTGCCTTTATATAAAGGTAAAGGTTCACATTTTGACTGCGGGTGCTATCGGGCGATCAGCTTGACCAGTTTAGCAAGTAAAGTTTACTCGAAGGTTTTAACACGTAGAATGCAAGAGAAATCGGAAAGATTTCTATGGGAGGCACAATGCGGATTTAGACCTGGAAGAGGATGCACGGATCAAATGTTTTCTCTCCGTATGATCACGGAAAAGCTTCTGGCTGTTAACCAGAAGATTTTCTGTGCTTTTGTGGATCTTGAGAAAGCATTTGATAAGGTTGTAAGGAAGAAAATGTGGGAACTGTTGCCGGGGTATGGTGTGGATGGCCGATTGCTAAGGGCTGTGCAGTCTCTTTACTGTGACTGTAAAGCCTGTGTGCGGGTAGGGCATGACCTGTCACCCATGTTTAGCGTCCAAACGGGCGTAAAACAGGGTTGTGTCATGTCTTCCTGGCTGTTCATACTGTATCTCGACAGCTGTTTACAAAAGCTGAAAGATAGCTGTTTGGGTGTGAAATTGGGTGACATAAAAGTAAACTGTCTGCTGTATGCTGATGATGCAGTGCTTATTGCACCATCAGAGGCAGAACTGCAGGCATTAGTCACGTGTATGAAAGAGGAATGTGAAATTAAAGGTCTCCGTTTGAATGCTAATAAAACTAAGGTTCTGGTATTTGAAAGGGACGAAGAGAGAACGAAGTGTGAAATATGGGTAAATCAGGAATGTCTAGAACAGGTAAATGAAATTGTATACTTGGGGAGTGCTTTTAGCCGGGATGGAAGATGTGATTTAGATGTGGACAGGCGTGTCGCTGCCGGGAACAAAGTCAATGGTGCCCTGACTGCGTTAGTCAAAAGGCAAGGCGTAGCGAAGAGTGCACGCCTTGCAATACATAACGCAGTGTTGGTACCGACTTTGTTATATGGCAGCGAAACCTGGGTATGCCAGAAGAAGCATAAAAGTAAGTTGAATGCAGTGGAGATGCGATCTCTTCGTAAAATGTGCGGCGTTACTATGGCCGACCGAAAGCGAAACGAAGAGATTCGCAATATGGCAGGTTTGAAAGATGACCTTATCACAAAAATTGATAAGGGCGTGCTTCGGTGGTTTGGGCACGTTGAGCGAATGAGTGAAGACCGAATGGTGAAGAAAATATATAGCGCGAAAGTTAATATTAAAAGGTGTCGAGGTAGACCGAGACTAACTTTCGAAGACCATGTGAGCAAATTGCTCGAAGAGGGTAGGGTCAAGAGTACTCGGATACCTAGACGTGCATGTATGAAGAAGATAATGAATCTGAAAGAAGCGAAAGAGATATGTAAGGATCGTGACACTTGGCGATCTGTTCTCTCTGGCTACCCCGTCAGGGATTGTGCGTGAAGATAAGTATTATCTGTTGTTAGAGCGCCAACAGAAATACACATTGTGTGAAAAGCAGACAATTGTTTTTGGGTGCACTAGAAATTGTACCGTAACTTTATTATACATAAAAAAATACCAATTTATTATAAACGGCCTAAATATTTTATGAAAATCTAACCGGAATAATGAAATCTAAAAAAAAAAAGAATTGTTTTGATATTCGTCTTCTGGCTAATATAAAGAAAAAAAAACGCGTGTAACGGACTCTTGTTCGTTACACGAGGACGTTCACATCCCTATATGAACGTCCTCAATAAATTTCTTTTACGTTAATACTAGCGCCATCTCATAGGCAACAAGAGCACTACACAATTTTTACACATTTGTTTAAGAGAGATTTGTTTAAGAGATAGCGCCACTACCGGCATTAATATCATTTATTGTTTAAATAAAAAAATCTGTTGTTATACTATAATATTTTAGACATTAAGTATAGCCAGGGGTATAAAAGTCCCCAGTATCTTGCTTTTACGTTGATACTAGCGCCATCTCATTATAAGCATTATTTTCCCTAATATGATTAAAAAGATGGCGTCACTGCTAGCATTCATTATTTATATAGAAGTCTATTTACATTAATTGTTAATTTCTCGGTATTCCCGTTAGATATGGTAAAACTACTATTAGTTTTGTAATCTATGTGTTATAAGGATAAAATCGACATGTATTTCATTAAGTTACGCCACAATTTGTGGTGGGCCATTCTCCACACAAAATGAAATTGTCTCCTTTTAACTGTCTACCTATTAGGGATCATGAGATACAGCCCGCTGATAGACGGACTGACGGACGGACAGCAGAGGCTTAGTAATAGGGTCCCGTTGGTTACTGAGCGAGCGAGTAAAATAATCTTGATGTATTACTTCGTACGTAGTCGAACAATCTGGATTGGTTCCCGCGGCTGCGGGCGCTCTCGCTGGTGGGGGGCGGCGAGGGCGAAGGTGGTGAACTGGAGCTACGTGCACTACAAGCGCAGCTGGAGCGTACGCAGTCGGCCGTGCGCACTCTCACTGACCTGCTCACCGAGCTGCGCGACCAGGTACCGTCCCGCAGCCACTGCACTGCACTACACTGCACTGCACTGCACTGCACAGCACAGCACACTGTACACTGCACTATACTGCACACTGCACTGCACTATACACTGTACACTAAACTACACTGCACTGAATACTGTACCCTGCAATGCACACTTTACACTACACTGTACTGCACGCTTTACACTGCCCTGCACACTGCACTGCACTGCACCCTGTACACTGCACTGCACTGCACACTGTACACAGCACTGCACACTGCACTGCACAGCACTGCACACTGCACTGCACAGTACTGCACACTGTACTGCGCACTGCACACTGCTCTACACATTGCACTGCAGTGCAGGCGCAGCTCTAGCGCGTGCAGATAGCCGTGCCTTTCTTCTGAACAATACAAATTGTGTTGAATGTTGTTATCACGTTCTAGAACATAATAGAATACCTTATAACCTACGCGGAACTCGTCATTGGGTGCACCAGCAATATTAATGGTAGTGGGGTAATTGATACCTGCATGTACGGAATAATGAAATGAGGTGGAACTCTATCACCTTTTTCTAAAATATTTTTTTCTTTAGATGACTGAACAGAGGAAGCAAAAGCAACGCATCGGCCTCCTCAATTCGACGTCTGCATATCTCCAGAATCTTCAAATGAATTTACCGCCGTGAGCAGCTGTCATGGCCCCCTAGTGACGCAGAAGCACTCCTAACGACTGTTACATGATGTGTTAAAATGTTTAGTCAAATAAGTAGTAAATTTTTATAAAACACAATTTCACGTTTTATAGTTAATAATGCAAACGTACCTTCCGTGTATGACGTTATTATTTAATATAATCTATTCACAGAATTTGCATAACAAAATATATCCTTTATGGATGGACGTAAAGGGTATTTATTTAAATATGTTAAGAGTGCTGTGGCGTTAGCTACATTTATATCGCACAATTGACTTTATCCCTATACATTCACGGTACATTTTCACATAGCAATGACACACGGCAATCATATAATCCTATTATACGAGAGAACTGCGAAAAAATACGTAAACTAAAACTAATCATTGCTCATATTTAAGTTAACAGATTTAATAAATAAGGTTAAAGTTACCGATTTGTGTAAATTGAGTGGATGCTTTAGAGGCGAGAAAGGTGACCCCTAAGTATTCCTTAGATGCTCAAATTTTAAAACTAAATTTAAAAATCTTAACTTGATGTTCCGCCCTTTATTACACTACACCAAACATAAACATTCAAGTATTATTAGTATATTCCAAACTAATATGTTATGACATCAGTACATATATGTTAGCCGTGAAAGATATCTGCATAGTATTTGACTATGATATATTTATTTAGGTATGCACGTTTAACTATGTAGGTAAACTATGTATAATCGATATTATATGTCCATGTGACATTGAATCTCTTTGACAAATTAGACGATTATAAAATGTAGAGATCAGTGCTATGATAGAAATGCTTTGCCAACTTTCATACAACCTGCGGATATATTCCACGAATAGAGATTTAGTTACTGAATCTGTCTATAGCGGGGAACTTATATATAGATTGCTCAAAGCCTCATAGCGATGATATCTATGCCGACCAAAGTTTGCGAAATGAATGTGTCGAATCATAAAAGGCATGTTTTACTATGTCTGATTACACCATTATAATAATGTAAATTATTAATCACCTTGAACATCATTGTTCGCGGCATAGTGTTCATAGAGTAGTTATTCTTATTAAGCTGTTACAATGGAGTTTTTTCTTTAGAACTTTTACTGTATCTTCTTACTTCGAAATATATCTTCTATTTACTTCAAAACTTATTTTTACTATATTGTTATAAATATATCGATTTTTAGATTTTTTATTGTTGTTCTTCTATTTACCAACTAAGTCTTAACTGTTCAAAGATTATTTAAGAATTTGTATTTAAATATTTTCTTATATTATTCTTGAGTAAAACATTTTAAATGTAATTTACAAAAGAAAAATATTCCCATTATTCGAAAGTTTATAGCTCTTTTTGAAATACTTAGGACGTGCAATATAAGTTAGCTCAAAATTATTACCTATTTACTATAGTTAGATAAAAGATCGAATTTCATTAAAAATCTTGAAAAGATCTGAATTCTATATCCTCAATGAACGATTAATATATTGTTGTATTTGTTATTTGTTTGGCTGCGGCTACATTGCAATGTGAAATCTACTAACAAAACTCAAATGATAGTCTTAAGTGGTTTGGTTTGATGTCAGCCTCGACAACTTTAGTGTAGTTACAGGCAAGTGGTGTACTAAATGTTAAGTTAATATAATATTATGTGACTAGCAGTCAATGTTATAATATTCACTTAATGTAATAACATTGGTTGTTGTGTTAATGACGTGTTTACGAATATTTCGTTAGGAGAATGTTGACTTCTTACAATTTAAGCGAAGACATTATATTTTAATTGAGAAAACTATTTTTATTCTATATGTCCCTATTTTTATTAAATCTCTATTTGAAAGTAGAGAAAAATCTATGCAATTTTTCGGATATTTTTCTTTTTAATTATGTATTTTATAATGTGTTACCGCATAATTTTTAGTTTAATATTTATAGGAAAGTTAAGAGTGCCATGTTTGTTTTAACAAACAAAAACAAATAAATACGAATCTTAATACAAAGGAGCTGTGTTTTTATATTTTTGAATAAATCAAACTTTATTTTGTACTTAAAATAAAAAGTCTCGAATATTCGTATACAATACAGTTACTTATCGTCAGACATTGTAATTTGAACTTTATTGACTTACATATTATATCAATTAGTCTTACATACATTTCACATCATTTTTCTTTTAAACATATTATACCAAAATATCTTCCATCTAAATAATATTTAATAAAGTTCAAAGTCAAATAACATAATTAAAAAAGGAGTGTAACATTTTATTTTTGAACAGTTTAATTTTTTTGTTATTTTTTGTTATTTGTTACATTCCTGCAATGAAGTTAAAAAACAATTTCAAGACACAAATTACATTACTGTTGTATAGTATTTTTGGACTGTAATAGAATTAATTATATTTGAAATGCA
The DNA here is from genome assembly GCA_963668995.1 of Parnassius mnemosyne. Lineage (NCBI taxonomy): Eukaryota > Metazoa > Arthropoda > Insecta > Lepidoptera > Papilionidae > Parnassius > Parnassius mnemosyne. The sequence continues at coordinate 11,269,237 of CAVLGL010000092.1, read as the reverse complement.
TTAAAATAACACATTTCCAGCATTTTTATTATACTTATATTATTTTTCTTTATTTTTTATTCTTCTTTATTTTTTTCACTTGCCAAAATTGCGCCTTTGCATAATTGTGACATTTTGTCAGTTTAATATGAGTACGCAAGTTGCTTTCTCTATTCAATTTTGAACGAAAAATTTCTCTATATTTTAAATACATTCCTGATACCATTTTATAATATTCGTTACACCTGGAGAGGTTTAAGATAGGTTTAAAAAGATGAATATTTTTTTTTAAACTCTTGCTGTATTAAATGTTAGTTTGATAAATCGCTTGAATCTTTTTACTAGAATAATTTCTATATTTCTGGTTTAATGTTTATCTTTTTTCCTTTGTTAGTACTTTTAAGTAGCGGATATTACGATATTGTAATTATATAGTACTTTATAATGTGATGGACCTCGTTGTGATGGCTGCAATAAAGTGTTTTGTTTCTAAAAATGGCACAGAGTTTTTTTTTTAATACTCTTAAAATTCATTACATGACTTGTAAACTCAACTTCCATGCATTTTTTTAAAGTAGTTAAGCAGGAAGCCTGTATGAAAAGTAATTGTGTGAAATTTCATGAATACCTGATAATTTAGAAATGCTTCTCTCTCTTTTCACTAAATGACAATAGATGGAGATAGAATTAGAAATAATACTTTATTTTTTTATAGGGGAGTGGGCAAACGAGCATGCGGCTCACCTGATGGTAAGTGACTACCGCCGCCCATGAAGGATTGCTGATGCGTTGCCGGCCTTTTAAAAAGGAGTAAGCTCTTTTCTTGAAGGTCCCCAAGTCGTTTGAGTCCGGAAAAATCGCTGGTGGTAAATGATTCCACAGGGAAGTTGTGCGAGGAAACATCACAACACAACAAAAAACACAACAATCACAAACAACAACACAAAAATATCTTCTAAATCGCACAGTGGTGGACCGCCAATCATCCAGATGGTGTGGATTGTATCGAGAGGTCTGCCGCGATGTGCGTTTGTGAAATTGGCGCCTGGGATTAATCCGAACAATTCCTCAGAGCACTCCCCGTTGTAAATGCGAAAGAAAATGCAAAATGCAATACTGGGGAGCCCCAGTCCAGAGATGTGAACAATATTCCGTGTGAGGCCGAACCTACGCCTTGTCAAGTTGCAGGCGGTGTGCCGGCATGAAATAGTGTCACGCTCTGCTGAGCACGCCAAGCTTTTAGAAGCCAATTTGGCCTTCTCTTCCAAGTGACCACGAAACTGCACGTCTCGATATGTCGACTCCGAGGATTCCGATACTGGCTGAGGCAACAATGGGAGTGCCTTGAAACTGAGGAGATACGACAAAGGGGTTATTTTTAGCGGTAAATGTCATCTGGGGATTGAACTGAACTACAATTTCTATTTAACTCCGCTAGCAGGTTAAGTCGGGGGGGGGGGGGGGGGGGGAGGATTAGGCCTCTCTGACTCACTAGGCGAAATGCAGAATTAAACTTCTACTTCACGCTGGTATTCTGTGAGTTCGTGGTACCAACCTGGTACGAGCCGGCCCATCCGTGCGACAGCAAAAGCTGCGGCGTGGCTCTACCACTGTGTTTGTTTCTATTAAATAATGTGTCTTTTTAAGCTCCAGAGGACACTACCACCCAAAACAACCACTCGACTTACAGTGGTAGCGCCAAGCGGTAGCTTTTGCTGTCGCACGGATAGGCCAGCTCGAAACGGGGTGGTACCACGACCTCACAGAATACCAGTGTGAAGTAGAGGTTTACCTCTGCGTTGCGCTTGGTGAGTGCAGGTGGCCGGAGGCCCAATTCCCCTCCCCCCCCATCAACATGGTAGTGGAATTAAATAAAAGACTACCCCAGGAGGGTACCAGCACCCCTGGAGAATCCCTCGCTGAGCATCCACGACCAAACTACTTCACTCCTGAGCGTGGGTGCTCAGGCTGTCCCGCGTATTCTGGGGGGGGGGGGGGGGGGGCAAAATTCCGCTCGCGACTAATGCTGCTCGGGGCAAGCGGAGCAATACAACCAAGGCTATCCCTGTCACGCTATCCGTGAATTTTTGCAACATCAGGGGACTTCATTTCAACCTTAACGCTGTCCATTACCATCTAGAGACGGCGAAGCCGGCCTTGCTCTTTTTAACCGAGACTCAGGTGTCCTCTCCGGCTGATACTTCATATCTCTCCTACCCGGGATACAAATTGGAACACTCCTTTGTGCCCCGGGCAGGAGTTTGAGTAAACGTCAGAGAGGACATCTGTTTTCGACGCCTCAGCAGCCTTGAAGGTACGGACCTGTCCATCCTATGGCTGCGCGTAGACAGCGACGACCATCCCCGCGTCTACGGGTGCCTCTATAGGTCCCATAGCGGTAATGCCGACACAGACCGACTCATCGACCACGTCCAAATGGCTGCAGACTCCGTGCTACAACAGGTCCCATCCGCAGAGATCGTGATACTCGGTGATTTCAACGCCCACCACGCTGAATGGCTTGGTTCTCGTTTAACCGATCATGCGGGTAGATCTGTCTACGACTTTGCTTTGGCATATGGTCTGACACAACTGGTTACTTCGCCTACGCGGATCCCAGATGTGGCAGACCATGTACCTTCCCTGTTGGACCTTCTGCTGACCTCTCATCCGGACGGATATCAGGTCTCCGTCGATGCCCCTCTGGGCTCTTCGGACCATTGTCTGATCCGGAGCACGGTGCCACTCACGCTCCAATCGCAGTTGCGATCTGCAGCTTGCCGCCGTGTTTGGCACTATAGGTCATGGGACGGGATGCGGTCTTTTTTTGCATCCTACCCTTGGGGGCGGATTTGCTTCTCGCCGGAAGATCCGTTGTTGCAGATTTTGTTGCTGATGGGGTACTTCAGGGTATGGAACTTTTTATTCCATCCTCTGTGGTGCCCATCGGAGGCAGAGCCCAGCCATGGTTTGGTCGCTCCTGTAAAATAGCATCACGCTATAAGCTGGAGTGCTACCGGGCCTGGGCTTACGCATCAACGTCTCGGGATGTAAACACCAGCGCACTTAAAAAGAAGTATAATTCCGCCTCCAGGTCCTTCAAAAGCGTCATTGCCAAGGCAAGGTCTGAGCACATCGGCAGAATTGGCGAGAGGCTAGTTCGTCTTCCTTTGGGAACCCGTGCATTCTGGTCTCTCGCCAAGGCTGTCCAAGGGAACTTCTGTCAGCCATCCCTTCCATCTCTGCACAGAGAGGACGACTCACTGGCCCATGCCGCAAAAGAGAAAGCCGATCTGTTGTGCTCTCTTTTTGCGTCTAACTCGACTCTAGATGACGGGGGGAACATACCGTCGACCATCCCGCGATGTGAGTGCTCCATGCCGGATGTGCGATTTACACAGCGCTCGGTTCGCAAAGCACTCTTCTCCCTGGACGTCAGCAAGTCGAGTGGGCCCGATGGAGTCCCTCCCATTGTGCTGAAGACGTGTGCTCCGGAGTTGGCACCGGTTTTAACGCGTCTTTTCCGGTACTCCTACTCCCATGGCGTAGTCCCGAATTCAAGGAAGACAGCTTTGGTCCACCCGATCCCTAAAAAAGGCGACCGCTCAGACCCGTCCAACTACAGGCCTATCGCCATCACCTCCTTGTTCTCCAAAATAATGGAATCCATTATAAAATGCCAGCTCATGAGGTACCTTGAGGATCACCAGCTGATCAGTGACCGTCAGTACGGTTTTCGTCGGGGTCGATCAGCAGATGATCTTCTAGTTTACTTAACTCATAGATGGGCGGAGGCAGTAGAGTCCAAGGGGGTGGCATTGGCCGTTAGTTTGGACATAGCGAAAGCCTTCGATCGGGTCTGACACAAGGCGCTTCTTTCGAAGCTTCCTTCCTATGGGCTTCCCGAGAAATTGTGCAAATGGATCACCAATTTCCTTGCTGATCGGAGCATCAAGGTCGTAGTAGACGGTGCATGCTCTGATTTCAAGCCTATCAACGCTGGTGTTCCACAAGGCTGCGTGCTATCACCAACGCTGTTTCTCCTGCATGTCAATGATATGTTGCTAACTGGTAGCATTCATTGCTATGCAGACGACAGCACTGGGGATGCCTTATATACCGGCCGTGCCAATATTTCTCGGGAAAACGACGCCGACTACTGGGACAAACTTGTGTCTGAAGTCGAGTCTTTGCTTAACAAAGTCACGGATTGGGGCCCACTAAATCTAGTCCAGTTCAATCCCCAGAAGACACAAGTTTGCGCGTTTACCGCTAAAAAGAACCCCTTTGTCGTATCTCCTCAGTTTCAAGGCACTCCCCTTGCTGCCTCAGCCAGTATCGGAATCCTTGGCGTCGACATATCGAATAGCGTGCAGTTTCGTGGTCACTTGGAAGGGAAGGCCAAATTGGCCTCTAAAAAGCTTGGCGTGCTCAGCAGAGCGAGACAGTATTTCATGCCGGCACATCGCTTGCAACTTTACAAAGCGCAAGTTCGGCCTCACGTGGAATACTGTTCTCATCTCTGGGCCGGGGCACCCCAGTGCCAGCTCCTTCCACTTGACCGCATCCAGCGCAGAGCGATTCGAATCGTCGACGACCGAGTTCTTTCCGATCGGCTCGATACACTGGCACTGCGTAGAGATGTTGCATCTCTTTGCGTATTTTATCGCATCTATCACGGGGAGTGCTCTGAGGAATTGTTCGGACTAATTCCAGCCGCTAAATTTCACCATCGCACGTCGTGACAAAACTCGCGTTACCATCCATACCATCTGGATGATTGGCGGTCCACCACTGTGCGATTTAGAAGAAGTTTTCTCCCTCGCACAACTTCCTTGTGGAATCAATTACCACCAGCGAATTTTCCGAACCGATACGACTTAGGAACCTTCAAGAAAAGAGCTTACACCTTTCTAAAAGGCCGGCAACGCATCTGCAATTCCCCTGGTGTTGCGGTTGTTCATGGGCGGCAGTAGTCACTTACCATCAGGTGAGCCGCATGCTCGTTTGCCCCCTATTCTATAAAAAAAAAACTCGACTGACGACGAGATGACGAAATCATGAAAAAATACTTAGTTTAAAAAAAGAATCTTAGCTTGACATGAAGGAATCCCACTTTACTCGCTTCTATAATAATGATTACTTTGAAAAGCTTAAAAAAGCTGATAGCGATAGTACTATCTATCGATAACAATATTATCGTTGTTATTTGGTTCATAGCGTCTTGATGCGGCCGGCAGACATGTGGTTTCCTATATTTTACATTTTTTGTATCGTTGCACGTGAGTAAATTTTACGTCTATTCATTTGTACAATGTTTTTTAAAGTATGTCTAGTGTATAGTGTTAGTACTGTTAAACTAGTTCTATACCTACGTGTCCTATACTAGCGTCGAGATGATATTTGAAATCGATTACGGCGTACATTTTTTTTTTATATTGAACTAGAAAAAATTTAGGTTGCAATTAAGTTTCAGATCTTTAAAAGTTTATTTGTACTTACATGCTGCATAATTAAAAATAAATAATCGAAATCAATCTAAATGAATTTACAGAATTTTAATATTTTAAATAAACATGAGAATGCGAAATAAATGAGTATCTCAAAACGAACTCCCTGCCAAACGTTCTACTTCCTATAGATCCATAGATCACTGCCTTGTGTGAAATACATCTACCACTGAGCTTACTTACACCAGTACAGCTCTCTTTATAAGTACTATCTGATATTTAAAAGAACCGTTGGTCGGTGGTAGAACTATCGCGTTTTCGCAAGGCGAACTGACGACGTCAATGGCATCAAAGGCCAAAGATGCGAAACATTTAATGCAGCGATCGTCATTCTGCCTGCCAGGCAAGCATGATGATTAAGAAAAATCTTACCTTCAACGGGAGAGGTCGACGTTCAGCAGAGGAAGATTTACGGGTCGATGAAGAAATAGAAGTTAGTTTTGGTGATAACAGAACTTAGCTGGACTGGTTAGAGTGGAATAGTCGTTATGGGCTTAGTGTTGGCAGTGATAGTGCACGCGATTATGCGTGGGGGAGAGATACAGCAGCATAGGAGAGATACAGTTGGAGACGTATGGTACTAGGATCATCTTACAAGCGCAATTATTAAGTCAAATCCGCTCCACAACAGAAAGCGCATTGTGCAGCAAGGACATTCACGGGCTGATGATAAAACATTAAACCAACAAAAATACACATCATCAGCTGAAAAGTCTTCTATAATTTTCTTCAAAAATATTGTAATCTCCACGATACAAGACTTAAGTATTTTCTTATTTAGATACTTTGCGTGGTAGAGCTATGCTGCAGCTATTTTAGTAGCATAGTTCTAGCATGAATGGGTTGGCTCGAACGCGGAATAACCACGCTCTCACAGAATACCAGTGTAACTGCTGTTTCGTATGGTGAGTGTAGAGAACTGGAAATCTTTTTACTGGAAAAAGAGGCATTGCATTTTAGTCGTCACGGGTCACAACGCATCTGCAATTTGATTCGTAGTCGAGGATAGATGTAGATGTAGTTATGGGCCGCAGCAACCACTTAGCATCAGATGGGCTGTGTGCTCGTTTGTTACCCTTTTTCTATAAAAAAAAAACGAGAGGCATTCTTAGTATAGGATACTTCCTACTGACATTATTTATTATTTTATATATTCCTACTATCATTAGTTACTTTATCAGGCTATGTATTGTTTCAATATAATGCAATTTGTAGATAAATTCAAAACAAAAGACATAAATGTCTATAAATTAGCATCTATAAACGTATAGAATGAGTATTATGATAACTTAATCTATATGATACATACAATTTATTCCCATTAGCTGTTCCTGATGAATGTTTAAGTAGATTTTTATGTTTTACGCATTAAGGTTTTGCACGAAGATTTAAATTTCTATTTAGTGGTCATATGTATATTTATATAGCACATAAATCCAAATTGTACTTATTGAGCTTTGTTTTCATTTATTATAAATAGACTTTGAGGTCTGTGGCGCCTTTTTGTATACTATTGTGTGCGGGTAAAGCTGAAATAAATTAATATATGAAATGCAACTGTAGATATTTTATTTCACAAAGGCTTTTTTGTTCTTAAGGCTAAAGTAATTTTTTATAGAATAAGGGTGACAAACGAGCACACAGCCCACCTGATGGTAAGTGGATATTTATAATGGATGGAAAAAGGCTTTTGTTATATCTTCGACTGCATCATCACATACCATTAGGCGATACACCAAGCACTGGTATATGTGTAATAAATACTAATAGTGGGTCAACTTCTTTGTTATACTCCAAAATAACTACAAGACTGTCAAGACGTCAAGTCGCTAAAAATATGCAAGGGTTGTCACAAAAACATTTCCTTAAATAATAATACCTTATCATTATATTTTACTAGTATTCCTCGTAATATTTTTTTAAACGTAATAATTTTCTTTGAACTAATTTTGCGGGTTCGACTGGTATGATGCAGATCTGCTATTCAGCGCCGTAACGGGCTAAAAATTGTGATGAAAGCACAATTATAATTCAATTTTACTTAAAGCGTCATACAATCTTTCCCAATATTTCAAAATAATATCAAATATATATATAATAATTTCAAAGTGATATCATGTTACTGGGTGAACACCAAAAGCTTGAAACTGATTCCATGTACGTGACACTCCTAAATGGGCGTACCGGTACGCAAGCGAAGACAACCGGTACTACCACAGACGTCGTGGGCAGGGGGGGGACTCCGCTCTCCTTCATACCGCGCCCCATTCTTGCTCCGTCTAGTCGCCGAGATGACTCACTAATAGATTAGTATTTGTTACACATATGGCACTGGCCTATAACAGAAAAAAGGTGCGCGAGCCTCTTGTAGTATGATGACGTTTAGAGACACGCGTGTATGTATGTGTTGCAGTTCTGTAAAGGATCGTTATAGCTTTCTAATACATAACTAAGGATAACTTTTAGCTGTGATGTGACCAATATACATTAAACTTGAAATTGTGGGCCTTGGATGTTTTACATAACGTTAATGTTTTACGAAGCAAAAAACAATAATTAATGCAACAATATTCTAATTGCTTAAAGTGCGAATTGCAAAAACAAACGTCACAGGTTCGAATCCGCGCTTCGCCTTCTGTCATGAACCACTCCAAAAACAAACATTTTAAATTTACTCAGAGAGCTTAACGGTATATGATCAAGTTTAAAACATTATTACTATTTTTAAACGTTTATCTATAGCCGTAGCCGTTGCGGAGGAATTCTACATTAGTACAGCCAATCTCACCAGAAATATTGCCGACACTAGGATCATTGGGGGTAACCCTACCACTATAGAAAGGTACCCCTACACAGTACAGGTAAATTAAATTTATAAATTTTATTTTATTTGTGTAGTGTTCGCATACATTTTAAGGAATCATTAAAAAATCTTTAAACTAGTATATGCAATATTGTTATTGTTATCGACAATTCGGGGTATATCCGTCCCAATTACTGAACCCTATTCTCTCAGACTGATTATGTGAAGTATCATTTCCAGTTCTAAGGTTCTGCGTTCATCAAACTGCCTGACAAAATTGCTATGGAAAATCTATCTAGTGTCTCTAATCTAGCAGTGAATTAAGAAAATAATAAAGGAAGATGGCTGATGACCACGAAGATAATGGAATACCATTTCGTTTACGTTAGACGTAAAGTACCCGTAGGTACGTAGCCTGCGGACGGCCAGCAGCCTCAAAGGTGCAATACGTGTGGTACTGCGATCATCAATACACCTGCCAAGCGAGACAATAAAGGTAAATCTTCATTATAATGGAAGAGGTCCATGAACAACACTAGACTTTTACGGTCTGAAGAAGAAGGTTAAGTTAAGGGTAGGAACCACTTTAACCACTAGAATCGAAAATTATATTTCGATTTTAGTGGTTAAAGTTGGCTTTTACAGCTTCATTAAACTCAAGCATCATGTAAAAACCGCAAGCTCGGTAAAATCCGCGCAGCCCTATGACAGATGAAGCTGTAAGAGCCGCATGGATTAACAGCACTTCATCACAGAAAATAGATGGTAAAAGCCGCGAGCTATTCTAAAGAGCTTGGCGGTGAAGGAATCATAAAGAAAATATTTCAAAGGCATTGCAAGTTCGCCAAATCGCACTGGTACGGCATGACGGACCTTACTGTTTCATTAATCCCGGGTTGACTGGGAGAGAATGCCAAAAGGCATTAAGTCTGTTTTTTGTAATCCTTTTATTAAGGTGTACAATAAAGATTAAATAAATATATAATGAACAGATTATTATATATTATTATACTATAAGAATTTACAGTTTACTAGTGTTATTAGAACTAAGATTTATCCGAAATAAAGTGTAAAAAGTGTTTTTAATATTTGTAGATTCTGTACGGCACACAATTGACATGCGCCGGGTCTCTCATAACGCGTCGACATGTGCTTTCTGCAGCGCATTGCTTTGTCAACGAGTAAGTTCATCTAAGTACTATAGTTTTTAATATTTGTTATTTGTAGTATCATTCAAGTTTACAGTTTATTACACTTGGTAATAAATAATGACAAAATACTAAGAATTTTTAATATTTATTGTTGAAACAGGAATGGCATGGTCATAAGCCCAACTTATTATAGCATTCGTGTCGGCTCAACTTATTTAAGTACGGGTAAGTGCAATTTTTTTATTAGTAAGTAGGTATACTAGTAGGTACTAGGTAGTAGGTATACTAATTTTATTTCAGAATATGTGCCTTGTTACGCACGTCCCATTAGTGGCTGCCTTATATCCACATTTATCCAACATGGAAAATTGTAATTGTTTTAGCTAGATGTTTTCTACATAGGACCCAACCAATGACATTGTTTGTCATCTTCCTCCTCGTCATCCTAAACAGCTCACTACTGGATCGAGGTATCTTAACTTTAAGAAAGGATTTGCCGTAACCATAACCACTACGGTATGCAGGCAGATTTGTGACAACAGACTTGATTGGCACTTGGCATCAAAAAGATAGCTACAACGCCACCTATTCGTGGCCATGACATTTTCTGGCTTCCCCCATAGTCTCTTACGAAACCCGAGGGACGAAATAGTGTGGTGGATTCTCTACCTCTTAAACCACTTCCACGATTCTCAACTATAATAAGTAAATTACGTTATTTACCAACCTAATCCTTCAACCCATCACGTATCACGGCAAAATATACGGATGTGACATTGAGTGAAAAAAATCGATTAATAAAAAATCGATTTTTTGCTTTGAGATAATAATCGATTTAAGAAAAATCGATTTTTTTATAAAAAAAATAATCGATTTTTGCGAAAAAAATTATATTCGGAAAATAATCTTCTGGTTTTAGAAATAAACTACAGAACAATTTTTTAAAAATATAACTTTGAACAATAAAAAACTAAAAATAATTACTGCCACAAATGTTCAGTGCCATTTAACAATTTATTACAACCAAAATAAACAGAAACGATAAATTAAACTAAGTTTTACGGATTTTATCGCGTTTAATTTAACTTTTTAATTCCCCACATTTCAGGTGCTTTACAGCACGCATGGTCACAGAGGGGACTGAGGTGTTTGACGTCCCTATGTCATAGTTGAACCACAAATCCTCGCAAAAGAACACCGATTCCTACCAAGGATGATTCGCTAGGCTATCGAAATTAAAAAACATCCTAATTTCAATAGAGAAGATGGATAGGTGCTGCCATCTGCTTGGCATCCTATAATTAATAAAAGTTAATTTCAAACCCAAGCATACCACTGTAAGACTTCAAGATACTGTAAGCTCATTCTGCGTAGATCGGACCAAAAATTAATATTCAAAAACTGAATTTAGCCAGGCTAATTATGACATCTGGACGTCAAAGACCTCATTTCCCCCCGTGACCATGGGTGCTGTGAAGCACCCGAAACGTCAGGAATTAAAAAGTTAAATTAAGCGTGATCAAATCCGTAAAAATTAATTTCATTAAATGTGTAGTCTTTGCGTAAATATAAGAAATAATTAAGAAACCATAATTTTAGTAAACGATAGTTTTTTTAAACTAAGTTTGAACAAACAAAAAGTCTAAATATCATTATGCCACTAATATTCAGTATCATTTACATTGGATTAGAATGAAAATAAAATAAAAATATAATAAAAATATAATTATAAATAATCCGACGACAACCTTTTGATCTCAAAACTAAAATAAAAGACAAATCTTTTTTTTCACTAGTGTATACAAAAAAAGTAAAAAAAATATTGCCATGAATTTTCAGTTTAAGACTTTAAAAACAATCATTTCACCAAAATTCTTCTTCGTCTCTTTCCCAAAATACGGTTTCGTTTTTTCCTGACAATATTTCCCGCTTTCAAAAATAATCTTTCGGCTGGCGCGGAACTGGCCATCACTGAGGTGTTTAAAAGCCAATTCGGTTAGTTTAGGGAAAGTTCCTTCAGAGCTTCTCCATATATTGAAGGCATCTGCCTTGAGATTTGATAGTGGTGCTGTAATATATCGATTCAATTCAGAATTTTTGCCTATTGACGTGTTAGCCGCTATCATTTTTTCATTATAAAATACTTCTGTCAGTCACTTTTACGCGTTTCACAAGACATTTTTATTGTTTATATATAGTTGTTTACACTAACCAAAGAAAGAAAGAAAACCACAGAATACTTTTACTCCTAGCGGAGGAAGAAACCTGTTGAAAACATACGAAAAGCGAAACTGTTTTACATACATAGAGATACATAAAGGTGGCGCCGTCTTTTGATCGACTTATTCATGTTATTCAACTTACTTCACGTTTTTACATCCATCGCACAGATGACTCTGATTACAAAAATCGATTGAAACGCGTAATTTACATAAAAATCGATTTATTAAAAATCGATTTTTATTATAAAAAAATCGACTTTGAAAAATCGATTATAACAAAACAATAATCGATTAATATTAAAATCGATTATTTTTTCACATCCCTAGCAAAATACTAAAATGACTTGATACAGAGTAGAATAGAGGTGACCTCAACAGATTATTCTTACTTAACTTCTCATTTTCAATACCTTTGCTCTAGCCACGACAGAAACCTGCCTTCTTCGAACAACCTTTCACTAAAGTGTCCCTCTCACAAATCTGGCTTCTTACATTCTTCCTTCAATGTACAATCTGTTCTCCTCTGGAACGCACTCCCTCTTGAAATTAGAACGGCTAATAATCGTTATGCATTCAAGTAGAAAGTTCGCGAATATTACTTAAATAAACTGGCAGAATCATCTCATTTGTAGCATTTATTTATGTATTTATATAAATATATAATTATACAATGTATGTAATTTATTATTTTTATGTATATACGTTATATATAATACTATGTATATATTAAATAACTTTTAATTTGTAAGTTTATGTATGGGTATATGTATTATATTGTTTTATATTTATATACTTACTTTAATTTTAATTTATATTCTTGTCTTTTAGCTTTTCACACACCTACTTCATATTTTATCTCTGTATCACCTAAAGATTGACTGTTAGAGAATGCTTCAGGCATTAAGTCCGCCTATACATGATATTGTATGAAGTTTAAATAAATAAATAAATTATTCCGTAACTGAACTATGTCTAAAGAATGTAACGGCCTCCTAAGTTGCGCTAATGAATGAATTTAAGAGACATAAATAAACAACAGGGATACGGACACAGGGCACAGTCGCAGATCTTAAAAATAAATGGGTACAGTAGTTGACAGCATAGCCAATTCAGCCAGTTGAATGCTGTCTGTCTTTTGATGGTGATTCGTATGCGCATAGCATGTACTTTACCTACGTGTTATTATATTACTTATAGGCAGTATACTCGTAATTACATGTTATGAGCCTTTTCATTTTAGTCTTCAAAGGTGACGCACCTGTAGCATTATTTGTTTGAGGTTGGTTGCAAGTAACCCTGAGTTGCAATAACCACATACCATCAAGTGGACTATGAGATCGTTTCACATTTCAGTTTAATAGAAAAAAAAATTAATTATAGTATATTGTAGATTTATGATTTTTTTTGCATAATTCACATATTTAATTAATATAAATTTTATAAGAGCCGAGGTAGGGATGTGAAAAAATAATCGATTTTAATATTAATCGATTATTGTTTTGTTATAATCGATTTTTCAAAGTCGATTTTTTTTATAATAAAAATCGATTTTTAATAAATCGATTTTTATGTAAATTACGCGTTTCAATCGATTTTCGTAATCAGAGTCATCTGTGCGATGGATGTAAAAACGTGAAGTAAGTTGAATAACATGAATAAGTCGATCAAAAGACGGCGCCACCTTTATGTATCTCTATGTATGTAAAACAGTTTCGCTTTTCGTATGTTTTCAACAGGTTTCTTCCTCCGCTAGGAGTAAAAGTATTCTGTGGTTTTCTTTCTTTCTTTGGTTAGTGTAAACAACTATATATAAACAATAAAAATGTCTTGTGAAACGCGTAAAAGTGACTGACAGAAGTATTTTATAATGAAAAAATGATAGCGGCTAACACGTCAATAGGCAAAAATACTGAATTGAATCGATATATTACAGCACCACTATCAAATCTCAAGGCAGATGCCCTCAATATATGGAGAAGCTCTGAAGGAACTTTCCCTAAACTAACCGAATTGGCTTTTAAACACCTCAGTGATGGCCAGTTCCGCGCCAGCCGAAAGATTATTTTTGAAAGCGGGAAATATTGTCAGGAAAAAACGAAACAGTATTTTGGGAAAGAGACGAAGAAGAATTTTGGTGAAATGATTGTTTTTAAAGTCTTAAACTGAAAATTCATGGCAATATTTTTTTTACTTTTTTTGTTTACACTAGTGAAAAAAAAGATTTGTCTTTTATTTTAGTTTTGAGATCAAAAGGTTGTCGTCGGATTATTTATAATTATATTTTTATTATATTTTTATTTTATTTTCATTCTAATCCAATGTAAATGATACTGAATATTAGTGGCATAATGATATTTAGACTTTTTGTTTGTTCAAACTTAGTTTAAAAAAACTATCGTTTACTAAAATTATGGTTTCTTAATTATTTCTTATATTTACGCGAAGACCACATTTAATGAAATTAATTTTTACGGATTTGATCACGCTTAATTTAATTTTTTAATTCCTGACGTTTCGGGTGCTTCACAGCACCCATGGTCACGGGGGGAAATGAGGTCTTTGACGTCCAGATGTCATAATTAGCCTGGCTAAATTCAGTTTTTGAATATTAATTTTTGGTCCGATCTACGCAGAATGAGCTTACAGTATCTTGAAGTCTTACAGTGGTATGCTTGGGTTTGAAATTAACTTTTATTAATTATAGGATGCCAAGCAGATGGCAGCACCTATCCATCTTCTCTATTGAAATTAGGATGTTTTTTAATTTCGATAGCCTAGCGAATCATCCTTGGTAGGAATCGGTGTTCTTTTGCGAGGATTTGTGGTTCAACTATGACATAGGGACGTCAAACACCTCAGTCCCCTCTGTGACCATGCGTGCTGTAAAGCACCTGAAATGTGGGGAATTAAAAAGTTAAATTAAACGCGATAAAATCCGTAAAACTTAGTTTAATTTATCGTTTCTGTTTATTTTGGTTGTAATAAATTGTTAAATGGCACTGAACATTTGTGGCAGTAATTATTTTTAGTTTTTTATTGTTCAAAGTTATATGTTAAAAAATTGTTCTGTAGTTTATTTCTAAAACCAGAAGATTATTTTCCGAATATAATTTTTTTCGCAAAAATCGATTATTTTTTATAAAAAAATCGATTTTTCTTAAATCGATTATTATCACAAAGCAAAAAATCGATTTTTTATTAATCGATTTTTTTCACTCAATGTCACATCCGTAAGCCGAGGCAGTATCAAATGCACCTAAACTATGTCATTGGCGCTTACTCATATTTCTGAGTCTCCTGAGAGATTACTACGTATTTGTGCCATTTGCTCCAGAGACTATCGGCTCGTGGGGCTCACGTGTGGTGAAGTTCCCAAAGGAACTGTATCCGCGACTGGTCCATCGCTGCTAGTGATAAGAGAGCTGGTTCTTATGTTACTCCTCGCTGAATGGCTATACTAAGCCAAGAAACAATGCCAGCGTTCTTGGCACGATACCACGGGGAGTAGGACTATATGATAATTTAAGTTTTTTTTTGTTTTAGTTTAGTTTTTTAATATTGTTTGTATTTCTATATGTATATAAATGAATTTTATAACATTTAACATGTGTGTATACTAATGATTGTAATATTTCCATTAGGTGGTAAAATCCACACCATATCTGCAATAATCATACATGAGTCCTACAACTCTCCGCCACGCGACAACGACGTGGCGGTACTAGTGCTGACGGTTGCCGTGGCTCTGGGAGCCAGGGTCGATACCGCGTTCATCCCCCTGCAGGGCGCTGTGGTACCGGACAACGCTACCCTCGTGCACGTCGGTTGGGGCAGAACAAACGTAAGAACTGCATAATATACTTCCCTACTTCATTTTCACGTTAATTTGAATCTACCTCATGAATATGTAAATATGAATGTCTGAATCTGAACTCCCGCCACCTATGGCACGGCGTTTTCAGTCTTAGGAACAGAGACAACTGCAATTATTTATTTTTACTATAACAGAACATAATAATAATAAGTAGCGGCACAAATGTCTAACGGTGACCGTTATTGCGCATAAGTCGCGCTGATTAGTTGTGTATCGCTAGCAACGCAAAGTCGGGAATTTGCATTTGGAAAAATCCAAAATTAGGGGCTTTTTAGGTGCTAATTAGGTGCCAAGTTTATAAATTAGGTGCTCTAAAATTTTCACCGCAACGATCTGTTGAAATTTGCGTTGCTAGCAAAACGTCTCGCTAGCAACGCAATGAAGTTATTAGATATACGATAAATATCAATAGCAAGGAATTAAGTGCTAATTAGGTGCTGCAAGTATACGCAATAACAAGGCGCCCCTAATAAAAATAAAGTCGTTATTCAGAATATAGCAGATGCAAAATTCAGATTTCCTGAAAATCAAAATACAATCAAAATTGCTTTCAGAAAAAGTCCAAATTAAGGGCTTTTTAGGTGCTAATTAGGTGCCAAGTTTAAAAATTAGGTGCTCTAAAATTTTCACCGCAACGAACTCTTGAAATTTGCGTTGCTAGCAAAACGTCACGCTAGCAACGCAATGACGTTACTAGATATACAATAAATATTAATAGCAAGGAATTAAAAGTTAAGTGCTGAGCGATTATCTAAACCCGATTACGTAGTACTATTATTTATTCTGTGACCCGATACAGATTAAGATATTATTCTGGAAATTATGGGGTACACGACCACCATTACCTTACCATAATGTATGAACGGTGTTTTTTGTTCTTTATCAGTGCCTAAAAATTAAGTGCTAATTAGGTGCTGAAAGATTATTGAGGTCGCATGTAGATGACGGTAATATTCTGGAAATAATCGCATTCAAAACCACCATTACTATAAAGTATGAACGGCATTTTTTGTTTTTCAGATTTAAGATAATCTATAATATTATTTAATATAATTTTTAACCAAATAAATGTTACAATTCTTATTTTTAGACGTGTGATGCCTAAACTTTAGTGTACTAAATTGAAAGGATATTTTCTTTCCTGTAAATTGCTTTGTAATAAATAGCGCTATCTACAACGTTCTATAGTTACTTATTCCTTACTTATCTTCACGCACAATCCCTGACGGGGTAGCCAGAGAGAACAGATCGCCAAGTGTCACGATCCTTACATATCTCTTTCGCTTCTTTCAGATTCATTATCTTCTTCATACATGCACGTCTAGGTATCCGAGTACTCTTGACCCTACCCTCTTCGAGCAATTTGCTCACATGGTCTTCGAAAGTTAGTCTCGGTCTACCTCGACACCTTTTAATATTAACTTTCGCGCTATATATTGTCTTCACCATTCGGTCTTCACTCATTCGCTCAACGTGCCCAAACCACCGAAGCACGCCCTTATCAATTTTTGTGATAAGGTCATCTTTCAAACCTGCCATATTGCGAACGTTCTATAGTTCTAGACATTTTATCAATCAAAATCGATGGACTCTCAAATTGGTAAGTATGATAGACGCTAGATGGCACAAACACAAAGACCTGATTTTTGCATTTGCTTTACTGAATAATTTACTGAATAACGACTTTATTTTTATCTGGAGCGCCTTGTCATTGTCTATACTTGCAGCACCTAATTAGCACCTAAAAAGCCCCTAATTTTGGATTTTTCCAAATGCAAATTCCCGACTTTGCGTTGCTAGCGATACACAACTGCGCTGATTGGCTCGTGCGTATCGTTTACACGCGCTGATTGGCTCTCCAGTCGCATTCGTGCAATTCAATTCGTGCGCGTCCGCTCGATGTTTCGTTCAGCGCTAGACTTACGTGCCGCGACTTGTAAAGTCTCTTAAAATGTAATGTCGGAAGGTGTTGCATGAAAGGAGACTCGTCGTGTGAGCTACTCTACACTACAAAAAATATTAATTAAAATTTTAAGATAGACCACGTATTCCATCCTCAGGTTGCAATACCGCAAGCTTCCGATCTCCTCAACGAGGTAGCAGTTCGCAAGGTTAACAGAAATGTTTGTCTACTGCGCTACCAGTACCTGCAGACAGCGACCGGCGATCCTTACCTCGTCACCAACAACATGATCTGCGCTGGACTACTAGATGTTGGAGGTTCATAATTTCTATATAAAAACATTTAAAGACATTTAATCATCGGTTTTCGCTATATCCCTTGTTAAACAAAAGTTAAATATATCTGGCTCCAAAAATTGGCATCGACTAGAATGAACCCAAAATATGGTGTTTCCACCAGTCGCTTATCACAGAAATTTGATTGTGTCATAAGATATCATTTAATAAAATGTCAGTAACAAACGAGTTAGGTAACAATCCACCCGATTAAATGAAACTAATTTTTACGGATTTTTTCGCGTTTAATTTAACGTTTATTTTTCGAAGTTTCAGGTGCTTTTGAGCTTCCATGGTTTTTTTTTCTTTTCTTTTTTTTAGAAAAACGTTACCCCCACACTAGGATTTTCTCCTGTGTCGTGGAGGCAGTTTACGAACATAAATTGCACAAGGACAAACATCCAGACCCGGAACAATTATTTGTAGGCCATACAAATACTTGTTCCGTGCGGGATTCGAACCCGCGGCCCCCAGCGCAAGAACTAATTGCTAAGCCACTGCGCCACGGAGTCATCAAACCCCGTTCAACACCCGTGGTCACGGGAGGGACCACGGGTGTTGAAACGTCGGGAAGTAAAAAGTAAAATTAAACGCGGAAAAAATCCGTAATAATTAGTTTCATTTAATGTGTAGTCTTCGCGTAAATATAAGAAATGATATTCCACCCGATGTTAATTGACAGATACATTGTCATTAGGACTAAAATAAAATGCATTTCAGTGTCAGTCCGTGATTATACTGACTTTCTTACCCTTCAAACCGGAACACAACAGTGGGTACTCGCCTGAAAGTCAGCAAAATTAAGCGAGAACGTAGTAGTACCAATCCAGGCAAACTCCTAGGTGGACTAACCTAACACGTTCTAATTAGTATATAATTGTTATGTCAAGCAATTAGATACTGCATGGGGGGTGGAGACTGATCTGCTCGAATTTACGATACATTTAATTTTGTATTGTCTTTTGTTTTGTGATTTTACTACATAACAGACTTCGATCATACCTATGGGTCTTTTTCTATTCCTATAAATAAAAATAATATTTCACTGTCCAACTTAACCACGAATATGTTAACTCGTCCTTACGTAACGTACGTACGTTACGTGTATTCCACAAAGTCCTTGTGGTCTAGGCTATAGTACCATGAGCACCCCATTTTTAATCAGCGAGTGGGCCGACCGTACCTTGGGGTTCAATTTCACTTTTACTACCTCACTCTCCTTTAGCTCCTTCGGGCGGTCTACAAGGCCCCTGCTGGCCATTTATATTTCACTCTTACATCAATTTTTACAGTTTTCAAACCTAATACCATAGTGTGACTACTTTTTAATTGTGTACTTTACACACACACCTGTTTTATGAATTTATCTAGAGAACAGGGAAACGGGCTATTCTTTCTGCTGTTTGTCACCGGGTCACCGGGTCGGTTAATTGTTTTGGAAGTTAGCATTGATTGCGATCAAAGTCCGAATTTGAGTATGGTGCGCGCCTAATTACTATCGAAAATTTGGGTATCTTTAATACCGCCTCGAATTGAGTGTATATTTGAGTGTTTCGTAACAAGAGGCTTGTATTGAATTTGAGTGATTAAAGTAACTTCGTTGCAAGTAATTTACGTCAATTTGTATAGTGATTGCGTTTTGAAGTGCAGTTGCAATCTTTGATTTGCGTGAGTGGCCTGTTAATATCGTACGAAAGAATCTTGGTTGTTGTGGGGAGCGCGGAACTTTGTGACCCTAGAGAAGGTTGCGTTCGGTTCTAGAAATAATTTGTTGCTGAGTGAAATCGGAAGTGAACTTAGGTCCACCGTTCATTAGTCGTGTCGTGTGGTACGTTTTTGATTACGATTAACAGGGAGTTAGTTGAGTTTGAAGTTAATTAA
Source organism: Parnassius mnemosyne (assembly GCA_963668995.1). NCBI lineage: Eukaryota > Metazoa > Arthropoda > Insecta > Lepidoptera > Papilionidae > Parnassius > Parnassius mnemosyne. The sequence continues at coordinate 11,249,579 of CAVLGL010000092.1, read as the reverse complement.
ATGTACAATAAAGTTGATGGATTGAAATAGTGTACAATAAAGTTCATAAACTGAAATAGTGAAAGAAGTCAGCAGTTTTCCATTGGTGACGTCCTCTGGAGTGATATCCCATCGTGGGGCAGCAACGGACCAGGCCGCTGCCCGATCACCTCGCTTAAGTCAGGTCACACATGTACACACTACTGCACACAAACTTACATGCACCTACCTACCGCCTGACCGAGTCTTGTGGTCAGTCTTAGCTGCGGAAACAGGTACGTTCTTATTAATTACCTAGCTATTGTGTAGAATAATAAGTCTCCATAGGCCGTTTGGCCCCACCCTTAGTTGTCCGTCGAATCTACAGCTGTATGGGCCCCTGTATGGTCGACCTTTGGCGGGGCACCTAGGGGCGTGTACATCAATTGTTCAACTAAATCTATTTTTAAACTTTTCATCTATCATGTGGTAAGCCATGCAATGTAAATTTTTAAGTTCTTTAAGTTCTTTTTATAAAAAACGTTACCCCCACACTAGGATTTTCTCCTGTATCGTGGAGGTAGTTTACAGACACAAATTTCACAAGGACAAACATCCAGACCCGGAACAATCATTTATAGGCCATACAAATACTTGTTCCGTGCGGGATTCGAACCCGCGCCCCCCAGCGCAGCAACTCATTGCTAAGCCACTGTGCTACGGAGCCGTAAATGGCTGTTTAATTTTGTTTTGTTTAGTTATAAATATTTTTTGGCTGAGAAATAGCGAAATTTTCGTTGTTTCGAGCAGGCTTGAATTAATACATTTTAATAAAATACACTTTGCTTCGCTCTGGGCCACAGAGTACTTTTTTACTCCGGGACATAGAACACAATTACAGCTCCGGGCTCTCCCGCAGTCGTGAGTGGTCGTTTGTTTACAGCGGTTCGTGCTGAAAAATATCGATCGCTATAGAAATACAAAAAATTCCAAAAATCAAAGATACATACTTAACCAAAATAAGATATTATTAGTTTTATAATCACAGATTTTTATTACATTATTTTGTTTCACTAAGAGTACGCAGGATTTATATATAAATATACATATACGTCTTGGACTTTATGGAGACCTGAAGGTGTACTTCGGTATTTTTTTAATACGCTTAAGGCATGTGCAATTAGATTTACCGATAGTTTTTTTTATTCAATGTAGATTACATACAATTCTTATTGAGTCATTTGTTACTTTTACCACTGGTTTGGAAACCTCCTCTTGAAAACCTCTGTCCTGGGAAGAACTAGCAATAAACCCAGCGGGACTTTTTTTAAATAATACAATATGAAAAGTTGTATTAAACTATTTACAAAATTTATTTTAAAAACAGCTTGGACGACTACCTCATTCCCAGGGGTTATTATTAGCCATGTATTCATTAATATTATAATAACACTTTTTATAGTTTTGTTTAATAAAATATTCAAAGTTGATAATAAAGAGACCTTGTATCAGGGGGCACGGCAGTGCCCCTGCCAAGTCGAACAATAATTTAAAATTAAAAATTTTGTACAGCCGACTTCAATATAAGTTATTTAAGAATAACTTAAAAACTATTGGTCTGACCTTGATCAAATTCATATGGGACCACACGAGAAGTACCAGCTTTCAAATAAAAAAAGAATCATCGAAATCGGTTCACCCAGAAAAAAGTTCTGAGGTAACACACATAAAAAAAAAAAAAAAAAAAAACGAAAAAAAAAAAAACATACAGTCGAATTGAGTACCGGCTCCTTTTTGGAAGTCGGCAGAAAAAGCGGCACGGCCGTACCATCCTTTTCTCGAAGCAGTTCAGGCCATATTCGAAACCCTATAACTTCGTTGTGGATAAAACTAGAAGCCTGAATTTTCAGTAACCAAGTAAGCATTGTATAATCGCGATATGTTTCAAATTTTATTAAATTTGAACCAGTAGTTTAAGAATTATAACTAGTCAAAATTTCTTAATTTTGTCACTCACTGACTGACCGATCATCAAAACTCTAAGGCACTTCTAGAAGACATAGAAGCTTAAAATTTGGAATACAACTATTGTTTAGTATATAAATTAAGGAAAAATTAAAATATTTTGCAATTTCGGTCCAGTTTTCGAGATACATCAACTGCAAAAATAACTTTGTAATCCCATATAAATATATAGGATTACAAAGTTACATTTGCAGTGAATGATTCAGTGTACCTATATATGTGGAATATAATGAAATAATAGGTGTAGATAGGTACCTAGATATAACTATTTACAAAAAGAAATGAGATGCCATCAAAAACATAACTAAAAAACCAAGCCTCGCAACTCAGTTCTCCTACCGTAAAAAGTTGTGAGATCCATGTAAGTCGGTTAATTTATTCACTCCCTACTTAAGGGACCTTCTGTCTTAAGTTAATATGTAATTAGCTAACCTGACAACATCTTATAGTGACCATATCAATATTAAAAATCTTTTATATTTTAAATAAATAAATTGACTTGGCAATCGCACTAAACAATCTAATTTAATATAATATATATTACTTGAGAGATACATTGCATTTTCATGCGATGGCCAAGTCAATCTATTTATTTAAAATATAAAAGATTTTTAGTATTGATGTGGTCACTATAAGATGTTGTTAGGTTAGCTAATTACGTAATAACTTAAGAGAGAAGGACCCTTAAGTAGGGACTTTATATATATATATATATATATATATATATATATATATATATATATATATATATATATATATATATATATATATATATAAGGTATATCACTTTTTTTTTACTGAAACGACTATTCTTTAAATTTTTCTCCGAGAAACTCTCTCGGTTTTAGGTTGTAAATAACTCTTATTGCCCGCTTTTGCACAACAAAAATAGTTTCTAAATCAGCCGCATTTCCCCATTGCAATATACCATAAAACATTATGCTATGAAAGTAACTGAAATAAACTAATCTGTCTCGATACTAGTGAAAGTGAAACCTCTAATTGTTTTTACAACTTAACCTTTTCGCTGTCCCGTAGACTACATACAGGCCATTGCTGTTGTCTTACTATTGTGTCTGCAAACTGGCAGGGCCCTCGCTACAATATGTGCAAAGTGTGCAATGCACACGGGCGCCATCCTTTAGGGCACTTGAACAATCCACTTCAGGTAATTCAGCTTGTGTAAGAAGTTCGGTAATGTCAGCTACCGAAATACCTGCAGCAACTGACACTTTCGATGAAGGCTTTAATAAGGCTAGCGTCGATATAATTCCATCCAACCCCCGTTTGTGGTCCCAAATTATAACCAATGAGATAGCTAGAATATTGGTTAAACGTGGTCCGCCCTTGATAGACATAAGTTTTAGCTTTCGTAGTAATAAAGATAAGAGAAAGTTTTCGTGCAAATACTTTGTAAGAAGTCTAGCAAATGGAGAAAAAGTCGAAAGGACGTGGCTTATTTACTCTATTTCTAAGGACACTGTATTTTGGTGATACAAATGGAGTACTTGATTGGCAACACTTGTCTTTGCTAATAAAGAGACACGAAACTTCAATTTTACACAATAGTTATATTAACACTTGGGTAAATTTAAAAAAAATATTGTAGACATCTACGACTGTTAATGCTCATCACCTGCGGATTTTAGAAACGGAAAAAAAATATTGGCGCGGCGTGTTGGAAAGAATTATTGCGATTGTTAAGTATTTATTTACACAATGCTTGGCATTTCAAGGTTCTTCGAAATTACTTTTCGAACATGTTAATGGAAGTTTTCTAAAAGCTGTTGAGATGATTGCCTCATTCAGAAATCAGAAATCAGAAATGTTTATTTGCTTTAAACATGGTAGTACAAAGATCTTAATATAGTGATACCAGTATGTCCTCATGTTTGACTTATAACTGTCATGCAAATTTAAAAGTAGTTACATTTGAATCTACTTAGAACTAAAAATAAGTTAATAGACTAAATATAAAATAATGGTAAACATCAATCATAGACAGAACATTACATAACATTTATAAATTGTATAATATTTTATGTCAAATTATTCAAGTCATAAATAAAGTAAACACAGAAAAGCTACAAACACAATTAAAATTCAAAAATCTCTTGGTCATCTAAGTATTCCTGGACTGAATAAAAGCACCTATTCAAAAGCCAGGAATGTAACTTTCTTTTAAACAATGGTAATGGCAGAGCCTTGAAACATGGATGAAGCTTATTATAAATTTTGATAGCCGTACAATAACAGCTTCGTCTGTATAGTTGAAGTCTTATTCTAGGTTGCATGATCCTTTCTCGATGTCTGGCAAGTTTATTTTTGTATTGCTCTCTAGTGACAAAATAATGAGAGTGTTGTCGTACAAAAATACACATTTGTTTTATATACAGGCACGGTAGCGGTAGGATTCCAAGATTCTTGAAAAGGGGTTTACAGCTTTCAAGAAAATGTACTCTGCAAATAGCCCTAATACATTTCTTTTGGGCTATGAAAGCCCGGTTTACATCCACTGAACCTCCCCACAATATAGTGCCGTAACTTAATAGTGATGACACATAGCCATGGTAGGCCGATAGAGCAGTTTCAATGGATGATACATTACTGAGTCGTCGTAGCGCGTATACAAATTTATTTATTCTCGTACATAGATTGTCTATATGTGCTTTCCAGTCACAGTGTTTATCTAAAGTAAATCCAAGAAATTTAACTTCATTAACAATATCAATGTTATTACCGCAATAATCGACTAGCACATCCATTGACCTTGCTCTGTAAGTAGTAAACTGGATGCCCTTTGTTTTTTGTATGTTTATTTTGAGATTGTTCGAATGTAGCCAATTGATTAGGTTGTGTAAAGTCTCATTAATAATGACATTGGATTTTTCTATTTCATCACATTTTATTACCACTGTGGTATCGTCTGCAAACATGAAACATTTATGTTGAGTTGCATTTGGTAAGTCATTAATAAATATCAAAAACAACAGGGGCCCCAAGATACTGCCCTGTGGAACTCCCCATGGGTTAACGCGATATTTTGACCGGAAAGTACACTGTCTTGATTCAGCGATTGTTGCTATCTCAGTACATTGCTGTCTATTATACAGATAACTTTCCAACCAGTCATAAGCGTTACCTCTAATACCATATCTATATAGTTTATCCAGTAATCTTTTATGTGGAACAAAGTCAAAAGCTTTAGTCATGTCTAAAAATAAAGCAATAAGTGGTATCTTTTGATTAATACATTCTGTGACATAATGTACCAGATTGTAGCAGGCCAACGTAGTAGAGTGACCTTTGCGAAAACCGTACTGTTCTTCTGTCAGTATATTATTTGAGTTAATAAAGCTATCAATGCGCTTGAAGATGACTTTTTCATAGATTTTAGATAGTATCGGAATAATAGTTATCGGTCTATAGTTATTCATATCACATTTATCGCCCTTCTTGTATATTGGCTTGACAATACATAACTTAAGGATATCGGGGAATAATCCCTGTTCCATTGACAAATTAACTACATGGGCAAGAGGTCGAATTAAATCACTCGCACATGCCTTTAGTACACGTGTGTTTATGCCATCATGTCCAACTGCATTGCTGTTTTTAAGCGATAAAATAATAGAAGCTATTTCAATTTCATTGGTTGGGGTTAGGAATATTGAATTTTTATTGAATGGAATGTTGATTTTATCAGAATTTAAATTGTCCTGTTCTAGGTTAGTCATGTCTATAAAATAGTTATTAAACAATTCACATATTACATTAGGATTACTATATTTTATGTCATTTATACTTATTATGTCAATATCATTATATTCTTTATCATTATTTAAATTATCATTGATAATATTCCATACCGCTTTACATTTATTGGAAGCATTATGTATAACTCTTTGGTTTTGTAACTTTTGAGCCCCATAAATGCACTTTTTGAGTATTTTATTGTATTTTTTGTATGCGTATTTTTTAAATAATCGAGAAATTTTATTGCTTCTTGTATATTGGATATACAGACGCCTCTTATTTTTGCACGCAAGTCTAATGCCTTTACTAAGCCATTTCTGGTATCTGAATTTATTACATATCTTAACAAGCTTTATTGGAAAACAGAGTTTATTGAATAGATCAATCACGTTATGCAATTCGTTGAAAGCTTCATTAGCATTTTTATTATTATATACTTCTGAAAAAGATAGGGCAGATATACAGTTTCTAAACTTGATTAAGTTTTCTTCACTGTAATCAATTGTCTGTATAGTATACTCTTTTTTAATCAACTTCATTTTAAATGATATAGTTTGGGCTGTTTCATGGTCAGATAAGCAAACAAGATGTGTGCCTGATTTGGCCCTATACATATTACTGGCGATCTGGTCAAGACATGCCTTTCCACGAGTTGCAGTATTTATGTGCATTTTTAAGTTAAAGATTTTTAGAATGTCACTTAAGAGTTTGGTTCGTTTTTGTCGAGTTGGTTTTAATATGTCTATATTCCAATCGCCAGTCAGAACTATTTTATGTTTGGGTTTAGTTTTAAGTAAGTTATGCAAAAGTTCTTGGAGTTTGATAAAAAACAGATTTACGTCAGAGTCGGGTGTCCTATAAATGTTAACAACTACCAATTTGTACATAGGTATTTCTGTACCGCAGCAATAAATTCAGTGCTGTCTCATCACTGAATCAAAAATTCATTTGATTCAGTGATGAGACAGCACGTCAGCCGAGTGTGTAACTCCCAAATAAAATGTGTTAAAATGACTCATTATTTAGGCGTGCAAATACAGAATGAAATAATTGAATTATTGTCGTCTAAAGTAAGAAATAATATTTTAGAAACAGTTCGCAGTTCAAGATATTTTTCAATAATATTAGATTGTACACAGTATCAATATCTTGAAGTGCGAACGGTCAAGAGGAAATTTAAACCAAAACTGTTTGACTATGAACACCGAGATGACCTCATGATCCAAAAACTGCCTTTAAAATTAGTTTTTTCTTAAAAAATATATATCAAACTGTACACGCCCTCAGTTGCCCTGACAAGGTCGACTATCCCGGGGCCCATCAGCGGAATACTCGACGAGCAAGCAAGGGTGGAGCCCAATGGCCTATGGACAATTATTCTTAAACGGCTGATAATCAAACAAAACTTACCGATCTCCGGAGGTAGGGTTGACCACAGGAGACCAAGTCGTGTGCGAAAGTGTTTGTAAATGGAACCTGACTCCCCCGAGGTAGTCGGACCGCAGATCCACAGGCGCTGCTTATCTCCAAATGTGCGATCCCCAATTGAAACCTTCTGCTTCGATATCACTATTTCAGTTTAACAACTTTATCGTACATTATTTCAATCTATCAACTTTATTGTACATTTAATTAATTTCAAATTCAAAAAAATCAACGTTCATCGAATTAAAACAAGTGACACACGACACAAGTAAAGAACAGTCGATCAAAGTTCAATATTCAATGTTCCAGGTTCACTTAGCACAACATTATAAACACGAGAACGAACGCGGTCTCTTCTCGAGTCATAAAGTTCAACGTTCCAAACGACAAACAAAATTCTTTCGTACGATATTAAATGCCACAAACAAAATTAATATTGCCAAATGAACTTCAACATGCAATCACTATACAAATTGACGTAAATTACTTGCAAACGAAGTTAAGTTAATCACTCAAACTCAAGAAAAACCGCCTCGTAGATACGTAAACATACTAACACGACACGATTAGAGGCTTCGACACGCGACTTCGCAGTTCAACGGAGCAAAACGACTGTCTCGTGGCGCGCGATGCCTCGGCAAACGAGTTCCGTTATCTATACGTCATGCCGCGTCGCGGGCTTCGTAATATTGCTTTTAAAATTTAGCATTTGGCGCATACAAAAACATTAAACTCTCTAAAAAAACGGATTTCACTTATCAAATGAGTATGATAATATTTTCGGATTTTTAGCGACATATTCAAATTAAGTGACAGCGATATTTTAAAACATTGTTCTGTTCTTGAAGAACGACTGACAGATCAGGATAATAAGGAATCTTACTTATTACTTACTTACTTTACTTACTTCCAAACACAAGCATTACTTGCTTAAATGGAGACCCCAATCAACTATCTAATTAATTTAAGTTTTGTGAAGAAAAATAAATTATTTTATTTTATTTATTTAGACTCCAATGATTTGTTTAATGAAATTAAAGCGTTAAAGTTGTTTTCATTACCTGATGATACTGACCCCTTAAGTATTTTACAATACATATTTGAAAACAATTTAATCTCCACCTTTCCAAACAAAAAAAAATTCTGACATTACTTGCATTTGTAGCTTCTGGCGAGCGATCTTTTTCAAAGTTAAAAATCATTAAAAAGTACTTAAGATCGACAATGCTTCCAGAAAGATTGTCTGGGCTAGCGATATTAGCAATTGAACAAGAAAATTTTTATGCTATAAATTGTAATCGATGTAATTAATGAATTTGCAGTAGGAAAGTCTCGGAAAATACGCTATATCGCTGCTACAATAGCTATTTTGTATTTTTCTATTGTAGCTATCATTTTTGATTTTATAACGAAGTTACCTAGGTATTTTTTATCAGAAGTATCTGCATAGCATATTGTATATTTTTCAAAATACGAGTATCTAAGTATTAGTAGAAAGTAATACTTACATATATAAACATTAGGCAATATTTCTGTTATTTGTTCCTAAAAAATATGTGATTTTTAGTTTTGGGTTTTTTTCTAGTATTTGTAAACAACGTGTCTGTACCCCATTAGTTAAGTAAATGCTTTAAAATGGGTGTGAACAAGAGTTTATTTTATTTTGTTATGATTTTATTCTGTTTGTTTCATTTTGATATTTTAGTCTACAAATGAATATGACTTCTAAAGTTCAGTTTTCTGCTTTATTTCTAGCACCTACCTACCTACCTTCAAAAAAATAAATAAAAAAACATGATCCAAAATGCCTTAAGGTGCGCCGAAATTATTTTTTGCACATAGGCGCCAGTAGCCCTTACTGGAGCCTTGCAAACCGGACAGTAAAAGTGTTAAGCTGCAGAGTGTAGCCTGCTTACTAGTTTAGATATAAAGTTTGTTAGCAAACATAGAACTAACTATTGCCTTGTATCGTCAGCCTTTGACATTTGAAAACCGACATTTTAATTTCTTTCATTTCCTTTTATCATAGGGAAGGACGCGTGCCAAGGCGATAGCGGCGGTCCGCTGATCTACAACGGGGTGGTGGTGGGCGTGACGTCATGGGGCTACAGCTGTGCGCAACCCTTCTTTCCCGGCGTCAGCGCTCGTGTCTCTGTCTACACCAATTGGATTAACAGTACCGTGAGCATCCACTGTGATGTCTATCTTTTGATATATATTCTTCTTCATTAATCCGTAAAGGTTAACATTAGTGGAGATAATTTAAAACCGTATAGGGGCGGTAAGAATATTCACTGCCCCATATCGTCCCGTGGCTGTCGTAATAGGTGACAGAGATAAACTGAAATAGGAGGACTTCCTGATAATAACTGTAAATAAACTGCGTGGCCAAGAGTGGCAACTATGGCGGATCCAAGATTGGCAATTTTACAGTTAATGTAGAAAGTCTATGGTTATAAGCTGTAATGGATAGATGAATCCACCGGCCGAACGGATTCATTCGACTGACACGCTTGGCAGGTGGATCCATAATAATACCTACTATTGCATTTTCTGAGGTTGACGATCGCAGTACTGCTCGGCATCTCTAGGTATTTTATGAATGGCGTAAATGCGCTGATAAAGTCATACGCAGGCAATAAGGTATTTGATTATCTTAAGCCGATATCACATGGAAATGATGATACGTATATAATATCCTCCAAACCAAATTTCTGTCACAGCGCGGCGCCCAGTCTCAACGGAGACTAGCCATCTGCGCAGGACAGCATTACATTATAGTGCCCGAGTGTATGCGCAAGCACAGGCGCACTCTCTATTCCCTCACTCTCATAGTACGATTGGACGGCAAGTCGCAAGCCGCAGGACGAACGGCTTTACGTACTTTCCGAGACATGGGGGTGAGACACCGCCAAGTTTCTGACTCCGGGCTGCTACTGAGAATTTTTGACAGAAAAAATCAAGACTTTTTTTGGCGGGTTTGGAACCCGGGACTTCATAATCAACAGCCGCATTTACGACAACTAGACCCACGATCTATGAAAAGATATCTATATTTTTATCTATTGATGATACGTTTCTGTCTAGTGGTCAGTGGCAACAACACAGCAGCTTCAAGTTTAAATCTTAAACGGATTCAACAAGTTTCACTATATTATGGCATTTTCGTTTGTAGGTGCGGAGATATAACCATGGAACACGGTCAGATGTGAGCGGGATCTTGCTATTTGTGTCAATCATATTGATAAGATTCGAATTTAAATTTTAAATAAATTAATAATATTGTAAACGATATTTGGAAAATCCAAAAGTGCACACCTCGAACCCTCGTGTAATGTTTTGAATAATCAATTTACTTTTATTAATGATTTCTTATATTTACGCGAACACTACACATTGAATAAAACTAATTTTACGGATTTAATAGCGTTTAATAAATTTATTTTTCTTATTTTTATTAATTCCCAACGTTTCAGGTGCTTTCCAGCACCCATGGTCACGGGGGTCTGAGGTGATTGACGTCCCGATGTCAGAGTTACCCAGAGTACCTTCAGCTTTTTTAATTATTAATTTAATAAACCCAGCCTCCGTCTCTATTGAAATTAGGATGTTTTTTAATTTCAATAGCCTCAAGTATCATCCTTGGCAGGAATCGATGTTCTTTCGCGAGTATTTGTGGTTTATCAAATCTAATGTAATGGCGGGGGCCGTCTAGGATATTATAACAAACTGCAGACTTCCCGAAACGTTGGTGGTTCACGTTAGCTATGTGTTCTTTTACGCAGGTTTTTATTGATACTCGTAGTTTTGTTTCACCTTTATATGACGTAAACGTCGAAAATTAATAAAAATAAGAACAATAAGTTTATTAAACGCGATAAAATCCGTAAAAGTAGTTTTACTTTTTAGGGGGTGCTAAGAATCTCCGGTGGAGGTTCGGTTGCCACCTTAGACGACTCGACCTGGCAACGTACAACGCACGCATCCTGAGGACTGACGAAAAGATCATGGAGCTGGAAGAAGAGATAGACAAGTTGCACTGGCATATTATAGGATTATCCGAAGTCCGAAGAGAGGGGGAGGACACGGTAATCCTCGAATCCGGCAACTTGCTCTATCACCGGGAGGGCGACCATCTGTCAAAAGGAGGTGTCGGATTTATCGTCCACAAGTCTCTCGTTAACAACGTTGTAAAGATCGGGAGTATGTCGACGAGGGTTGCGTACCTTATACTCAGAATCACCAAACGGTATTCGCTGAAGGTCATACAGGTTTACGCACCAACCTCGGCACACCCCGATGAGAAGGTGGAGGAAATGTATGAGGATATCTCTAGAGCCATGCATTCCTCCAAAACACAATATACGGTCTTAATGGGAGACTTCAATGCAAAACTAGGCACAAGAGAGAACGGTGAGCTGAAAGTAGGGAAATTTGGAATAGGGCAACGGAACCCAAGGGACCAGCAGCTGGCCGACTTCATGGAGAAAGAGGGACTCTTTATGATGAACTCTTTCTTCCAGAAGCGGCCCCACAGGAAATGGACCTGGTCGAGCCCCGACGGTTCGACAAAAAATAAGATTGACTTCATTATGACGACCAGACGACAACTGTTCAGTGATGTCTCCGTGATCGCGAGGGTGAATACTGGTAGCTATTACCGAATGGTTTGAGGCACACTGAACCTAAACGTTAAGTTGGAGAGGTCTCGTCTAATGAAGTCAATGCTCCGTCCCCCTCGTGCTCTGTTCCAAAGTCCCGAAACCTTTCAGCTCGAGTTACAAAACCGTTTTCAGTGCCTAGAGGACTGCAATAAAGTGGACGATATGGAATAGAATAGAATAGAATAGAATAGAATATTTTTATTCGATATACATTACATGTGTAATTCTTATTGAAAGTCATTTTTTACTTTACCACTGGTTCGAAAAAAACCCTCTGTCCTGGGAAGAACCAGCAAGAAACCCAGCGGGCCTTTTTTTTTAAATAAATTTTACAATATAAATGATTACGAACTATTTACAAAATTTATTTTAGAAACTGCTTGGAAGCGATCACCTCATTCCCAGGGGTTATTATCAACCATGTATTCATTTATACTATAATAACCCTTTTTATACAGTTTCAGCTTAATAAAACATTTAAACTTGATAATAGAGAGAACCTGTACACTTTCCGGGACCTTGTTGTAATAGCGTATACATTGCCCCAAGAATGAATTACTGACTCTGTGGAGTCGAGAAACTGGTATCACTAGCTTGTGTTTGTTCCTAGTGTTTACAGAATGTATATCACTTCTTTTACTAAAACTATCTTTGTTTTTGTGAACATACATTAAATTTTCGTAAATATACTGAGAGGCCAAAGTCAATATATTAATTTGTTTAAATTTATCTCTAAGAGACTCTCTCGGTTTTAGATTGTAAATAGCTCTAATGGCCCTCTTCTGTAAAACAAAAATAGTTTCTGAATCAGCCGCATTTCCCCATAGCAAAATCCCATAAGACATTATGCTATGAAAATAACTAAAATAAACTAATCTAGCTGTCTCGACACTAGTGAGACCTCTAATCTTTTTTACAGCATAGGCTGCAGAACTTGATGACAAGAATGAATGACAAGCTCGTGGAAACTGTCCATGCGGTCGGAGCTAAGTTCTGAAAGACCCGCCGCAGAAGAACACAAAAACTCTCCGATCACACTCTTAATCTCATGGCTGTTAGACCGGAGATGAAGCTACATTCTTCAACAGATTTGACAGCATACAGGTAACTGAACAGACAGATCTCCAAATGCATGCGGCGGGACTTACGACACTTCAATACAGCTTGTATTGAAGAAGCGATCGAGCGGGACCAAGGCTCCAAAGTCTTTGCCAGAAATCTGTCTGCCAGAAACAGCCAACTGTCAAAGCTGAAGTCCGAGTGTGGCAGCATCGTTTCCGGGGCACCTGAGATTTTGAGTGAGATTGAGAGGTTCTATGGGCAGCTGTACACGTCATCGTTGGAGCCACACGCAAGTGTGAGTAACGATCCAAGAGCGAGTCTTATCCGACACTATTCCGAAGATATTCCGGACGTCAGTCTGAGCGAGATTAGAATGGCTCTCCAGCATCTTAAAATGGCAAGGCCCCAGGCGAGGATGGAATTACAGCGGAGCTTCTGAAAGCGGATGGAAAACTGGTACTGGAAGTACATCAGAGGCTCGTTAATTCCGTCCTCCGTGGTGGCATTACACCGGAGGCGTGGAGCAGAAGTGCGGTGGTCTTGTTCTTCAAGAAAGGTGACAATGCTCTCTTGAAGAACTACAGACCGATTCCCCTTCTGAGCCGCGTTTACGTGCTGTTTTCGAGAGTCATTACGAATCGTCTCGCACGCAGACTTGACGACTTCCAGCCTCCCGAACAAGCCAGTTTCCGAAAGGGCTTTAGCACCATAGACCACATACATACCCTTCGGCAAGTTGTACAGACGTCCGAGAAGTACAATTTGCCACTATGCCTGGCGTATGTGGACTATGAGAAAGCTTTTGATTCCGTCGAAATATGGGCGGTGCTGCAGTCCCTTCAGCGGTGCCAAGTTGATTGTCGGTTTATCGAAGTGCTGAAGTGCTTGTACAGTAGAGCTACGATGGCTATCCGAGTACAGAACCAGAGTACAAAACCTATCCAACTGCAGAGAGTTGTAAGACAGGGTTTTTTTTATAGAATAGGGGGCAAACGAGCATGCGGCTCACCTGATGGTAAGTGACTATCGCCGCCCATGAACAACCGCAACACCAGAGGAATTGCAGATGCGTTGCCAGCCTTTTAGAAAGATGTAAGCTCTTCTCACAAAGAAGTTGTGCGAGGGAGAAAACTTCTTCTAAATCGCACAGTGGTGGACCGCCAATCATCCAGATGGTATGGATGGTAACGCGAGTTTTGTCGCGATGTGCGATGGTGAAATTGAGCGGCTGGAATTAGTCCGAACAATTCCTCAGAGCACTCCCCGTGATAGATGCGATAAAATACGCAAAGAGATGCAACATCTCTACGCAGTGCCAGTATATCGAGCCGATCGGAAAGAACACGGTCGTCGACGATTCGAATCGCTCTGCGCTGGATGCGGTCAAGTGGAAGGAGCTGGCACTGGGGTGCCCCGGCCCAGAGATGAGAACAGTATTCCATGTGGGGCCGAACTTGCGCTTTGTAAAGTTGCAAGCGATGTGCCGGCATGAAATACTGTCTCGCTCTGCTGAGCACGCCAAGCTTTTTAGAGGCCAATTTGGCCTTCCCTTCCAAGTGACCACGAAACTGCACGCTATTCGATATGTCGACGCCAAGGATTCCGATACTGGCTGAGGCAGCAAGGGGAGTGCCTTGAAACTGAGGAGATAAGATAAAGGGGTTCTTTTTAGCGGTAAACGCGCAAACTTGTGTCTTCTGGGGATTAAGCTGGACTAGATTTAGTCGGCCCCAATCCGAGACTTTGTTAAGCAAAAACTCGACTTCAGACACAAGTTTGTCCCGGTACTCGGCGACGTTTTCCCGAGAAATATTGGCACGGCCGGTATATAAGGCATCCCCAGTGCTGTCGTCTGCATAGCAATAAATGCTACCAGTTAGCAACATATCATTGATATGCAGGAGAAACAGCGTTGGCGATAGCACGCAGCCTTGTGGAACACCAGCGTTGATAGGCTTGAAATCAGAGCATGCACCATCTACTACAACCTTGATGCTCCGATCAGCAAGGAAACTGGTGATCCATTTGCATAATTTCTCAGGAAGCCCATAGGAAGGAAGCTTCGAAAGAAGCGCCTTGTGCCAGACCCGATCGAAGGCCTTCGCTATGTCCAAACTAACGGCCAATGCCTCCCCCTTGGACTCTACTGCCTCCGCCCATCTATGAGTTAAGTAAACTAGAAGATCACCCGCTGATCGACCCCGACGAAAACCGTACTGACGGTCACTGATCAGCTGGTGATCCTCAAGGTACCTTATGAGCTGGCAGTTTATAATGGATTCCATTATTTTGGAGAACAAGGAGGTGATGGCGATAGGCCTGTAATTGGACGGGTCTGAGCGATCGCCTTTTTAGGGATCGGGTGGACCAAAGCTGTCTTCCATGAATTCGGGACTACCCCTTGGGAGTAGGAGTACCGGAAAAGACGCGTTAAAACCGGTGCCAACTCCGGAGGACACGTCTTCAGCACAATGGGAGGGACTCCATCGGGCCCACTCGACTTGCTGACGTCCAGGGAGAAGAGTGCTTTGCGAACCGAGCGCTGTGTAAATCGCACATCCGGCATGGAGCACTCACATCACGGGATGGTCGGCGGTGTGTTCCCCCCGTCATCTAGAATCGAGTTAGACGCAAAAAGAGAGCACAACAGATCGGCTTTTTCTTTTGCGGCATGGGCCAGTGAGTCGTTCTCTTTGTGCAGAGATGGAAGGGATGGCTGACGGAAGTTCCCTTGGACAGCCTTGGCGAGAGACCAGAATGCACGGGTTCCCGAATGAAGGCGAACTAGCTTCTCGCCAATTCTGCCGATGTGCTCAGACCTTAGCAATGACGCTTTTGAAGGACCTGGAGGCGGAATTATACTTCTTTTTAAGTGCGCTGGTGTTTAAATCCCGAGACGTTGATGCGTCAGCCCAGGCCCGGTAGCACTCCTGCTTATAGCGTGATGCTATTTTACAGGAGCGACCAAACCATGGCTGGGATCTGCCTCCGATGGGCACCAGAGGATGGAATAAAAAGATCCATACCCTGAAGTGCCACATCAGCAACAGAATCGGCAACAACGTTGGGATCTTCCGGCGAGAAGCAAACCCGCCCCCAAGGGTAGGATGCAAAAAAAGACCGCATCCCGTCCCAATCAGCTGACCTATAGTGCCAAACACGGCGGCAAGCTGCAGATCGCAACTGCGATTGGAGCGTGAGTGGCACCGTGGTCCGGATCAGACAATCGTCCGAAGAGCCCAGAGGGGCATCGACGGAGACCTGATATCCGTCCGGATGAGAGGTCAGCAGAAGGTCCAACAGGGAAGGTACATGGTCTTCCACATCTGGGATCCGCGTAGGCGAAGTAACCAGTTGTGTTAGACCATATGCCAAAGCAAAGTCGTAGACAGATCTACCCGCATGATCGGTTAAACGAGAACCAAGCCATTCAGCGTGGTGGGCGTTGAAATCATCGAGTATCACGATCTCCGCGGATGGGACCTGTTGTAGCACGGAGTCTGCAGCCATTTGGACGAGGTCGATGAGTCGGTCTGTGTCGGCATTACCGCTATGGGACCTATAGAGGTACCCGTAGACGCGAGGATGGTCGTCGCTGTCTACGCGCAGCCATAGGATGGACAGGTCCGTACCTTCAAGGCTGCCGAGGCGTCGAAAACAGATGTCCTCTCTGACGTATACACAAACTCCAGCCCGGGGCACAAAGGAGTGTTCCAATTTGTATCCCGGGTAGGACAGATATGAAGTATCAGCCGGAGATGACACCTGAGTCTCGGTTAAAAAGAGCATGGCCGGCTTCGCCGTCTCTAGTTGGTAATGGACAGCGTTAAGGTTGGAATGAAGTCCCCTGATGTTGCAAAAATTCACGGATAGCGTGACAGGGGTCGCCTTGGTTGTATTGCTCCGCTTGCCCCGAGCAACATTAGTCGCGAGCAGAATTTTGCCCTTCCTCCCCCCCCCCCCCCCCCCCCCAGAATACGCGGGGCAGCCTGAGCACCCACGCTCAGGAGTGAAGTAGTTTGGTCGTGGATGCTCAGCGAGGGATTCTCCAGGAGAGCTGGTACCCTCCTGGGGTAGTCTTTTATTTAATTCCACTACAATGTTAATGGGGGGGGGGGGGGGGGGGGGGAATTGGGCCTCCGGCCACCTGCACTCACCAAGCGCAACGCAGAGGTAAACCTCTACTTCACGCTGGTATTCTGTGAGGTCGTGGTACCACCCCAGTTCGAGCTGGCCCATCCGTGCGACAGCAAAAGCTACCGCTTGGCTCTACCACGGTTATATCCCCGAAACTCTTCACCGCTGCATTGGAAGACGTTTTCAAGCTTCTGGACTGGAAAGGATACGGTATCAACATCAATGGCGAGTACATCACTTACCTTCGATTTGCTGACGATATAGTCCTTAGGGCAGAATCGCTGGAGGACCTAAGCACTATGCTCAATGACTTCAATAGTGTCTCCCAACGGATAGGTCTTAAGATGAACATGGACAAAACAAAGATTATGTTTAATGTCCATGTCACACCTATGCCGGTAGTTGTTGGGAGCACTAAGCTCGAAGTTGTTGACGAGTATGTTTACCTGGGACAAATAGTCCAACTAGGTAAGTTCAACTTCGACCGAGAGGTCAATCGACGGATTCAACTCGGCTGGGCAGCGTTCGGGAAGCTACGACACATCTTCTCGTCAGACATACCTCAAAACCTTAAAACGAAATTGTACAACCAGTGCGTGTTGCCAGTGATGACTTACGGAACTGAGACGTGGTCCTTCACTGCTGGCCGTATGAGGAAGCTCAAGGTCGCTCAGCGAGCTATGGAGAGGGCTATGCTCGGAGTTTCTCTTCGTGATAAACTTAGGAATGAGGATATCCGCAGTAGAACCAGAGTAACCGACATAGCCCAACGGATTAATAAGCTGAAGTGGCAGTGGGCCGGCCATATAGCTCGAAGAACCGACAACCGATGGGGAAGAAAGGTTCTTGAGTGGCAGCCTCGTACCGGTAGGCGAAGTGTAGGGCGACCCCCCACGAGATGGAGTGACGACCTGGTAAGACATGCAGGAAGTCGATGGATGCAGGTGGCTCAGGCCCGTGCTTTGTGGCATTCCTTGGGGGAGGCCTATGTTCAGCAGTGGACTTATGAAAGGCTGTAATGATGATGATGATGATGATGAGTTTTACTTTTATTAATTACCGAAACAAGTATTTCGTTTAAACCTACAAAAAATTGATTCTGTTTAATTCAGGAATTTGTGAATGGGGAAGTAGGTTTTAAACCTCAAATTGATAAAGGTAAACCTTAAAACAATTCAACTCGTTCAAATATTAAAGTCGTCGTTGATGAAAATCTATTTTCGTTTACAAGTAGCATGGATTTTAAATTGAATCAAACTATAATAATCGCTACTAATATTTTTAGATATATGTAAACGCGAAAATATGTTTGTTGTTTTGTCCTTCTTTCTCGCAATAATGAGGCGACGAATCGTAATGATTTTTATTGCATAGAGATAGTTTATGAGCCGGAAAGTGATGTAGGTAGTGATATTTGTATAGCCATGTCCGTGGGGGGCAAAAGGGCCGTGAATTTAATTTACTGGTTAAAACTTTTAAAAAATGCTCGAAGGACCAAATAAAGTTTATTAAACACCCAGTACAGTAAGCATACGATTCGATGGCTAGTAGTCTCACTGTGTAGAATTTTCGTGTGCTTTCTAGCTAGCTATACTATACAGAAATAGTAGTAGGGAGAGTAAATTCAAATTACTAATACAACCCTAATTTACCCTATCACCCTTACAGTCCTAACCCTACCCATAGTGATTACAAACACACTCAAACACACGCACGCACACAGGCACACACACACACACACACACACATCTATATATATATATATATATATTGTCACCCTTATCCTATAATATATATAGCAAGCACACTGCACCTGATGGTAAGTGGTTGCTGTGGCCCATAGACATCTACATCTATCCTTGTTTGCGAATCAAAATGCAGATGCCTTGTCAGCCGTGAGGACTAACATGAAATGATTTTTTTCTAGTAAAAAGGGTCTCCGGTTTTCTATACTGACCATATGAAACACAGCAGCATTAAGCTGCTCGTTGGTATTCTGTGAAAACGTGGTCCTTCCCGGTCGAGCCGATCCATTCGTGCTACAACTATATAATTAATATAGCTGCAGCATGAGATCTGAGGTAATATAGACAGAAAGTAATGGCTATAGATATCGAATTTTCTCACGGGCAATCTCGCACTCACAAGAACGTGGTTAGGTTAAGGTGTCTTGGCCACAATGAGAGGAATGCAATCCAACGGCAGTCTTTTATAAATTTGCCAAAAAATTTAACAAAAACACAATTTTTTTAATTTGTTCCGGCTAATCTCCGAAACGGCTGTACCGATTTTGATGGGACTCACTGGCAGACAGCTGATGTTATAAGGAGTAAAGAGAGCTACTTTTGTTTAAGAAAAATAATTAGGGTTCCACGCAAAAAAATTAAAAACCTAAATTACACGCGGGCGAACTCGCAAGGAACAGCTAGTGATTCCATATGTATATTGAGATGTAATTCCAGTAAAAATCTTAACCAGATCTCCGGTTCACACATACGAAACATACGCTAGTATTGATTTCTTATATTTACGCGAACACTACACATTTAAATAAAACTAATTTTACGGATTTTATCGCGTATATTAACTTATATTTCCGACGTTTCGGGTGCTTTCCAGCACCCGTGGGTCACGGGGGACTCTGAAGAGTATAGTAACTGTCCTATACAGGAACGGGGGACTAAGGTGTTTGACGTCCTGATGTCATACATATCATATGTCATACGATTTACGCAGAATGAACTATTTAATTAAACTATTTAAATACGCTAGTATTATCTGTAAGAGATTAGTCTGATGATCCCCAGACGAGTGAACTTATATATTTGTAATACTGTTAAACTATAGCGGCAACGTGGGACTTGTACGTTTAATTTTTGTTACTAATGTCCTGTGTACAGCAAATAACTCCTGATAACTTTCAAAAATTGTTGTCACGGCATAATGTGTAGGACACGGATTTTGTGAAATAAAAGTTCCATGTGAGATATCACATATGAATATTATTTTATTTAGGAGTAATGATATAGATATAATATATGTTACACGGTACAATAAATATTATAAGGTACAAGGTGAATCGCTACACATGTCATAACTGCGGCGCCGCGCGCAACGACACCAACACCATCTGCCGGCACAGCACTGTAACACAACACAATGTGATGTCAGTTGTTGCAAATTAAGTAAATAAGTCAATATAAATAAGCAAAGTAACGGTTTCTAGTATTTAGGGTAGGTAAATAAAATTTGGCGAAGTAAGAATATTCACTACTCCATATCGTTTCGTGGGAGTCGTAAGAGGCGACAGAGGGAAACAAAACAGGAGCTGAGCTGCAGAATCTTCTTAATAACCACTAGAAATAAAAACTGCAGTCGCCAATCCGCCCGCCAAGCACGGCAACTAAGGCAAATATCTCATCTATGAGACCAATCTATAGATGATCCAATGTTCAACTTTGGACCTTTGATCTATAACCACGGAGCAAATACAAAGAGGAGACGGCTTAAGCAACTGTGCACTGTGATTCTAATTAGGCCCTGACGTCATCACAAGCGATGCGGCTTTATTTATTATACTGTCAGCGTTCGTCCTGTGCGCTTATGTATCGAAAATCGCAAATCGGTGTATTTTCGTAATATTAAGAAGAAAAGGATGAAATGTGTTTTATCGAGTAAAAACTACTCAGATAGACGCTATGAATGGCATCACATTTCATTTGTAAGTAATTTTAAACTTAATTTATTGAAATAGTTCTAGAAAAATCTCTTTGCGTCGGCTTTCAAATATAATTATATATATTCGACACTAGATGGCGACACTTTGTTTCATGTGAACTAAAAATATAAAGGTACGTAGAGCTCAGTATTGGCAAAACAAATAATACGAAAGTGATGAAATATGTTTTGCATTCAGTTCTAAAGAATTTTTAATCGCCAAAATATTATTTTTATAGTTTTTATAATCAATTTGTGAACAGGCCGCCATCTATCGTCAAGGTAGCTAAACTACATTGCAACATCGATATGGAACGATGCTACTAGTTTTACTATTTATCGGCAGATGGGAAATAGTTAAGTAGACAGGGCTTAACACCCCCTCACCCCGCAAATTGTCACGCGTTGTTACATAGTAAAATCTAATTACAACACCTCCTCTTTGTGTTTGCTCCGCGGCTATAACGGTCGTACGGTGTAAGTGTTTGTTGCACCCTTTCTATAGAAGTAAGGTTAACAGATTACATTTCATCTCATGGTTAGTGGAAAGTATTCTAGGCGAGCATGGTTCCTCTCTGGTCGAGCCGACCCATTTGTACTTCAGACACAATGCACAGCAGCGAGGTTCTACTGGTTTATACTGGCTCCCTAAAGACCGTAACACAGTGGTGGATATAACGCAGCTTGTTGGCAGATATGCTTGTTATACTCGAGAACTATTTGTAAACTGACATAGTGTGAACTGCTACATTCATAGAGATGTTTGATTTCTATTTATTCTTCATGTATGCAACATGTAAACTGGAAAAATAACTAAGTTTTAAGACTTTATTTTGTCGTCCTTCTTTTAACCGCACAAATGTCCCTGTTGAACATGGGCCTTTCCCCTTGAAAGGAAGTTTGGCTATAGTCGTCATGCTTGGCAAGTAGATTGACGAAAGCAATGTCAGAAGACGTCTTATACCTTTAATGCTGTTCAATAAGTACATAATTCAAATTATATGATGAAGATAATAATCTATAGCGAATTGAGTTCGTCGTGTAGTGGTTGCGTGAGAGAAGAATCTAAGCCAAGAGGGTAGGGTAGCCACCCCATATCCAACCCGTAACTGTCGTGAGAGACGACGGAGAGAAATGAAACAGATGGGTAGCACCGTCTTTCTGAAAATAAAATAAGGCAAATATTCTCAAGAGTCGATCCTTAGGAAAGGCCCAAGTTCAGCATTGGACTTTTATAGGAGGCTATAATGACGAGATGGCTGACACGTTTATATTGAATTTTATAACGATCAACAAGTTCTTAAATTTGTGTGCTACGTCACTACTATCCTTTACCATAGCGCTGTTCGCTCAACGGAGCCGGCAAGATTTACCGAGTTATTAAATAAGTACAAATCTATGGGAAGGCCTATATTCAGCAGTGGACATTTGAAAGGCTGTAATGAATGGATGTGATAGTGGATGGTGAAGGTGGAGATGGGATGAAGGTGTTCGACGTGGTCTAAGTGCGTGTAGTGGGCGCAGGCGGATCGCGCAGCTCGTCACCTCTGTCGGTGAGCACGTCGTCCAGCAGCACGTCGGCCAGCAGCGCGCCGGCCGGCCCGCTGGCCACGCCCGCCACGTAGCGCGCGCCGCACGCCTCGCTCCCCGCCACGCTCCCCGCCACGCTCGACAACGTGTCGCCCTCACGCCACGGCTGACCTTCGATTTCG
Organism: Parnassius mnemosyne; assembly: GCA_963668995.1. NCBI lineage: Eukaryota > Metazoa > Arthropoda > Insecta > Lepidoptera > Papilionidae > Parnassius > Parnassius mnemosyne. The sequence goes on along the minus strand of CAVLGL010000092.1, from coordinate 11,227,123 downwards.
ACCGTCCGCCATTTGTTCAGCTCCTCTGTCGCTGATATACTATCCGCTGTTTCCTGCTTTACCAACAGTATAGGAATATCAATTGTTAGATTTACATATCAATTATTATAACGTTTACACCTCCTGTATTAGCATTGTGCTGAGGGCAGCATTGATTACAATTGCGTTCATCCGTTACGTTAGTACGGTTAGCAAATTCATAAATGTGTGTCGCTTTTTCCGCAAATATTCATTGATTATTTATTTTTTTTAGAAAAGCTGATTTTGTTACTTTAATATTAGTTTTTTTTTGTTAGCTCGTTCTGCTAAAAATTGTTTTTGTCAGAATCCACTTGGTCTAAAGAAGGATTAAGGTTAAAGAAGGATAACGAGGTAATTGTTATTGTCATTTTGTTAAAAATTTTAAAACGTGTAGCGTTGGCAAAGAGGTAAAAATGAATAATTTTACATTATATTACATACAATATAAATATTGTTTTATTTACGTATAGATAATTATACGCATCGCATTTATTCATTGACCCCATTGATATAAAATATTTCAAGTATTTTTTTTAAATAATTTAGATTATTTAAAATAAAATATTTAAAGAGTGCCCTCCACAGCCAAATATTTTCATATTAGCACAGAATAAATAATATTAAAAAAAACGGAAGGATAGATTTCTGATAGCAAATTTGCAAGTTTAAAATTAGTTACAACGTCGCTAATGTTCATAATACTTTACACGTCGTGGAAGTGATCTTCGTGAAATTAGCCTACCAATTATTTCGTCGAAAAAAAATTATGTGGCGCGCGTATTAAATCAAAATGCACCTTAGGTCCGCGTGCGAGTGTCTGTATCACTTAGCCCGTTTCGCGCCTTTGTTAAGACCGCCTCTACTGTAGGGTTAGGTGTTGTGAGAAAACAAATTGAATCCTTTGATCTTAGTTGGTACTTGGTATATAGTAGAATACACCGAAGTGTTATGCAAGGTATTAGTATTTCTTTTATTTTTTTTATTTTGTTAAAAAACACGTTACCGCCGCACTATGATTTTCTCCTGTATCGTGAAAGCATTTTCCAACTCATTGCTAAGCCATTGCGCCACGGAGTTATCAATCTGCTGATAATTAAAACTTAATTGTTCAATGTGAGGAAGGTTAATGTGCAACATCGAGGAAAATTAAGATTATAACAGAGTTTTGGCGGGAAATTGACCGGCGGCGGTTTGCTGCTCCTGTATTATTGTTTAAATAATGGTTTGAAGTGGACTTTGATATGTAAAAGTGTTGCGATTTTGTGTATTAAGTGTCTACGCATGTGAACTATTAGTGGAAACAGTGAAACAAGTGCTCTGATGGTGATGGATTCTCAAGATAAGCTGTTTGTTTGCATAGGCACCTTTAGATACCATCGCCAACTATCAGCTGTCTGCTGGATCAAGTTGCCGCCAAAATCTCCCAAGAACTGCACAATGTGACGCATCAACGTATTGTGAAGCAGTATACTATGAAGGAGTGGGGAAATGATTGGCGGTCCACCACTGTGCGATTTAGAAGATGTTTTCTTCCTCGCACAACTTCCTTGTGGAATAGTTTACCACCAGGGATTTTTCCGGACCGATACGACTTAGGGACCTTCAAGAAAAGAGCCTACTCCTTTTTAAAAGGCCGGCAACGCATCTGCAATTCCCCTGGTGTTGCGGTTGTTCATGGGCGGCGGTAGTCACTTACCATCAGGTGAGCCGCATGCTCGTTTGCCCCCTCTCCTATAAAAAAAAAAAAAATTACAATAAACCGAATAAAAATACTTAAGACTTGGCCTAAAGGTCTAGATACCAGGCCATAAACTCCAAAAAAAAAAGATTATAACAACATGAACGTCTTTGAAACTAAGATAATTTACCATTTACTTACCATTTTAACCGATTTTTAAAAAAAAGGAGGAGGTACTCAATTCGACTGTTGTTTTTATGAGTTCTTTTTTTCTAGGCGAATATATTTTCATGATTTTATTTTTATTTGAAAGCTGGTGTTCATAATTTATACTTACATTATAATTTTATAAGTTGTCTCTCTTCCTCTCTTTTTAAAAAACGTTACCAAACTATGATTTTCTCATTTATCACAGGGACAGTTTACATACATAGGAACAGACCCAGAACAATTATTTGTAGGCCATACAAATGCTTGTTCCAACTGGGATTCGAACACGCGGCCCTTAGCGCTGCAATTCATTTTTTTTATAGGATAGAGTGACAAACAAGCACACAGTCCACCTGAAGGTAAGTGGTTACTGTGACCCATAGACATCTACATCTTTCCTCAATAAAGACTCAAGATGCAGATGCGTTGTCACCCGTGAGGACTAAGATGGAATGCCTATTTGCCAGTAAAAAGGGTCTCCGGTTCTCTACACTCACCATACGAAACACAGCAGCGTTAAGCTGCTATATTACGCTGGTTTTCTGTGAGAGCGTGGTCCTTCCCCGGTCGAGTCGAACCATTCATGCTACAACTATACTACTAATATAGCTGCAGCATGGCTCTACCACGTAAAAAATCATTACTAAGCCACTGCGCCACTGAGCCGTCACTTGTCTGTTACACATTTTTGCTATTTACAAACATGCGACACGCGACTTCATTATTAATGAAAGAGTGGTAATGAGAAGTGATGCTACTTGGAATCTCTTTTATCGACCAAGTATTAAACGAGTAACCAGTATATGCTGATCTTGCATTAGTAGACAGTTACTGGTACTGGCAGTTCTACTTACACTGAACATTTTTTTAAGGTCATTGGCATTATACGCGAAAAAATCGGAAAATGCGAAGCTGTGATCGGTTCACTAATCAAATAATAAATCTGTAATTATAGCGTCAGTAATTATGTGTCAAATTATCTGGATCTACCTATAAATAACTTCTATTGTTATTTAAGCACTCGTATGCTATGCAGTACCTTCTGGTTTTTGAGAGGCCATACTTGAATAAAAACTCAAAAATAAAAATCAAAAAAGCCTAAATACTTATTAAAGAAAAATATTTTTTATGTTAACGTAAAGCGCGCGTCAGCTCGAGCGGGCGCGTGACAGACAACTTCACGGAATTTGCCCCGCATACGGGGCCGCACAGTGTAGGTATGTTTTCATGCCTAAAGCGCGGAGTGAGACAGGACTGATATTAGCAATAAAATTATGACCGCCAAAAATAAAATTAAGATTAGGAGTACGTAGCCAAATCGGTAAAGACAAACCTGAATATTAACAATGAGTTAAAATTAATTAAGAAGTCGCAGCGGTGTTTCAGAAATATTTCACTAATATTCCTATCTTGGCAACAATCATTGAATACTTCTACAACTGTCGCCGAATTATTACTGAAACAGAACGTTTGATACCTGTTTAAAATAATTTAGATTTGAAAAAGTATTACCACCATATATTGTAAAATACTTTAAAACTCTTGATCTAAAGAAAACCTCAGATTTTTAGGGGTTCCGTTTATTCCGTTACAGTTATTGCGTCCATAATAGATTTAATTACACCTCAACTTCCTATTATTTTTAATACTAGTATCGAATCTGGTGTGTTTCCTGATTTAATGAAACATAGTAAAGTAACCTTTATTTAAATCTGGTAGTATATTGGACCACGCCAATTTTAGACCTATTTCTGTAGTATCAACTTTCAGTAGAATTTTTGAAAAATTATCTTATATAAATTGTTTTTTTTTTAATAAGAATAAATTACTCCATAAAAATCAATTTGGTTTCACAAGGGGTCGCTCGACAACTGACGCAGGTGTTGAGCTTATGAAATATATTTTCTATACCTGGGAGAGAATTTAAGATGCCTTATAGGTAGTTTTTGTGATCTTTCCAAGGCTTTCGATTGTGTTTATCAAGAGATATTAATTAATCAGGAAACTATAACATTACCAGCAAAATGTTGTAGTTTCCTGATTAATTAATGTATCATGTAAAAATATTGCGCTTAGACTTATTATTTCATATTTAAATAAGATAACTCTACAGTCGTTATCAATGTGAGGTTCCTCCGGATCGGTATTATCAATGGGCGTTCCTCAGGGCTCGATTCTTGGCTGATTCCTGTTCTTAATCTATATTAATGACTTTAATACATTATCTCGTGTTTCTGTACGTAGTACACAATACTTCAATGTTTTATCCTCAAAGACATATACATAAAAGGTAAACCTTAACAATGGAGAAAGTGAATTTACCTCTGGAATACTCTCCTGCGAGGAGCAGCCTTCGACGAAGTCCTCGAAAGCGGAGTCTCTCTCTAAGTCCAACGTACGACTAATGACTGTACACGTCATATCGCGCACCGGATCAAGAATTAAGAAACTGCGTTCTCGGTCTTCTAATTCGTCTGTGCTCATTTTCGTTTCTCCCTGTCAGAAAGGTTACGACAAAACATTTCAACAACATTTTAGAAAGGTGCTGGTTTTAAATAAGGTCTGTGAAATTTAATTAATAGAATCAGGCGTTACTTTGCGGAAATCCATTATACGAGTACAAAAGCTTTTAGAATTTTTTTTTATAACGTTATTCGTTATAACGCAGATATTTGCGAAGTAAATTTTTCTAAAAACTTCTGTGAAATTTAACTTTGAAAATTAGATAATCCTACTTCTTTTATCTTATTTAGTAGTTTATATTAATTTTTATGCATAATTAATGCTTAATGTGTGCATAATATTTTTTTGTATATTAATATGTGACTGCATCTTTAAAAACCTTAAGAAAAATATCCTACAAATAAAAATATCTTTCTCGAAAGGCCGAGATGTATCTAAATCAAGTCGTGTGTTTTGCTGAGTGAGACGCTAATAGATCGCATCCACAAGTATCAAACGGACGTGTTGCGCGCGTCGCAATATACTAACCAAGCCTGGATTGCGTCTAGTACCCGTGCATGATTGAATATTGATTTAATCATATGCTAGTTTATGCGCGAGACAGTATGTACGAAAAATAATCTACTTTTAATTCGACGATAAATGCACAAGAAATTGATATTCATCATTAAACATTTTTTTTTAAATAGGGTGACAAACGAACACACTATCCATCTGATGGTAAGTGGATGCTGTGCCTCATAGACATCTACATCTATCGTCAATTTAGAATTAAAATGCAGATGCGTTGTTACTCTTGAGGACATGAATGGAATGCCTGTAAAAAGGGTATCCGGTTTTACACTTATTCTGCTGGCTATACCACTTAACAATATGTATAGATATCGCATCCTTGCAGTGAGGCGTGTTGAACACAATAGCGACACGTCCGCCGAGTGCATCCGTCAGACATGTCGTGTTGAGCCAATGTAAACTGAGCCTTATGTAGGTGGCGTACCTGCAGCGGCGCGGGGTCGAGCACGGTGGCCGTGCGGCCGCTGAGCGCGTCCGTGAGCACGTAGCAGCGCGCGCGCGCAGAGTCCGTCAGCACGTACGTGTCGCCCGCCTCCTCGCTCTCCGCACCCTCCGCGCCCTCCGTCTCCTCCCCGCCCTCCTCGCACCACGAGCTGTGCTCACACGACACCTCGTCCAGACCGCTCTCACCGAACCCGTGCGACGAGTCTTTCGCTGTAACAAGAAATGTAATTATTATCACATTTGCGAATATTTTGACGAACGAAATTTATAAAAAAAAAAGCAAGAACTTACAAAATAAATTACATTAAGAGAGTGCCAGGCGCTGGATAAAAGATCTAGTTAGTTTTGTACATAACAAAGCGAGGACAAAGTGCACGACGAAATTGTTTAAAAACAGCCGCAGCGCGACACTGTGTACATTCGTTCGTAAGGTCTTTAGTGCCTAGTACGTGGTGAAAACAATGTAACATCAAAAAGGATACCCGGTCATCTTTTAAATTAAAAAAAAAAATATATATATATATATATATATATATATATATATATATATATATATATATATATATATATATATATATATATATATATAAATTAATTAACAGTAAACAGGTTGCCGTGTCGACGACTTCGACATCGACGGATTTACTATTGATATTATTTTTTTCAATATGAAATCTCGCCCATAACCACTGTTAGTGTACAGAAAATACAAGCACATTTCCGTATGATGTTTCGTTTGTTATGGGTCGCCAAGCGCTCTCCCAATCACGCCCAGCTCTACATTACACTACACTACACTACGTACCATGTATTCGCGTGCGGGGCAGCAGGCGGCACAGTGCGTAGTTGCGACACGGAGCTGCTCGGGACACGCGGTAGCGTTGCCTACGCTCTCCCACTCGACGCCCAGCTCTACATCACACTACACTACGTACCGTGCATTCGCGTGCAGGGCAGCAGTCGGCACATTGCGTAGTTGCGACACCCAGCTACTCGCGACACACGGTAGAGGTGCCTAGCGCTCTCCCACTCGACGCCCAGCTCTACATCACACTACACTACGTACCGTGCATTCGCGTGCAGGGCAGCAGTCGGCACATTGCGTAGTTGCGACACCCAGCTACTCGCGACACACGGTAGAGGTGCCTAGCGCTCTCCCACTCGACGCCCAGCTCTACATCACACTACACTACGTACCGTGCATTCGCGTGCAGGGCAGCAGTCGGCACATTGCGTAGTTGCGACACCCAGCTACTCGCGACACACGGTAGAGGTGCCTAGCGCTCTCCCACTCGACGCCCAGCTCTACATCACACTACACTACGTACCGTGCATTCGCGTGCAGGGCAGCAGTCGGCACATTGCGTAGTTGCGACACCCAGCTACTCGCGACACACGGTAGAGGTGCCTAGCGCTCTCCCACTCGACGCCCAGCTCTACATCACACTACACTACGTACCGTGCATTTGCGTGCAGGGCAGCAGTCGGCACATTGCGTAGTTGCGACACAGAGCTGCTCGCGACACGCGGTGAGTTGCCTAGCGCTCTCCCACTCGAAGCCTGGCTCTACATCACACTACACTACACTACGTACCGTGCATTCGCGTGCAGGGCAGCAGTCGGCACATTGCGTAGTTACGACACGGAGCTGCTCGCGACAGGCGGTAGAGTTGCCTAGCGCTCTCCTACTCGAAGCCTAGCTCTACATCACACTACACTACACTACGTACCATGCATTCGCGTGCAGAGCAGCAGTCGGCACATTGCGTAGTTACGACACGGAGCTGCTTGCGACAGGCGGTAGAGTTGCCTAGCGCTCTCCCACTCGAAGCCTAGCTCTACATCACACTACACTACACTACGTACCGTGCATTCGCGTGCAGGGCAGCAGTCGGCACATTGCGTAGTTGGGACACAGAGCTGCTCGCGACACGCGGTAGAGTTGTGTAGCGCTTTCCCACTCGACGCCAAGCTCTACATCACACTACACTACACTACGTACCGTGCATTTGCGTGCAGGGCAGCAATCGGCACATTGCGTAGTTGCGACACAGAGCTGCTCGCGACACGCGGTAGAGTTGCCTAGCGCTCTCCCACTCGACGCCAAGCTCTACATCACACTACACTACACTACGTACCGTGCATTCGCGTGCAGGGCAGCAGTCGACACATTGCGTAGTTACGACACGGAGCTGCTCGCGACACGCGGTAGAGTTGCCTAGCGCTCTCCCACTCGACGCCAAGCTCTACATCACACTGCACTAAACTACGTACCGTGCATTTGCGTACAGGGCAGCAGTCGGCACATTGCGTAGTTGTGACACAGAGCTGCTTGCGACACGCGGTAGAGTTGCCTAGCGCTCTCCCACTCGAAGCCCAGCTCTACATCACACTACACTACACTACGTATAGTGCATTCCCTTGCAGGACAGCAGTCGGCACATTGCATAGTTACGACACGGAGTTGCTCGCGACACGCGGTAGAGTTGTGTAGCGCTCTCCCACTCGAAGTCTGGCTCTACATCACACTACACTACACTACGTACCGTGCATTCGCGTGCAGGGCAGCAGTTGGCACATTGCGTAATTGCGACACAGAGCTGCTCGCGACACGCGGTAGAGTTGCCTAGCGCTCTCCCACTTGAAGCCTAGCTTTACATCACACTACGTTACACTACGTACCGTGCATTCGCGTGCAGGGCAGTAGTCGGCACATTGCGTAATTGCGACACAGAGCTGCTCGCGACACGCGGTAGAGTTGCCTAGCTCTCTCCCACTTGAAGCCTAGCTTTACATCACACTACATTACACTACGTACCGTGCATTCGCGTGCAGGGCAGCAGTCGGCACATTGCGTAGTTGCGATACGGAGCTACTCGCGACACGCGGTAGAGTTGCCTAGCACTCTCCCACTCGACGCCTAGCTCTACATCACACTACACTATACGACGTACCGTGCACTCGCGTGCGGGGCAGCAGGCGGCACAGTGCGTAGCCGCGGCACGGAGCTGCTCGCGATACGCAGTATCGTTGCCTAGCGCTCTCCCACTCCGCGCCCAGCTCTACAACAGGTGCGTGCTTAAGGGTCCAACCACGCATTATTGAACCCTTATAGGGTATAGCCGAGGCACGTCTGTGGTAAAACGTTGTCACGTTGTCCGTAGTCTATCGGGCTCAATGTTAATATTATTTGCAAATGAATAAAACACATACGTAGTTTAGGTACATGTTTTAATACATGTGCATATAAAAATTTTAAATAATTTTATGGTAATAATTCATCCTTAAATATCTGTCAAAACATTTGTTTTAATATCGTCTACCTATTCAAAATTTACGTGGTTCGACCTTACTTATTTGCCCACTACACAATTATCTGCCTTAAGGTTCTTTTAATTTATGGTATATTTAATATTTTAATAAAATCTACTTTGTGCCTCTTGTATTCAATTTGCTATATAAAACGTAAAAACCTAATTTAACATGATGGCATAAATGGTGTATTGAACAACATACTATACTATGAAAAAGTGATCAGATGTGTGATACAGGAAAAAAAGTCAACGATCACTTGAAAAGTAAGTTTAAATATTATAAATATTTAAATATATGTAATATTGACATATTATGTAATAATAGTCGCAAAATAGTTACTATTAATAAAATAATAAATCTTTTTAGCAATAATAACCAAAACAACGATTTTTAAAAGTATAGATACATAACACAGCGATAATACAGCTAAAAATTGTGCCTATCGCACCGCAACCGCAACTATATTTATTGTTTAAGTAATGATTGTTGTGAATGGAGTTGCAAAAGAAAAATATGATACGACAATATAATAGGAAAAATCACATGGAAGAATAGAAGATGTTTGTCAGCTATTGGCGCAACAGTGTCGGGTGCATTCATAACTATTTATTAACTGTTTCAAATAAAGTGATTTTTTACTATTTCGAACGTTATCAATTCAACATAACAAACAACCAGACACACCCTCTGACATCTGGTCCTTCGAGCGGTGGTTTTTGGTGAGTTTCAAGTGTGAGAAATCGGTCCACTGGACTGCCACAAGCGGATTGAGAAGGTGCGTTAATCACATGAGAGCTTACTAAAAATCCAACGAAACATCAACAGGGGTGTAGTGTACTCATGGATACCCTTCCGCTGCGGGGGCAACGAAAAAGTTATGCCGGACTCATACCGGCTAAAACCCCACGGTGGTCAGCATCAGCTTATACTATGGGTCCCGGGATCTCCGTTCGGAACGCAACCGGGGCCCCTCCATCGCTTCGCTACGCTTATAGCACGTCCCGGGAACAGTAATTGCTGCCCCTAGCACCCTCGCAGTGCTATCACGATGTCTCGAGACCACTTCCGAGTCATCGTCCTCCTCGGAGGCTTAGGTACTTCATGTACCTCCCCACTCTGACTTCGGACCCACCCACGCGGACGCACGAGTCAGGTGGTTCCCTGCCCCGTGGTAATTTATGGAACCATAGGGCCTCGGTCTTTTGAGGCGCTATTTCTAAACCCAACTCATGGATTTTGGCGACGACGACTTCCACCCCAAGTTCGGCGAGCTCCTTGGGACCAAACAATGACTACAGCAACACGTCGCTGCACTCGCACGTGTCTCAAAACATAGAACAAAATAAGTCATCTGAAGTCCTGTTAGCTACCGCTATAGTGAATGTCAAGGCCGCCGACAGTACCTCGATGAAAATGAGAGCGCTGGTAGACCAAGGGTCTCAGATATCCCTTATCATCGAAAGTCCAGCTCAACGACTGAAAATCAAGAGAAACAATTGTGTCTATGTTTGGAGTTGGCGAAAGAGAAAGTAACGTAAAGGGCATGATAAACATATAATGTCAGTCGGTTTATAATGATTTTAACTTTCAAACTGACGTCATTATTATAAAGAATTTAGTCGGAAAACTACCTAACAATAATAGTCACGTAAAGCTTTTAAAAGCAAACTCAAGTGGTGCCAGGATCATGAAGAACAAATTAAAATGGATATTCTGGCATCTTCATGTGAGGCTAAGCAATTTGGTAAGTTCTGGCAGCATACGAACACACTGAGGGCAAGGTCGAGTCTCTCACCTCAAGTGGAGGGGCGTGAGTGGGTGTCGGAATATAGCGAACTTGTTCAAGTCGCAGTTTAAGGTGGAACCGTGCAAGCTTAATTGTATGTTAAATGACGGTGACGCTGGGGACAGTGTGAATATGGGGGGTAGTCCGCTGCGCTTCACAAGTTAAATCAGCAATTAACAATATGAAGCGTGGGAAATCACCAGGTCACGATGGCCTCAGCGTCGAACACCTCAGATAAGCGGGTGTGCACCTTCACAGAGTCCTCAAGTTACTCTACAACCTATGTGTTGGTCATGGTTACTTACCTGATACAATGATTATGACAGTGGTCGTGCCTATTCTTAAGAATAGGACGGGCGATGCAGCGGATGAAACCAACTACAGGCCGATATCCTTGGCGACCATCTCGGACAGTCTGCTTGATACACATTTAAGTAAGGCAGTTAAGTTACTTGATGCTCAGTTCGGGTTTAGGCCTGAACTATCAACGGAGAGCGCAATACTGTGTCTCAAGTAGACTGTGCGGTACTACACGGACAGGAAGACTCAGGTTTATGCGTGTTTCGTGGATTTGTCTAAAGCCTTCGACCGATATTTTTCGTCTTCGTCTTATAAAATTTTATGGCAAAAATTAAAACGGGAAAGTAGCTTGAGACCAGAGTAGGTTTCACTGTTGGAATATTGGTACGGTAACCAGACTAACACAGTTAGATAACGCCTTAAGTGATCCTTACAAGCTAGGGTGCGGAGAGAGGCAGGGAGGGCTGACGTCACCCAGGCTGTTTAATCTTTATGTTAACAGACTGATTGAGAGGCTCAGCAGAGCAGGTGTCGGTTGCTCAATAGATGGTGTATCCATGAATAATTTTAGTTACGCAGACGACATGGTTCTGTTGAGCCCCTCAGTCAGCGAGCTTCGAAAGCTGTTGAATATTTGTGAAGCTTATGCCGAGGAGGCTGGACTCAGTTACAACTCAAAAAAGCGTGAATTTATTATCTTTAGAGGTAAGAACAAACCACTTGATTTCACGCCACGTATCCAGCTATGTGGGATTCCTCTGAGACAAGTGGCTGAGTTTAGGTACCTCGGACATATTGTAACTGAACGCCTGGATGATGACAGTGACATTGAACGAGAGCGCCAAGCGCTGTCGGTCCGGGACAATATGTTGGCTCGCAGATTTGCACGTAGTACGACTCAAGTCAAGTTAACTTTGTTCAAGGCGTATTGCCAATCCTTTTACACGTGCAGTCTGTGGACTGACTATACGCGGCGGGCCTACAGTGTTCTGCGTCTTCAGTACAACAATGTGCTGAGGGTGATGTTGAGGAAGCCTCCACACTGCAGTGCGTCGGCCATGTTTGCGGATGCTCGTGTGGCCGACTTCTACGCGATCATGCGCAAGCGTGCCGCGTCCATGATGAGCAGGCTATTGAGGAGCTCCAACACCCTTCTCAGCGCATTGGCTGTGAAACTGGATTTCCCGCTCTGGAGGACTTGGAATGGTGCACACACCAGCACGAGGAGAATCCCATCTGGAGTTCGCTATGTGAGGCTGGGGGTAGGTTAAGCTACTAATATAGAATAAGAGAAACGACCTCGCAGTAGGATCCTCCTTCACCACGACAACGCCTCGTCGCACACTGCCAAGCAAACAATCGACTATTTGGCGACGTCAGACGTGGAATTACTGGGTCACCCGCCCTGTAGCCCCGACCTCGCACCTTGCGATTCTTATTTATTTCCGAAAATAAAAGAAAAACTTCGAGGAAAACGTTTTATGAACGCCGAGGAAGCAGTGGCTGCGTTTCAAAATGCCGTCGAAGAGATCGCTAAGGACGAATGGGCAAGGTGCTTTTCTCAGTGGTTCCACGGTTCCACCGGATATTAAATCAAATCATTTAAATCAAATATAAGTTTCTTTCCTTCTTCTATGAACGAAGTCCCATATAAAAGTTCGTCCATAAAAAAATGCTGATTCGGCAATTTTTGCCGCTTCTGGAAAACTTGCTCGTTCGTCAGCTGCTAGCATTCTCAAGGTCATTGCGGCTAGAAAAGTGTCCCTGTCGCTCGTGTCCCGTAAGTGACTGTTGTTCAGAAAAAAGTTTGTATAGGCTCTTCAGGTCCTTGTCTCCAAAAAAGTCATATATCAAGACGACGAATGCGTCATGAAAACAAACGACTACGATTTATGGACACAGAAACAGAAACTTTTTTATTCAATATAGATTATAAATAATACTTATTGTCACTCTTTTGTTTGATTACCACTGGTTCGGAAAAAAACCTCTGTCCTAGGAAGAACCAGCAAGAAACCCAGCGGGACTTTTTTTTTAAATAACAGCTTACAATCATGATGTTACACAAATTAACAACACAACAAATTAGAAATAGCTTGGTAGCGATCACCAAATTTCCAGGGGTTATTATCATCCATAAATTCCTTAATATTATAATAACCCTTTTTATACAAACTTAGTTTAATAAAGTTTTTGAACTTTGAGCAGGTCGAATTTTGTATATTTTCTGGAATTTTGTTGTAAAAGCGTATACATCGCCCCTAGAATGAATTACTGTCTCGATGGAGTCGAGTAACTGGTACTACTAGCTTGTGTCTGTTCCTAGTATTTACAGAATGAATATCACTTATTTTTGTAAAACTAATTTTATTTTTGTGTACGTACATTTTCATAAATGTATTGAGAGGCCAAAGTTAATATATTACTTTCCTTAAATTTTTGTCGCAGCGACTCTTTAGGCTTTAAATTATAAATTGCTCTTATGGCCCTCTTCTGTAAAACAAATATAATTTCAGTGTCAGCTGCGTGTCCCCATAGCAAAATACCATACAACATTATGCTATGGAAATAGCTAAAGTAAACTAGTCTAGCTGTTTCAACACTGGTAAGACTTCTAATCTTTTTTACAGCATATGCTGCAGAACTAAGTCTGCTTGCTAGTTTTGATATATGGGGGCACCATTGAAACGTTGCGTCTAGTGTGATTCCAAGAAAAATGGTGGTATCTACAAAACTCCGTTTCTCCCCATTTAAAATTACATTAGTATTTAATTGTTTGACATTTGGAGTCATGAATTTCATACATTTCGTTTTAGTGCCATTTAAATGCAAATTATTAACATTGAACCAATTTACTAATTTAGATATAGCAAAATTTACTTCGTCATATTTTAGTAATTGTCGACTTAATTTGAAAATTAAAGAAGTGTCATCTGCAAATAATACTATACATGGTTATCCCCTACTATGTAAGGTAAGTCATTAATGTATACAAGAAACAGAAAGGGGCTGAGAGTTGAGCCTTGAGGCACGCCCATTTGTACCATCGATCCGGAAGAGCTCATATTATTAATGACAACTTTTTGCGTTCTCTTACTTAAATAAGCCGTGTAGTGGCGGTCAAGAATATCCACTACCCCATATCCTCCCGTGGGTGTCGTAAAAGGCGACAAAGGGAAACAGGCAGGAGATGGGCAGCAGCATCTTCTTGATAACAACAAACTAACAATAAAAAAACTGCGGTTGCCAACCCGCTCGCCAAGCGTGGCAACTATGGCAAATACCCCCCTATGAATGACAGTAACAAAGAAACGGCCCCCAGTCCCCGGCGGCCCGGCTATTCCTGGCTACGGTGGCGACCATGGTAACGGCGGGGCAGGGGGTGCTAAGAATCTCCGGTGGAGTTTCGGTTGCCACCTTAGATGACTCGACCTGGCAACGTACAACACACGTACCCTGAGGACTGACGAGAAGATTGTGGAGCTGGAAGAAGAGATAGACTTGTTGCGCTGGCATATTATAGGATTATCCGAAGTCCGAAGAGAGGGGGAGGACACGGTAATCCTCGAATCCGGCAACTTGCTCTATCACCGGGAGGGCGACCATCTGTCCCAAGGAGGTGTCGGAATTATTGTCCACAAGTCCCTCGTTAACAAAGTTGTAAAGATCGGGAGTGAGTCGACGAGGGGACCTTATACTCAGAATCACCAAACGGTATTCGCTGAAGGTCATACAGGTTTACGCACCAACCTCGGCACACCCCGATGAGGAGGTGGAGGAAATGTATGAGGATATCTCTAGAGCCATGCATTCCTCCAAAACCCAATATACGGTGTTAATGGGAGACTTCAATGCAAAACTAGGCACAAGAGAGAATGGTGAGCTGAAAGTAGGGAAATTTGGAATAGGGCAACGGAACCCAAGGGGCCAGCAGCTGGCCGACTTCATGGAGAAAGAGGGACTCTTTATGATGAACTCTTTCTTCCAGAAGCGGCCCCACAGTAAGTGGACCTGGTCGAGCCCCGACGGTTCGACAAAAATGAGATTGACGTCAATATGACGACCAGACGACAACTGTTCAGTGATGTCTCCGTGATTGCGAGGGTGAAAACTGGTAGCGATCATCGAATGGTTAGAGGCACACTGAACCTAAACGTTAAGTTGGAGAGGTCTCGTCTAATGAAGTCAATGCTCCGTCCCCCTCGTGCTTTGTTCCAAAGTCCCGAAACCTTTCAGCTCGAGTTACAAAACCGTTTTCAGTGCCTAGAAGACTGCAATGAAGTGGACGATATGAATGACAAGCTCGTGGAAACTGTCCATGCGGTCGGAGCTAAGTTCTGCAAGACCCGCCGCAGAAGAACACAAAAACTCTCCGATCACACTCTTAATCTCATGGCTATTAGACGGGAGATGAAGCTACATTCTTCAACAGACTTGACAGCATACAGGCATCTGAACAGACAGATCTCCAAATGCATGCGGCGGGACTTACGCAACTTCAATACAGCTCGTGTTGAAGAAGCGATCGAGCGGAACCAAGGCTCCAAAGTCTTTGCCAGAGATCTGTCTGCCAGAAAGAGCCAACTGTCAAAGCTGAAGACAGAATGTGGCAGCATCGTTTCCGGGACACCTGAGATTTTGAGTGAGATTGAGAGGTTCTATGAGCAGTTGTACACGTCATCGTTGGAGCCACACGCAAGTGTGAGTAACGATCCAAGAGCGAGTCTCATCCGACACAATTCCGAAGATATCCCAGACGTCAGTCTGAGCGAGATTAGAATGGCTCTCCAGCACCTTAAAAACGGTAAGGTCCCAGGCGAGGATGGAATTACAGCGGAGCTTCTGAAAGCGGGTGGAGGACCGGTACTTGAAGTCCTTCAGAAGCTCTTTAATTCCGACCTTCATGGTGGCATTACACCGGAGGCATGGAGCAGAAGTGCGGTGGTCTTGTTCTTCAAGAAAGGTGACAACGCTCTCTTGAAGAACTACAGACCCATTTCCCTTCTGAGCCGCGTCTACGTGCTGTTTTCGAGAGTCATTACGAATCGTCTCGCGCGCAGACTTGACGACTTCCAGCCTCCCGAACAAGCCGGTTTCCGAAAGGGCTTTAGCACCATAGACCACATACATACCCTTCGGCAAATTGTACAGAAGTCCGAAGAGTACAATTTGCCGCTATGTCTGGCGTATGTGGACTATGAGAAAGCCTTTGATTCCGTTGAAATTTGGGCGGTGCTGCAGTCCCTTCAGCGGTGCCAAGTTGACTTTCGGTATATCGAAGTGCTTGTACAGTAGGGCTACGATGGCTATCCGAGTACAGAACCAGAGTACGAAACCTATCCAATTGCAGAGAGGTGTAAGACAGGGTGACGTCATATCCCCGAAACTCTTCACCGCTGCATTGGAAGACGTTTTCAAGCTTCTGGACTGGAAAGGATAAGGTATCAACATCAATGGCGAGTACATCACTCACCTTCGATTTGCCGACGATATAGTCCTTATGGCAGAATCGCTGGAGGACCTAAGCACTATGCTCAATGACCTCAATAGTGTTTCCCAACGGATAGGTCTTAAGATGAACATGGACAAAACAAAGATTATGTTTAATGTCCATGTCACACCTATGCCGGTAGTTGTTGGGAACACTAAGCTCGAAGTTGTTGACGAGTATGTTTACCTGGGACAAATAGTCCGACTAGGTAAGTCCAACTTCGACCGGGAGGTCAATCGACGGATTCAACTCGGCTGGGCAGCATTCGGGAAGCTACGACACATCTTCTCGTCAGACATACCTCAAAACCTTAAAACGAAATTGTACAACCAGTGCGTGTTGCCAGTGATGACTTACGGAACTGAGACGTGGTCCTTCACTGCTGGCCGTATGAGAAAGCTCAAGGTCGCTCAGCGAGCTATGGAGAGGGCTATGCTCGGAGTTTCTCTGCGTGATAAACTTAGGAATGAGGATATCCGCAGTAGAGGGCCGGCCATATAGCTCGAAGAACCGACAACCGATGGGGAAGAAAGGTTCTCGAGTGGCGGCCTCGTACCGGTAGGCGAAGTGTAGGGCGTCCCCCCACGAGATGGAGTGACGACCTGGTAAGACATGCAGGAAGTCGATGGATGCAGGTGGCTCAGGACCGTGCTTTGTGGCATTCTTTGGGAGAGGCCTATGTTCAGCAGTGGACTTGTGAAGGGTTGTAATGATGATGATGATGATGACTTAAATAAGAAATAATTAATTTAAGAGCATCACTTCTTACACCCTAGTGTGAAGTTTCCTGATTAATGTTTCATGGTGAACACAATCGAAGGCCTTGGATAGGGCACAATATATACCCAAAGCATCCTGTGAATTCTTCTATGCATTAAAGATATATTTAATCAGCTCAACACTGGCATCAGTTGTCGGGCGACCCCTTGTGAAACCAAATTATTTTTATGAAGAAAATTATTTATATTAAAAAAAAAAATTACATTTGATCAAGAACAATTTTTTCGAAAATCTTACTAAGTGTTGGTAGTACAGAAATAGGTCTAAAATTGGCGGGGTCTAATGTACTACCAGATTTAAATAAAGGTATTACTTTACTATGCATCATTAAATCAGGAAACACACCAGATTCGATACTAGTATTAAAAATAATACCTAAATGAGGCGCGATTGTATCTATTATAGACGCAATAACTTTAACGGAAATCCCCCACAGATCCGCAGTTTTCTTAACATCAATAGTTTTAAAATATTTTACAATATCTTTTGATGATACTTTATGAAATGCAAAATTCTTTGTACACGCATTTACATTTTGTTTAAGTAATGATTCGGCGACGGCAGGAGAAGAATTCAGTGACTTAGTGGTTAAGATCGGAATATCAGTAAAATATTTCTCAAAAACCATTGCTACGTCCTGATCTGATACAGTTAATTTGTTGTTAACACTTAACTGGTAATTTGAATTGCGAGAGTTGATCTTACCAGTTTCGCTATTAATTATACTCCATGTAATTTTAATTTTATTGGAAGCCGTCTTAATTTTGTTGCTCAAATGCAAAGACTTGGCTATGGAGCATACTCTTTTAAATATTTTTGAATATTTTTTTACATATTCCCTAAATTCGACGCTATGATTACATACACAGAAGTTTTGAAAGCAAAATGAACCTTAAATTACGACATACAAATGCCAATGAACACTTACCTTTATTTTTGCTGCGAGCAATATCAGCTGAGAATAATATGCAGAGATCGTGTTACCGCACACCACCTGACCGGCAGCAACGTCATATATCAAGACGACGAATGCGTCATCAAAACAAACGAATACGATTTATGGACACAGCAGTTTTGAAAGCAAAATGAACCTTAAATACGACATACAAATGCCAAATACAGCACCGATAATAGTATATTTCATTACGAGTGCGGAAAGCATGTCATGTCATGTCACAAATGTCTACCCGAGCTGAGGCGCAGCCGAAGGTGAGGGTTGACAGTCGGAACAAGTTGCAATGACGGTTCCGCACGTGTTCTGAACAACTATTTTTAATAGTTGCGAAAAAAATGAAGCAATTTAATAAAGCATTTTTGGAAAATGGCGCCAACTGTAAAAGAATATAAGCAGAGATTTTTTTGTTTTCTTCACCCATTCTGGGTAAGCAAAGGGAACTATGCCCATACAGCCAAGTCTTCAGTAGAATATTTTTATTGATATGAAATGAAAATTAAATTTAATGAGATGAAATGAAATGAAACCTAACCTAACTCTAGCTTCTTTTTAGAAATATTTGCATGAATCATAAAAACTTCTATGAATTTTTTTTTAGTAAAAACTTCGTGGTTGGTTTTTTCTTTTTAATAGACATTATTTTGATAGTTGGGAAAGAGAACGCACGAGTTTGGAAATGGTAAAGAAAAAGCACGAGTATGTAATAGCCCATATCCCGAACGCTATACGTCCCTGCAATACGCCACTTTTTGAGCAACTGTATTAAAAATTAGATTATAAATATGTCGTTAGACCACTATTTAGATGACAATGATACTGTAGCCGAACTCACAGTATCCAAGAAAGACATAACAGAGAAAATTAAATCATTAAAACAAAGCAATGTGAATAATGGACAAGGTGTATCATTTCATGATATTCACCGCTACGCTTTAATTTACTGCATCGTCGGTGTTATACTTCTGGTGGGAGTGGTAGCAGCATGGCGTAAGGTGCGACGGAATTGGAACAACCCTAATGTAGACCCGACAACGGAAGAGCAGCGCGGCTCTCGCCCTCATCCTGCGCCGCGAACCAGTATCTCCACTTCACAACAGGATATTCAGATGGTGGACATGGACATTTCAGGATGTGAAATCGTGCATTGCTATCCCAAAATTAGTGTTCAGTGATCAGTCTTTATAATATGTGTTTTCTTATTTTTTTAATTTTATTGTTTTATGTTATCTTCATCCCCCGGGAATATGTTCGGTGAAACACCTTTGTCAGCAATTTGCGCTACGCCGCTAATTTGTTTAGTGCATTTACGTTACGCAACAATATCGGGGCCATTAATAACAATTTATTAACATTTTTGTGTTTCAAATATAGTGATTTTTTACTGTTTTGGACGTTATCAATTCAACATATTTAACAAACAACCAGACACACCTCCGACAAAACAAATGATGATATTCGCAAGTCTAGCAATATAATCTTGCAACCAAAGCGAGGAAAAGGCATGGATTAAGATTTTTAGACACAATTGAATTTAATTTGGTAATTTAATTAAAACTACTACACTAGAGTTCACTATCCATTTGAATCTTGGTAGACATTGTCATATTCTTTATTAATCACGAGACGAGAAAAATTCTACATTGAGAGCGTGTATTCAAATATGCGCAAATTAAAATCTACACGATCGCTCTAGAACGGCGTAATAAAGACCAGTTTAAAGACCTTACAGTTGGAAAACGAATTTACTTGTGCAGTGCGAGCGTGCGCACTTCACCGAGTCTGACAGACAATACATGCGATTGGCGCGAGCGTGTTTTATTGTACTTAATTAACTAATTATACGTGCCGTTTTTGAAAAATATAATATCTAGAATGGTGAACTACTGTTATAGTTATATGATGGCTCTACCACTGTTATAGTTATATAACAGTGGTAGAGCCACGCGGCAGCTTTTGCTGTCGCACGAATGGGCCGGCTCGAACCGGGGTAGTACCACGACCTCACAGGAAACTAGCGTGAAGTAGAGGTTTACCTCTGCGTTTCGCTTGGTGAGTGCAGGTGGCCCGGAGGCCCTTTTTACTGGAAATGAGGCATTCCATCTTAGTCCTCACGGGTGACAACGCATCTACATTTTGATTTGTAACAGAGGATAGATGTAGATGTCTATGGGCCGCAGCTACCACTTACCATCAGGTGGACTGTGCTCGTTTGTCATCCTTTTCCTATAAAAAAAAAATATGAGTTACTAAGTAAAATTGAATTCAAATGACGGCCATGCTTATGTTTATAATTAAATTTAACAATCGAAAACTGGAAACATCTATAAAAAGTAAGTGTCACGAAATTATTTAGCAGTGCAACACTTTCTTGTAATAATAAAAAATGATCTTGTTCAATAAACGTTTTTAACTTATAAGTATGTACATAATGTTAATAAATGATAATGAATTGTATTATAATATCCAAAATTATTTTATTTCCATTTTCGTGAAAACCCCTAGCATACGCTGGCCGCGTAAATACTGTGCGCGGCAACATCCCCTGACATCAAAGGTGTTTCACAATTGTAAGGACATACAACTGTGTAAAAATGCACTACAATGCTCTTTCTGTGTGCGTAATCGCTAAGCAACAAGTACGAATCATTTAGATACTATTATTTTTAATAATTTAATTTTGTGTAAAAAAAGGAAGTTTCATGTATTAAATTTCAAAATCGCAGATTTGTGATTGACATTGACCGACTTTTTCTGGGGCCACATGAACAGAGAAAATTAAAGAAAAGACTACTTTAACGTACTAAAAGAATAAAATAATTTCAATATTATAGCTTTTGAGCTCGGTGCTAAGACATAGTGTATAGAAGAATTAAAGTCCCGACCTCAGAAGCTATTATGTGGATTTTTTTTATTTTAGTACATCAAAGTCGGTTTTACATTTTTTACTCATTTGAGTGGACTAAGGAATATCAAAAAATCAAGGTATCAACTAGAAGAATGGGGTATAGGTCTGTCCGTTTGCTAAATATATATAATATCTATAATCGACGTTTGATATACTTTTATTCTATATATTATGCACCCTCTTAAGTTATTGCAATCAACGTATCTACACTTTTTAAAATCATTGTTTAAACAAGTAACTTGATAAATAAAATGTTGGAAATACGTCAAAAAATAATAGTATTTACACAAATTGTGAAAAACTTTAAAACTTTGATAGAATAAGTTGTAGTTTAGTTGCAATATGCAATAAATTTACCTTCATATGTATTGCCAGCACCATCATTAATGTTGTCAGAAAGCAAGTCATGTTCCTCTGCATTGTGTTGCATAAACACATCCTGAAATAACAAAAAAAAACTATTCTCATTATTCTTCAATAATAATTTCGAAAATTGAGTCGGTTATTTCACAACATCCATTAAATCAAATTAAAAACAAATTGTCATATGCATATGGTAGTGAAAGTTGGGTCTGGCAGAAGAAGCATGAGAGTAGAATAAATGCTGTAGAAATGCGTTCCTTAAGGAGTATGCTAGGGCTGAATCTGAATGACAGGGTGAGAAATAGTGTAATAAGAGAAAAGTGTGGTTTGCAAGATGACGTTGTGACAAGGATTAAGAAAGGAATGCTTCGGTGGTTTGGTCACGTAGAAAGAATGAACGAGGAAAGAGTGACAAAGCAAATTTATGTTGCAGAAGTGAACGGCAGGGTCGGGAAGGGACGCCCTAGACGAAGGTTTATCGACCAGATCGGCGATACATTGAAAATGGGCCAGATTAGGAGTACCCTTAACCGACGAGCGTGTATGCGTAGATATATGGATGTGAAAGAGGCGAGAGAGGTGTGTCAGGATCGCGCCAAATGGAAGTCCGTAGTCTCTGCCTACCCCTCTGGGTGACAGGCGTGAGTGTTTATGTTTTGTCATATGCAATTAATAAATACTAAAAGTTATATCTCAATATTTCATGGATTTACTAAAAGCAGCCATTCCGCCCCATGCCACCACCAGTGTGCTTAGATAAGTGTACTCGTTGCTCTATACTGTCTGTACTGTAATACCTCTTTTGGCACAGTCTACAGAATTGTCTTTAGATATAAGTGATGCTAGAATGCTGCTGGCAGGATATCGACAATCTGCGTAACCAGATTAGCTACAAACGGTTTTCATCACGATGAGTATTTGTACGAGCTACGCATGGATATTAAATCCAACATATTGCCATATATTCACTGGTTTATTAATTGATCATTAATAAAGCAGTATAAATGTCATAACATTTATTGTCCATATCAATAACCATTAATTAGTATAGTGCGTTTGGTCCTTTGATGTAAGATGTTTCCCTCTATGTAAGTTCGAACTGTTTTCTGGTCACATCTACTTTTAACTACCGAAACCAGTCAAAATATAGCGTCTCCCACACACAAGCGGTTTGCGGTGGCGGCTAACCGCGAGCCGCGGCTCCAGCCGCTGCAACAACACACCACCGTGGTCGCAACGGCGGCCTGAAGCGCCATTCGCTGTGGTGTCTGTGCTACGATCGGACGACAGTAAACATGACAAACCGTGACGGAGTTTCAGCAATATTATCATATATTTTATTTTTAATCCTAATGCTTTTGTGATTACAATGCGAATTATCATAAAGTACTGGATAATTTTGCACTGTTTCTATTAAAATCTCTGAATTTAGCACCATGTTTTACGCGGTACACGCGGCCTGTTGTAAAAATTTGGTGAGTGACCGCGCTGCGGCCACCGACTGGCCGCGTACTCGCTAACACACACGCGCTGGCAGAGCGGGCGGCGCCTGCGGCCGCGCCCAGCCGCTCGCAGCCGCGCCATGGCCGCACGGGTTTGCAGACTCACATTGCAAGCGAATACAACTGGCCGCCACCGCAAGCCGCTTCTGTGTGGGAGACGCTTAAAGCGTCTCCCACACAGAAGCGGCTTGCGATGGCGGCTAACCGCGGGCCGCGGCTGCAGCCGCTGTAACAACACACCACCGCGGCCCAAGTGGCGGCCTGAAGCGCCATTCGCTGTGGTGTCTGTGCTACGATCGGACGTACGAACATGACAAACCGTGACGAAGTCTTTATTATATTCAGCAATATTATCATATATTTTGTTTTAATACTAATGCTTTTGTGATCACGATGCGAATTATCATAAAGTACTAGATAATTTTGCACTGTTTCTATTAAAATCTCTGAATTTAGCACCAATTTTCACGCGGTACACGCGGCCTGTTGTAAAAAATTACAACTGACCGCGCTGCAGCCACCGACTGACCGCGTACTCGCTAACACACACGCATTGGCAAATGGGGCGGAGCATGCGGCCGCGGCCAGCCGCTTGCAGGCCGCGCCATGGCCGCATGGGTTTGGAGACTCACTTACATTGCAAGCGAATACAACAGGCCGCCACCGCGGCCGCCACCGCAAGCCGCTTCTGTGTGGGAGACGCTTAAGTCTGGGATTAAGCTTCGGTTAAATTAGTTTCGTCCAAAGCCGGAAGTAGAAAGCATTTTGTTTCTTACTGCGCTATGAAACAGTCAACATAACGAAGCATTGAATGTCAGTTTTCTTGCCATGCTTTAGGATCTAAAAATGACCCCTAATCCTAAAAACACCAGATGAACCCAGGCATATTTTAAATTTTCTAAACGGTTTCCATATATAAAATAACATTTGCCGTACCTTTGTTGGCGGATGCTTGTAATGGAGGCTGATCTTGCTTAGTTCATGGTCCAAGTGAGCCAGACGCGACGCATGTCCCGCCTCAGCGGACGGACCGACCAAATCTGCGCTCTCTCTACCTTCACTGCCAAGCACTTCGTTGCCGTCGCCCTGTCACATTTCATGAACGTTAAATTTTCTATTGTTCTTTAACTTTCAACGATCCAATTAAAGCAATCTGCAACGTACAAACAGTCGGAAATCCGCAACGAAGGTAAAGTGATTTCACAACTAGGCAGAATAACGATCTAACGAGGTATTACGAGGCAGGCAGGAAGTCAATGTCTGCAGGTAGCTCAAGACCATGCTTCGTGGCAGCTTTAGAAGAAATCTAAGTAGATAAAATAAAAAAACAAAACCTCAAGACTTCAAGATACTGTAAGTTCATACTGTGTGGATCGAACTAAAAATTAATAAATTTAATATGAAGGTTGCAATTGTTAATTACTATAACATTTTAGACATCTAACACCTGTCCCCCATGTGCTGTAAAGTACTCGAAACATCACGATGATAAAATAAGTTAGTAAACGCGATCAAATCCGTAAAATATAGTTATATTTATTTAAATATGTATTGCTCGCATAAACATAAGAATTCGGGTCAAATTAGGTATAAGTAGACTTGGGATAGGCTGCATTGATGATGATGATAGTATACTCGCATTCTTTATTCATATTCCAAGACCAACTATACAATATTAAGCTGTACAGGTGAACTTTTCAGGATGTTATAGATCTGAATGTAATATACCTAGTCAGGTCATAAATTCTGTCACATGTTTAATATAAAATAATTGAAACAAGTTTATTCATTATGTAACCATTTATATACCAAAATGAACTTAACAAAACATAGATTCTTATGACACTAAAGTTTATTCAAAATGACCTCCGTGATTTTGAATACAGGCCTTCAATCTGCGCGGCCAGTCGTCTATCGCAGCACGAACGAGGTCCATGTCAATATCGGCGGCTGCCTTAATCAAGGATGTCTTGAGTGACTCCAAATTGGGAGGAGGCTTTGAGCACGCCTTTTCCTCCAAGTGTTGCCATATCTTGTAATCTAACGGATTCAAATCTGGACTGGAGGGTGGCCGGCGCCGAATTTTGTTGGAATACCCAGTGCCTGTTATTGAACATGGTATGAGAAACAGGTTCCACAAGGTTCGTCAGGACTGTATTTTGATACACAAATGCATTCGTTTTTACACCTTTCTCACAAAAATGTACCTCTGTTAAGCCCCAATAAGAAACTCCCAACCATACCATGAGCGAGGATGGAAAATGACCTCGTTGGACACGCGGAATACGGTTGCTCGCTTCTTCACTACTGTGTGCGTACACCTTATCATTTTGTTTGTTGTAGCTCTCTTCTACGGTAAAAATTTTTTCATCCGAAAAAAGAATTTCCCGATATTTTTTTCCCGCGTACCGCTTCACAAAGCGCGGCATCTCTTTAGTCTCAGGTCCATTAGACGAGCATTCAAACGATGTCCTGTTTTTCTTCGATATGCCCGAAGCCCTAAGTCTTCATTTTCACCGTAGTTCTGCTTAACCCCATCTGAAGGGCCAACAGTTTCTGCTTACGTTTCGGATTTCTTTGAATTCACGCCTTCACAGCTTTTATCACTGCTGGAGTCCTAACAGACCGAGGGCGACCACTTCTTGACCTGTCATCTACACTAGTCTTCATTGTATCGTTTCATGGTACGATAAACGAATCTTTTGGTTATATTCAAATTTTTCAGTATGTCAAAAATTTGAATTGGCGCGTAACCGCAACGATGCAACGCAATAACTGCATCACGGTCTTCTTTAAGCGTCCACTCCATATTCAAAAATGAGTAAAATTCTAAAAAGTATACAGTTTTATTTTCATGAACAATTCGAAATTCGAATTCAAATAAACTTTTTTGTGGCCATCATTCTAAAAGAAAAGTTTTTACTGTGTGACAATACTTATGACCTGACTAGGTATATATATATATATAGTAATGGTAAACTAATGCTGTAGAATTTGTACGTAAATTGTACTGTATTTAGTGTATAGAAATCAAATAAATATTTATTTCTTAACTAAACAATATTTTGTGAAAATGTCAGTTATTAAATGTTATCACCTGTCAATAATTGTTTATAAACTCAGTAAGTTATTGATGTATGAAGTGGTCACGTCTTATTTGTAAAGTAAGAGATACGATAATTTAATTAAGAGAAGTGTAGGACGGCCACATATTAAATATGGTAACAACCTGGTAAGACATGCAGCAAATTGATGAATGCAAGTGGCTCAGAACCGTGAATTGTGGCATTCCTTGGGCTGCAATGTTGAGGAGGATGATGGTTATCGCTGATACAGACAAATATGCGCACCTTATGTGGTTGTATTGCGTGGATTTCACGTTGCGTCGGCGAGAGCATAGGACTGTATTCTATTGGAGACTGTGGTGATACTGGACCCTGAAAGTCGCATTTTATTCATTAAAACTTTTCTATATAATCAAAGTACATAGAGCTGTTTATAGCACTAATATTAGTGTAGTAGCGGCATAAGATAATCAATTTGGGTGTGATTTCACTTTTTCGCGGTCGAGAGTAGACATTAGAAAATGGTTTACAGATCAATCACATATGGATGACGGTATAACAATCTCGGTATATTCATGAATCATTTATTCATTACAGCCTATCTCTCATAAGTCCATTGCAGAACATAGTCTTCCCACATTAATTGCACGACAGACAATTGGAAACCTCAGTATTTTATTATCTTCAGTTGTTATTAGGAAGATGCAGTTGCCCATTTTCTGTACTCAGACTAAGAGGCGAAAGAGAGAACTGTTGCTTTTTTCGAAACTCACGGCAAAACGTAGGGTAGCAGATTCTTTTAAGCCGCCACAGCACGGTTACAGCCTAAGAACATCAGTCATTGCGTTTGATGTTGTCGGAAAAGTCGACATAAACAATAAATTGCTAGGGCAGAACGGGAAGTAATAAAAACAAAAACGAAACAACGACCCACAGTTATATACCGCACATGAATCTGTACAAAACTATAAAAAAATATAACCTCATCAGCCTGTAAATAAGTCCACTGTTGGACATGGACCTCTTTACTAAGCCTGAAGAATTTGGTGTTACCACGATGTTCGGTAGATGGATTAGCAAACACAAGTATCTTACGCATATTACAATTTATAGTACGAAAAACACATCAAAATATTATAAGAAACCGAGTGTACTACTTACACTGTTAGATATAGCAGACAGTTTCTGCTGTAGCGACAGCATATATTCGTAGGATTGAGTTTTCGGCGTGCTGGGCTGAGTCGAGCCCGTCGAGTTCATATTCGTTAAACCTGTAAACAAGAAATGTGAATCTATACAAATTTTGTGCGGGGGAATGGCATCCAAAGAATGAATAAACCTGAAGAATAGAACACCAGGCCTCCAACCCATGTATTATTACAATAGACACATACACAAACACACGCACGCACGCACACACGCACACACGCACGCACGCACGCACAAATACAAATTGCGACCTAATATTTTTTTTGCTGATAGTTTATAAAAAAGTTGCCGCATCGGCTCGGCCGCCCGACCTCGCGCTTGTTAACAGCTGCGAATCTCGTACCACTAATCTTTGTGACAAAGACGATACGGCCAGGTTGTATAACAAAAATATCATATTTTGGACACTACATTGACGCAGTACGCATGAAATATTCAACTGTATTTTTCATCGAATGGATTCTAAAAATACCTTATGTTAATCGAAATAAAACAAATTATAGGATAATTAAATGTGCGGGAGAAAACTAATATTCGAGTTTTTAGTTTTTTTTTTGAAGTGATAATCATATAATATTTTGCGATATAATATGTAAGACATGTTATTGAATTAGGTTCTTTATCAACTACATTTTTATTTAGACCCTTTATTCGATAATTGTGTAAGCAAAAATATTTCCAACAAAGTATCAAAAAGTATAGTAGAAATGTGCACGCGGTTGACCTTTTTAGGAAAGAACTTACAGTATATAATAAGAAAAACAATAGTGAAATCTAGGAAAATTTTGCTTACTTCTTTTAGTAGTGTGAGTGACTTTTGACAATTTTGACAAGCAAAAGCCCCAAAAGCATAGTTTAGACATCGGTACACTACATGGCGTGCAGAAGATATTATAATTCTTATAAATCAATATCTTATATACGAAATTGATTTATTTCCTTTCCTAAAGTTCATTTAAAAAAAACAATAAAATAATATAAAACTGACGTTGATGGCAATGTAAACAATTTTATTTCTGTTGTGTGGCAACATAAATGCAAAGAAGTTGAAAGAAGAAAGTTTTACCAAACTTCGTTCGCTTGTTTGACTGTAATAAAATACATTCCGAAGTAATTCTCGATTGTCACGCAATAGGATTTGCGCGCGGAATTTCTTGCGTATTTTTGTATGGTTTTCATTGATTCAATTGGCCATATTTCTAGCATGTATTTGATTCCAACATAATAGAATATATTGTAATTTATTGTGGGTATAGTTACTAATTATTCAAAATACGCAATTTTATTTTCGATGGTATTAGAAACAGTAAGTTGGCCCGTGATTTCAAATCTCATCACAACACTAATTACCTACGTCATACATGTCGGTGTTGAGTACAAAACTACAAAGTGAGTGTTTATATTTCAATTTGTTTGAATATTTTTTGGTCAACAATAAAAAAATTATAAATCGGTAAGTCACCAAAGTAGTCAAAAAATTAATCTTGCAAACATTTGCAAAATATAGTTTTGTCTGGTTACGTAAAAAATACCTATTACGAATTTTGCAAACAGTTTCACACAGACACACATTATTACTAGTTTGTTTTATTTTGTTGTAGTTTCAAGCTCAAGGTAGCGTCTTATCGTTTGCTATGGTCCTGGTGCGTTCAGAATCTATATTATCGTTGTATATTTTTTTCTTTTTACTATAAAATCAAAGGTTGAAATAATATTTCATTAGGTAATAACCACCAGCTCAATTCAATAAGCTGCTCTTTAGATTTTTGTTTTACTAAAAGCTTTTGTAGTTATGAGTGCTTTGAAATTAGAAAATATTTTTTCACCTTCTTGGTTATTATCACATACTAAATCGTGTTTTATATTTAGTTTTATCTCTTGTTTATGAAGTTTCTTACGTGTTATGTAATGTCAAATTTTTGTAATAATTGGTTATGTTGCAAATCATCTGTGTATCAGGCGTGTTACTTCAAACACTTGTTTCGATCAATAATTTCAATAGTGTAAGGTAATAAAATAAAACTGCGTTTTATTGTTCTTAGTGTTGACATAATTTATTTTCCAAAATTATTATTGAATTAAATAGTTTACGCCTCAAATATAATTTTTATTTTTATAACATAGTCGTTTGAAAGGGACGAAGAGAGAACGAAGTGTGAAATATGGGTAAATCAGGAATGTCTAGAACAGGTAAATGAAATTGTATACTTGGGGAGTGCTTTTAGCCGGGATGGAAGATGTGATTTAGATGTGGACAGGCGTGTCGCTGCCGGGAACAAAGTCAATGGTGCCCTGACTGCGTTAGTCAAAAGGCAAGGCGTAGCGAAGAGTGCACGCCTTGCAATACATAACGCAGTGTTGGTGCCGACTTTGTTATATGGCAGCGAAACCTGGGTATGCCAGAAGAAGCATAAAAGTAAGTTGAATGCAGTGGAGATGCGATCTCTCCGTAAAATGTGCGGCGTTACTATGGCCGACCGAAAGCGAAACGAAGAGATTCGCAATATGGCAGGTTTGAAAGATGACCTTATCACAAAAATTGATAAGGGCGTGCTTCGGTGGTTTGGGCACGTTGAGCGAATGAGTGAAGACCGAATGGTGAAGAAAATATATAGCGCGAAAGTTAATATTAAAAGGTGTCGAGGTAGACCGAGACTAACTTTCGAAGACCATGTGAGCAAATTGCTCGAAGAGGGTAGGGTCAAGAGTACTCGGATACCTAGACGTGCATGTATGAAGAAGATAATGAATCTGAAAGAAGCGAAAGAGATATGTAAGGATCGTGACACTTGGCGATCTGTTCTCTCTGGCTACCCCGTCAGGGATTGTGCGTGAAGATAAACAAACAAACATAACATAATCGTAAAATGCTGGTATTCAGCTGAATCCGGTTTGACTGGGAGCCGACCCCAATATAGTTGGAAAAAAGCTAGGTAGATGATGACTCGTACATAATATATATCGTAGCACGTGGCATTCTGTAAATCTGCCTACCCAAACAGAAAAACGAAAAACTTTTTTTTTTCATTCACGCCATCTATTCAATCTTCGTAAACGTAGGGACTAGGAATTCACCCACGTCTGTGTGTGCATACAACACACCATATTTAATGGCAGATGTTATTTTAGGGCTTTGTGTCGAACTGTGTGGATTTTGAGGCAATGATATGACCTAGTACAATAAAGTATAATGTCCGAGTACCGCGGTAGCTACTTCTACGTCTTAATGTATACCAAATACACAAAACCCAAATAAACTCAAAAATAATGACTTCAGCGCCATCTCGCGGGAAAATGCCCGAGAGCAGACCGTATGTTTCACCTTAAGGTCTAAGTCCACAGTTGAGTTGCTAAAACTATAATATAGTTGCAGCGTGGAGTTACCGTTATTGCCTATTGAAGTCCACTGCAGAACATAGGCCTTCCCCATAGATTGCTTCATAGGGGGGATAGATAGATAGATAGATAGGTAGTTTTTTATTTTTAGTCGTTATTAAGAAGACGCTGCTACTCATCGTTTGGTTTGTTGCCCTCTGTCGCTGCTTGCAATAGCCACGGGATAATGTGGGATAGTGGATATTCTTACACCGCCACTACACGGTGTACACCGTAAGCCACGCTGCGTTTACCACGTAATAATAGTGTGCGTTGTCGTACGTGTGGTGACGTCGAGCGGGCGGCGCAGCGCGTGGTGCGGCGCCACCAGGCCCAGCGCCGCGCCGCCCATGAGATTCTGCCCGCCCACTGCTAGGCTCTGCGGCGCCACACCTGGAATATCATCACGAACCTAACGTTACAAATACATCTAATCGATCACAGTCAATCGATATACTACTACTACTACTACTCTACTACTACTACTACTACTACTGCTCCCTTTTATATACTGTAATGGATAGATGGATAGAGTTTTGAATAAGTTTCATGTGCCGATTACACTCTACTTGGAAGAAGTTCAGCTGGCGATAGATATTATAACATCGCTAGAATATGATGCTAAGTCATCCCTAACGTTAGATGAACGTTAGGGATGACTTCATTCATTACATTCACAACAGTCAATCAAAAGTACCTGCTGAATAAAGGCTTCCCTTATAGATTGTGTTATCTTATTTGGCATAGTTGCAACGATTGGCAGGCGGTTTAGAAACCACAGTTTTTTATTAGCTACTTTTCCTTGTTATTGGGACGATGCTGTTCCTAATCTCCTGGTTATATTTCCCTCAGTCTCCTCTTACATCACTTACGGGACGATATAGCGTTGTCGATATTCTTACACCACTACACGGAAATCAAAATACATACCAAAACCTTCTATACTAAATGAAACATTTTTTAAGTATTCTTGCAGACATTTACTTCTAAATACCTAACTGTTTTATGCTAAGAAAAATTACAAAAATCAAAGTACCCAAATTTTGTCCAAGATTCTGCCCCATGATGTTCTGATTGAGCGCAAGACTCTGTGCGGCGAGCCCCATATTCTGGTGCTGCAGCAGAGGAGTACCTAGTCCTCCTTGCAGTGGAACTCCAAGTCCCAGCCCGAGCCCAAAGCCAGCACCCATAGCCTGCCCACTCAGTTGCGATACAGAATTTTGCAGTACTTGCTGTTGAACTGTGAAAGCAGAAAAAATTATTAATATTTTTAAGTTAAGCAAGGAAATGTAATCTTACCAAATTCTTGTGAATGTAAATATCTTTATCGGTTCACAAAGTATATCGGGATCAGGAGTTGATTAATCATCATCATCATCATCATTACAGCCTTTCATAAGTCCACTGCTGAACATAGGCCTCCCCCAAGGAATGCCACATAGCACGGTCCTAAGCCACCGGCATCCATCGACTTCCTGCATGTCTTACCAGGTCGTCACTCCATCTCGTGGGGGGTCGCCCTACACTTCGCCTACCGGTACGAGGCTGCCACTCAAGAACCGACATTCCCCATCGGTTATCCGTTGGGCTATGTCGGTTACTCTGGTTCTACTGCGGATATCCTCATTCCTAAGTTTATCACGCAGAGAAACTTCGAGCATAGCCCTCTCCATAGCTGGCTGAGCGACCTTGAGCTTCCTCATACGGTCAGCAGTGAAGCACCACGTCTCGGATCCGTAAGTCATCACTGGCAACACGCACTAGTTGTACAATTTCGTTTTAAGGTTTTGAGGTATGTCTGACGAGAAGATGTGTCGTAGCTTCCCGAACGCTGCCTAGCCGAGTTGAATCCGTCGATTGACCTCTCGGTCGAAGTTGGACTTACCTAGTCGGACTATTTGTCCCAGTTAAACATACTCGTCAACAACTTCGAGCTTAGTGCTCCCAACAACTACCGGCATAGGTGTGACATGGACATTAAACATAATCTTTGTTTTGTCCATGTTCATCTTAAGACCTATCCGTTGGGAGACACTATTGAGGTCATTGAGCATAGTGCTTAGGTCCTCCAGCGATTCTGCCATAAGGACTATATCGACGGCAAATCGAAGATGAGTGATGTACTCGCCATTGATGTTAATACAGTATCCTTTCCAGTCCAGAAGCTTGAAAACGTCTTCCAATCTCGAAAATCGTAGCCCTACTGTACAAGCACTTCAGCACTTCGATATACCGACAGTCAACTTGGCACCGCTGAAGGGACTACAGCACCGCCCAAATTTCCACGGAATCAAAGGCTTTCTCAATTCACATACGCCAGGCATAGTGGCAAATTGTACTCCTCGGACTTCTGTACAACTTGCCGAAGGGCATGTATGTGGTCTATGGTGCTAAAGCCCTTTCGGAAACCAGCTTGTTCGGGAGGCTGGAAGTCGTCAAGTCTGCGTGCGAGACAATTCGTAATGACTCTCGAAAACAGCACGTAGACGCGGCTCAGAAGGGAAATCGGTCTGTAGTTCTTCAAGAGAGCATTGTCACCTTTCTTGAAGAACAAGACCACCGCACTTCTGCTCCACGCTTCCGGTGTAATGCCACCATGGAGGACGGAATTAAAGAGCCTCTGAAGGACTTCTAGTACCGGTTTTCCACCCGCTTTTAGAAGCTCCGCTGTAATTCCATCCTCGCCTGGGGCCTTGCCGTTTTTAAGATGCCGGAGAGCCATTCTAATCTCGCTGAGACTGACGTCTGGAATATCTTCGGAATAGTGTCGGATAAGACTCGCTCTTGGATCGTTACTCACACTTGCGTGTGGCTCCAACGATGACGTGTACAGCTGTCCATAGAACCTCTCAATCTCACTCAAAATCTCAGGTGCCGCGGAAACGACGCGGTCTTCAGCTTTGACAGTTGGCTCTTTCTGGCAGACAGATCTCTGGCAAAGACTTTAGAGCCTTGGTTCTGCACGATCGCTTCTTCAATACAAGCTGTATTGAACTTGCGTAAGTCCCGCCGCATGCATTTGGAGATCTGTCTGTTCAGTTGCCTGTATGCTGTCAAATCTGTTGAAGAATGTAGCTTCATCTCCCGTCTAACAGCCATGAGATTAAGAGTGTGATCGGAGAGTTTTTGTGTTCTTCTGCGGCGGGTCTTGCAGAACTTAGCTCCGACCGCATGGACAGTTTCCACGAGCTTGTCATTCATATCGTCCACTTCATTGCAGTCTTCTAGGCACTGAAAACGGTTTTGTAACTCGAGCTGAAAGGTTTCAGGACTTTGGAACAGAGCACGAGGGGGACGGAGCGTTGACTTCATTAGACGAGACCTCTCCAACTTAACTTAAAAGGTTCAGTGTGCCTCTAACCATTCGGTGATCGGTACCAGTTTTCACCCTCGCGATCACGGAGACATCACTGAACAGTTGTCGTCTGGTCGTCATAATGACGTCAATCTCATTTTCTGTCGAACCGTCGGGGCTCGACCAGGTCCACTTACTGTGGGGCCGCTTCTGGAAGAAAGAGTTCATCATAATCCCTCTTTCTCCATGAAGTCGGCCAGCTGCTGGCCCCTTGGGTTCCGTTGCCCTATTCCAAATTTCCCTAATTTCAGCTCACCATTCTCTCTTGTGCCTAGTTTTGCATTGAAGTCTCCCATTAACACCGGATATTGGGTTTTGGAGGAATGCATGGCTCTAGAGGTATCCTCATACATTTCCTCCACCTCCTCATCGGGGTGTGCCGAGGTTGGTGCGTAAACCTGTATGACCTTCAGTGAATACCGTTTGGTGATTCTGAGTATAAGGTCCCCTCGTCGACTCACTCCCGATCTTTACAACGTTGTTAACGAGAGACTTGTGGACAATAATTCCAACACCTCCTTGGGACAGATGGTCGCCCTCCCGGTGATAGAGCAAGTTGCCGGATTCGAGGATTACCGTGTCCTCCCCCTCTCTTCGGACTTCGGATAATCCTATAACATGCCAGCGTAACTTGTCTATCTCTTCTTCCAGCTCCACGATCTTCTCGTCAGTCCTCAGGGTGCGTGCGTTGTACGTTGCCAGGTCGAGTCGTCTAAGGTGGCAACCGAACCTCCACCGGAGATTCTGCCCCTGCCCCACCGTTACCATGGTCGCCACCGTAGCCAGGAATAGCGGGGCCGCCGGGGACTGGGGGCCGTCTCCTTGTTACTCTCTTCATAGGGGGGTATTTGCCATAGTTGCCACGCTTGGCGAGCAGATTAGCAACCGCAGTTTTTTTATTGTAATTTTGACTATTATCAGGAAGATGCTGCTGCCCATCTCCTGCCTGTTTCCCTTTGTCGCCTTTTACGACACCCACGGGAAGATATGGGGTAGTGGATATTCTTGACCGCCACTACACGGCATATGATTAATAAGATGAGTAATTGATATTATTCTAATAAAATAATAGATTTTTTTACTCTCTAATAATCAATACGAGTAAAAATGTAGCTTCTTTTGGGGGAGACCTATGTTCAGCAGTGGACTTGTGTAAACATCGGTATTGAGTAAAAAATCTATAGTTGGTATCTAATGTAGGAAGGTGTTATATGAATAGAGACGTGTTGTTGGTACTAGAACTTTAATTATACTGCTTAAGCTTTATTAATGCATCGTCGCAGCGCACCGCCTGGCAGGGTCGCCATGTGATATAGGAAATATATCAATGAAAAGAGGCGTGTTGATGCTTCTATAACTTTAATTAGACTGATCCTTATTCTAACCTAACACTAATATATGCTGTCGTGGGGACTACACTACAGGTAAAAAGGGTAGAATGATAAAAACCATGATGTATGATAAACATCGAAGGTGCGAGACGTGTGGTTTGCACTGCGATCCTCCTGCCAATCTATCTGCCAAGCATGAAGATTAAGGCCAATCTTTCTTACAACGGGAGAGGACGTTTACGGAGCGATGAAGAAATATAGTTAGTAACGTATTAGTTTATAATTTTTCTTAGCAAAATCCATCAGCAACGGTTCCATATTACAAATCTTAAATAGTCCAAATAGTCTACTAATAATCATGTATATGAATTTTTGAAAGTAATTTCGTAATAGTTTTTGATATTTCAGTTAGTAGCGTGTTACCTATGAAGTCGTTTGCTGTGGCCAACATGGGCTGGTAGTACCTCTGCGGCTGGTAGTGCGGGGGCAATCTCGCTGACGTCACACCGCCCACTGAGCACAAATGTTAGTCACTGACATAAGCACGCGACATTCAAAGCTCTATTATGCACTACATAAACAATATAGTAAAGTTATAGAAATAGTATAAAACTTATCTGTGCTAAAATATTTCACTAATCTACATACATTTAAATGTTATATGCATTTGGCAGTAAAATCTTATACAATATATATAATACAAGGAATAAACATATTCGGTCTTATTACAAAAAGTCGTTAATAATTAGTTACCGGTTTAAACTAGAATCAGTTTCAATACCCGTGTAAATTATGCGAACTAAAATGTAAACTATTTCTTTTAGTTAACATATTTCCTTGAGATTCGTCGGGACGTCGTTATCGACAGATTTTAGTTTAGGTCTGAAACTAAATAAAACTACTACTTTTTGATAATGTCATAGTATGTGGTAGATTATTTTTTTTTTTGTCAACTTTTATAGGCAAGTAGTAGAGTTCAATCAGAGATCTCGCCGACTACGCTTATGTCTATTCTATCTCAATTTTAAACGCTAATTTAGCACACGCAAGGTGGTAAAGTAATCATCGTGATGAAAATAATTTAAGAATATTGCGAGGGCATATGAAGTCAATTAGCAGCAGAGTGGCAGATTTTTTGCCTGTAGCCGGTGCCAAACAGTAGTTCTGTAAGCTGTGGTGGCTCTTACCTTTATGTCAAGGGTTAGATCATATTAGTAATATACACGATTATTTTGCAATAACCGGCCAAATTTGCAGAGGAGGGTCGGAATAAGTAATATAGGCAAATGGTAAAGAAAAATTAATTTAAAAAATCTCAAACATTCTGTCCTTTTTATTTTTTAAATTCTAAATGCGTAGAAATGCATTATTTTAACTGACTTTAATGCGCACGCACACATTAGTAAGCGTCGATCGGTAGGCAAAAACGTTGTTGCCCATAACTCACATTCAATTTGGGATGATTTCGAATAAATATAGAAACCTGATTTACACGTATTTTCAAAAACTGCATTATCGGTATATCATTATTTATATATTTGAACTTATTTTTAAAATTTGGCTACTCTTTGAAAAATAACCCTGTAATAGCATAAAATATATTATAAAAGATTAATATATTATAAAAGCTAGGAACTAAATTTATGTTAAATATACGAATAGAGTCACATTTCACCCTAATCTAGATGAGAAATAACTAAAGCAACATAAAATACTTTATTTTTAGAAAAATTAAACACAATAGTTAAGAGTATTGAAGCTGAAGGCTCACCACAAATAAGAAATGTAAAATAATATTATATCTCAACATGTATAGTTTGCAACTCAAGACATTTACTTAAACAAGAACTACACTTGTAACAAAAGGTAAAGTAATATAATATATCTTTATTTCATTGGCTTCTCAATGTCTTTCGGTTTATATGTACAGGGTTAATAGAAAGTAGAGTTAGTTTTTCTACACTCAAAACAATTGGCTTCCTAAAACAGAATTGTTTCTATATTTTATCCTCCGTACAAAAGGAGAAGCCTATGTCCAAGTGGATTTTTAAGGGCGGATGAAGACGAAGAAGAAAACAAGAAGGTACAATAATTATACATATTATATTACATAAAGCAGTAATAGTAATAATCATTTTGCTAAATACCTGGCTGAGCGTTGGTGAGTAGATTGCTGTGCAGAGCGAGGTCAGGTTGAGGGTATTGTTGCTGGTTAAGGAGGCCCAGAAGGTTGGGACCAGTTAGATTCTGTTGCTGACTGAAATATAACATAAT
The DNA here is from genome assembly GCA_963668995.1 of Parnassius mnemosyne. Taxonomy (NCBI): domain Eukaryota; kingdom Metazoa; phylum Arthropoda; class Insecta; order Lepidoptera; family Papilionidae; genus Parnassius; species Parnassius mnemosyne. The sequence goes on along the minus strand of CAVLGL010000092.1, from coordinate 11,189,728 downwards.
TAACATTATCACCAGCCAGCTAGAGCCCAATGCTGTACAAAGTCTTCCAACTTATAACAAACAACAGCTGGACAGTTTAAGCCTGTGTCAAAAGGATAATTCAGAAACGACACAGTTGTACGTGATTCAGCAATGGCAGCAGTCGTATTTTAAAATAGCTGCTCAATGCTCCGGTTTGGCTATTTTTTTGACATGCAGTTTTAAAGAACATTGAACCTATCATAGTATATTATAAGGTGGATGCTCCGATAGCCCGCCCATACATTTTTGTCTGGACATATACGCTAAACACAGACACTATTTGTTTAAAACTAATCATTTTATCACTTTTCTACTCTGAAATGTGCACGCGGTTGATACTTTTTAGGAAGGAACTTACAGTATATAATAAGAAAAACAATGAAATCTACGAAAATTTTGACACTTCTTTAGTAGTGTGAGTGACTTTTGACAACTTTGACAAGCAAAAGCGCAAAAACATAGTTTAAACATTGGCACGCTAGATGGCGTGCAGACGATATTGTTGTGCAACAAATACCATTATTCGTAGGCAGATATTGTGCAACAATGCCGTACTTCCTAACCTTGAACTAGATGCATTACGTTGAAAGAAGAAAAGCGTTGACAAACTTCGTTCGCTTGTTTGACTGTAATTAAATAAAATACATTCTGAAGTAATTTTCGATTGTCACGCAAAAGGATTTGCGAACGGAATTTCTTGCGTGTTATGTATTTTTGTATGATTTTCATTGATTCAATTTGCAATATTTCTAATATGTATTTGATTGCAATATAATAGAATATATTATAATTTATTATAGGTATAGTAATTAATTATTCAAAATACACAATTTTATATTCGGTGGTATTAGAAACAGCAAGTTGGCTCGATTTCAAATCTCGTTACAATACCAATTAACTACGCTTCGGCGTTGAGTACAAAACTACTAAGTCAGTGTTTCATATTTTAATTTGTTTGAATTTTTTTTGGTCAACAATAAATAAAATTATAAATCGGTAAGTCACCAAAGTAGTCACAAAATTAATTTTGCAAACATTTCCAAAATATAGTTTTGCCGGGTTACGTAAAAAATACCTATTATGCATTTTGCAAACACTTTCAGACAGACACACAATATTATCAGTTTGTTTTATTTTGTTGTTGTATCAAGCTCAAGGTCGCGTCGTTTCGTTTACGGTCCTGGATTTTTTTAGTTGACTGATTGATAACAGATGAAAATAATGTATTTATTATTAATTTTGTAAACTTGGTTATAGCGTCAATCATGCATTCTTATGCACATACCCTTTTTGTAAAGGTGTGTTAAATAACACAATATTTTTAGTTCTAGTGTCACTCAAGAGCGTTGGTGAAGACGTATGACGATAAATAAAGGCAGTGTATCAATAGGAAGGCAGACATGATGTCTAACATACACATATTATCAAGACTTCAGCTGGACACGTTAATAACGTAAAGGGGTTTCTGACGGTATTAATAAAAACATTGAAAGTAATTTTTTATGCGCACGTTTAGTTTATATGCCTCGAGAAGCACGGCAAGCCGTTGGTCTTGCTCCTGATCTCTCTCCGGGCGTGTCGGATAACCGTCCCATCGGACTATGAGAGTGGGGGAATAGAGAGTGCACCTATACTTGCGCATACACTCGGGTACTATAATCTTGTCCTGCGCAAATGGCGTCACGGCGGCTAGTCTTTAATGACTCGGGCCAAACGCCGTGACCGAAATTCGAGCTGGAGGACATAAGATAATCAATCATCAAGGTATATATAAGGTTGTTTAAAGTATCAAAAATATAACAAAATATATATTGACTCACTTCATAATATTTTGCTTCAACAGCATCCTCTGTATGTTTTCAGCGTTGGGGAGCGTGTCACTTAGTCCAGGCGTGGGCGTAAGTGCAGGCTGCGCGAAAGGGAGCCTTGTTATCCCCATGGGATCACCCAACGTTGAACCTACTGCACCTAATCCCATGCTTAGACCCAGTTCGCCGCTCACTCCCAATGGAGTTCCCACTTGACTCAACCCTAACAACGGAGTATCTGTTGCTATTTGTAACGGCGTACTTAAATTCGTCATATTGGCTTGTAGGGCTCCACTTAGCAAATTAGGGTTGACTATATTGTTTTGGAACGGTAAAACTTGCGGTATTGTCGACTGTATATTGGTAGTAATAGGGGCGGTTGACGGTGGCACAGTGCTCTGTGGCATTGGCACACTAATAGGAATCTCTGGTTTTGTGTCTATGGTCCGATGCTCGGGCATAGTTGGAGGTGCGTGCGTTATCTGTGAAGCTACTGAATACTGTTGGGTAGGAACATAATTTTCTTGAGGAATGACTTGAGAGACAGGTTGTACTGGTGGTGGCTGAGGTTCTTGCTCCGGAAGACCGTTGACTTGGGCGTCGAGTCTTCGTGGTTCTTTGGCGACTTCGGAATAGAGTTTAGGCTCTACCGGCTTCTCTGGCTCATCGGCCGTCTTCTCTTCGGATACTTCCTCACCGCGGTCTACGACGGGACTGACTAGAAATCTCGATATTTTACGAGTGGGTTTTTGTGTTTTTTTGTCGCCATTCTGTGACTCTGAGCTCCCTGAGCGATCTGGTGCTATAGATCCCCCATCGGATTGATTAGAACCTGGGAATGGTAAATATATATAAAATAAAAATGTGGAAGTGATAATGTTTTATATTATATTAAAATTTCGAAAGAGATGATTAACTGATATGGAATAAATTTATTCCATGAAAGTTAAATAAAATTATTGGGGAAATACCTATGGAAGATGCAGTGCTGATCTTCCTTGAGGATATTTCGACAGGAACAGGCACATGCGCCGGCACGGTGGGCGCCAGGGGCGGCGCGGGGGCGGGAGCAGGGGCGGGCGGCGCAGGCTCGTCGTCCGCGAGCTCGGCCAGCGCGATGCTGTCCTGACTGGCGGTGGGCGTCGTGCACTCCGAGTTGTCCTGATTGGAGTCCGTCAGGTTTTCTTCACGCTCCGTCGTTTCTGAGTCATAGTCAGTCTGTAAAAATATAAAAATAAATGTTATCTACCATGTAAAATACGAAAATATATACATTATTCAGGCCCCAGCACGGGCATCACGCCCAGCTCGTTGAGCAGCTGCTGCACGATGTCGCGGATCAGCTCCGTGAACGTATCTGTGTACGTGCAGGTTACTGTGAGCGTGTGGACGTACCCGGTCGATGTTGAGGCGCAGCGCAGCGTGGTGCGCGGGCCCCAGCACGGGCAGCACGCCCGGCTCGTTGAGCAGCTGCTGCACGATGTCGCGGATCAGCTCCGTGAACGTATCTGTGTACGTGCAGGTTACTGTGAGCGTGTGGACGTACCCGGTCGATGTTGAGGCGCAGCGCAGCGTGGTGCGCGGGCCCCAGCACGGGCAGCACGCCCGGCTCGTTGAGCAGCTGCTGCACGATGTCGCGGATCAGCTCCGTGAACGTATCTGTGTACGTGCAGGTTACTGTGAGCGTGTGGACGTACCCGGTCGATGTTGAGGCGCAGCGCGGCGTGGTGCGCGGGCCCCAGCACGGGCAGCACGCCCGGCTCGTTGAGCAGCTGCTGCACGATGTCGCGGATCAGCTCCGTGAACGTATCTGTGTACGTGCAGGTTACTGTGAGCGTGTGGACGTACCCGGTCGATGTTGAGGCGCAGCGCGGCGTGGTGCGCGGGCCCCAGCACGGGCAGCACGCCCGGCTCGTTGAGCAGCTGCTGCACGATGTCGCGGATCAGCTCCGTGAACGTATCTGTGTACGTGCAGGTTACTGTGAGCGTGTGGACGTACCCGGTCGATGTTGAGGCGCAGCGCGGCGTGGTGCGCGGGCCCCAGCACGGGCAGCACGCCCGGCTCGTTGAGCAGCTGCTGCACGATGTCGCGGATCAGCTCCGTGAACGTATCTGTGTACGTGCAGGTTACTGTGAGCGTGTGGACGTACCCGGTCGATGTTGAGGCGCAGCGCGGCGTGGTGCGCGGGCCCCAGCACGGGCAGCACGCCCGGCTCGTTGAGCAGCTGCTGCACGATGTCGCGGATCAGCTCCGTGAACGCGCCGCTCTGCACCTCCGGCAGGAGGTTGTTCGACACCTGCCCGACACAAAACACACACTATTATCATCAGTGGAATTAGGTCTTCACCTTAGCTGCAGAATTTTACGTTGTTGAAATTAATTAGAAAGGAATGATAATTAATAGAATCAGGCGTTACTTTGCGGAAGTCCATTATATTAAATTTGACAAAAAATTACTTTGCGTACATCCGCTAGATAAAATAAAACACTAGGTGTTGTGAGTAGTGGTGCTGGGATTAGTGGTGACGGGTATAGTATACGCAACTGAGGGAGGGCGGGAGGTGCTCTTCAAACTAGGTAAGACACATCATTTTATTTTATCGTGAGGATGTACGCAAAGTAATTTTTTGTCAAATTTAATAGAAAGGAATGTTTATTCCAAAGTCGATTGGAATTCATACTATCAGAATATACACAGGCAAGGCAGTATGTCAGACAAGTTCGGAAAAGAAAAGGGCAACACATTGGTAGTTTATATATATTTTCTCCGCACCGCGTATAACTCAAATACTATTAGAGTTACACACTCATTATTTTGTACGCCTGATAACTACATAATCAATGAAAATAGAATGCTTTGAAATATACCTTGGGAGAGGCCTATATTCAGCAATGGTCTTATGAATAGCTATAATAATGATGATGATGTAGATTGATATTTCAATTGGCCTATAAGTTCTTGAGTTATAAAGGTGTCATTTTCATCATTCACTGTTTCACTTATCAATGACCTGAGCTACTTCCAGGTGTTATGCGTTATACAAAGTAGAAAATTTAACAAAATAAAACCTACAAATAATCTACATTTGGTGTTAACGGGTTTTGTCAAAGTTATTAATACAGCATTATGCTAGAAACTAACCGCACATTGGAAACTAACTTTATCATCATTTAATTATTACAGTATAAATTAAAAATAGAAAACATTGAAGCGTAAACGCAAGAAGAAACGTTGAAGCTCATGTATTTATTTAGATTAATAACAGGTAATTTTTTCTAAAATAATGATCTCCCAAAAACACAATAAATGTTAAAAGGGAGCCGAGTTCGGTACAAACGGGTTGTTAGCTTCGTCGATAAAAAAGTTAAAAACTGAATGGATGCTAAGCTCTATAGAAGCTCGAATAACGTTATAGAGGGTCTTTCAATTGGCGCGGGCAGATTTTGGCGGCCTGTGGCGGCCTTTTTGTTTTGGTTACATCTATCAAACCTTTTGTTTATTATTCAGTTACTTATGCCAAATCACCAAGGCAAGTTACACGATTGAACAGCACGTTCAAATGATAAAACTTTATTATCAAATTACTGTTCGTTAGTGCAAAAGTTGCGCGCATTGCGCCCATTTAACGGTAGACGTGGTGGCTCCTCATAGTAGACTCTTCAACGTTTGCTGGCCAAATTTGGTTACATATGTTTAAGAATCGCAAGATCGGCCGTGCATCGGCCACGAACATCTTCGCGGTTCGTGAAAGTGTACAGCAGAACCGAATCCAGTCGATGCCTCGCCGTACACAAGAACTCGGCCTTTCGCAGACTTCAACTTGACGAATTTTGTGACGGGATTTAGGCCTACACCCGTACTAGATCCAACTAACCCAGGAGCTCAAAGTTCATGACCATAGATAACGCCGTATGTTCGCTGACTGGGCTTCGAATCGTTTGGAAGATGACCCGAATTTTGGCCGAAAAATCATCTTCAGCGACGAGGCGCATTTTTGGATGAACGGCTGTGTTAATAAGAAGAATTGCCATATATTGGACGACACTAACCCACGCGAGGTTCACCAGGTGATAATGAGTCCTCAAAAAGTTACGGTTTGGTGTGGATTTTAGACTGGCGGCATTATTGGTTCGCAATTTTTCGAAAACGACGATAATGAGGCGGTCACCGTCAACGGCCAGCACTAAAGAACGATGATAACCAACTTCTTATGGCCCAAATTGAACCATATGGACCTAGATGACATGTGTGTGGCACACAGCGGACGCTACGATTGACTTTTTCTTGTGGGGTTTCTTGAAGTCACAGATCTATGCAAACAAACCACAATAGACCGATGCCTTATAAGTGAACATAACACAGACCATCGCTCAAATTCAGCCGGATCTATGCAGAAGAGTCATTGAAAACTGGACTACTCAGATCCGTGCCACTGTAAGAAGCCGAGGCGGGCATTTGAACGGTGTCATATTCCACGCTTAATGGCAAGTGTGGGCCTTTCAAATAAAAAAAAAATTGTTAATACCTCACACACAGCTTGTTTTATGTCATTTGAACATCTTTTACATTCCTAAAAAGTATAAGGGGGGGTCCCTTATACTTTTTAGGAATGAAAAACCCTTTACTAGCCATAGTGCCCCATCATGGCTTTTGACCATTCCAGAGGTGTCGAGAATTTTTTTAATACTTTATTTTTCATAACAATAATTCAATAGTTCATCTATCAAATATATTAGTCAAAAGAAAAAAACAACATAAAACTTAATTAATTTGTATCACTTATATAACTATTACATTTTTTTAATATATATTTTATACTTCTAATTTGAAGGAAATGCTTAAACAAATAGTTATTTAAACATGAAAGTGCTAAGTATCACTCATTTGATAGTCTTATCAACATAGAAGAATATATTAAATTGTTACGGCCCGCAGCTGCCCCTGCAAATGTCGAATATCCCGGGGCCCATGAGCGGAAGATTCAACGAGCAGCCGCAGGTCGGGCCCCAAATGGCCACATGGAAAAATGTCCTATAATATTAAGCTATATGGGAGAAGGCTAGGGAAATATAGTACGTACCTGTTTGCGACTCTTAGATCGCCCCAAGGCTCGGTCAGGCCGTAAGTGGGTGTGAGGTGCATGGCAAGTAGTGTTTAGTGATGTGTAAATGTCTGAGACCTGGACCAGCTTAGGCGACCAGCAGCGGCCGAGTTCCAGGCTGCCCCACAATTCTGCATCGCTCCAGCAGGCGCCACCGCTGGACCATTTCTTTCTTCATTGTCACTATTTCAGTCTATTAGCTTCATTGTACATTTAACTAACTTAAACTCGCCTAATTCCACACTCATCGTAGAATCGAACACGTGATACACGACACAGTAAGGACATTACTGTCCTCAAATTCAAATTCGACATTCAATGTCCCGGATTCCCTTATCACAAAATTATAAATAGGGAACTAACGCGATCTCTTAATGAGTCATACGGTTCAGCGTTAAATACAACTAAGTTCCTTCATTCGACACCAAAACACCACGCCGCGAAAAGAATTCAAAATACGCCTCATTGACACGTAAACTAACAAACCAACCAACACACATAAAAGGGCACTTAACGCGACGCCACAATTATAATGACTTCCAGACAATCAACCGGGAGACGCTCTCGACCAAGGAATGCGCGATTCGAATCCTAGCGCGTATATCTACTCGACGCGCGCGTGCACAATTCCGCATCACCCGAACAAGTTAAATATTGCAAAATTCACATATCCACGTAGCGAAGTAACTATCTGGACCCTATACGGTCGCGTGTACTTCGGCCGCGATAACCTAGATACGCGGCTTCACCGCATCGCGGCCAGCGAACTACTCTTCTTCGCCCACGCTTCGAGCCACTGCAAGCCGCACACGGCCGCCCCACCTGGCGGCGTTTTTTTTCACCTACATACCATCGGGTGACGCGCCAGCTCGAACGCAATTGGATAGAGTTCAAAAATGACCAAATTTGAGCATAAACATAAATATATATAAAAATGTAAGTTACTAATCAATGAAAAAGAACTCACAAGATTACTAGCAATCTCCTCCGGGTTGACATCAGTGACGTCAAATTTGAAGGTGACGGTTTTGAATTTAGACTCGAGCTGACACTCCACCACTGTTGCCGCTTCATTGATCTCCAACACAGTAAGTTTGGGAAGCTTATCCTTTTCTCGAGATCGCTTTTTGGAGCCGCGAGATTTTTTCTCATTTGTGATAGGTGAGGGAATTGCTGTGCCACCTGTTGCAATTAGTAAATTCAAACGTTCAGTATATTCAATCAAAGTCAAACTGATGCTAAAATAGAGGCAACTGGAGTTAGCCAAGTTGACTTTCTATAATCATTAACACTAATAGAAAACTGTAAATATTAATGGACATAAAAATAGTGAACATATCTTAACATTAAGTCACCTGACATAACATCGATTTCATTTATTCTTTGTAGTTATCGACAACTTAGTTAACTCCGCAGGTATATTGACCTAGTGATCTGAGTACTAGACATCACATCTCAGCACGATCCAATGTTTGTGCAAAAACACAAACTATTGGTTTTCAGGTCCGGTTACATTGTGATTGTCCACCTTCATTGTATATCCTATGCAGATGCGTTGCCACCATAGAAGACTAAAATGGAATGCCTTGTTACCAGTAAAAAGGGTCTACCATTCTCATCACTTACCTATACTACGTTTAGGCATACGCTGCAGAGGGGCTTAAGCTACTTCAAAGGTATGGTGATTGCCGAGGTGACAGCTTAATGCAGGCAAGTAATACCAGAAAATCTCCTGGTTTCCTATAGTGTATGACAAAAAATATTCAGACCGGCTATGGGGATAGTTAAAGTTAGCAATATACTCCTATTTCAACTATTATTCTGAATTTAGGATGCAGATCATAATCTAATCGCACAAGTGTAACGTAAAGTATAGGTAGAATTCAGTATTCAGTAGCTGTAACCATAGTCGAAATTGGACAAATCATCTAAAAATACATTTATATCAACAGTTAAATAAAATTTTATGTACCTTCTTGTTGGGTTTCCCCTTGCTTCTCATCTACGGAACTCAAGTCTGGTGGCTTTATCGATTCCGGATGTGTAGCCCCTGAGGGAAACTCCGTCATAGGTGTCAGAAATTGCTCCTTCTGGCCCCCATTGCTATGATGTCCATTATCCGAGTGATCGGACTGTATGTTCAATTGTTGCGGTATAGATTCTTGGTTTTGAACAGAGGACTGAACTGAAGGCTGAACAGAGGGTTGAACTGTAGATTGGGTAGAGGGTTGTACAGGAGGTTGGGCAGAGTGTACTGGAGGTTGGGTAGAGGGTTGAACTGGAGGTTGGGCAGAAGGTTGAACAGGAGGTTGGGCAGAGGGTTGAACAGGAGGTTGGGCAGGTTGAACTGGAGGTTGTGCAGAAGGTTGAACTGGAGGTTGTGCAGAGGGTTGAACAGATTGAATTGAGGGTTGAACAGAAGATGGAATTGAGGGTTGAACAGAAGGCTGAACAGAGGGTTGAACAGACGGCTGCACAGAAGGTTGAACAGATTGTTGAACTAATGACATCTGAGGACCAGATTCTTGAACCGTTGGAGGGTTTTGTTGTACAGATGTAGGAACAGAAGACTCTACTGCCTGATAAGGAATATTCTGCATGTTCTGGACGGGCTGACCCTGCTGTTGGTACATCTGCAGAGGATTGACAGAGTAATTCTGCACCGGAGTGCCTTCATGACTAGATATCTGCCTTTCACTCTGCTGAACTACATTGAAATTCTGTGCCCGTATGTTATGAGGAAGAGACTGACCCTGGAGCAAATGCATTTGAGGATGATAGTGCTCCTCTTTCTTGTGCATTTGCATATCAATATACGGGTTCTGGTACTGCATTTGATCAATAGACATTTGGGTCTGTAGTGGAGGTTTCTGTTGATACTGTTCTGGTACTAATGTGTGCTGCTGGTCATGAACATCAGCTGTGCTAATCTGACTTTGTTCCGAATTCTGCCGTTGATACACAGGGCGTTGCGATCTTAATATCTCTTCGACCTTCTGTTGCTGCTGACCCATTAGCTGTTGTTTCTGCGCCATAAGCGCTAAATTATGCTGATCTATTATGCTCTGTTGCGTCTGTATTTGCAGTTCCTGCTGAGCTAAATACTGTTGTTGTTGGAAGATCGTGTTTCTAAAATGTTGTGGCGATAGCGTCTGTCCCGGCAGTTGCAACTGTTGTTGTGTTAGCATCTGTTGTTGGAGGACAAGCTGTTGTTGTGCCAGCATTTGCTTTTGCATATTCAACTGATGCTGGGCTTGAACCATTTGCTGTTGCGCTTGTGCTACTTGTTGTTGCTGCGCTAAAAGGGCCGGGTCAACCGATAATATATGAGGCTGCATAAACTGTTGTTGATTCTGTTGAAAATTAATGTTCTGACTAGATTGTTGTTGCATCTGAGATCCTAAGAAATTATTCATTTTCTGTTGTATTGAATCCTGTTCCTGTTGGGATGTGGCGGCTGGAACGTCGATACTCTCTGTGGTAGGTTGCTGGCTAAAGGCAGGAGTTTGTTGTGTTTGCTGTGTTTGCTGTACCACTTGCTGTTGTTCTGACTCTGAGTCCTTCCGCGACTGTAGCGTGTCAGGTCTTTGTATAATCTGCGCAAGAATATTCTGTAAATTCTGTAAGGATGGGTCCAGGACCTGACCGGTTGCGAGATTTGGTTGCGGGCCGCTTATGATATTCTCTTGCGCCGTTAGCTGCTCTTCCAATTGTTTTTGTTGTATCGCCGCTGCCTGATGTGCAATAATGTTTTGCTGTTGTTGTATAATCTGTTGCTGCAACGCCTGATTTTGGTTACTGATTTCGTTTATACCAAACTGCGTGTTAAGAAGGTTTGATTGAAGTTGAGTTTGTGACGATACAGGCTCGAGCATCTGCTGGGCTTGATTTTCGATGAACTGACCCTGTGCTGTTTGCTCCAACATTTGTTGATTTAAAAGATTCTGTTCCATGATTACTTGTTGTTTGATGTTTTGTTCGAGCAAGGCCTTTTGTTGTTGGAGTATCTGCTGGTCAGGGGTTAGCGAGGGCGATATCCTGGACTGTATGAAATTATGCTGCAGGATCTTCATGGCAGTCTCTTCATTACTTATATGTTGTTGATATTGTTGTTGCAGGAGATGTTGTTGAGCTTGAAGTAGTTGTGACTGTTGGTCTAGCCTGTAAAATATATTTAAATTTACAAAATAACTCTAAAATTCATTCTCTCGTTAAATTTAAATACTTTTCTCGGGATACATACTGCACGGTTGCTAGCCCAGGCTGTGATCCCACACCATTGAGCAGACCAGCTTTCACTTGATCTACAGGACCTGCTTGCTGTTGATTTTGGATCATTTTCACCTGAAACCAAGCAGTAAAAAAATATGTCTCATTTCAAACGTGTATTTGTTAAAGATCTAGCAAAAAAAATAAAAGGTGCAATATATCCAAAGAAGCATTTTAAGGCAGCATCATTTTGCGAGAATATGTGTTCTTAGCCAAGGCGACTACGGCTAGAAAAAAATAATTTAACTGAAATTTTATCTGGATAAATTACAGCCCCAGTAAGTGTTTCTAGGTGGTAGAACTCCTTTTTGTCAAGGGGTCCGTCTTTTTTTTATATAGGATAGTGTGACAAACGAGCACACAGTCCACCTGATGGTAAGTGGTTGCTGTGGCCCATAGACATCTACATTTATCCTCGTTTGCGAATCAAAATGTAGATGCGTTGTCACCCGTGAGGACTAGGATGGAATGCCTCATTTCCAGTAAAAAGGGCCTCCGGCCACCTGCACTCACCAAGCGAAACGCAGAGGTAAACCTCTACTTTACGCTGGTATTCTGTGAGGTCGTGGTACCACCCCGGTTCGAGCCGGCCCATCCGTGCGACAGCAAAAGCTGCCGCCTGGCTCTACCACTGTTGGATAATACCACTGGAGATAATACCACTGGAGATAAGAGGGTATAACATACCGTCTAGGTATGTTATACCCTCTTATCTCTTTCTGACGCCAAATAGTAGTGCTGACACTGCTGTATTACGGTCTAAGGGTGTAGAGACAATATAATTTACAAGCTGTGAGGCCTTCAAGTTGACAGCGCATCTATAGCCGTCTTTATTTGAAGTTGGCTGCAGGTGCCCAATAACTGCACTATCCACTTGGCATCGGGTGGACTGAAGTTCGTTTGTCACTTCAGTTTTATAATAAGAGAAATCTAAAAATATAATTTTTAACAAACAAAAAAACAACTTATTTATTTTTTAATCAATGGAAACATGCGCGCGTATTCTTCATATGTTGGGCGCTGGCAGAATAATAGCGTTGTAGACAACTACAACATTAGTACCGGAGCCCATTCATTATCTTTATATATAAAAATTACATCTCACGTTGTTTGTCCGCGATGAACTCCTAAACTACTGAACTAATTTCAATAAAATTTTGCACACTCTGTGCAGTTTGGTCCCACTTGAGAGATAGTATAGCTTTTATCCCTATAAGTGACCCTCAATATTTTTATTACGAATTTAAGGATTTCTTTATATGAAGGGTCGTCGATAAGGGCAGAACAACGTCTGCCTGGCCAGCTAGTTACACTCTAAAATTTTGTTCATTTCAGTGTGTACTCATTGTAATTTTATTGTTGGTAATGAATAAACGTTTATTATTATTATTTATCAATGCGAATTAGTTGTGAGTCTACATAGCAAAAGGAATGTATTGAGACCGACCTGTCTCAACTGCTGCTCGAGAAGTAACTGCTGCTGACGATTCTGCTCATTGATCAGCTCTTGATTAAACAGCATTTGGGCTTTCTTCTCACTCCTCTCTCTACAAAAAATATTAATACTGTTACTGTCTATTATTTGTTTTCTATAGTATGTTGTACGAAATTATTAACTACCTTAGTAAGGGTAACGATGATAATTTACTAAAATGTACTGGTCGTATTTTGTCTTTCGGACGGGTAGTTTAATTAAAGCATGTAATGTTCTAAAGCAATACATTTTGATTATTAATCTAGTTAATAATGGACTCAAGTAAAAAGGTAGTGGATCGACTATATAAATATGTATAAGTTCCTACACTCCTACATTATTATATTTACAGTAGAGGAGTTTAATAAAAAAAAATTTATCTCATGTCTGTGAATTCCCGCTTTTACATAAACATAGCGTTGTAATTACGTAAACAATTTTTTTTTATATAAATACACATAAAAAGGCAAAAATAATTAAATTCCATTAAAAATAACAAGTAATTGGTATTATTTGTAAGCTCATTAAAACTTAACCACAATAATACAAATGTTTAAATCACAACCCTGTCATAAATATCTTTACTGAAAACACTATAAATTAAAACATCGTTTACAAATTTTCCTATTTGAAACTAGTAATTCTTAAACATGACTAGTAATCCTGAAACAACTTTGAATGTTACAAACAACCTTCGCAAAGGGGAAACCACATTTGATTGCAAATATAATTACAGATAAATTATTTAAATACATAACGAAACAAGTCACGCAACGTCCTATTGTAGACCGAAGATACATGTCATGTTATTATCCAGGTTACAGTAGCTATGGTTACATCCAATGCGAAAATACAGCACAAAGTTCAGTGGCATCACTGTGTTCACATTTACTTTTAGAAACATTATTTCAACAATACATAAATAAAATTTATAAATCATCACTATAACTCTCAGTATTCGACAATTAGACGTACGCCCAGTGTACAAATCACTACATTTACGTACGCCTAATTCAAGTAAGGCTTTGTTCTAATCGGTGCGCTCTTCATAAAGGAACATTTGCCCTGAAGTGTCTGAGTATTTTCGTCCAGCCATATGACGTCGTTATATTGCATAATAGATCCAGAACTCGCCGATAAAATTTATTCAAACATGTCATATAGTATAAATATGGCAATGTTTGTTAAGCGGATATGTTGAATATCAAAGTGAAAAATGTGTGATAAACATTATCGTAAGCCCGATATATGTATAAACATTTACCCTTGATTTGGTTTTAAGCTCATTTCGTGTTACATTGTAAAGATAAAAAAAATAAAATTAAAGCCTATATATGGGCTGTATTTTTTTTATATAAACTCGTACGTCCCACTCCTAGGCACAGGCATCTCATTTCTGAGAGGAATAGTATTAGAATTAATTATAAGATGTAAAGCTAATAAAATACTGACTTATAAACCACTATTTTATTTGCAAAAAGATAATAATTAATCACATACATTTGTTTAGGGGTTTCAGGTCAATAGAAAATTATAACTGTGTGAAAGGGTTAGCTATTCGACTGCTGTTTAAAACATTTAGGGCATGCTATAAACACGTCATGAACCTGACCTAGTACAAATAAGCAGCGCGCTATCACAAGCATCAGTATCACAGCTATGCATCATGGATGACCCACTTGGCCTACTTGCCAAGCAGAGCACAACTTTAAGAAAACTATAACACAGTCTAAAATAACTAGTTAGAGAATTGTTCAATTGAGAGATATTACACGAATTTAATGTAAGTTAAATTAAGCGTGATAAAATACTAAAAAATTACTTTAATATTAAATCAAAATGATCACTATTAGGTTTACCGTCTACCGTGATTAATTTTATATTTGTAAATAAATCAAATAACAAAAACAAGACTGCGCAATTTCACACTAACATTTTTCTTCTTCAGAATAATTCGTACCAACGCTGCACTTCATTGAAACTGTCAATCTCTATCTGCTTACATTTAGCAGTGATTGGATCGTGGCCAGGCAAAAATCGATGATTATGTTTAAATTTTTACACGAACAAAAAAAGTTTGCCAATTCGCATTAGAGCAGCGCGAAGGAGCTCCCAGAATGAGAGATCTATTTCCACCAGTTCGATTTATGTGCTAAATTTTAATTTACTGAAGTAGTGGTAAATTAAGGTGCATTACCTTTAAGATAAATATGATAAAAAAGAACATGAGATTTAAATTAGAAATTGGCTAAATGACACTAGTTACGTCGTCGCTTGAAGTATACAAAATATATTTTCGGAATTATAGGAAAATTTCTGCGCAAATAGTCAAGCAGGCGTAAAAGAATGCATATGATAATGACTTTTAACACTACTCGACACTTATCTTATTATCATATTCAGTGTTGCTTAAAAAGGCGAAATTACAAAATGCAATTTTAATGAAATGGATGTGATATATCTAGAAAATATACAAACCATAATAATTTCAACTGACGTTTTGTGTGATTAAATGTAAGAGGTAACATGAATAGGTACATACTTGATTCCCTTTTTACTAACAGTTCACTTTTGTTTACTGTCGTACCCATAACTACATAGGCTAGCGATAAATTGTCATAAAAATGTCTCAAATTTTGCGAGTAGAATTTACTTCTGTACGTTTTCTACGGTACTATTTTTACTTGCTACGATATAAAGAAACTAAAAAATTATGCCTAGTTGAAGCAGTTAATGTAAATGTTGAAGTTTTGTAGTTCCTTTTATAATGTAAAGTAGTAGAATAACAACTACTAGCTTCGTCCTTATCAATAGAAAAAGTGCCCTTATCAATTATTACATTATGTATGTATAACATGAAAATATAAATAGTGAAATACAGATTCTGTTATTATAGAACGCGAGTATTCAATTATATTTATGAAAGATTATTTTTTTGATTTCCACGATTTTCTAAATCTACGGATCGAATGGAGATATGTATGGCCTAGAATAACATAGCATAAGTAAAGTACACGTTGCTTTGGAAATCAAAAAAATTCAATTTATCACAGATTTAGTATAGGCACCCGAGGCAAGTGTGACAGTGGGGCAAATATAACAAATGCAAATCATGCGGTATAAACACGTTTTTTGGTTAAATGCCATTTCTTGAACAACGCAGGAAATTTACGCTGTTGACTATACCAACAGTTAAGTATAATATAGCATCAACTATTTTATCGACAGACGTCATTTTTTTTTAAACTACCCAGAAAACTTGTCAAATGTCGGGAAAAACTCATTGTTACACAACAATGGACGTACAATCATTTATAGATCTTGAAATATTTTGACATTAGTATCATTTCTTCAATTTTGTCGAAAACCACAGATAATAATAAAGTAACTACAAAAAGAAGCGTACTGTCACACTTGCCTCATTGATGGGGTAAGTGTTAAATCTATTTAAGTTAAATTACAAAATACTACTTGTAGATACTAAAAGGCTTGATCAAACTAACATGCACTTAATAATTGATGTTATGAAACGGAATTATCTATGTTAAATCCTTACAAAGTAGAAGTATTTAAATGTCCATTATAGCACAGATTAGCTAATAGTTTATATTATAGTTTAAATTAATTTATATCATATTGCCTCGGGTGACTGTACTTATATAAAGTTAGTGTAAAATTTCCTGCTGGCGCCCTTTTCATAAAAATGTTCGTACAGAAGTTATTGTAGATCTTATGAAAATGTATAAAATGAGCCAAAATTATGACTACTGAAAAATTCTACAAGCGCAACGCAATCAATTGTTTTAAACAGAAGTCTTATAATTTAGTTGGAAGGCTGACTTAGCACGGAACACTAACTGTGCAAATAGGGTGTAGTTAGCAGCAAGTGGATATAGTTTGGAAGTGAATGATTTTCTTATTATTTTTACCAACATTTTAATAATAAAGTTTAAAGTAACGTAGTAATTAGCAACTGAAAGAGATTACAACTCGGTGCAAATCGATCAGACACATAATTTGACAAAATATATCCGACAGTCTAAACTAACCCGGTTTCTATTTACATCTAAAACATGGCGTGTGCTGCGAGTGGCAATGTCGTTAATCGAATGTCACACGAATTTTTATCTGAGCCTATATCTATGTCGTGTAGACGTTATCGAAATGTCGAACATTGACAGGACAGATATACGAACGTTTACGCGATCGCACACAATTTAGTAGCTGCTGAGAAACTATCATTTACAATGAAAATGGCAATAAAGTAACATTTAACTAACTCTAACCAAGTGTGTGTATGCAAGTAAACAATAACATTTCGTGACAAAATCAAATAAGTAGTCACCATAGAACTATGGCTACCAGATTGTAAGCATAGCAAGCAGTAGCTACATTATACCGATGACCGCTCCTTCTCAATAGTCAAACTGCAACAGTCTACCACTGGGAATGGAACCCTCTTTTGTCAGACAATTTTCCACAATCGCCACGCTTGGCAGGCGATGCGAACAAACGTCAGCGACCTGAAGCCCGGATCTCAGTTTTCTTGGAAAGAAGACCGGAGTCCACTTTGGACGCACATACAAAATGGTTATAGCGCCATCTCTAAGAGGTCACGAGGTTTTCCAGGCATTTCGAATAGTCTTACGACACCCACGGGAAGACATGAGGCGACGAATTCTCATATGTCGCCAACACAGGCCAAACTGGTGACGATAAATTTCACTGAACCTATAGGGGTATAGAGTTTAAAATTTTCGACATATTTGATTTCATTTGAGAAGATTATTTTACTAAACCCAGAACCCTTTGCATTTAAAACTAATTGACTTCAATAAACAAAAATTTAAATGCAAGGTAAAGGGACATAACTGCGATCGCCAACCCGCCTGCCAATAGTGGCACGTAATATGGCAGAGCCTAACCGTGTAGTCTTGACAGGGAGAATGTTTTTTATGATGTTGTCAGTGACATGTACATCCCGTTTTAATGCAATGTCCTTGTACAGGCTTAGATTTTTTAAAGTTCGAGATTCTTCTATCAAATAAAACACACTTTTAACTTAAGACTATAAAGCGAGTATGAAAAGAAACAATCGCCTTAGATACCCATTTCCAACCGAATATAAGTTTGAAGCACAATTTTAAAAACAAAAATGTCATTAAGAATACTTACCTCTAAACACTTAGAAGTAATCATTTTCTATTGCATTTTCTACGTGCACCGTATTAAAACATAAAATGTTTCATTTGTCTTTAAATTTTAAAATAAAAAAGTACAGTGCAATACATGTTAGAATTCAAAGATGTTTCAAGTAACCCGACAATATTATAGTGTAACATACTAGGCACTATTGCGTATACACAAGTTAACATGGCGTCACAGCAATTAATGGCGCGCAATGAAGCGTCGAAATGAACGTTTGAACCATTACGATATTATGCGAAATGTCAGCAAACACATTAAAGTTATTGAGAAACAATTACTATTTAAAAATAAAATCCCGACTTCTTTTTTTAACCTCGACAATTCTGTTACAATCGTGTGTTCAACATTATCAGTATATCGCGGTATCTTAGTAGTATTAGAGTCACCAAACGGGTAAGTCACGTGTCTGCCGATTCTGCAGCTTGTTCAGCCGAAAGCAGATTTACAAAGTCCAAATTATTAGTTTTAACTGACTTCAAAATAAGAGGAAGTACAAAATTTATACTGATTGTGGCCTATGAAGATACACACCGAAACTCCACAACGAGAGGCAGCAAATGGTCAAAAATTTACTCCGTATAGTTAAATCCTAAAATTTTGTTAAAACAAGAACCGACGAAAGGTATACAGTTAATAATGCATCTATTTTATTTTAGTTATATTTGAATTAGTTATGTTGTAATCGTAACAATATGTAGCTTGAAATAGATAATAAGAGGCCACACAGACATTCGTATAAACACTCCACAAAACTAATTTTGTCATTATCTATATAACTCCGATAAAAACTATATTAAAGTAATTTATAATGTAGAATATAGTCTAAGTTTAGCAAGATAAAAAATTAAGTATAACTACGCAATCTGTTACCAAAATTCAGACTAAAAGCTACTACTAGGGGGCGTGCAATTAAATGTGACAATGAGCACATTTTTTTTATAGGATAAGGGTGACAAACGGGCACACAGTCCACCTGATGGTAAGCGGTTGCTGTGGCCCATAGACATCTACATCTATCCTCGATTACAAATTAAAAGGCAGATGCATTGTCACCCGTGAGGACACTCACCATACGAAGCACAGCAGCGTTAAGTTGCTATTTTACGCTGGTATTCTGTGAAAGCGTGATCCTTCCACGGTCGAGCCGACCCATTCGTGCTACAATTATATAGCTGCAGCGTAGCTTTACCACGTATAATTACAGGTAACTTATTAATTTTTATTTTATATTTCGATATAGGTGACCTTTAAGATCATGTATAACGTCCATGTCAGACCTATGCCGGTAGTTGTTTGGAGCAATAAGCTCGAAGTTGTTGAAGAGTATATTTACCTGGGACAAATAGTCCGACTAGGTAAGTCCAACTTCCACCGAGAGGTCAATCGACGGATTCAACTCGGCTGGGCAGCGTCCGGGAAATTACGGCACATCATCTCGTCTCGTCGTACCTCAAAACTTGAAAACGAAACTGTACAACCAGTGCATGTTGCCAGTGATGACCTATGGAACTGAGACGTGGTCCTTCACTGCTGGCCGGATGAGGAAGCTCAGGGTCGCTCAGCGAGCTATGGAGAGGGCTATAATCGGAGTTTCTCTGCGTGATAAACTTAGAAAAGATGATATCCGCAGTAGAACCAGAGTGACCGACATAGCCCAACGGATTAGTAAGATGAAGTGGCCATGGGCCGGCCATATAGCTCTAAGAACCGACAACCGATGGGAAAAAAGGTTCTCGAGTGGCGGCCTCGTACCGGCGAACGAAGTGTAGGCGTCCCCCCACATGCAGGTAGTCGATGGATGCAGGTGGTTCAGGACCGTGCTTTGTGGCGTTCCTTGGGGGAGGCCTATGTTCAGCAGTGGACTTGTGAAGGGATGTAATGATGATGATGACCTTTAAGTGCGATTTGGAATGATTTTTTTCTAAACTTTAAATCTCTTCCCAAAGAACTCTTTTGAACACACTAAAACTTCTGTGCTACAGCGACTACTGCTTAAAGTTACAACAGTGTATATACGTCTCACAGCTGGGCACAGGCCTCCCCTCATTTCTGAGAGTCTACCCGCGCCAATTGAAATACGGAGGTGTCCCTAGAACGGAACTATATCCCTTTACGGATATAGTTCTGTTCTAGGAACACCTCCAATTTGGACCAAATTTTTTTTACATGTTTACCAACATAAATGATGAAAAACCCCAAATGGATTTTTGGCGTAAATAGCCCTGAAATTTTTTACGAGGGTTTGAAGTTTTACATTTTTAAGGCAGTTTTTCATGATAAATCGACTAAACATCACTTTTTTACACAGTAATATTGACCCAAAGATACTTCTACAACGGCTTCGGCGCTGCGAGAAGTGCAGCCCCTTCGCCCTTGCGTAGCGAATCACAGGCACCTGTGCGAGCCGTAGCGGCTGAGGCTGGTCGCCGAAATCGACCAATAAGCCGAAGCTGAGAAGGGATGGTATGTAAATATACCCATATCTCTCTTTCCTCATACTTTGTTTAAACTGTTACCATTTCGCCTTAATCGAAATTACTCACATTCTTCATCTTATTTCCAAAGATTTAATTGTTTATTAATGATTCTCATTTGCGATACTTGAGATCATTAGAGTTAGAAGTCGTAGATACCATATCATATGCTTAACATGTTAATTAACACGCTTTAATTAATAAAATACATTAAACCCACCATTAGTTCCTGAAAAACTGTTCGGCAAAAACTAGTCACAATTGCAAATCATTCGCGTATTGCATTATGCTATCAAATATGTCGCATATTATTATATAATAGTATACGGATTCAGGGTCAGACACGTAATCCGTGAAGATATGCGGCAATTTAATTCTTTGTTTTACATTTATTTTTGTTGTCAATATTTTATGGAATTTTAAATCTATAATATAAAAATGAATCGCTGAATGTGTTGCTAAGCGCAAATCTCGAGAGCAGTTACACCGATTTCGCTAATTCTTTTTTTATAATATTCCTTGAAGTACGAAGATGGTTCTTAGTTCTTACGGAGGAAAAGTTTAAAAAATTGCCTGAAAAAGTCTAAAAACAACACTTTTCTATATTCCCATACAAAAGATTCGTAATAATACTTAAAAGTCAATTTGAACTGTAATACCATACCATAAAGTTTAAGTGTTAGTGGAGGGGTTCCGGGAAGACAAAACTATTGAGTGACATTCGTATCGTATAAAGAATCGTGGGGCTTGGTTGTAGTGGCTGTAGTTGGCTTCTTGCCCACAGAACATTTGACTTCGAATGAAAGTGTTAACTAAGGTTTTCATAGATCCCCAAATTTCTGACAATACGTGTTTATTATTATTTTATACTTGAGTACGTATGGGTTGTTATGGGCATAGTACAATTAACTTACAGTAGGTGGCGCGCATATAGTACCGACACATTAGTAAGTTATTCAACATTCAACATCAATAAATGCATTGTCATTCCAGATATTACCAGAATTATTTCCTCTGCGGCTGCAACGCGCCGGGTACCAGCTAGTATTTTAATGAAAACAAAAATTGGGCCAACGTCATTTTTACGTACAGTGTTCACGGTATACCCTACTCTAGAATAAATTCAATTATTTTTAATTTTATCCCGCCTATCTGTGTACGTACAAAGGTATGTACGTATAAAATGGTATGTACAATGGAATGTACGTACAATGTGACATTATACTAGTTTTTAACACTCGCTGCCCGTGGTGCAATAAAATGGGGAAGCAAGATGCCGCCAGTCGACTGTCGCACTGGCTTTATGTCAGGAATGTGACGCTGACGTACCGATGTCGATGTGTATATGAAAACAGATAGAGACAGAGAGCGCGACAGGCGGCGTCCTGTTTATCCATTTTATTGCACCGCGGGCAGCGAGTGTTTAACATTAGTACAGTTATTTTTAATAATACTTTCATTATTAATAAATTAAAATTAAAACTACTTCAGTCATATTACAAAATGTGGTTTATTTATAGTCTACTGTTGAAACTAATATGGTTTCAGAAGTGTTTTTCACGAAAGGAATCACATAGCCGCGGCGTCATGGTTCAGTCTTCGCGAAATTTGACATTAGCTATCAAATTCTATATTTTACATTTCATTTCGCATATTCTCCGAAACGACTTTCTTCTTATTAAAAAGTACTGTGCAAAATATCCCGAGAAGCATAAAAGAAACCACAATTAACATTTACTTTACATTAAAAAAATTCTGTCCAGTTTCACACTTTACAATTCAGTTGGCATAATTTTCGCTGGACTTCTTTAGTGAAACAATCTAGTTTAAGCCTGAAACTAATTTATATAAGCTACTTTTTGTAATAAGGTAACTTTTTTATAGAATATCAGTCACAAAGGAGCACATCAGTCTACCTGATGGTAAGTGGATGCTGAGGCTCATAGACATCTACATTTAACCTCAATTAAGAATCAAAATGCAGATGCGCTGTCACCCCTGAGGATCAGGATGGAATGCCTCGTTCCCCTTAAAAAGGGTCTCCAGTTCTCTACACTAACTACACGAAACACGGTAGCATTAAGCTGCTATTTTACGCTGGTATTCTGTGAGAGCGTGGTCCTATCCCGGTCGAGCCGACCCATTCGTGCTACAACCATAATATAGCTGCAGCATGGCTCTACCACGTTTAAAAGTCTATATTAATTTTGCACGAATGCTCATGATAAATTTTGATAAGTATCTTTTGTCAGTCGTACTGGTATAAAAACAGTGATGTGCGAGTACGTCACCTAACTATGTAGGCGCTGGGAGAATAACAACGATGTAGATTTTCGTAACGTCGTTTTATAGATTGGTACTGTACTTTATTGTTTAGAAGGCTCATTTCATCATATATTACAGCCTATCAGGGCGGGTTTGCAACCGCAGCTCTTTAATTATTTTCGGTTGTTATGAGGAAGATGCCGCTGCCCATCTTTTGTTGCTGTTTCCCTATATTGCCTCTTATGACACCCACCGTATGATATGACGCACAGGCTATTCTTACGTCGCCACTACACAACGACACAAAATAAATAATAATACTACGGTACAGAAGTTGCACTTCTTTGATGTTGACTACTTGCCGATGTTTTAATAGCCTACATAATTATTATTAATTAGATAAATCATGCACGCAAGCTACATTAAACTTTATCGCTGCGCGCGAGTGTCTGTATGGCTTTGCATTTTGTCCCCGTCCTAGGTCACGGACGATATTTCATGGTTACCAAAGGCTTTCAACAAAAAGTCAAAAATTCTGAAAGAACCCTTTGATTATTTACTTATCGCGCTTATATTTTTACGAACTAGCTCGTATAGTAGTGAAACAAAATGGCGGCTGCAAGAGAAAGTGACTTCAGAATGTGAAATTATTAAATTTTTTCATTCTTTTTTTTTTAAAGTCGTTTTTTACTTTTTATTGAAAGTTAATTTTTCCAGTTCTTTTACTATATTTTTTTAAATACATTTTTGTAACAACTTCAACACCTTGGAACAACATAATATCTCTCTGTAATTAATAGAATCAGGCGTTACTTTGCGGAAATCTATTATATTAAAGCTTTTTAAAAAGTTACTTCGCAAACATCCGCTCTATAAAATAATATGATGTGTCTAAATGATGATGTCTAAATGATGTGTCGATCAATTTTATTTTGTTGCTGGGTCTATACGAGTTGCTGCTTCCGTTACTGACCAGCAACAAAATATCTACTATCTTTTTTCCTATAATTGGTTACTATATATACAGGTTATTAATTATAAACTTATTACTTGGTGCAGCTTATCGATCTATTTTATTTTGTTGCTGGCTCTTTATGCTTTCATATGAACAACAACAATATATCTGTTTTTCTGGTTTTGAATCTCCCGTATAGGCAGCATGTACACATTTATTTGTAACTTATTACTTGATACAGCTTTTCGACCGATTTTATGATGTTATTGATCTATTTATTAATTAGCAGCAAAATTTTCATTAATTTGGAACTTCAGAATCAGTATCAAAACATAAATTGATTTTTATTAATTTTTGATGTTATTTTTTAATTTTTGATTTTTTTTTAATTTTTTTTAAATATTTTTTTGCATTATATGTCAGCAACTAATTAGCAACAAATTATCCCGTTTAATCCGCTACGGCGGGGTTGATTGAAAATTTTTACTGTTATCTTAATGTAAAGATAGCAGTAATTCAATTTACTCAAAACCGGCTGGAGCAACAAAATCGCGATTTTGGTAACTAATTAGCAAGAAATTAGCTACAAATTCCTGTATACAATTTTTATGTTTGTGCTGACTTTTCACTGCTATCTTTATAGAGCTCGCCGCAATGTAACTTGAGCCTAAACCATTTTCCGTATACAATCCTATGAAGCTGACTTGCACAAGGCCACTCAGACCTAGCATGCTCTGATCGTGTAAACGTCATTTTATTTATTTCACTTTTATCCTAATTATTACTTTTTTTTTTGCTTCAATAAAAATAACAACTACAAGGTAAAAAAAAACCTTAGAATATTTGTAAGCATAGCTTGCTTATTAATACTACAAGTACAAAAAAAAAACAATAATAGCTTAGATGTTTTACTCTCTTTTCCTACAAATATTATACAATATAAGGAAACGCTTGAATTGCTTTGTGGCGTTCCTTGGAGGAGACCTGTGTTCAGCAGTGGACTTGTGACGGGCTGTAATGATGATTATGATGATAAAACCCGTGAAATATGAGTTTGGATTAAT
This sequence comes from Parnassius mnemosyne, assembly GCA_963668995.1. NCBI lineage: Eukaryota > Metazoa > Arthropoda > Insecta > Lepidoptera > Papilionidae > Parnassius > Parnassius mnemosyne. The sequence goes on along the minus strand of CAVLGL010000092.1, from coordinate 11,165,087 downwards.
TACAGTTGTAGTGACCATGTTTTAAATATCGACTATATTTATAACATGGTGACATGACAGCAATTTTAATAGTTGAAGCAGTAGTGTACATAGAGATAAACTGATCGAATAACCTAAAGGTCGCATCGTGGCATTAATTGGCAGCAGTAGCGCATCCGTATTGATAATTCTAATATCTATATTATTACAATGTTGACTGGATATGTAAATGGTGAGCGTGGTCTCAATCGATGAGTAGAAAATTAAATTTGACAAAAAATTACATTGCGTACATCCGCTAGATAAAATAAAATGATGTGTCTTACCTAGTATGAAAAGCACCTCCCGCCCTCCCTCAATTGCGTGCACTATGCCCGTCACCACTAATCCCAGCACAACTACTGGGAGTAGTGGTGCTGGGATTAGTATTATTATATAATGGACTTCCACAAAGTAACGCCTGATTCTATTAATTATGATGAGTAGAAATTTAATACTAAACTATCGGTCGTCTATTGGTCGAAATTCGACCGTAATTAACTATGTTATAAGTTTGTATATTAAGCAAGCTGTATTTAACTATCAACAACACATTAAAACCAGGCACCAGAAAAAAAAAAGTATCGTTCACCCATTGACATATGATATAAAATCACTAATTTAATTTAAGTCATTCGTTTTATATTAAAAAATCACTAAAACGGAAACAATAAAAAAAACTGTATTATATTTACTAGATTGTCATGCCATTAGAGTATTACAACCATTTCATGTACTATGAGTTAAATATCCCAGCCCGTGTTTAGTATTACCCAATTTGGAACATTTATTTATTGACAATTTTTAATTTTTTGAATAACCTGTTTTAACATTTTTTTTAAATATGCTCTATTTCAGTTACTAAATATGCCCTTAATAATTAGATAGAGATTAAATAAGTAATATTTACGTAATTTATATACTTTGTTTACAAAAAACGAAATACGTTTGTACATAACAGAAGACAAAGTCAATTTACAGGTAAAGATTACTATATTTACTATGTCTCCCGCATTCGCTTTGTTTTATTTCACATATCGTATACTTATTCTCTTTCAAAGACAAATTTCGTCTTATTTGCGTTTACTTTCATTCCTGTATCTTTTAATTGTTACGCAAAGACAGTGCTATTTACCATCTATGGCTATATCACCATTTACCACCACGTGCCTTTAGACTCAAGATCCTAAATCTTTGAAGTAAGAATAGTCCCTCAAACATGCATATTTGGTAGAATTCACTCAAAAATTCCCATCTTACAAGAAAATTACGATAAGGTCCCTAACCAATTTGTATTCGTAAGAAGTATGAAATACAATTAAATTAAACCAGCCAGCCGGAGGGATTAAGCACAAAAGAGCTTTGAGTCTTCACCGATAGTTTTAAAACAAATGAGAGTGTAGGATCTGGAACTTTTTCTGAAGACAATCGACATCCACATTTGCACACCGCTGGGTACCTACAACACAGTATTACAGGCGCGGAATGTATGGGTATCATTCAAGCGGCCATAGCAATAGATGCTATGAAGGTTAATGACTTCTCCATCAGAATACTGACCGACAGTAGGGCGGTACTACAAGCCCTGAGTTGCAATGTGGTGAACTCGGTACTAATATATGAATGCCATCAACGATTAAATGATGTATGTAAACACAACAATGTGACTCTGCAATGCATAAATGGACACAGTGAATCCAGAGGCAACGATGCAGCAGACGAACTGGCCAGAAGACGATCGGCTCTGGCCACTATAGGGCCGGAACCAATCATACCAATCTCCTTTGGTAACGTTCGTTCACTGGTACGTAGACACTTCACAAATCAACACGCTCAACTTTGGAAAAATCTAGTAGACTGTAGACAAGCTAGGGAGGCCCTGCCTAAAATAAGTAGTTTAACCAAGGTTCTAATGACACTGAACCAAGGACTGTTGAACTTCTTCGGGAAGATTTCACAGCTCGAATGAATACATTATTCCTGCCCACGCGCAAAATACGCGCTTAGACGTAGAATTGCGGAAAAAAGCCCGTTTATTCAATTCAATTCAAAATAACACCACGTGGGATTAAGGTCAAGCAGTGGCTTATAATAAGTAAAAAAGACATGTTCACTAATGTTATCAATAACCAACATTTGCAACCCGCCTGTCGAAAATAGTGCTTCTACATTATTCGTCGTACTTATTGCAAGCTATTTGGTTTACACTAAAACATGTCTCGTTGCTTAAACTATTAATGTTACTATACACTTACATTGAAAGCTTTTATTTTGATTATAGATCATTAAATAATATTTCCAATTAATATCCTCGTTAATAGCAACCGAATGGTGGCGGTGTAAGAATATCCACTACCACCATAACATCCCGTGGGTGTCGTAAAAAGTTACAAGAGGGAAACTAAACCGAGAGGTACAGAAGCAACATCTCCCTGATAACAGCTGAATAAAAATAAAAACCTGCGACAAGCGTGAGAACTATAGCAAATATGCCTGTATGTATTTTTGTGGTAAAAATAGTTTTATTCAATTTGTAGTGTTCGGGTAAATATAAGAAAACATTAGGTTAAAGTTTATATCGAGAACAAGTACATTTTTTTTTTTTTTTTTTTTTTTATAGGATAAGGGTGACAAACGAGCACACAGTCCACCCGATGGTAAGTGGTTGCTGCGGCCCATAGACATCTACATCTATCCTCTGTTACAAATCAAAATGTAGATGCGTTGTCACCCGTGAGGACTAAGATGGAATGCCTCATTTCCAGTAAAAAGGGCCTCCGGCCACCTGCACTCACCAAGCGAAACGCAGAGGTAAACTTCTACTTCACGCTGGTTTTCTGTGAGGTCGTGGTACTACCCCGGTTCGAGCCGGCCCATCCGTGCGACAGCAAAAGCTGCCGCGTGGCTCTACCACTGTTAATAAGCTAAAATTTATAAATAATAAGTATTACAAATAAAAATAAAACAATAATTGTTTACTTTTATACAGTCAATATCAAATACATAATAGTCTGTGGTCAAACAGTCGTACAGAGTAGAGATCAAAGAGTATATATTCATTATGAGGAGACATTGGCGCCAAAGAATTTTAAAACGTTGCAACAAATAATTACTGAAAGATTGACTTAAAAAGCTGGAAATTTTGTGTGATTTCACATGTTCCTTTTCAATAGTTTGTGGAGTATAGTATGTCAAGGCTAAACTTTGTGCACTGACCGGTTGAGCGAGATGAGCTGAGACTTAAGCAGCTTGAAGACGATGCGCGCGTCCTCCTCCATGATGAGGCCCGCCTTGGCCATGTCGTTGGCCACCTCCTCGCAGTCGTCGTGCTCCATGTCGAACTCGAACTGGATCGCCTCGTTCTCCTTGTGCGTGTATGACCTACGAGTAATATATTATTTTTATTAATGCTATCCTTTTTAACAGTCCTTCTTAATCCACTGCAAGATTCTTCAGACTTTAACACCACTTACCAATGGTTGGCATTCTAGTTAAGCACTGGCTAACAGAATAAGTAAAAAAAAAGATGTAACCATTTTCAAGAATGGGCAAAAAATTTGGTAACTCGATTTTTTATTTTTTATTTAATAGGATAAGGTTGACAAGCGAGCACACAGTCCACCAAATAGTAAGTGGTTGCTGTGGCCCATAGACATCTACAGTTACGTTGTCAGCCACGAGGACTAAGATGAAATACCTCTTTTCCAGTAAAGAGGGTCTCCGGTTTCCTACACTCACCATACGAAACATAGCAGCATTAAGCTGCTATTTTACGCTGCTGTTCTGTGAGAGCATGGTACTCCCTCGGTCGAGGCAACCATTCGTGCTAAAACTATACAATTAATATAGCTCCAACATGGCTTTACCACGTTTTAAATTACTTGCCCATACTTAGCTCATGGCAGATAGGTTGGTGATGAACGTAGAGCCGGTACCCTCGCAATCATGATGCTGCCTCTTATAACCAATCTGCAGGACTTAGGTTCTACATTCACAAACTAATGAACTGCCTCTGTCTATCACCAGTGCCTCATTCCTCAGTTAGCAGGGTGCTCAAAGTGCAGGTTAATTTAGCACTGGAGAAAACGTACACATCACCCACCCTAACTAACAAACCAAACAATTAAAACATTACTATTTATGCATACATAATATAGTGCCTGTAACCCTCGAGCGGGTAGTCAGAGCTAAACATCAGAGAGATACTCGGACCCCGTAGCCTATAGCCTACACAATCACACACCCAATATCCCATTAGTGGCTTTTTTCCCCAACCAACTTCATACAAACTACTACTTCTTATATTTTTAAGCTAATAGTATTGATGTTCTTTTAAACGAAGCGGGCCACAAAAATATAATTTAAAAACATTAGAACCTAGAACGGGTCAGCTTTAACCTTGTTAAACAAATTTCTTGAAAATGATTCAATGATCAGTCTTCACTTTTCCTCTCTTCTGCTAGCTGGTTGATATACTGACCTCTTCTTGGGATCGATGATCTTGAGCCGAAACTGTATCTTGGTAATGTCGGAAGAAGTGACGAGATCGCGACCAACAATCTCAAGCCGCAATCCAATGTCCTCACCGAAGAACTCATGGTTCAGAAGATCCTTTACCTTTGGCCTAATGATACAAAACATTTTTAGTTATAAAAACACATTATAAAATTTAAGAACCTGTACTAAAACGAATCTATTAAGGCAACAAACGCGCACACAGTCTACTGATGATAAGTAAATGCTAAATCTCAAATAAACCTCACTTATCCTCAATGAAAAACCCCAATCACTATGTTGTAAAGCCTTGTTCTCAGTTCTCAGCTGCTTTTGGTTTTCTTCTCTCTCCATATGAAAAACCGCAGCATTAAGCTACTATTTTACGCAGCTATTTTAAGTCTGTGATAGCGTACTCCTTCCCCGATCTATCCGACCCATTCATACTACAGTCATTATACGCTAAAGCGTTCCATAGCTAAAAGCTCTACCATTTAATACTAACGATGTTTATTTACTTTTTGTATCTAGAAGTTCAAGTTAGCCTTCATTAACTTTGACATCGGAACGTCGAAAAAGCGCACGAAACGTCGCTAATTAAAAAAGTTAAAATTAATTGGGATAAAATCCTTAAAACTACTTTTATGCAATAAGTAAAAATATATTAAATAAAATAATAATATGCCAATTTTAGGCTTTGTGACATTTCCTGTATGAGGCTCATGTTCAGCAGAGGACTTGTTATAGGTTGTAATGAATATGATGATGATGATGATGCCAATTTTATCCAAGAATAATAGTTAACTTTTCCGAATATGCGATTGAATAGGTCAAAATATAAATACGATAAAAAAAATAGATATTAACGATTATAAAAATGTTATATTCTTTAAAAATAGGAGTGTCAAATAATATGGCAATTATTTTTAATATTTATTTGTCCTACCAAAAGAAGATATAAAGTAAAAATAAATAAAGTAGCATCCCTTAAGGTCCCCACTGTTAGGACTCCTCCACTCACACAATAGGTTTCAAAGTAGGAAAGACGCAATACATGTTTTCCACTGACCTCTATATATACAAGTACGTTGAACTGGCTGTGCCCTACAAAATGTTTATGCCAATTTGAAGTGCAGCCATTTTTCGTAGCGGGAACTAAATTCATATAATATGCCAGTCTGTTGTGTTGTTTAAATCGTATATCTGTATTTTAAACTTTTAAACGAAAAATGAAAGTATTTTGTGTAGTTTGAATATGTTTGATTTTAGTAATATAGTAAGAATTATTTTTAGTAATAATGAGTGTGTGCGTAATTTGTAAAACTCGTAAACAAAAGGAATGTGGAATATTTCATTTTAAATGAATTTATAGCTAATATTTCAAAAAAATATAGGTACTTAAAAATTTGTTACTAATCTCAATATCGTATTTACCAGCATGTTTGGCTTTATATTACTGAGTTTTGGATAAACAATAAAATTCAATAAGGTTATCGAATTCCTTGTCTATAATGCTTATCGATATTATTTTCTACCCATATCTGTTATCAACCAAAGTCACCGACAATAGATAATTACCAAATGCTGCGGTTGTTATTGATTCACAAACTCTAGAGTTTACCCAGTATCGGCTACGCCACATTTGAGTTGGAAAAACGCAAACATAGTAATCTGAGAGTAAGACCACAGAGTAAAATTATTCAAGGGTTAGTTACTCTGGTATAACATGGTTTTTGGTCGAATCCACTCTTAATACCATATTTTTATTACACGGTGAAATAGTAATAATAATATGGTATTCTTCAATGTAATGTTGTCCCGTCACGGTTCTTTGAACGATCTCATCTAAAGAGCTCGTATCTCAATATATGTTATTCTGGTTTTAGAGCTTTGTAGAATATTTAGAGACGATGGCAAGAGACCGGACGGTATGGCTTTGGAGAGATAAAGCTTTAGTGTGGGATACTACTAGCGAAGACACTTTGGCAGCCTCACATCTCAAGGGTACCTCGTTTAAAGCAGGGGCGGCATCAGAGGCAAATGACCTAAATAAGTAACCCAAATACAAGTCTCTGAGAGATGAGTACATATTTACGTAATTTGCTCTAGACTCGTATCGGTCTGTGGGGTTCACGTGCGGTGCAGTTCCTAAAAAAAACTATCCGCGACTGATCGTCGCTGTTGGTGATAAGAGGCCTGCTTATTTCTCGTTCAAAGGATAAGTATAGCCATTCAGAAAGGAAACGAAGCCAGAGTTCTCGGCACTATACCGCGGGGAGCAGGACTGTACGATAATTTCAATTTTTTTTTATTATACTTTTTTGATATTGTAATTTAAATTTCGAAAATGAAGTTGTAAATAACTACTGTGTAATTAAAAGTTTATATTATATATTTTTTATATCTTGCTAGATGGTACCCGGCGTATTGCTACCGCAGAATATATAATTAAAGAAATATCGTTTTAAATTTGGAAGAGTTATATTGTTTAATTATGAATGATAATACAATTATTGAAATTGAATTATCTATAACTTTCAAAAAAAACGATACGCGCGCCACCTTATGTAAGTTAATTGTACTATGAGTATAAACTTCGCGCATGTGCAAGCAATAAGATGAAAAAGTTTTACGGCAATCTGATGAACGATATGGCAGTGCATAAAATACGAACAAACAAATATTCATTTTTATATATTACAAGATATAGATTATTCTGTCTATCTATATACAGACCTGTAAAAAATGATTATTTTATTTTGTATAGTTACTTACACCAGTTGAATATTTTTCAGTATTTAATTGAAAATTTAAGCCTTGCGAATGAATCAATATTCCAGCCCGGAGCAAAGTCCGTTCTGTAGTTACGAATAAAAACGTAGACTGACCCACGCAAGGTCGATCTTGGTTTTATTATGAGGTATAAAGCTTGTGTCAAAAGCTTGTATTAATTGATACATTTATTAATTTTATGGCATTATATTAATAAGATACATAAATAGAATGGACGTTACAGGTAGGCCTGGGTATAGAATTTTTATCGATATATATTATCACACTGTCTTAGCTCTATTATTAGTTCCGTGGACGTTCACTTCTGCTATCAGCGCCAAAATGGCGGAAATCAAATCGCCTCATGTCTATAACACGTATAACATGTATTCGAATTATTTTTGTCGCAACATTTTTATTAATAACCCTCTTTAAGGATTCAAATTCTTAATTTTTAAAAATTGGAATTATATTTTAAATTCTTTTACCTGTCAGCTTTATTCGGCCTTATGCATGACTCGATGATATCTCTTACTTCTGGAATGGTCACTTTTTCCAAGCTTTGTGGTTTGACTCCCTAAGATAACACAAAATACTAAATCAATTACTTGGATTACTTAAAAGAAATAAACCGACTTCACAACCAAAGTTGGTTTATATTCGGGCAGAATCACTGCGCAATTTATATATTCTTATTGTGATAATATTTTGTAATCTAAAACAAGATTGAAAAACGAGAAGACTGCAAGGTTTAATCACTTTCAACCTCGTAGCTGCAATATCTAACTCCCTACCCATTACCCTGCAAGGGGGGAAAATCAAACAGCTTGCAACCTCCTAGTTAGCTTTGTCACATGAGTCACGGGCAAAATCTCGATACAAATGCCAGTAGCTCGTTTTCATCAGTATATGGCTACTGATTACTTACCGAGTTTGGCCCGACCCGAGATTTGAACCGAGACTACGTGATCACCAGTCGCCCTTACTACCACTAAACCACCGAGGTAATCAAGGTATGGTCTATAGGTACTATTGAAACATACATACAAATTCATACAAATATTATGAAAATGTTACCAAGGAAAATAAGGTTTTGAAGAGTGATGAGGGAAGTGTTTTTAAGGGTGACAAACGAACACACAGTCCACCTGATTTTAAGTGGTTGCTGTGGCCCATAGACGTCTACATCTATCCTCGATTACAAATCAAAATGCAGATGCGTTGTCACCCGTGAGGACTAAGATGCAATGCTTAGTAAAAAAGATCTCTACACTCACCATAGGAAACACAGCGGCGTTCAGCTGCTATTTTACGTTGGTATTCCGTGAGAGCGTGGTCCTTCCCCGGTCGAGCTGACACATTCGTGCTACAACTATACCACTAATATAGCTGCAGCATGACTCTACCACGTTTTAAGTCGATGAACAATGCCTAAAAACCCAATTTCGTTCATGGCGGGCAGTTTAAAAGACTAGCCGTCTGAGCAGGACAAGATTATAGTGCAAGCACAGGTACACTCACCTTTTCTAGGCTCAGGGGTGAAACACCACCAAATTCCTGACTCCGGGCTGCTACTGAGAATTTCTTGACAGAAAAACCCAACAACCAGATCTATTGGCATGATCCGGGATTCGAACCCAGTCAGCCGATGGATATAGGTGGCACAGAACTGTTTGTCGCATTCCTTACGTATGTATTCCTTCCAATAGTGTTCAAGTACTACGTAACGCAGTTTCCAAATATTTTACCCGCTAAAATTCCCTTGTTATTGTTTTATTGTTATTTAATACATAAACCAAACCTAGAATTTTCATAAAAGAACTGGTCATAAGTATTATATAACAATATAATACTTTTGGTTTGGTTTATATATCATAAGCCTTCCTATATGTAATATTATTACATTTTAGCAGTAAACTTACCTGTGTAAAATAACTAAGCATTGTTGCTTTCTTCTCTATGGCCTTCACCTTGAACTCTCGTATAACATCATTTATATGTTCTATAAACTTTTCTGGTTATTTTAAGCATTTAATGCAGTTGAATCGCGTATCTGCGAAGAACAATGAGAGGTAGCTTACCGAAACAACTTTCTTATAAATCTGCGCGGGTCCGCTGCACTCACTATACGGGTATTCGCCAGTGGCCATCTCCAGCATGCACATGCCGAACGCGTACACGTCCACCGACTCGTCGTAGTGCTCCTCGTACATCTCCGGCGCCATGAACTCCGGCGTGCCTGCGCAACAACAAATAACGAAATATTTCACAATTCGAGACTATATTTCTGATGATATTTCTTTAGAGAATCTCTTTATTTAATTAATTTCAAGGCTTTCAATAGATGGCGCTCGTTTATGCCAAAAGGTAGTACTCAGACCGGCGACTAGTAACAGCAGCGTCAAAGGTGAGATTACAGATACATTTCGTACCGCGATGCCTATGACATCTACGACTTTTTTGCCACCAGGGTGGCGCCACTTAGAAACGAGGTGAAATATTTGATAGATTACATTACGGGGAAATTAATTTGTTAAGAAAATATAAGGGTTAAACTTTCTTTTTTTTAATATTAGTTATAATTTATATTAATTAGAATAGAAATGAATAATATGGTTTATTCATTTCTAATCATTATAGACATTCCTAAAGGTAAAACGCAACTTCTCAATTAAATGACAATGCGAAACAAAAACCACAGTTTCACCTCAGTCCTCCACTAGCGACATCTGGTGTACGAAAGATTATTAGCCCTTGATTTATGACGAGCTGTTTCCCGCAACTCCACGTCTAAGCACGTATTTTGCGTGTGGAATTAGCCCACGGAGCAAATACAAAGAGGTGTTGTAATTAGTTTTCACTATGTAACAACGCGTAACAATTTGCGGGGTGAGGGGGTGTTAAGCCCTGTCCACTTAACTATTTCCCATCTACCGATAAACAGTAAAACTACTCGCATCGTTCCATATCGATGTTGCAATGAAGTTTAGCTACCTTGACGACAGATAGCGGCCTGTTCACAAAATGATTATAAAAACTATATAAAAAATATATATTTTGGCGATTAAAAACTCTTTAGGACTGAATGCAAGACAAATTTCAGCACTTTCGTATGATTATTTTACCGATACTAAGTTCTACGTACCTTCATATTTTTAGTTCCTTTTATATTTGAAAGCCGACGCAGAGATTTTTCTAGAGCTATCTTAATACTTTAGGTATAAAATTACTTACAAATGAAATATGATGCAATCGATAGCATCAGAACGTCCATCTGAGTAGTTTTTACACGATAAAACACAAAACTTCATCCTTTTCTTCTTAATACTACGAAAATACACGGACTTGCTACTTTCGACACATAAGCGCACAGGACGACCGCTAACACTATACTAACTAAAGCCACGCCCGCAATATTAACGTTAGGACCTAGTTAGAATTACAGTGCACCGTTGCTTAGGCCGTCTCCTTTTTGTATTTGCTCCGTGAATTAGCCCTTATTCGCTTGCCAAACGCAATGTCGGCTGATGCACCTTTGGAATTTCCTAAGTCCAGCAGTTGACTTTTAGGGGCTCATGATGGTGAAGATAAAGGTGATAGGGAATAATATTACTATTGTGAGTTGTTCTACGCTCGCCAACCCACCTCTGTCCTTTTTTCATATGTTAAAATGGTGCGGATGTGTTTGTAAAGCCCGATATGAAGCTAAGTGCAAGCGAGATGGATGAGTAGGCCTCGATTCGTCAGTTGATTGGTTGCGTTTGCGCGTCATTGGCAAGTTATTGACCTTATGACGTTTGTAGTCCTTAAAATATTAAGCAAGTGAAAATTTAAATATTATCTCACAATCAGTTTACGTACATACTATGCGCGCGGAAATAATGTAATTAGTTTACGTTCTGTGTAGTGGATTTAATAACTGAGCATATCGAGTTTTTTGGCTTATTTGGAATTACCACCACTGCCACATACTTAGTACTTAGTATTCGATTATGTCCTCAAATTACTGTCGAATTGTGGTGCGCGGACTCCTACCTGAACAGCTCAACTTGTGTTTGTTGACAATTTTGATATCGTGAACTTGCGATTATGGCCTCTTTATACAGTATCTACATGCAACAGTTTACCATAGAGGGGTGCAAAGCGCTCGAAACGTCGTGACTATAAATTCGTCGTCGCTATAAATTTTTATATTTATATAATTCATGAGCCTTGTAAAATATTTCGAGACGATAACAGAAGCTTCGACGGTATGAGTTTCTTGGGAGAGGCAAAGCCTAAAAGTGGTCAAAGGGAAAATGCACGTACGTTTGGCAACCTGTCAACTCGGTGGTACCTTGTTTTGAAACGAGGCGGCATCAGGAGTTAGCTGAACGGAATTAGTGTCGCAAGTACGAGTCTTTTAGAGATGACTAAATATTTGTACCATTTGCTGTAGAGTCTATCAGATCACGAAATCCACTTACGGTGAAGTTCTTAAAGTAAACTCTATCTTTCTTTTTCTTTAACTAGTTTTATTTTTATTATGAAAATATTATATATTTAAACATTAAGCACGATAAAATTCAAATTTTTCTTCTTTTTATGAGGTTAGACAAGGATAAGCTACCACATGAAATGAGATGTGGTATTTACTGCTGCTATGGAGAGATTATTATTTATTTATTTTTATTTATTTATTGGGTCTACCAGCGATTTTACAATACATACGTTACATACATTTCTTAAAGTATAATTATTATATTACTTGCACAGAGTATGTACAATCTTTTAAAGGTAAACACTACATGCTATTTTTGCTAGTATTAGTGTATAAATCTGAAATAAGTTAATAATAGAAAAAAAAAACAAAATCAGAAACAAACAAAAAAAAAACAATAGTAATTTTGGTAAAAGCATGTGAAACCTGAAAACACATTAATCGACGCGCCTTTTAAGCATTATGACACCATGACGTGACCTCAACCTTACATTTTAACTTAAGTTACTAAGAAAGTCCATATTTTTAACTACTTTATAATCAGAATTATCATCCTTTCGTATCAGTATACGACCATTTCGAACCCAAACATATTTATAACCTTTTTCTTTAGCTTTAAGTCTCGCCGCGGCATGTAGAGCTTTATTCCCAGGTGACAGATGTTCCATGATATAAATGGGTTGTTTTTCTTCACTTAGCCCAATTCCAATGTGTGACGTATTCAATTTATCTCTAGGGTTGCTTTTATTATATTTTATCACCTCAGCCATAACACTGTCCCTGGTTAGCGGAGAATTTAATTGTACTATGACAGATCTCGGTCGAGTACTTTGACGATTTACCTTAGCAACTCTCGTAACATTCGTAATTTTGTCGGTGGTTATATCTAACCCTATGACACTGCCCAACTGTTCCACGATTTTGATTAGATTTTCGTTTTTCTTTTCAGGAACACATTGCAATTCCAAGTTATCGTATCTAGTTCGCTGTTCGAGCTCATTTACCCGTGTGTTAAGGGCGTTTATAGTCGCCTTTATTATAATTAATAGAATCAGGCGTTACTTTGCGGAAATCCATTATATAAAAGCTTTTACAAAAATTTACTTCGCAAATATCCGCGTTATAAAATAAAATGATGTGTCTTACCTAGTATCAAGAAGCACCTCCCGCCCTCCCTCAATTGCGTACACGTACGTGTCGTATTATCGTCAGTGGTGTGTCTTGCCTAGTGTAGTGGTGTTGGAAGTAGCGGTGCTGGGATTAGTGGTGACGGGGATAGTGCACGCAATTGAGGGAGGGCGGGAGGTGCTTCTTGATACTAGGTAAGACACATCATTTTATTTTATAACGCGGATATTTGCGAAGTAAATTTTTGTAAAAGCCTTTATTATGTTAATAAATTGATAAATTTAAATGTTCAATCACTACCAAAATAAGAGTTAGCTTATCACACACCCTCAAATGAATGTATAATTGTGTCTTTTATTGTTTTGCACTAGTTTTTACATTTCACTTTGAATGATATGTTATTTTTGTTTAATTTAGGTTCTGCCTTAACAGATATTAGTATAAAGTTTATATTAACACCAACTATGCACTACTACTGCACGTATTAGGCTATTATATCACTTTTTTTTATATATCACTTCAAAACTATTTTTTTTTTCACTATTTATACGCTAGCTCGATGTTTATCGTGTCGCGCGATTAATGTTGATTAGATTCGAAATAAGGATATTCGCAGTAGAACCAGAACAACCGACATAGCCGAACGGATCTCTTGGCTGAATAGCAATGGGGCGCCCCATATACAACGAACCAAAAGTTAAATAAACATCACTAAAACTCACCAATGACGGACTTGGCGAAACTCCTGTTCTTCAATGTAGCAAGACCGAGATCTCCGATTTTCACGCTTCCCGTGGTGCCAGTTATGAAGATATTATCGCATTTAAGATCTCTGTGAAACAAGTTAAAAATGTAAATTCAGCAGCAAAAATACTTGCTTAATCAGGTTAAGAATCCTGGCTTCTAAGCCAGGCCCAAACAAGGGCATAAATTTAAATTATATTTTAAGTTTCCAACCGATGTGCCCCAACCCGGTTTCATTAGAAAGGCAATAATCTGAAGATAGTTTTAGACCACTTAAAGAATGCATTAGGCATTAACATAAAAAAGTTATTTTTTTTTTTCACACGCCGGGTATCCGCTAGTATTTTATACCCGCCATTGTCACATGACTTCATTAACATAAATTATACATTATGTTTGTATTGTAGAACAATGAATACCTGTGAATAATTGGCGGTGTCCTAGAATGCAAAAAATTCAACCCTTTCAGGATCTGTCGGCACCATGACTTGAGGACCTTCGGATTGATCCTCTTGAATCTCCGCAGGTAACTGTAATAAGAATCTAGAATAAGTGATGACGTTATGACGACTTATATTCTTAAAGAATTCTAGCATATGAAAAAGTCACATTGGAGATGATATTTAAAAGATATAATAATTACTAAACGTTCTACTTTAGGAAATTATAATTAAATAAATATTTTGACCTTTTTCGAACTCAACAGCAGCTTGACAATATTCAAAAACAGCAACAAAGGATATGTAGCGCCGTTAATGTATGCGCATACCATTAACACTCATTATAGTGGAGGATCTGGCTTCAAAAATACCCTCTCATTCTTTTCCTTGATGAAATCATTTTTTTTATACTAAAATATATAAATAAATACAAATCGGGATGCTTGACAACCTGTGTTTTGTCCCGATGTACGTGCCGAACAATTTGTCTAATTATACTCCCCGTGCAAATTGAGCCAGTGAATCGAGCCGATCAGAAAGAACTCGTCCTCGACGATTCGAGCCGCTGTTCGCTGCATGCGGTCAAGTGGAAAGCACTGGGGCGCCCCGGATGAACCGCTGCTAACTTCGGAGCACCCGTCTTCATCAAAATAGTAAAGACTCCATCAGATCCACTCGACTTGACGTAATAGAGAAAGATATTACTCTCCCACCGAAAATTATTCCGCAGACCACGTTTTCAATATACAGTGTAAGCTCTATGTAACGTCATTCGATTTAACGATAAACTCCATAAAGCATCGAAATCACTCGGCTTTGGTTGGTTTAGTTTGTCTTCCATACAATCATACCAACAACCGACGGGGAAGAAAGGTATTATACTATTAGCAAAGTGTAGGGCAGTCCCCCAATATATGTGTTGACAACCTGTTAAGTATAAAAGCTTTTAGAAAAATTTACTTCGCAAATATCCGCGTTATAAAATAAAATGATGTGTCTTACCTAGTATGAAGAGCACCTCCCGCCCTCCCTCAATTGCGTGCACTATCCCCGTCACTACTAATCCCAGCACCGCTACTCCCAACACCACTACATACAACCTGGTAAGTCATGCATAAAGTCGATGAATGCATGGTTCGGGACCATGCTTTATGGCACTCCTTTGGGGAAGCCTATGTTCGGCAGTGAATCTATGAAGGGCTGTAACAGTAATAGAAAGTTTACTCACGCTTTAAGTGTCCCGGAGAGCATGAGCTCGGTGATCAATACAATGTTCTTCTTCTTGGCGACGGTGCCCTCCCAGTAGTTATAGAAGCGCACGATGTTGGGATGCTGGAGCTTTTTCAGCATGTCGGCCTCTTCGCGGAACCGGAGACGTTCGGTTTTGTTCAGCTTTTTCTCCTGTTGAAAGTCAAAAGAATTTCAAGTGTTGCATGTATAGCAGGATAATTAAGCAACGTGATGAGAATGTTTACATTAAAATTAAACCCTTATTTTAATATATAATAACTTAAGTCCAACCATGCAAGACATTTGAAATATCAAGTCTTTTGGTTCCATTTTACTATCTATATAAATAAAATGATTGAGGTTTAAAGTTGCGCGCGCATTATGGAAAAACTACTAGATAGATTTCAATTAGGTTCTTTAAGTTTTATTACTTAAGACACTTGGCCCTTATCTAAAAATAAAAAAATATTGCGATATCTTCATTTAATATAAAGTTATTAAATAATTTAGTTCTTACCAAATAGTTTAGTTCCAAGAAAACATCATAACAGGACAATACAATAGGTATTTAAAAACTAAAACAAAAATTGACCCAGTCTTAAAAGCTTTCGAGATAAAAAAAGTAAAATCTCTATTAAATAGAAATTTTAATAGAAAGATAAATCTAGTAAAATATCTATACTTTGGTCCTTAATAATTTCTACTATTAATCATTTTTACTACTAGCTGTTCCTCGCTACTTCGCTCGCGTTTAATTTAGGGTTTGAATTTTGTTGCGCGGAACCCTAATTATTTTTCAAAAATATAAGTAGCCTAAGTTACTCCTTATAACATGAGCTATCTACCAGTAAAAGTCCCGTCAAAATCGGTCCAGCCGTTTCGGAGATTAGCCGGAACAAACAGACAGACAGACAAAAATTTTAAAAATCGTATTTCTGTTTTAAGTACCGTATATACTTTTACATGCAATTAGTAAAAAGCTGTTATTTTAACATTACAAACAGACGCCTCAATTTTATTTATTTGTATAGATTAATTTTTGCTATTAAATTTACATACCAACAACTCGCACCACGCAACAGCAACCCCAGTTTGTGTGTCTAGCCCATGGTATACTGTTTTGAATGAGCCTCGACCCACTTCCTTGTCATACTTAAAGAATCTGCAAAAAGGTTTAACTTAAATTATAATACAATAAAAAAGATTTTATAATTTTAAAAGATTTCTCAAACAGTCCTAGATTGTGAGTATTAAGGAATAAAATTTATTTTGAACCTAATATTAAATCAGTAAATCCAAACCATACAAAATGATATGGATTGTATGTTTATTAAGTTTAAATATTAGCATAATGTTAGATAATAATTTGACATACCTTCCACAAGGCGATACACCAATTGGTTCTTCTTCATCTTCTTTATCCTGCTTCTGTTTATCCTTCTCCAGCTCCAGTTTGTCATATATGGGACCATACACCAAACCTTTAATGACAATTTCAATATGAAGATTAATTTTTAAAAACCAAAAAAAAGTTATTGATAAACTGCTGGAACAAACAATCTTTATAATAGTATACTTATCAAATAATGACAACCTATATGATTTTTTTCTGAACATCTAAGTATCTATGATTCATTATTGTAATGAATTAGTAATACGTGATAAAGAAAATGGAACCCACACATGATTCAAAATAAGATATTCACTGAAAGTGACAGCTACGACATAAACAGGAAATACAAGCTTAATAATTTAAAAATTGTCTGACCTTGATCAAATTCATATGGGACCACACGAGAAGTACCAGCTTTCAAATAAAAAAAACAATCATCCAAATCGGTTCACCCAGTAAAACGTTATGAGGTAACACACATAAAAAAAAACATACAATCGAATTGAGTACCGTCTCCTTTTTGGAAGTCTGCAGAAAAACAACATAGTCAAGTGTTGTTACATTGCAAGATAATCTTATTTAATCAAAAAAAATTCTATACACATTTATAAATAACTAGCAACCCGCCCCAAGTTTGCCTGGATGGTATCTATTAACTTCATTTATTTAATAATTTAGATTTTTATGGTAATCATCAACGACAACTAATTTTATGAATTTTTCGTTTAAAAAAAATTATATCCTAGTTACTGCTGTTATAGCCTTAGATTACTGCTGATATTGTTCTCTAATCTGTTCGTGAAGTTTCATCACAAATTCCGAAGATTACCCGGGACAAACAGACAGACAGACAGACGAACATTTTTAAAATGTTTATTCATGTCTTAATGGTATGCAAATAACCCTCTGAGCTTAATGAAAGGTAGTTGTTAGTTCGATATTACAGACAGACATATCAACGTGATAGACGTGCATAGATTTACTAACTGATTATTATGAAAAAATATTCGATTGATTGCCTTTAGTCTTTGATACTCTCTTCAGAGTCAAAATCGCATACAGTTGACACATTTCTAAAAAGGCTTCTCCAGTAGTAGATTTAAAGAAACTTCTAAAGAACGAGCCAAATTACAATACTCAACAATCATAAATATCTTTTTCTTTCTTCCATGTAAGAAATTATTCTTATTTTCGACCGACTTCAAAAAAAGGAAGAGGTTCACAATTCGACTGTATTTTTTTATGTGTGTTGTTACCTCAGAACTTTTTTCTAGGTGAACCGATTTCGATGATTCTTTTCTTTTATTTGAAAGCTGGTGCTTCTCATGTGGTCCCATATAAATTTGATCATGATCTGAGCAGTCGTTTTTGAGTTATCCTTAATAATGTGTATTTAATTGACTTTGACTACATTGATGATGTTCTCATTTCATTTATATTTAAATCGGTTGTACAAAATTTTTAATTTTACCACTTGCTAGTATTAGTGTTATATCGAAAAAAATGTTTGGCATTATGCAACTAGAAACCTACCTATCATGGGTAGGAAATGTGAAGAAATAGACTGTGTTTGAAAAATTATCCACTTTTATGATACACGAAAGTATTTAACATTATATTATATTAGTTTGAAGCAGTTATATTAGGCACTTGTAGTAAATTTTTTACCGTTTTGCTGTTCTTGCGGCTGCTCCCCTCCTGTATCATCTGCATGTGGTAGCCCCTTTTCAGTCGCTGTCGCAATTTCAATATTTTCTTCCTGAAAATAAAGATAAAATTATGAAAAATTTGATACTTCAACATATGAGGAAGTAGATATTAAATAATTTTGACCTTTTTCAAGCTAACCAATAACATGAAATTTAAAATGATATATTGATCCATATAAGATTAAGCTCTTTGAGGTGTATAAACACTAAACTGCGCTTATTAAATTATACCATAGTAGTAAAATTGTTTTAAGCACTGGCATAAATATATATACATGTCCACCTGCAGTGATACGAAAGTTGCGAAATCATTTTTTGCACTCAACTAAAATATGCACCACGCTGAAGTGTATACAGGCA
Organism: Parnassius mnemosyne; assembly: GCA_963668995.1. Lineage (NCBI taxonomy): Eukaryota > Metazoa > Arthropoda > Insecta > Lepidoptera > Papilionidae > Parnassius > Parnassius mnemosyne. The sequence goes on along the minus strand of CAVLGL010000092.1, from coordinate 11,146,319 downwards.
TATCAGGCTTTTTATGACGTGTCGTATCTTACTGTACCATAATAAAGTAATGTTGCGAAAATTTACGATAGGGCTTTTCACAGCCTTGTCACAACGTAAATGGTTCGATGGTCTGAATATGTTTTCGTTTAGTTTAGATAATCGGAAATATAGTAGACACATCTCGGCTTCAAATGTACAAGGAATGTCACTGTAATTTACTGCTTTCTTTTGATTAATTGGGAATTGCTGTTCTGATTTGAGTATGACTTCAAGGGAATTGTGCTCTGAGCGTGACCTTTGGGAATTGCTGCCCAAGTTTGAGTATGACTATTAGGAATTGGAAATTGCTACTAGTTCCAAGTACGACATTTGGAAATTACTGTCCCCAGTTTAAATATGATCTATCGGAATTGCAGCTCTAGTTTGTGTAAAGGATGACCATCTAACGTTTGGAATCGAAATTATAGGTTATTTTGAGGTTGGAAAGTTTGATGACATTTCCGATGTGACAGAAAATTAGTATAGTGTTTGACATTTATGAAATGGGTCCCTTTTAGCTTTAACAAAGTTGTAAAATATTAAAAACTTATTACCAAAATGGTGAGTCTTCTACACAAACTACCTTAAACCTTAAAAAAACCGTCCAGAGAAGATTGCCGACTTGAAACATGAAATCGAATTTGCCAATGACGAAATAGAGGCCCAAACAATGTAAGGCTAGGCATGGCAGTCATTTGAGTGATGTCTTTCATTCCTAAATGGAAAGGTTCAATCTTTTTAATAAACTCATAACTGAATAAATATTTTTTTTTTATTCATATTACAAATCTTACATGGCCCACTCCATATTACTACAGGGATTCGCAGCTATAGAATGAGTATAACCTTTGGAAATATCTGTTCTAGGTTTAAAATTACCACTGGGTATTGTTTTTTGGGAATAGTCAGGTATCTGTCACTTTTTCTACCTGCGTGAAATAATTACCTACAATCGCGAGGCTCCCCGGGCTACATTCGCAGTCGGGGATGGCACGTTCTAGGCGATTGATTGTTGTTAAAGATTTTTAACGCTGTTTACGTAAATAGTTTTAGAACTAAGTTCCTTATCGCACGGTAGGTACGAATTTGACGTATTGGGGCTAGGCGAGAAAAGCGTGAGATTTTTCCGTCACGACCTCCTTTCTATAGTGCGAGCGAGATGTAATAATACCCATTTTCTTCGCACTTTTCTTATTTTGCCATGAAAGAAATATTATTTTAAATGACGCTTCATTAATAGGCAGTAGTAATTCATTTATTGGTATTTGTTAATCAATAATATAATACGTTTATCAACAATAATATACTACGAAAGGAACTTCGTTCCAACAGTGTTCCACGACACTCACGCATGTTTTTTTGTAAATACTTGTTTAAATTGTTATTGTTTAGTGTTAGTATAATTAACTGTTGGATAAAATAGTTGAAAGTTTTAATGTAATTTCAAAATAATATACATATATGTGTCGGAGCGTCTATAAAATACCCGGTTGGATCGAGGTAGAAGGGAGGGTATATCGAGAAACTCCCTCTTGTGTCTGTAGTATAAAGTTCACTGTAGGTGCCGTGCGCGGGAGAGTTCGCTCAAGTCATTCAACGAGTGTAGTCATTCTACTAGTGCTAAGATAGTGTCGTGGTTTTGTTCGTTGTTGTAATTATTCTAGTGCAGGCAAGGAGGATTGGTGTTGCTGAGAGGCTGCCCTGTGTTACATTGAGATAAGTAGTGTTGCTGTTGCTGTACACATTTTGGTGTTATCATGTAATTACGTACCCCACGTTACACTGGTGTGTGATTGTGGCTGAGACGTATTACGGTGTGGTCGAACTGTAATTTCACTATACTGAATGTATAGTGTGTTACGTTGTCTTATTACTGATAATGATTAAACTGCGTAAGCAAGAGAGCAAGTTGAACATCCGCTCTCACACTTTTATTATTTTTAACAGTTAACGCTATCCTGACGTATTTCCGAGATCAAAATTGCAATCCTCTGTTGTAATTCTCCGACACCAGAAGTGGGATCTCCTGTTTGTCATTTCCGATATCAGAAGTGGGATAAAGTCCCTGTTACTGCCCACCTATAAACTTAGAATAGTGTGAGGGTTATTACGTTGGTGAAATACTATGATACGCCTCGCGTTTTGTTTTTGTGTTTAATTTCTTAAATGAAGGTTGTTGTCGTATTTACGACACTGACGAATCATTAAAGTGTAGATTAAAAGTTTAAAGTGAAATGTTTTAAGCCAAAAGTTAAATCTTTTTGGTCGATTTATAATAAAAAGTACCCGCAGGTACTTTCATTATTTCTTAACGTACCCAAATATGATAAGAAATGTCGAAAGAAATGTTGGAGGTATTCTAAATGAGTTATAGTTTGCATTCAGTGGATATTTAACTTGCTCAAATTATGTTTTGATATTTCATACGACGTGTGATTTACATGGGCTAATTTTAAAGTTTAAAATGTTTAAACGATGTACCGAAAAATGTTTAACGTTAACGTGCTATTAATTAGAAACACTAAGTTGTATTTCTGTGTTCTAATGTATTGATAAGTGCTGTAACACTTTTTTTTTTACTGCGAATATTACGTAGTCGATAAAATTGGGATTTGATGTTGAGGGTTTAGTGGAACGCGTGGTGCTGTGGCGCTCGCTCTTGAGTGGAAATATGCTGTCTGCTTATGACGCCGCGACCACGTTATTTGCCGCTGCTACCGATCACCATTTGATACATGAGGAAAGCAAATCTATTCCTAACATTGTCTTAAAAAATATTTTGTAAGAATAAGTGTTTACATTTTTAATTGGTTGCGAAAAATGCCGGAAAACCAAAGTATAACTGATGAAAGCTAAGTAGAGCAAATTAGTTCTGACATTGAAGAGAGTATTTAAGTTTACATGAGGATCGAACCATACCAGAGGTTGTCGTGTAGCCGCAGCTCAGTATATGGTGCTCTGGAAAGATTAGTGACCTGAAAGTACTGCTGCATTTTTTAGAAAAAAGTTCCTACTGAATCTTTTTAATGTTTTCTTTTGTGTTACAGTAGGACGTGTGATATGATTACATGTGCGCGAGCGTAGCCGATGGTGTGCCTTGCTGGTCGGAACGGACTGCCAGGTCCAGATGTAGCATGGCCTGGCTTCGGCACACGCGTATGCTGTACGCGTGACGGGTGATTTCCCGGAGCGCGCGTATGCTATACATGACGATGCCTCTGAAGTCGTGTACTCTGTATGCGCAGAAGTCGTACTCTGTGTGCGCGGAAGTCGTATACTCTGTGTGCGCAGTAGTATTTTCTAAACATGTATCAGGCTCTGTCCTGGCAGGCGCTGTCCTGGTCCACGTTTTTAATGTGGTTCACGTAGTTAACGTGGGATCTCGCAAGTTCAAGTAAGAGTATGTGTCAGATACTTCGTATGAAGACCTATGTTTACTTGTGAAAGGGAAGTGCTTTCTTATAGTCCACGGTATGAAAGCGTATTTCTGATTGAGGGACTGGTATGCGTGATGGATGAGCGGATAGGCAACTGTGTATGTTGTCCTGATAGTTAACAATTTGTTTTTCACGCAGATCATGATGACTACAACCCCGACGATGCCTGTGAACCCTCAGGTGCTCCTGCTGCTCGCGTTGACGCTTCGAGTGCGTGATGCGGCGCAGCGTTTTGCTGGCGCTAGTGCGACGGGACAACTCGCTGGTGCGAGTGCGGCACGACCTGTGCTGTGTTCTTTAAGTCACGCGCGCTTGCCACATGGTGGTAGCTAAGTATGGCGTGTGCTGGTTTGTTTTAACAGCCACGTGCGCTTGCATTATGTCTGTCGCAGAGGCAAGCAGTGAGCGACGTGTTGACGTTTATCATGTGAGCAATCCCAGCGGTTTGGTGATGAATATTGGTGAGTCGTATCCATTTTATTATGATTCTGGGCCGAATGCCCTATCATCAAAGATTGTGTTGTGGCAAAAGTGTAAAAATACCCCCTTGATCATGTGAGGAAGATCCCCGATCACAAAGTTCCTTGAGATTTAGAAGTCATAGTTGATGACAGTGGTAGTGAGACCAAATTTGATTAAGAATGCTTGTATACTCATACTCAAAACTTTAGACCGCACCTCATGAGTAACATGTGGCGATGGGTCTGTAGGAAATCGTTGGTGCGATTTCTGTCTGTGTTGGTGCATATTTGGCGGCAGATATGTAGGGAATTGTTGGTGCGATTCCGGCATATGTGGCGGCAGATGTGTTGTAACATATTTGGCGGTGGATATGTGGAGAATCGTTGGTGCGATTCTGGCATATGTAACGGCAGATATGTAAAGAATCGTTGGTGCAATTCTGGCCTGTGCTGGTGCACAGAGCCCCTTATGTATTGTAGCATATGTGACGGCAGATATGTGGAGAATCGTTGGTGCGATTCTGGCATATGTGACGGCGGATATGTAAAGAATCGTTGGTGCGATTCTGGCCTGTGTTGGTGCACAGATTTCAATGAAAGTTTCACGAGTTGAATATGCATTGCTTATGAATTGTAAAGAGTAACAAAATTGTTAAAATTACTGTGTTGGAACTTATTGATCGGACCTTCCACGATAAATCATGTTGTGCAGGAAGCACTGTGTAAGAAGCCTTAATAACAAGGCATTGTCAATTATGACAGTTGACTATTGTACTTAGACTTAGGAGAAGTAAAGTACCATTTTGAATCAACCATGTTTCTATTGGCAGAATAGCCGAGCTAGATTAATCACTGGGCATATTTTGTCTCCAGGCACTGCAACCGAGGACGGATGCTAGTCAGGAATGGCCGTGTCATGAATTGATGGCGCCATGGTGCAACAAGCAGCGCCATCTAACAATTAGTTTTCCGAACTAATAATATTTACCCACTCATGTCAGGATGGACGAGCGGACGAATTGTTGTTTGTTACAGGAATGCATAAAGATACACGACCGAGGACGGTCGTACGTCAGGATGGCCGTGTCGGAGCGTCTATAAAATACCCGGTTGGATCGAGGTAGAAGGGAGGGTATATCGAGAAACTCCCTCTTGTGTCTGTAGTATAAAGTTCACTGTAGGTGCCGTGCGCGGGAGAGTTCGCTCAAGTCATTCAACGAGTGTAGTCATTCTACTAGTGCTAAGATAGTGTCGTGGTTTTGTTCGTTGTTGTAATTATTCTAGTGCAGGCAAGGAGGATTGGTGTTGCTGAGAGGCTGCCCTGTGTTACATTGAGATAAGTAGTGTTGCTGTTGCTGTACACATTTTGGTGTTATCATGTAATTACGTACCCCACGTTACACTGGTGTGTGATTGTGGCTGAGACGTATTACGGTGTGGTCGAACTGTAATTTCACTATACTGAATGTATAGTGTGTTACGTTGTCTTATTACTGATAATGATTAAACTGCGTAAGCAAGAGAGCAAGTTGAACATCCGCTCTCACACTTTTATTATTTTTAACAGTTAACGCTATCCTGACGTATTTCCGAGATCAAAATTGCAATCCTCTGTTGTAATTCTCCGACACCAGAAGTGGGATCTCCTGTTTGTCATTTCCGATATATGTATATTACCTATTTCATAAATTATAATGGCAAAACATCATTCCTACTATAATTGTTGCGAGGATGGATGCTTAATAAGCAAACAAAAGGTTTCAGATATATCATTTTTTAAGTTACCGAAGCATAATGGAAGGTGAATTTATTTCATATTTTTTGGTAAAACTATAGACTTCCGGTACTTGCGTACGGGGTTTGGGGGGAGTAGGGGCAGAGAGTGGGTTCAGGGCAAGCTCCTCTACCCTTCCCCCCTTGCGGAAAAGTATAGTTTATGAGTAATGTTTTTTGTAAAATCATAATCTCAGTTTTTACATAGGAATATTGACCCAAAGTTACTTCTGCAACGGCTTGTGCACTGCGGGGAGTGGAGCCCCTTCGCCCTTGCGTAGTACCTCCGCCGCTTTGACTTATTTAGCCAGCGTCAGCCGTAGGCCCTCTGCGCCTACGGCTTTACAAAAACACATGCGCCCGCGACGGTTTTTTTTTTAATACGCCCTCATGAAATAACGTCGTTTGTTTCAATGAGCCGACTTTTGACTTTGACCACAAGTCGGCAAGCCCTTTGTAACGGCACGGCGTAATAAAGCGTGCAAACTATAATATAACTATTATACCGAGCCTCCCCTCGCCTCGCCCACATCCGCCCGAGTGAGCCAGTGCGCTGAAATACTCTGGAGTTACGTGGCCGCATTTTATTTATTTGTGTTGTACTCTGCATGCGTCATGTAACGGTAGTTTCCACCAAATACTGAAATTCTGAAAAATCGTACACAACAACGAAGTGTTTTCAGCAGGCCAATTCAACTTTCGAAAAGTGCTACTATTGCATCTTTAAAGATTTCTCATTTGCAGGCTAAGAAGAAAAAACCTTTTCTAGACGGGGACTTCATAAATGAAGCCTTCTTAACGGCTGCTGATTCTGTCTTTCAGAATTTTAAAAACAAAACTGAAATTATTGCGGCTATTGAAGCGATACCATTGTCAGCCAGAACAGTGTCTAGAAGAATCGAAGAAGATGATGATATCAAAATCGGGGTTGGAGAGTGATATTTAAACTGCAAGTTTTTTATGTTCAACTCGACGACTTCAGCTATGTGTTATTATTAAAATAGTATTAAATAATTTTACAACAAAGGAAGAATTTTCGAAGTTGTTGCCGCTCAAAGGTCGCACACAAGGTAAAGATATTTACGATGCGTTTATAAACTTTGCAGAAGTCAGTTACCATTAAAAAAGTTAGCTGCCATAGTTACTGATGGTGCACCTGCAATAATAATGGCTTCGTTGCGCTGTGTATGGTAAATGACATGTTTCCTCAATTTTATTTATTATTATTATTTATTTATTTTATTTCTTTTAAAAAACGTTACCCCCACACTAGAATTTTCTCCTGTGTCGTGGAGGCAGTTTACAAACATAAATTGCACAAGGACAAACATCCAGACCCGGAACAATTATTTGGAGGCCATACAAATATTTGTTCCGTGCGAGATTCGAACCAGCAGCCCCCAGCGTTACAACTGATTGCTAAGCCACTGCGCCACGGAGCCGTTTACGCTCATTACTACTGTATCATCCACCAAGAGGCGTTGTGGTCAAAATTTTTCGTTTTGAACACGTCATAAAGATTGTCGTAAAGATAGTTAATTCTATTAGGGCTGTCGCAATGCAACTACATTTGTTTCGGCAGCTTTTGCAAGATGAAGATGCTGAGTACGCGGACTTGATATTGCATACGCAAGTTCGATGGCTGAGTAGAGGCAAAGTGGTTGTACGCTTTCTCGGTTTAATAAACGAAATCAAATAGTTCATGGCAACGACAAAAGAAGATTATCCACAGTTGACTGATCCCTCAAGCCATGCAGATTTGGGGTTTCACACTGATACAATAATAAAACTGAAAGAACTGAACCTAAAAATGCAAGGAAAAAATTGTCATGTTGTGATTGGATTATGGTTGGATCGCTGAATACATTCAATGCCAAACTGAATTTATGGAAATCCCATTTACTGAGAAATTCAACTTCACACTTCCCAAACTTAAAGAAAATGTTCGATCACATGAATGTATGTGTAAAAGATATTAATACCATTTCGTTTGCCCCACAATTAGATATACTTTTGGACTAATTTAATTCTCATTTTTTTTTAACAATTTAAGAATCTTGAGCCTATTTTGGAATTCATAATGAACCCATTCGCAGAAGGTGATGTTTCGGAAAAGATCAGAATCTGGCATAGAAAATTACCATTAATTAGAGATGGAAATAATAACAATGATGAACAACTTGAGCCTGAAATCATACGTGAGGAACTTTTGGAATATTAGTGATGAAAATAAATATCCAATTTTAAGGAAATCACCTCTTAAAATACACGCGTATAGTGCATATACGTACGCATGCGAATCCATATTTTCAACAATGAATATAGAAGCAGAATTACAAATGTAAATTTGCACCATTGTATGAGGACTGATACTTCAAATTATGAGCCAGATTTCATCAAGTTGTCGGAATAAATGCAAGGCCAAGGATCACACTAATAATTAGTAACTAATTGTAGTAATAACTGTCTTTGTGTAATATTTTATTTGCCTTTACCATTCATGCGCCCATCGGGAGAAAATTATTTTAGAATGAGCTCTTAGGCTGGATAAGGTTACCGACCCCTGCTCAAGGGCAGTAGTCTAGGGTAGGGCAGACAAGTCTGGACGTGGAGTCGGGGTGTGTTGATTCAGTTTTAGTACAGATTTGAGCTATCTTATCTATAAAGTCAGGTAGCCCTAAACTCAGCTATGACAGTGGTAAATGAAACAAAGTAATGTGAATTGTTATAATTTTGTTTTCTGAAAAACCTTCTTACGAGCCAAGCATCGCGATTCCCGAAGAATGTCTTGCAAGTTGCTTGCGTTGGGCATCACAGAACTCACATAGTAGCGAAAATATGGTCAGAATAGATACTTTACCTAAACTTACTAACCATTTCACAATGTATTTTTTTTATTCTTCATTGACAGTCCTTAGTAACCACGGAAAGTTCGCCGTGACTTAGGAAAGGGAAAAGATGCAAAGTAATACGGACACTCGCACGCAGTGATAAAGTTTTATTTAGCTTGCGTGTGCGATTTGTTTAACTAATAATAATTATGTAGGCTATTATAACGTCGGCAAGCAGACAACATCAAAGGAGTGCAACTTCTGTAGGTTTTTTTAATGGTATAAGGGTAACAAACGAGCACACAATCCACCTGATGGTAAGTGTTTGCTGTGGCCCATAGACATCTACATCTATCCACGTTTGCAAATCAAAATGCAGATGCGTTGTCACCCGTGAGGACTAAGATGGAATGCCTCGTTTCCAGTGAAAAGGGTCTCCGGTTCTCTACACTCACCATACGAAACACAGCAGCTTTAAGTTGCTATTTTACGCTGGTATTCTGTGAGAGCTTGGTCCTTCCCCGGTGGAGCCGACCTATTCGTGCTACACCTATACTATTAATATATATACTAGTACTATTATTTATATAGTTTGAATATGTTTTAATATGACAATTTTGAATTTCTTCTCGTTTGAGTATGACCATTGGGAATTTCTGCTCTAATTTGACCACGACCATTAGGAATCGCTAATATCATCAATTATTATATATAATAAAATAATAACTAGCTGACCATGCAGACGTTGTTCTGCTCTCTCCGGCGACCCTGTGTTCTACTAAAATTCTTAAATTCGTAATAAAAAATATTGAGGGTCACTTATAGGGATAAAAACTATCCTATCTCTCAAGTTGGACCAAACTGCACAGTGTGCAAAATTTCATTGCAATCAGTTTAGTAGTTCATCGCGGACACACAATGTGAAACGTAATTTTTATATATAAAGATAATAAATAATTTAAGTATGACCATACTAAATTACCGTTTTATATAGGAGTGAGTATTTATAAGCAAGACATAAAGCGCGCGTAGCGCTCATCGCCTACTATGCCGACAGTAAACAGGTGTTCTATAGATACTTATACACAGATGAAGAGGTTAAAATAGTGATGCACCATGATTGAATTGACGCTTAAGAGTTAATTTCATTAAATTTACAATCAAATTTATAATTAGTTTTTAATAATTTTATTAGTGTTTAATTTTAATTAGTCTTCGCCAAACAATGGCGGTAGAGCAAGCTCCAATACGGCGTATCATGAAATCATATAACTACACTGATCTTGACATTTTTTCTTTATCATTTTAAATGTTTAAAATGTGTATTAAAAAAAAGTACTATTAAGTAAAGTATTGCCTCTTAGTTTAAACAGATTACTATAGGTGTAACTGTTGTTTCTCGAGACAAGTATTGGTTAGCATAGCTACTATAGTGGTTGTGTTGGCTGGGATTTGCTCAGGGAAATCTCGAATTATGATCTACTTGTGGTATCATACAACAAGTTTCAAACATAATATTACTCTTATTGTGATATTACTTTGTGGATAACGATGCTGGTTGTGTAATTACTTGATCTTCCTTTTTATAAGACCTGTATCTGTATTATGTCGTATTACACAATTGTTAATCCGTTACGGATTAGTAAGCTGAAGTGGCAGTGGACCGGCCATATAGCTCGAAGAACCGACAACCGATGGGGAAGAAAGGTTCTTGAGTGGCAGCCTCGTACCGGTAGGGGAAAGTGTAGGGCGACCCCCCACGAGATGGAGTGACGACCTGGTAAGACATGCAGGAAGTCGATGGATGCAGGTGGCTCAGGACCGTGCTTTGTGGCATTCCTTGGGGGAGGCCTATGTTCAGCAGTGGACTTGTGAAAGGCTATAATGATGATGATGATGATGATACAATTGTTTGTGGTCCTGAATCAAATAAAATAAAAATTAAATAGATAAAAAAGTAATAGGTAATTAATAATTATTTAGTAAATATTTTGTAAGTAAATAAATATATAGTAACAGGAATGAATTTATAAAACGATGATTATTAAATAAAAACAAAAATCTAATTAAGTTACTACCACTTAAAAAGGTTCAATTTATTATACAGCTGCCTTTTTGATAGCGATCAAGATATTTTATCCTAATTTCTACATTTTTTTGAATGACAACACGCAGTAAATAAAAAAAATGGTTGCTGCATGGAAATTGATGGAAATCATGAAGACACGTAAAAACTTCAAGGACTCAGTAATTAAACTAAGAGTCATTATTTTTGAAAGCTATGTTTTCTTTTTAATTTATTGTTTCAGCTTTTATACAAATGTATATTACGTCCAATTGGAAAGACCACCTCTGTCTTTCATTAAAATAAATTTATAAAAATGATTTATTTCTCTTGATAGCAGTAAAACTTGACTCTAGCAAAAATCTGACCACATAGCCAGCTCTGTAGGAAGGAAATCACTTGTTTTGATGGTTCAGATATAAGAGTGTCAGGTAACGCCAAATCATTTCCACGGTCAACTATAACATACAGAACTCCTAATGTTGGGCTCTTAGTTGATAATTCACGGGTTTTCGGAAAACTGAAATTATATAAGTATTTAACCGCATTAAACATTGTTATATTCTTGTATAACAAAGCTATTAAATTGAATAAAACTACTTTTACGGATTTTATTAATTTTGGTTAATAATTAAAAAAGCTGAAGGTACTCCGGGTTAACTCTGACATCGGGACGCCAATCACCTCAGTCCTCCGAAACATCGGCAATTAATAAAAATAAGCAAAATAAGTTAATTAAACGCGATAAAATCTGTAAAAGTAGTTATAAAGCTATTAAATGTTTTATTTTATGATCCATATGGGTGAGGAATTGACAGGTTTCATCGAACTTTTCAAGTCGATGATAGTAATATCATAGTTCTTATGTTGCTTCTGTGAATCGTTTTTGCAGCTTGGCACTGCACATTTCACCATGATAACTAAAAATTCTATTAAATATAGCGAAATAATTAACGCGCGTGATCTTTCGTGACTAATAACATCGTCCTGGCCATTTCGGGACTGTTCTAATGCGTGTTTACAGTTCTGACTTGCTTACACGCGCTCTATAGTTTACTTATAAATACTCTAAGAATATATCCATTCAAAATTATTAATTTAGACATTATGTGACCACTGCAAATAGCCCTTTTGTGATAGTGATAATGCGTCGCGTAATTACGTTACTCCTTTATTGACTATTAAGAATTGTTGTCCTTCTTTAACCATGAGTTTTTGGAATTGCTGCCCTTCTCTAACAATGAACATCGAAAATTGCTACTCGAAGGTCAAAGTACCGTAATCATTTCAAATAATTACCCTACTTTAATAGTAGCTATTAAAATACCACTGTATGAAACTTACCAGATCCTGTTCGGATATGAAGGCATCGTCCTCAAGTCGCGCGACGAGTTTATTGCCGCTGTCGTCTAGCTCGGGATCGCACAGCGCGCCCTGCCCAGAGCTGCGCCGCCGATACCCGCCCACTCCCACTCCCACTCCCACCACGGGCTGACTCGCCTAAAACAAATGAAAATCATACGGCCATCAACTTTCGATATATAATCACAGTAGTAGTCTTACTAAAGCTATAAGTCACTAAATCACGAGGAAACCAATGGCAACAGACCTGCCTAATATAAGCTTATTCATTTGCAAGTAGGAAACTAACTACTTAACTAACTCGTAAGTATCACAACATTAGCTTCATTTGACCAAACTGGGTACCTTCAGATGATAGATATGATAGATTTACTTATTAAAAAAAATTACTTTGCATTGTTAATGGCAAACCTACATACATCTTGATAAACGATTGTTAAAAGAAGCGATGCGATAAAATAATACAGGTTTAAAACAATTGAAGCATCTATGTGAATGTATCTGTAAACACACTTTGCAGATCTCTAAATACTTTTATAATATTTTACGACGGTTGACTGTCCGGTGACCAATGAACTATGTTTCAACATTCCATGTAACTGATACATAGGCTGCACTAAAAGTATCGGGAATGGAATATTTCTACTGTTCCTGTCATATTAAAATCTTTTTAATTGAAAAGTCCTTGGTTTTTTAAAATTGAATACCATTTATTTATTTAAAAAAAGATTCTCGGTCTTGTCACAAGGTTTTATCAAACTTGTTTAGTCGTTGAGAAAATGGAATTGACTCGAGAAAATACAAGAGCGATGATTTATTATGACTTTCGAAGTGGTTTAACACAAAAACAGTGTGTTGACCGGATGATTTCTGCATTTGGTGATGAAGCCCCATCCAAAACCACAATTTATCGCTGATTTGCTGAATATCAACGTGGACGTGTCAAGCTCAGTGATGATCCCCGTCAAGGTCGTCCAAGAACTGCAGTCACCCAAGAAAACGTTGATGCTGTGCGTAAGCTGATTGAGAAAGATCGACATGTGACATACCGCGAAATTCAGGCAACTTTAGACTTTGGCATGAGACAAATACAAATAATCTTGCATGAACAATTAGGTGTAAAAAAGTTGTTTTCCCGATGGATACCGCATTTGCTCTGTGAAGAGCAAAAGCGGCTCGCGTTACTTGGTGCGTCAGAACTCTCGAAAGATTGCACGCAGGATCCTCAAATGCTGTATACAACATCGTATCAGGTGACGAATCCTGGATATACTCGTACGAACCCGAAACAAAAAACCAGTCACGAGTTTGGGTGTTCGAAAATGAGTTAAAGCCAACAAAAATTGTTCGTTCACGGAGTATTACAAAAAAAATGGTGGCCACGTTTGTCTCCAAAACCGGCCATGTTACGACTATTCCTCTTGAGGGACAAAGAACGGTTAATGCAGAATGGTATGCTAGCATTTGTTTGCCACAGGTCGTTTCTGAACTCCGTAAAGAGAACTGCAACCGCCGCATCATCCTCCATCACGACAATGCGAGTTCTCACACCGCACACAGAACAAAAGAGTTTTTAGAGCAAGAAAACATAGAATTATTAGACCATCCGCCGTACAGCCCTGACCTAAGCCCTAATGATTTCTATACTTTCCCTAAAACAAAGAATAAATTGCGTGGACAGAGATTTTCATCACCTGAAGAAGCTGTGGACGCCTACAAAACGGCCATTTTGGAGACCCCAACTTCCGAATGGAATGGTTGCTTCAATGATTGGATCCATCGTATGGAAAAATGTGTCAAATTTCGCGGAGAATACTTCGAAAAGCAATAAATACATTTTTAAATAGTAATGTTGTGTCACTTCCTTGATTCCCGAAATTTTCAGTGCCGCCCTCGTATGAATGATGTGTACGTATTTTTATTTTACAAGTTATTTTAAAGATAAAGTAGTGGCACTCACCACGCTGGTCGTGAGTGAGTTGAGCATGTCGAAGGTGTTGCTCTGCTGCGTGTGTATGATGGCGAGCGCATTGTACGGCCGCGGGCCCAGCACCGGCGCCTTCATCACGCCCACCTCGCCGCCCATCACCACCTAAATCATCACATACTCTGTAATATTTTATATTGATTTGTTCATTGATTAGGGCTGATTTTTCAATCGCCAGATAAAGTATCAAATAAATGATAACCTGACTGAATATAAAAATAAAACAAACCATTTTATTTATTTATATATCGGTAATTTTTAATGCTCATGTGCAAGTTTTATTTTATTCTGTAAATATTTTTTTATCTAAGAATTGAAATAAGACATTAATAAGGAAAACTATTAAAATACAATAACGAAATTAAAATAATAAATATAAAGTATGTGAACACCAAAATTAAAACTAGAACAAACAAATACTTTTACAACTCTTTTTTTTTTAATTCTAAAGACATTTAAAAAGATCTAAATGTAAGCAATAATAACTTTTTCACAAACTTCTTAAAACATTAGATTTGTTTAATACTATAAAACCTATGTTTATTATAGCAGTCTCACTTTGAAAGTCTTCTCCTTGCCATGAACAGTCTTCTCCTTAGCTGGTAGCACCGTGGACTCCAAGTGGTGAGCTGGCTGCGAGATCTGGTGCCCATGCCCATGCAGGCCCGATGTCATCTGACGAGTAAACAATATCAAAATTAAATATGAAAAACGAATTAATTAAAAATAATATAGTATAAAAGGTTGGAAAATTGAAATACGCCCACTTTATCTATAAATGCCCTTGTAAACCTTGCAGCTTAAAGCACGAGAATTTGACTACCGACTTCTTCCTCACTCGTAAAATTCCACTGCTGCCCGTCGCCGGCCTGGGTTTATACACGGTTATTTTTTATAGGCGAATGGTGAAAGAATTTGAGGTACCAATATTAGTTATTGGGACTACTTGCATAATTTTGTTGTAAATAGGTTTACGTCGTTGATAAGCAAAAATACATTTTTTAATTTTATTATGACGATCCTAATCCCGTTAAATGTGAGAGGAAAATTGGAATTATTAATCGTGTCGTGTAGTTATTAACTTAAGCATTAGTAGTAAGCGACAAGAAAGTAAACAGTAGGCAAAACCTTGAGAAACGAAAACGTGAATTCAATCGCACACACAGAGGCCTACATTCAGTTTGGGATAATTTCGAATGAAAGTATAAGCTTTATTTACTCGTATTATTAAAAACTGTAAAATCGGTATATCATTACTTATACGTTTGAACTTAAATATAAATAAAATGAGGCTACTCAGTCGTCAGGGATGACAACGCATCTGCATTTTGATTCTTAATTGAGGATAGATGTAGATGTCTATTGGCCGCAGCGACCACTTACCATCACGTGGACTGTGCGCTCGTTTGTCATCCTAATCCTATAAATATATATATGATCCAAAATAGCTTCAATATTAACAAAAAAAAAAACTAAAATCTGTTTAATTTTAATGATACAGTAGCGTCGTTCGGCTTTGGTTTCGGCCAGAAAACCTCGTTCATAAGTAACTACTCGTAACTATTACGAATGAACGAGAGCGCGATAAACGTCCCGATGCACTTTTTATCATCTCTAGATCAACTTCTAGAGATTAATAAAATTACCTATTTATATTATACAGTCAGTAAAAACCTTTAATTTAAGTTTTAAAATCATTTTATTATTCCGTTTAGCCCATCTTGAACTGAATATCTTATTCTTAGGGTTTTTAAGCCTTCGGCTTCGGCCAGAAATTGACCTTCGGTTGGACACAACGACACAGTCATACGCTCATTAAATTTTTTTATGTTTATTTTGTTAAGTTACGGCCTATATACGTGCTACTCCTGGACATATGCCACCTCTCAGTTATGAGATAGAATATTAATGTTTATTTCTTTTTTTGAAATTTAGTTGATAAATCTTAATGTGTTCATGAGTGAAACTAACACGAAACCCTTAACAAAAAAGTTGACCAAGTGCTTATTTGGACATGAGTGAAGTAATGTTAAATGCTACTCTATTAGGTACTTAAAGTTATAATTTTAAGGAAATTGCATTCATAAAAGCGATTTTTAAAAGTAAAAGTAGGGGAGGGGGGGTCTTTTCTAAAATTCAGTTTCACAAGTTATGATGTTGTGCCATAATTAGAGGTTCCCATTTTATGATAACTGATGCCTAAAGAGAATAAAATCAAACGATAATTTTAGATTTTTTTCTTAAGTAACTATTTTAAGACATAACTTTGCGCAGACTTTTTGCGCAACACATTCAACTCTTACGTCTTACACAAGAGCATTATAAAAGGATATTTATTATTTTAACATTTTGACGCAGGCTCTGCCCTTGCTAAACTCTTTATCTTGACATGTCCTCTCCGTTGTTTGTTTATACATAAATTGTTAAATATATAAATAAATCAGTATCTCCGAAGGAAATTTCATAGTCTTCTCATATAAATTCCAGTCAAACCGGATAAAAATCAAAAGCCGCCTACTTTTTAAAATGATTTTGAATTTTCTATACATTTTATTAAAATCTTTACATTAAAAGTCTCTTTCAATGACAATCTTTTTGAATCTTTTTAGTTATGGTAACCACTGGGAAAGAAACAAAAAACACACAATAGCGCGGGAAAAAAACATGTCAAAATAAACAAGGCAATATCGATTCCACAATACAGATAAACGTAAAACGCATTCGTAACGCACCCGGCGTGTCGGATAACAAGTGACGGTGACGGCACAGTATCTACTGGGAAGGATCGTGATAACAGTCCAACTTATCGCCTCTGATGTAACGACATTCCATGCTGACAGAAAAGGTCGCTCCCGAATTACGCGTTATGTTTACAATAATTCGATACTATTAACAAATTAGAAGAAAACGAATTAGGAAATTAGCTGAAACATACGGATCATCAAAGATATTAAACTAAAACTAAAAGAGGACCTGCAATAAGATAATCTTACATCGACAACAAATTGTGTCCACTGCCCGATTCACTTAAATAAAAAATAATCTATAGATAGGTATATTATATAAAAAATGTCCTGAGTGAATGGTCCATCTACCAACGGAGAGCTCAAACCGCTTGACCTTGAAATCTAAAATTTGGACAGTAGCTGTTCTTTATAACTTAGGCATCCACCAAGAAAATAATTTTTTAAACCCCTAAGATTATAAAATAGCTCCGTATTTCGCTTTTTTTTATCAGTGAATAGGCGGCAGGTACCGTGCCGTGTATGTTATATAGGTTCGTAACTTCTCTAAACTTTACTGTGATAATAACTAGTGAGTAGATAATAGTAACAGACTTCAAGAGAACGATTTTAAAAGTTTTTTAATACTACCTACAATTCATTCATAGCCTGTGGTAGTGCGGCGGCGTAAGAGGCGACAAAGAGAAATGAAAGAAGAGATGGCCATCAGCATGTTTCTGCTAACCTCTCATCATAATAATAAACTACAACTGCCAACACGCCTGCCAAGCGCGCCAGCAATGACAAATAAGGGAGATATTGTGGGGCAAATAATGGGGAGGCCTATGTTTAGCGGTGGAAATTTGATAGGCTAAAATGATTATGATTCATTATCATCAGCTATTAAATACTCCACTTCTTGATCGTCGATCGATACATGGCAAAAAATAATATAATTATATTATAACGTATCCATGGTATGGAAGTTCTGTTCACATAGGCTTAGCGCAATCGTAAAATGGAATTTTTATTATTAATCGTAATTATGCAAAAGAAAAAAGGAAAACTTAATCCCATTATACATTTAAACTAAATTCCAAGTTTGAGAAATAGTTGAAATAGTCAAGCTTATGTGTATTACCAAATAAAATCACGACTGGCTACTCGCAAGTGATCATAATGTAGGCGGTTTATTTTCATAGACTAGCGATAGTTTCAAAGTGAGAGATTTTACAGATAGAGAATTAGAGATATTACATTTTTAATCTAAATTAAACCCAGACAGAAGACAGACTGCAAGAGAACGATTTTAAATCTTTTTTTAGAATCAGATTTGATGAAATAAATAACAGATTTATTAAAATAGATATATTGGTCTAGTGTTCGTCAGCGCGATGGACCACATGATCAGCAGACATGTGGTCCGGGTTTGAACACCAGGTCGGGCCAAATCAGTTATTGGGAGGGTCTTAGCCCGGAATAGAAATTTACGGTGTTTCACCCCATGTATCTAAAAGCGTGCAGAACTGTTGTTCCTGCGCTTGATCTCCGATCGTGTCTGATTTCTGTCCCATCGGACTATGAGAGTGAGGAAATAAGGTGTGCACCTGTATTTGCTCACATACTCGTGTCTCTGGCTCTGGCACATAAGTAAAGTTGTAGATTCTAGATTGGAGTTGGAAAGAAAGAAAGAAATACTTTTATTTGGTACATACAAAGAAAAAAAGGCAAGACAGATAAAAATAGTTTTCATCTTAACAAAAACATTTAAAAAAAATAACTTAATATGCATCGAAATGGTCTCCATTCACTTTTCAGTCACGAATTGAATTCACCATAAGAGCTTTATAGATATGATATTTTATTTTTTACTTCTGATTGTCCCTAGGTAGACGTTAGTCTTCAAAAAATTCTTCCACTGCTTGACATCGGCTTCTCTAGTTGCGTTTGCTTTAATCGTCTCCCACCTATAACGCTGATCGCCGTCGCCGGACTGGATATCTTAGTCTGGCATAAACCTCATGGTTATACCACTATTTAGCAGAAGCCATAAGGTCTCTCTGGCTTCTTCTATAGTCAGCACCTATACCGACACCCCTAGGAAGATATGGGGTAACACCCCGCTAACATACGGCTTATATTATACCTATTACATACCCTCTCTTGCCTTATTCTATTGTTATGACTCTCTTAACATTCCAACCAGAACACAGAACTAGACTAAGCTAGAAAGGACTATAACTAAATATTATACTCCCCAAATAGAATAAGAATCCTATTGCCTGTAATCTAAGAAAATGAAACTTTTAATAAAATGTAAAAGCTGAATTTAAATAACTAAAAACGGTTAAATAATTTCACAAGTTTCTTCGGTATCGTGAATGGAGTTGACATGTATAAATTTCACAAAGACAAACATCCAGACCAGAAACAATTATTTGTAGGCCATACAAATACTTGTCCCGTGCTGGTTTCGAAACCGCAGCCCTCAGCGCCTCAACTCCTTACTAAGCCACTGCACTTTGCTTTTGCCACTCTTAAGAGTGGAATTATTAATTTATCTAAACTAATATGGGACCAACTCCTGACGTAAAAAGTATTCAATAAAAACAAATCATCAAAATCAGTTCCTAAGGGATGATGTTATCACGTAACATAAATCATCATCATCATCATCATTACAGCCCTTCGAAGTCCACTGCTGATCATAGGCCTCCCCCAAAGAATGCCACAAAGCACGGTCCTGAGCCACCTGCATCCATCGACTTCCTGCATGTCTTACCAGGTCGTCACTCCATCTAGTGGGGGGACGCCCTACACTTCGCCTGCCGGTACGAGGCTGCCACTCGAGAACCTTTCTTCCCCATCGGTTGTCGGTTCTTCGAGCTATATGGCCGGCCCATTGCCACTTCAGCTTACTAATCCGTTGGGCTATGTCGGTCACTCTAGTTCTACTGCGGATATCCTCATTTCTGAGTTTATCACGCAGAGAAACTCCGAGCATAGCCCTCTCCATAGCTCGCTGAGCGACCTTGAGCTTCCTCATCCGGCCAGCAGTGAAGGACCACGTCTCAGTTCCGTATGTCATCACTGGCAACACGCACTGGGTGTACAGTCTCGTTTTCAAGTTTTGAGGTATACCTGACGAGAAGATGTGCCGTAATTTCCCGAACGCTGCCCAACCGAGTTGAATCCGTCGATTGACCTCTCGGTCGAAGTTGGACTTACCTAGTCGGACTATTTGTCCCAGGTAAACATACTCGTCAACAACTTCGAGCTTAGTGTTCCCAACAACTACCGGCATAGGTGTGACATGGACATTAAACATGATCTTTGTTTTGTCCATGTTCATCTTAAGACCTATCCATTGGGAAACACTATTGAGGTCATTGAGCATAGTGCTTAGGTCCTCCAGCGATTCTGCCATAAGGACTATATCGTCGGCAAATCGAAGGTGAGTGATGTACTCGCCATTGATGTTGATACCGTATCCTTTCCAGTCCAGAAGCTTGAAAACATCTTCCAATGCAGCGGTAAAGAGTTTCGGGGATATGACGTCACCCTGTCTTACACCTCTCTGCAATTGGATAGGTTTCGTACTCTGGTTCTGTACTCGGATAGCCATCGTAGCCCTACTGTACAAGCACTTCAACACTTCGATATACCGACAGTCAACTTGGCATCGCTGAAGGGACTGCAGCACCGCCCAAATTTCGACGGAATAAAGGCTTTCTCATAGTCCACATACGCCAGACATAGTGGCAAATTGTACTCCTCGGACTTCTGTACAATTTGCCGAAGGGTATGTATGTGGTCTATGGTGCTAAAGCCTTTTCGGAAACCGGCTTGTTCGGGAGGCTGGAAGTCGTCAAGTCTGCGCGCGAGACGATTCGTAATGACTCTCGAAAACAGCACGTAGACGCGGCTCAGAAGGGAAATCGGTCTGTAGTTCTTCAAGAGAGCGTTGTCGCCTTTCTTGAAGAACAAGACCACCGCACTTCTGCTCCACGCCTCCGGTGTAATGCCACCATGGAGGACGGAATTAAAGAGCTTCTGAAGGACTTCAAGTACCGGTTTTCCACCCGCTTTCAGAAGCTCCGCTGTAATTCCATCCTCGCCTGGGGCCTTGCCGTTTTTAAGGTGCTGGAGAGCCATTCTAATCTCGCTCAGAGTGACGTCCGGGATATCATCGGAATAATGTCGGATAAGACTCGCTCTTGGATCGTTACTCACACTTGCGTGCGGCTCCAACGATGACGTGTACAGCTGCCCATAGAACCTCTCAATCTCACTCAAAATCTCAGGTGCCCCGGAAACGATGCTGCCACATTCTGTCTTCAGCTTTGACAGTTGGCGCTTTCTGGCAGACAGATCTCTGGCAAAGACTTTGGAGCCTTGGTTCCGCTCGATCGCTTCTTCAATACGAGCTGTATTGAAGTTGCGTAAGTCCCGCCGCATGCATTTGGAGATCTGTCTGTTCAGTTGCCTGTATGCTGTCAAATCTGTTGAAGAATGTAGCTTCATCTCCCGTCTAACAGCCATGAGATTAAGAGTGTGATCGGAGAGTTTTTGTGTTCTTCTGCGGCGGGTCTTGCAGAACTTAGCTCCGACCGCATGGACAGTTTCCACGAGCTTGTCATTCAAATCGTCCACTTCATTGCAGTCTTCTAGGCACTGAAAACGGTTTTGTAACTCGAGCTGAAAGGTTTCGGGACTTTGAATTAGAGCACGAGGGGGACGGAGCGTTGACTTCATTAGACGAGACCTCTCCAACTTAACGTTTAGGTTCAGTGTGCCTCTAACCATTCGGTGATCGCTGCCGGTTTTCACCCTCGCGATCACTGAGACATCACTGAACAGTTGTCGTCTGGTCGTCATAATGAAGTCAATCTCATTTTTTGTCGAACCGTCGGGGCTCGACCAGGTCCACTTCCTGTGGGGCCGCTTCTGGAAGAAAGAGTTCATCATAAAGAGTCCCTCTTTCTCCATGAAGTCAGCCAACTGCTGGCCCCTTGGGTTCCGTTGCTCTATTCCAAATTTCCCTACTTTCAGCTCACCGTTCTCTCTTGTGCCTAGTTTTGCATTGAAGTCTCCCATTAACACCGTATATTGGGTTTTGGAGGAATGCATGGCTCTAGAGATATCCTCATACATTTCCTCCACCTCCTGATCGGGGTGTGCCGAGGTTGGTGCGTAAACCTGTATGACCTTCAGCGAATACCGTTTGGTGATTCTGAGTATAAGGTACGCAACCCTCGTCGACACACTCTCAATCTTTACAACGTTGTTAACGAGAGACTTGTGGACGATAAATCCGACACCTCCTTGGGACAGATGGTCGCCCTCCCGGTAATAGAGCAAGTTGCCGGATTCGAGGATTACCGTGTCCTCCCCCTCTCTTCGGACTTCGGATAATCCTATAATATGCCAGCGTAACTTGTCTATCTCTTCTTCCAGCTCCACAATCTTCTCGTCAGTCCTCAGGGTGCGTGCGTTGTATGTTGCCAGGTCGAGTCGTCGTAGGTGGCAACCGAACCTCCACCGGAGATTCTTAGCACCCCCTGCCCCGCCGTTACCATGGTCGCCACCGTAGCCAGGAATAGCGGGGCCGCCGGGGACTGGGGGCCGTTTATTATTGTCATTGCTCATGGGGGGTATATTGCCATAGTTGCCACGCTTGGCGAGCGGGTTGGCAACCGCAGTTTTTTTATTGTTATTTTGGCTATTATCAGGAAGATGCTGCTGCCCATCTCCTGCCTGTTTCCCTTTGTCGCCTTTTACGACACCCACGGGAAGATATGGGGTAGTGGATATTCTTAACCGCCACTACACGGTAACATAAATACAAAAACAATTTTACAGTCGTCCTGCTTCTATGACGTCGGCTAAAAATCAAACAAACTAGAAGTGGTCAATTTCTATAAGTGGGGTTCGAATTAGTTAATTATGCTATTATGACCGTGTTTAGTTTGGACGTATACCGCTAGCAAAATAAGGTGTAAGTGCTTTTGTGCCATCGCTCCTTGCAGTGTGCAAGGAGCGCTCCTTGCAGTGTGCTCATCTGCAAATAGTTTGATCGCTCCGACAATTGGAATAAATTAGCGCGAGAGTGCGCGCACTGGGAAGCAGTGACCGACCGTTTCTACCTACGTACTATAAAACTACCTATACAGATACGTGCTACTAGAAACATATACCACGACAGTTTTTCGACTGATGCATATGACTGTTGCAAAATGATTTCCAATTATGGAACAAGTGGTAAAATTAAAAATTTTGTACAACCGACTTCAACATAAATAAAATGAGAACATCATCAATGTAGTCAAAGTCAATTAAATACGCATTATTAAGGATAACTCAAAAACTACTGGTCAGATTATTCTGGTTGTTATACTAAACTTGTCATATTCCTTCGTTCATTAAAAAGGTAGAGAAGTGGTAAAATTAAAAATTTTGTACAACTGACTTTAATATAAATAAAATTAGAACAACATCAATGTAGTGTAAGTCAATTAAATACGCATTATTAAGAATAACTCAAAAACTACTGGTCAGATCTTGATCAAATTTATATGGGACCACATGAGAAGCACTATCATTCATCACAATCGGTACATCCAGAAAAAAGTTCTGACGTAAAACACATAAAAATAAAATAACAGAATACAGTCGAATTGAGTACCTCCTCCTTTTGTTTGAAGTCTAACTACCGCTGGGTATCCCTCCGTTTTAATTTCTATGTACAGAAAGTAAAGTAAATACGTTTAGTGGATGCCTGCCGTAGTCAACGGCTGGAAGCACGCCAGCTTAGCACAAAAATTTTCCTACTAACAGTTTACTGTAATTATGGCAAGTTAAGTGGTAGACCCATGCTACAGCTATATTAGTAGTATAGTTGTAGCACGAATGGGTCGGCTTGACCGGGGAAGGACCACGCTCTCACAGAATACCAGCGTAAAATAGCAGCTTAACACTGCTGTGTTTCGTATGGTGAGTGTAGAGAACCGGAGACCTTTTTTACTGGAAAAGAGGCATTCCATCTTAGTCCTCACGGGTGACAACGCATCTGCATTTTAATTCGCAAACGAGGATAGATGTAGCTGTCTATGGGCCACAGCAGCCACTTACCATCAGGCGGACTGTGTGCTAGTTTGTCACCTTATCCTATAAAAAAAAAACAAATGTCTAACTCACTCCATTTCCGTTGTACAGAAGATTTGCCATAAACGCCACGCTTGGCAGGTGGATAGTTTATCTTTACACTGTGGTAGTATCTAGCAGACGTTTCGCTTCCGTCTCCAGATCGGATATTTTTTAATATAAAAAATAAAATTCGCCGTTGAGTAAGTACATAACTTTGAATATAACACGATTCTGATATCTTTTATAATAATGTATAAAAACATTTTTTTAACGTTATTTGAATACAATAAAATTCTTAATTCGAGAGAAGGCCTGTGCCATTAGTGTGACGTCTACAGGCTGTATTCTACTTTTATTTTATACTAGCTGTGCCCGCGGCGTAGCTCGCGAATATAGGTTTTACTTAAAGAATTTGACGTTTAGGGTAAGAGAATATTAAACGATTTATATCATTACTGTATGAATAAGTGGTAACAAAATAAATCGATACGCTCAAAGTTCTAAGTCGTTTATGATAGAGCTTCTGTGTAAATGACGATAGAAGTAGACTTAGCCGGGGCGTACAGAAAAAGGTTGGCATAGAGTTGGCCATGTGCAAAACAATCAGTACTGGGGTCCACTCCTACAACGCGTAAAGTTTGACCTTGCGCTTTATTTACGATCGTCGCATAACACACGCTGAGTGGGAAACACACTTAAAATAGGGATGTTAGATGATCATCGATGTTAAAAATTAAAACTTCGATGTTTTAACATCGATGTTGACACATGTCAAACATCGAAACATCGACGTCAATGAGCCCATAATCGATAATTGGGAACTTGCAAACAATGCGAACTCGCGAAATCAATATCAACTAAATCTTGCATCTGCTCTGAAGATTAAAAATTTTGAATAATTCAGAATTCCTGAACGCATCGTTAACCTAAAAAAATGTCAGTATGGTGAGTCAAACTTAATTGTCAAGTGTCACCTGTGATGTCACAATGGTCACTGCTTTCGCTTTATTTTGTAGTGTCATTGTCGGTTGTCGCATAATAACTATTCTACGTAAATTGATATTCAAGTTAATTGTTACTTTTCCCTTGATGTGTATACCCACATAATTTTGAAACAATGTGTAAGTATCTACACATATACAAAAACCATCGATAATGGTCATCATCGATGTTTTGAGTAGCCTAAACATCGAACATCGATGTTGAGCTATCGATGCCAACATCGATGTCATCATCGATGTTATTATCCCTATCTTAAAACTGTAAGGAAAGTTATTTGGTATTAGAGGTTTAGAGGGATTCTGGGTATAAAACAATATCACGACATTTATTGCAAATTTACTACTTTTAGTCGAGTGTTCGAGTTTTGTTGAATAATTTCGACGTACGTACGTCTCTTTTTCTGTTTCTGCCGGTGTTTGTGCTTTGTGTTGTTAGCCTACACGGCTCTAACAGGCTTGCAGCTTCGTCGGACTCATGAACATTAATTTTTTCAGTGAGTGTCAATACGATTCACCTGCGAAAAATCTTAACACCGCAATTCAGAAAAGGTTGTAATTTGTACAACGCCATCTATTACGTTCTATGTGAGAAAACATCCTTTTTTAATTTAAGGAAAACATATTTTTTTTTTACTGTGTTTTAAGTATAAATATATTATAATAGAACGTTTTTTTTTACACACGGTATCTTTTTATTACTATTTATGAGATATTGTGGCGCCATTAAACAAATTCGAACCTACATTTCAAAATAATAATCATAACTTTCGATAGAATTAACCAATTTTAATAAAACAGTATTAACAGTACAGATTAAATGTAACTCGAAGATACGCTTTATGATTTTCTTAACGATTTCTTTGAAAAAAAAAAAGATGTTTACTTTAGACGTGATGCTTTCATATAAAAACAGACAAACAGACAGAAAGACAATTCAAAAAATTATAAAAATGTACTTATTTAATTATTTTTAGTTCCCCATAATGATTTTAGTCACCATAATATATATATACAATGTACAGAAAGAGACACAACATGTTATCATCATTTTTATTATATGTATATATTTAAAGAGAGATGGCGCTGCTAACATCAACTTGATGACTCAAACAAAGTCACCGTTGAGCAAATTCCCTACCCATACTTCAGAATATTTATCATAACTTTTGATGGAATGAACCGATTTTAATGAAATAAAGACTAAATGTAACCCGAAGGTTTACTTTATAATTTCCTTAACAATTCTTATGATATAAATTAGTACTTTAAACGTGATACGTTAACAAACAAACAGACAGACAGACAGACAGACAGACAGACAGAAAATTCTAAAAATGGTTGAAATGTATTTTATTACTTATTTTTAGTACCCCTCAATCACTTTTATTACAAAAATATAAAATGTACAGACATCTGCTATTTACAGTTTTATTATATGTATAGAAGATATAGATATTTTGAATCATCATCATCATCATTACAGCCCTTCACAAGTCCACTGCTGAACATAGGTCTCCCCCAAAGAATGCCACAAAGCACGGTCCTGAGCCACCTGCATCCATCGACTTCCTGCATGTCTTACCAGGTCGTCACTCCATCTCGTGGGGGGACGCCCTACACTTCGCCTACCGGTACGAGGCTGCCACTCGAGAACCTTTCTTCCCCATCGGTTGTCGGTTCTTCGAGCTATATGGCCGGCCCACTGCCACTTCAGCTTACTAATCCGTTGGGCTATGTCGGTCACTCTGGTTCTACTGCGGATATCCTCATTCCTAAGTTTATCACGCAGAGAAACTCCGAGCATAGCCCTCTCCATAGCTCGCTGAGCGACCTTGAGCTTCCTCATACGGCCAGCAGTGAAGGACCACGTCTCAGTTCCGTAAGTCATCACTGGCAACACGCACTGGTTGTACAATTTCGTTTTAAGGTTTTGAGGTATGTCTGACGAGAAGATGTGTCGTAGCTTCCCGAACGCTGCCCAGCCGAGTTGAATCCGTCGATTGACCTCTCGGTCGAAGTTGGACTTACCTAGTCGGACTATTTGTCCCAGGTAAACATACTCGTCAACAACTTCGAGCTTAGTGCTCCCAACAACTACCGGCATAGGTGTGACATGGACATTAAACATGATCTTTGTTTTGTCCATGTTCATCTTAAGACCTATCCGTTGGGAAACACTATTGAGGTCATTGAGCATAGTGCTTAGGTCCTCCAGCGATTCTGCCATAAGGACTATATCGTCGGCAAATCGAAGGTGAGTGATGTACTCGCCATTGATGTTGATACCGTATCCTTTCCAGTCCAGAAGCTTGAAAACGTCTTCCAATGCAGCGGTGAAGAGTTTCGGGGATATGACGTCACCCTGTCTTACACCTCTCTGCAATTGGATAGGTTTCGTATTCTGGTTCTGTACTCGGATAGCCATCGTAGCCCTACTGTACAAGCACTTCAACACTTCGATATACCGACAGTCAACTTGGCACCGCTGAAGGGACTGCAGCACCGCCCAAATTTCGACGGAATCAAAGGCTTTCTCATAGTCCACATACGCCAGACATAGTGGCAAAAAAAACCTGAGATAATTTGAATAACACTCAGAAAATTTTTTTTTTTCTATTTTTCTAACTAGAATATTTTAGAGAATTGTGACATTTTTTCGGTAAGAAAATGAATGTTCGTAAAAATTTTAAATATTATACACAGGAAAAAACACATTTAGAGCTTCAGTGATTCTGTTAACATTGTGTAGGGCTGCAATGCACTTAGCCTCATCAATTCGTATTAAAAAAATATATAGTAAAAACCGACAGTTACTAATAGAAAACAATTAAGATGTTGAAGGAACAAAATAGGTCAGTGTGGAACCTTGTGGAACATTACCTTATAGGACTTCACATAGAGGGATTAATCCCGCTTATATCACTGCATTTTAATGTCGCAGTTAAACATTCTCTAATGTGACAGTGAATATATCAAAGAAAAGACCTGGACCTGCAAATACCAGTGCTTTATGTAAATATTAACAACCCGCCATTTGCTTTTTTTAGTTTTTAAAACATTAATACAACGCATCATGCTTTCCCCTACATAGGTACTGGCTTTTCTTTAAATTGAAACTGTGCCTATGCCTATCTGTAAAAGTAGGGATTCATAAAGTAAACAAAATTAAAAATCTATTAGTTTTGAAGAATATCGCCTCTTTAAATAAATACCATCACATAATGGAGAAGTATGTTTTTTAAAATATCACAAAATATGTCCATAGCTATTTCAGCAGTAGAAGGGCTGTAATGATGATAATAATCATGTAATAATTGGAGGTAATTCGTCAAATTTTTCAACGATAAAACAAAATGTTTATAAGAAAATAATGCGTAATACAGTAGAATCTGGATAACACGAATTTCAAGGGAAATGCAAAAAAATTCGACTTAATGAGTTTTCGACTTAACAAGAATTTCGAGATTTTTTTTCCTTCAAACATATACAAACATAAGGTACACAGAGGTGTTACTTAGACAGTTTAATAAATGTATTAATTCATTCAAAGTACACACTATAGAACAGAAGCAACAAATATTTTATTGCTATTAGTTCGGGAAATTAAAAGTAAGACGTCATTATATATTTCTAACTTCGAATTACGGAGTCTACTTTTTAGAATTCGAGTTCTAAATAACATTTTCTTCGAGTTAAAAAGGCTAAATAATTATAAATTTATTTATTTGTTTATTTACTTTATTGGAGACAAAACAGAAACAAAAGATATGAAAAAAAATTATACAAAGTAAAATAAACAATGGTAATTACTTATGTAAAAATGCAGTAAAAAGTATTAACAACCACTTAATTACTACGAAATTGAATCTCTCTTTGAAAAGTCACTCATATGAATACTCAAATAATTACAACACACACACACACCCACACGCACACACGCACACGCACACGCACAAGCGCACACACACACACACACACACACACACACACGCACGCACGCACGCACGCACGCACGCACGCACGCACGCACGCACGCACGCACGCACGCACGCACGCACGCACGCACGCACGCACGCACGCACGCACGCACGCACGCACGCACGCACGCACGCACGCACGCACGCACGCACGCACGCACGCACGCACGCACGCACGCACGCACGCATCGCACAATAATCTGAAAACTAAAATGTACAATACTAAATATCCTTATATATATACCTAATGCATAATTGTTAGTAAATACTTTTTTAATTTAGTTTTGAAGGCTGAACTTTTTAAATTTAGTTTTAAAGAAAACATATCGAAGTCGTTAAGCATTTTATTGTGTAGGACACACATTCTGTGTACTAGTGCTCTTTTACAAATGTTGGTCCTGCTTTTTGGCTTATGAAATTAATTTTTTGATCTTGTGTTTTTGGGTGGTATTATATTTTACCTCGGACAATAACTGTGAATACTTAATCCCACCAACACAGACATTCCTAAAAGTGGTAGCGTCGATTAAAGAGCGGTCTGCGGTCTTTTAATGATAGCATTTAATATTTTGTTAACAGATTTTCCTACGAAGGTGAATGCATTCGATAGTTAACAATGCGTAAGAATTTTGGACCTTTACTATTTTATCTTCTTATGAATTCTCCCATTATACTCGGTTTATACTGAGTATAATGGATTCCAAACGGGAGACACATATTGTAGATGCGATCTAACCAATGACTGATAAAGCAGGTAAGAATATATTTGTGTTTAAATAATTTTGTTATACGTGTAACGAAGCCTAGCATTCGGTAGGATTTATTCAATATTTCTTCGATGTGCCTATCTAGTGTAAGTTTCGTGTCTAAAATTTAGACACAAAACTTAAAACGCGATCTTGAAGTATATTTAATATACTCCAAGATCGCGTATACTAGATTCTGAAACGATCTTACCACCTAAGTAAAAGTCCGCGTGTACTACATTTTTGTTCCTAGTACCTATATATTATGTGTTTGCATTAATTATAAGCCAAGAATAATTTATTAATTTTACAATAATTGTCAAGTCCATCTAACTAGTTCTGTATTAATTTTATGTCGTCAGATTTAGTAATGGCAGAGTACAATTTTAAGTCATCAGCGTATAATAAAAATTTACAGTGGTCAAAGCAAGTTGAAATATCATTAATAAACAGGATAAAGAGGAGTGGCCCAGTATTGATCCCTGTGGTACGCCAGATGTTACTACAACAGGTGACGAAATGTAGCCATTAAGCACTACCGACTATGCGGTTTTGTAAGTAAGAGGCAAACCAACGTAGAAGATTACTTTTGATAACATTGTAGGATTTTTTTTTAAAGTAACAAGTGATCAAACTTTATCGAATGCTTTTTTAAAATCGGTATATACAATTTCAATCTGATATTTATAATCTAAACTGTTAAAAAGAAAGTTAGTAAAAACAAGAAGATTTGTAAGTATAGACCTGCCATTAACAAAGCCCTGTTGTTCCTCTGATAATGTATTTTTGAAAATTAAATATATATGATCGTGAATAAGTTTCTCAAATATTTTAGGAATAACCGAAAGAATTGATATTGGACGGTAATTTTCTACGTTGTTCTTAGAACCTGATTTGTGAATTGGTGTAATTTATGCTTGTTTCCACTGAGTTGGAAATGTTCCAATTTCCAGGTTAAAAATTATACTGAGCGGCATGCAAATTGTATTACAAGTGTAGTAAAGTAACTGCATGACCTGTTAGGTCTCGAAGATGGACCATCAGATGACCATTCCAGGTAGGGTAATTTGAAATCAAGAGAAATAATAATTAAACCGCGTTTTTAAGGGTTCAGCGGAAGGGAATGGCAATTTTTTTCGTTTTACTGAGGATTACGATTCAACGAGGTTCCAGTTATGGAGATTCCACTGTAGATATTTTTCAACTAAACTAAATAATCAGTTAAGGACACATGAATTATAATAATATTTAAAGGAATCCTGTACTGCAGTGCGATTGTGTAACTCTGGTGGCAATCGTTTGCTGGTGGTGATCGCACTGTCACTGTGTTATGTTTTTCATCATAATATTTTTAACATAAAATGAGAAAAAGGTCAAAAAAACAAAATTTATACGTGGTAGAGCCACGTTGCAGGTATGGTTGTAGAAAGGTAGCCGCCTTATACTGCTGTGCTTCGTATGGTGAGTGTAGAGAATAAGAGACCCTTTTAACTTGAAACGAGACATTCCATCTTAGTTCTCAGGGGTGACAACGCATGTGCATTTTGATTCAAGGATAAATGGAGATGTCTATGGGCCACAGCATACACTTATCATAAGGTGGACTGTGTGCTCGTATCATAATATCGACTTATGATCCATACCGATACATTTATACATTTCAACGTCAAACGTCGAGATGAAATTTTACATAATATAGCTATATTATGTAACAATTATACCAGTATAATGCTGCAGCTTTATACTGGTATAATTGTACCACGAATGGTTCGGCTGACCGGGGTAGGACCACGCTCTCACAGAATACCAGCGTAAAATAGCAGCTTAATGCTGCTGTTTCGTTTGGTGAGTGTAGAGAACCGGAGACCCTTTTTACTGAAAACGAGGCATTCCATCGTAGTCCTCACGGTTGACAACGCATCTGCATTTTGATTCGTAATTGAAGAATAGATGTAGATGTCTATGGGCCACAGCAACCACTTGACTGGACTTGGTGGACTGTGTACTCGTTTGTCACCCTTATCCTATAAAAAAAAAAATAACAAGTCAACTACGATTCCTACCAGTTACATATTTACTCAACTGTTGATGCATTTCACAGGGTTGGTCTAACATCAGGTTCCAAAGAAAATCAAGACACTATGGCAATTGCAGACCAAGCCTTCGCTTTACGACATTAACATACACAAATAAGCTTTGAGAGTCCGTATCCACAACATGCGTCACTAACTTATGTCTACTATTTTTAATCGCGCATACGTTTGTACAATCGTGAATAAATTTGTATTAGATCATTTATTGACAGTTGAGCATGATCGTACGTACAGTTGTTTGGTCAGCAAATTCAATGTAAGACAGCATCAACGCAATCGCGCTAGTCACATTAATTTTGGCTATATTTTTTAATGTTTGTGCATGATTCCCAAGTCTGTTTGCTTTATGCTAGGCAATGTTAGATGTAGAATGATTAACAGGGTTGTCGTATACGAATTACTACAAGCCACTTTCGAACGCCCAACCCCTTCGTTGCTGACTTACCACCCATTAGAACATCAGCATCTATCTGTGTTTCCATCCGATTACAATGTGGGTGTCTTCAGGCAAGAGTAGTCTTTAGTCTTTTTATTAAGTCAGTTCGCTTCACCATCTTGTGGCTACATCACCACTTACCATCCGGTGGGATTGATTTCATGAATAAACCTACTGTAGTCCTGAGTTAATAAAATCTAAAAAGTGTCATTTTTATCACACAATTAATGAGTTAGTCATTAATCTAAAGCCACTTCTTGTGTTTCAAGTTACTTAGAAACTTGAAATTTTGCATCAAGTTAACTTACACAAAGGAAAAATTTGAAAATTACTAATTATCGATATTCGGGGTCGAAAAAGTTATAGGTGCGGTTAATTATAAGGACTCACTGACCTCTATATATCAGTACGCTAAGGGATGTATCTAAAACTAAATGAACTTACTGAAATGAACTTTCATCATCATCATTATTACAGCCCTTTATAAGTCGACTGCTGAATATAGGTCTCCACCAAGGAACGCCACAAAGCGCGGTATTGACCACCTGCTAGATATGAGCGCTGCGCCGGCGCGCCGCCATCGCCGTGAGTTCATGTCGACGCGTCGCCGCCGCGTGAAGAACACGGCGCGCCGTCGCGATGAGTCGCAACTTCCTTTCCCGCTCACACGTGCGGCCCGACCGTATTAGTTCGCCTTATCGCCTCGTCACGCTCGTCGCTCACTTAGTCCAGTCGAATATTTCACCGAGTGAAGGTGTATTGTTGTGTGGTGTTAACAATGGCAGCAACTTCGATAGTTGCACGTATGGGCCGGCTCAAGCCGAGGTGGTACCACGACCTCACAGAATATCAGCGTGAAGTGGAAGATCGGCTTCTCAAGCTAATCCACTCCTGAGGAGGGGCTTACCTCTCCTGGATACTCAGGCTACCCCACGTATTTGTGCAAGCTGAGCAACAAGCAGCAACAAGGCCAAGGCCACCCCTGTCATGTGACTTTCTGCAATATCAGGGGACTTCACTCGATTAAGTTCGACGTCCACTACCATCTCGAGACGGTGAAGCCGGCCTTGCTCTTTCTGACCGAGACGCAGGTGTCCTCTCCGGCTGATACTTCGTATCTCTTCTACCCGGGGTACAAATTGGAACACTCCTTGTGCCTCGGGCTCGAATTTGCGTATACATCAGAGAGGACATCTGTTCTCGACGCCTCGGCAGTCTTGAAGGACCTGTCCATCCTTTGGCTACGCGTAGACAGCGACGACCATCCGCATGTTTACGGGTGCCTCTATAAATCCCATAGCGGTAATGCCGAAACAGACCGATTCATCGACCACGTCCAAATGGCTACAGATTCCTTGCTACAGCAGATCCCATCCGCAGAGATATATACTTGGCGATTGTAACACCCACCAAGCCGAATGGCTCGGTTCATGTTTAACCGATCATGGGGGGAGATTTGTTCATGATTTTGCCTTGGCATATGGTCTGACACAACTGGTAACTTTGCCTACGCGGATTCCAGATGTGGAAGATCATGCACCTTCCCTGTTAGACCTTCTGCTGACCTCTCAATCAGATAGCTCAGACCCGTCCAGTTATGCCTATCGCCATCACCTTGTTCTCCAAAATAATGGAATCCATTATAAACTGCCAGCTCATGCGGTATTTTGACGATCACCAGCTGACCGTGTAGTGACCGCCAATACGGTTTTCGTCGGGGTCGGTCAGCTGGTGATTTTCTGATCTACTTGACTCATAGACGGGTGGAGGCATAAGAGTCCAAGGGGAGACATTGGCCGTTAGTTTGGACATTGCGAAGGCCTTTCGATCGGGTTTGGCACAAAGCGCTTCTTTCAAAACTCCCTTTCTATGGGCTTCCCGAGAAATTGTGCAACTAAATCACCAGCTTTCTTGCAGATCGGCAGATTGGAGCATCTCCTCAGTTTCAAGTCACTCCCCTTGTAGTCTCAGCCAGTATCGGAATCCTCGGCGTCGACATATCGAGTGACGTGCAGTTTCGTGGTCACTTGGAAGAGAAGGCCAAATTGGCCTCTAAAGCGCTGTGCGTGCTCAGCAGAGCGGGACAGTATTCCATGCCGGCACACCGCCTGCCACTTTACAAGGCGCAGGTTCGGCCTCACATGAAATACTGTTGCCATCACTGGGCTGGGGCTCCCTACAGTTTTATTAAAAAAATATAAAGCTGTTTTTGGTACCAAAAATATGGTTTTCTTTAAGTTTTTTAAAAAAAAATCTCTTCCTGATAAAACAATATCTAAGGCCTATGGCCAGCCACGCCGCACCGCCGCGACGCCGCCGCCGCCGAGAAAATTTTCAGGCTACGCCGTCGCCGTGGAATTGGCCTTCGGCGCTCATATCTACCACCTACATCCATCAACTTCCTACATATTTTACTAGGTCGTTACTCAATCTAGTTTATCGTTAAAAACAATAACTTTATCGACATTTAATAATATAATCTTAGTTTAAATTAACAAAAAAAAAAGTGAAGCGTAAACGCTGAAGGTCAAGTATTTAATTAAATTAATAAAGAGCATTTTTTTTTCAAAAATTTATGATATTCCAACAAAAAACAAATGTGAAAAAGTTCGGTACAAATGACGTATGGAGTTGTCAGCTTCGCCAATAAGAGTTGAGATCTGAATGGGCGCCAAGCTCTCTAGTAGTTCCAAAAACGTTTGTACATTCCTAGAACCATTCTAAACAGTGTAAGAATATCCACTACCCCATATCATCTCGTGGGTGTCGTAACAGGCGTCAGAGTGAAACTGAAAACGAAAATGGGCGGTAACATTTAACATAACAGATAACAAATCAAAAAAATAGCAAACTGCGGTTGCTATTTTTTTTGACTGCTCGCCTGCCAAATGTGGCAACTATGGCAAATTATACAGCCATCTATTTGGGAGGTCTGCGTTCAGAAGTGAACTTTTGATAGGCTGTATTGAATGAATGACTATATGAGGGCTTCCTATCTTCTTAAAATTCACTGTGGCAGCAAAAGTTTTATACGGAAAACATGTAAATTGCTGATCTGCGCCAAGCTGGGGTCGTCGATTTTAGTTTCGTCGTAGTCGTCGCGAGATATAGCTTCTCGTTTCAGTTTTTTATAGATTCATTTTCGCGCGTTTTTTCTTCATACATGGGTATGAAATTAAAGTTTATTCCGCGATTCAGCTGTTCTATACCTACATTTCGGCGAAAAATTCAAGCATTCTATTCTACTTAAATAAATAGACTAAATATAATTTATAAATAAGAACTAGAATATAACTACGTAAATAATGGTATAATCAAGCAGATTACTTATTGAAAACGTATAAAACATTGAAATTTATACCCAATGTGCCCCATATAAAATTGACGGATTTAGAGATCTCAAAACTATAGCTTTTTTTCTATTTTTATTTTGCATTGTTGATATAATATATTATAATAAATATTTCAATTTCATATATTCGCATGATTGTCTTATACAGAGGCATCGTCGCAAATTCGGTGGCATGAATCTGCAATTACTGAAACCGATGAAATTGTTAAAGCCGGAACAAACTAACAAGAACAGTTAAGTTAATTTTATCGTCAGTATCACTACGTTTGCCTCTTATCTATTAACTATTGTTTGTTTTTAAATGTATATGGCAACCCGCATTTTAAAAACTGAGCAACAATACTTTTTTGCGGTTTCCTTCATGAGATTGTCTAACATTTTACATTCCAAAACTATTTAACAGTACATGGTTTTCCGATCAACTAGTTCAAGGCTATAAAAGCAATTGCAAGTTTATTTACAAACCGTTTGGCAAAATTGTGATGCGTTGTTGACGCAGACATACCATTGACGTCAAACGTAACAAAATACTGCAGACTACATAAAATGAAGAAAAAAAATTATTTATGTAATTTTGTGATTGTTCTGCAATTGCTTTTTACTGAACGCCGACATCCATATAATTGTCTCGATGTTTCAACACATTTGACTTCTGATTCAGACGTCGCCGTACTGCCGAAATTATAATAGTGCTTCATTTGAAAGCATAGAGGCACTTATTCGTTCAGCTACCTATTGGTCAATATGACCTGAAACATCCCATTAACAAACTGTTTTCAAAGTTTCAATTGATGCAGTATGATAATAATATCTTGCTCTCTGAGTCATTGCAAATACGACAAGTATTTGAAATGTTACTATAAGCTTAAAATCTCTCACCTTAATTTTAGGACGAATAACATTTTATGAAAACATCTAAGTTGTTAAGACATAATTTTAATCACTTTGATAATGAACGCCGTCACGTAGGTGGACAAACCGCAATTTTCACCACAACGTATTTATAAACAACCGCGCAATTCTTTTAGGAACGATTGCTCAACATAAAGTCGCACTGTATAAAAATTATATTTGTCTGGTTTATATTCTATTCATTAATTTACATTTTCAATATATAGATATTTTCAACCGACTTCAAGAAAAGGAGAAGGTTCTCAATTCGACTGTATTTTTTATGTATGTTACCTCATAACTTTTTTCTAGGTGAACCGATTTTGATGATTCTTTTTTTATTTGAATGCTGGTGCTTCTCATGAGGTCCCATATAAAATTGATCAAAATTTGACCAGTACCTAGTTTGTGAGTTATCCTTAATAATGCGTATTTAATTGACTTCGACTACATTTATGATGTTCTCATTTTATTTATATTGAAGACGGTTGTACAAAATTTTTAATTTTACCACTTGTATCGTCAGTGTAGGTACTATAAAAATCTTTAAAAGCCTATACGATACATATGGTCCGGAGCCTGTCTTCGCCTCAAGCAAAGCATCGTATGCCAACCATGGACGTATAAATAATTATTTATACGTCCATGGTGCCAACTTATCAAATGATGATTTACGATCTAAAATTCAAAAGTATTGTCACGAAAGAAGCTTGCTTAAATTTACACTATTGTAACAATGTAAAAAAACAGGGGAGACTAGTAATTTAGTTAGTTATTTAATAAAGTTAGGTAGTTTTATATATAATTGTAAAGGTACTTACCATTTTTTATAACAGTAACCAATACCTATATCTATCCTACCATCTAGGAAGTATCAGGAATAAAGTAAACTCAGCGGGACTTTGTGGATAGAATCAAATAGTGAGTTTAATTGGATTTAAGATAATCAAAACCATTTTCATTTTTACAACCTATCGTTTTCCAAAAAAACCGGCAAAGTGCGAGTCGGACTCGCGCACCGAGTGTACCGAACAAACCTGTAGATATATAAGTTTAAAATTATTAAAAATATTTTTATTATATGATGTAACTAAAAATTTATGCTTTTCGCAATTTTTCCTTTATCTGTGCTATAAAACGTTGCTTCGTGCCAAATTTCAAGATTCTGAGTTCACGAGAAGAAGTACCCTGTAGATTTTGATTCCCTTGCGAATGTCGAAAATTTACGGCATATACGGCTGTATCTTTTGATTGCGTTGGCTTAGAAGTTTGATTTTTTTCACAGCTCTAAGGGACAGTAGACTTGAGTATTTGATATGAATTTCAGCTTGATACCTCTACGCGTTTCTGAGAAAAAGGGTCTTGACAGACAGACGGACAACAAAGTGATCCTATAAGGGTTCCGTTTTTTCCTTTTGAGGTACGGAACCCTAAAAATCAAGCTTTTCGGGTAAAATAGCCATATCCCACCTAGCATTGCTCTCTATATGTTCGTAAAGTTTCATCACAATCGATTCAGCCATAACGAAAATCTTTTGCATACTATGAAGTATGATCTCGTCTTCATACTTCATAGTATGCAAATATCGTCCTCATTTTAATGTAAATAAAATCGAAGTAGACACTTATTTTATTTATATGTATAGATAAACAGTCTATTTTTAATAAAATATTTAAGCTTGGTATTAGAACTTGTATATTTTCTGGAATTTAGTTGTAAAAGCGTATACATTGCCCAATTAATGAATTGATGACTCTGTGGAGCAGGGTAGCGGGGTGACTAGCTTGCGTTTGTTCCAAGTGTTTCCCATCCATTACAACTTATAAAGTCCACTGCTGCCATCCCCATAGACCGTCTCATTGCGACCCTTTGCAGGCAGGTTGGAAACCGCAGTTTATTAATAATTTTGAATGTATATACGATGGTAAATATGCATATATTTATTAAAGTTAATTTTGTTTTCATGAATATCACTTTTATCAATATTATCACCATTATCATTGCAGCTCATCATAGGCCCAATACCGAAGATAGGTTCCCGCAAAGCCGCTCTTTAATATCTGGAATCTCACTACATTATATTGCAGAGAAACCTGCTTTTAACTACGCATATATAACACGTGTGTTGACAGGATTATCTAAATATAGCAATCAAGCGCTATTTATTTTGTCTACAAAGACTTGCATTTTGTATTAAACATCATAAATTCTCACGGACAAGCAAAGTGCAGCCGTCACACTTATTAACTTACTTATTTAGCACGCTTTAGCGTTATTTAGAACACGTGGTAGAGATATGTTGCAGCTATGTTATGGTAATAGCACGAATCGCTCGGTTCTTCCAGGGAAAAACCACGCCCTCATAGAATACCAGAGTAAAATAAACTATTGGTAAATCCAATTATGCATGCCCTAAGCGCATTAAAAAATTACGTATAACATGGTTATACGTAATTTTTATAAAGTAGTTTAAATACACACAAGTTTTCAGTAATAACCTAATTATTATACTTCCAATTATCCAATAATTTTATGTCAAACTTCAATTTAAAAAAAAAAGTTTGGAAAATCATTTCATTCATTCATTCATCCAAAAGTGCACGACTAATAATGCTCATAATATGATCATCATATCATCATTCAGGTCACTCCATAAAGTCCAAGACGTATTTAAGTATAAATATACTTGTACATATACATCTTACTTACTTTTAGTACGTAGTATTATTATTTATTTTGAGCTTTAAAAATATTGTAATAAATATCTCTGATTATTATGATAAACAATAATGCATGAAATTTGGATTTTCGAATATGTTGTATTTGTATAGCGATCTTTTTGAGCCGCTGCAAACAACTGATCAGTTGTTTGCAGCGGCTCAAAATCCACTCACGACGACGGTTGACGCCGTAGTGAGTGAGTGCTGAGTGAGGCAGTCTATTTAGTAAAATAAATTATTAAAAGGCTGCTAAAACACCGAAAGTTTCCGGATTTCTACGCCGAAAAAAAATTAATTATAACTAAACAAAATTAAATTAAACTGCCATTTACATTCCATGGCTTCCCACATGATTTTTCCCACGTGACAATTGGGGATGACAAACGATTACACAGTCCACCTGATGGTAAGTGGTTGCTGTGGCCCATAGACATCTACATCTATCCTCGATTATGAATAAAAATGCAGGTGCGTTGTCACCCATGAGAACTAAGATGGAATGCCTCGTTTACAGTAAAAAGTGTCGCCGGTTCTCTACACTCACCATGAAAAACACAGCAGCGTATTCTGTGAGAGCGTGGTACTTCCCCGGTCTAGCCGACCCATTTGTGCCACATCTATACCAGTAGTATAGCTGCAACATGGCTCTACCACGTATCTCTTATTGGTCTTTTTATCCACCGCACTGCTAGATAGTGTAAATATTTGTTATTTTATTTTCGTCTTATTCTTATTTTTTAAATTATGGTCTTTAAAGATTTGTCAATAATTATCACGCTGTAGGCGAATTAGTGGGCGCTAATCATTATTTCCAATTATACCTAGTCAGGTCATAAGTATTGTCACACAGTAAAAACCTTTCTTTTAGAATGCTGGCCACAAAAAAGTTTATTGAAATCGAATTTCGAATTGTTCGTGAAAATAAAACTGTATACTTTTTAGAAATTTACTCATTTTTTAAATATGGAGTGGACGCTTAAAGAAGACCGTGTTGCATTTATTGCGTTGCATCGTTGCGGTTACGCGCCAATTC
Organism: Parnassius mnemosyne; assembly: GCA_963668995.1. Lineage (NCBI taxonomy): Eukaryota > Metazoa > Arthropoda > Insecta > Lepidoptera > Papilionidae > Parnassius > Parnassius mnemosyne. Next base: position 11,106,263 of record CAVLGL010000092.1, on the reverse strand, counting down.
ACATTTTTGACATACCGAAAAATTTGAATATAACCAAAAGATTCGTTTATCGTACCATCAAACGATACAATGAAGACTCTAGTGTAAATCACAGGTCAAGAAGTGGTCGCTCTCAGTCTGTTAGGACTCCAGCAGTGATAAAAGCTGTGAAGGCACGAATTCAAAGAAATTCCAAACGTAAGCAGAAACTGTTGGCCCTTCAGATGGGGTTAAGCAGAACCACGGTGAAAAGGGTGTTAAAGACTTAGGGCTTCGGGCATATAGAAGAAAAACAGGACATCGTTTGAATGCTCGTCTAATGGATCTGAGACTGAAGAGATGCCGCGCTTTGTTGAAGCGGTACGCGGGAAAAAAATATCGGGAAATTCTTTTTTCGGATGAAAAAATTTTTACCGTAGAAGAGAGCTACAACAAACAAAATGATAAGGTGTACGCACACAGTAGTGAAGAAGCGAGCAACCGTATTCCGCGTGTCCAACGAGGTCATTTTCCATCCTCGTTCATGGTATGGTTGGGAGTTTCTTATTGGGGCTTAACAGAGGTACATATTTGTGATAAAGGTGTAAAAACGAATGCAGTTGTGTATCAAAATACAGTCCTGACGAACCTTGTGGAACCTGTTTCTCATACCAAGTGGTCCATAAGTTACAAGATCACTAACGGACCCATCAATGATTATATTCCACAAAACAAAGAATGTCACATTCTATACATAGGTAAATAAAATATTTCTCACCTGACCATACCGTGACGAAGCTAGATGCACGTTCCGGTTCTTCAGCGAAAAATCGGGGCGTTTTCCAAGTCCATAGCCACTCTTGTTCTGCGAGATGAACTTCTTTGGTCGATCCAGCCTTTCCGTAGACCCTGTATCCGTCTCCTCATCCTTCTTTGAGGTCGAAGGGATGCCCCTATAAGCACCCCTAGTCCCTCTGATAGTCTTCTCTGGACTCTTGTCCTGTTTCCTCGTAATAAGATTGTCCTTCCTTTGTTTGGTGCTTCTTACTGACACATTCGACGCCATATTGTCCATAATTATCCATCAAATGACTATAAACAAGACGTCAGTCTCTTCTACTGCGTTCGTAATTCATTATGATCGTGTAGTCTTAAAATTGCCACTAAAAGCCTACTCTCAACTAAAGATTAAATACGAATAAATAGAACTCGTCAACTTCATTACAATCGCGACTCCCTTATTTAGAATAATTCGATAGATACATCTCTCAAACCTCAATTTCCTCAGGACAGGATATAATGGATTACTAAAAAATAATAAGGAATTACAGACTATCAATTAATTATTATTTAATAAATAAATAACTATATCCGTCTTTTATTCTCTCTCACAGTTGGCATCCTCTAGTGACTACCCCAAACATTCTCTAAACTAACAAAAAGTATATAAATCTAAGTTGTAACAGTCTTCGGGAAGATTTTGGAAAGTTATTGCAGGATCGAGCTCTTGTTTGATGGTATCTGCAACAACGAAATTTTTAATTTTATTAATTTACATCAAAAGCATATAGAAAGTCGAGATTAAATGTAAGAAATTCATGTGATAAATATTAGGTCCTTCTTAAAATATTTGGTCCATTAATGAAATTATTAGGTCCATAATAAAGACACTTCACACACACACACACCCTTCAGCGTTGCCAAGTTGACTGTCGGTATATCGAAGTGCTGAAGTGTTTGTACAGTAGAGCTACACTGGCTATCCGAGTACAGAATCAGAGTACGAAACCTATCCAACTGCAGAGAGGTGTAAGACAGGGTGACGTTATATCCCCGAAACTCTTCACCGCTGCATTGGAAGACGTTTTCAAGCTACTGGACTGGAAAGGATACGGTATTAACATCAATGGTGAGTACATCACTCACCTTCGATTTGCCGACAATATAGTCCTTATGGCAGAATCGCTGGAGGACATAAGCACTATGCTCAATGACCTCAATAGTGTCTCCCAACGGATAGGTCTTAAGATGAACATGGACAAAACAAAAATCATGTTTAACGTCCATGTCACACCTATGCCGGTAGTTTTTGGGAGCACTAAGCTCGAAGTTGTTAACGAGTATGTTTCATCATTATCATCATTACAGCCCTTCACAAGTCCACTGCTGAACATAGGCCTCCCCCAAAGAATGCCACAAAGCACGGTCCTGAGCCACCTGCATCCATCGACTTCCTGCAAATCTTACCAGGTCGTCACTCCATCTAGTGGGGGGACGCCCTACACTTCGCCTGCCGGTACGAGGCTGCCACTCGAGAACCTTTCTTCCCCATCGGTTGTCGGTTCTTCGAGCCATATGGCCGGCCCATTGCCACTTCAGCTTACTAATCCGTTGGGCTATGTCGGTCACTCTGGTTCTACTGCGGATATCCTCATTTCTGAGTTTATCACGCAGAGAAACTCCGAGCATAGCCCTCTCCATAGCTCGCTGAGCGACCTTGAGCTTCCTCATCCGGCCAGCAGTGAAGGACCACGTCTCAGTTCCGTATGTCATCACTGGCAACACGCACTGGGTGTACAGTCTCGTTTTCAAGTTTTGAGGTATACCTGACGAGAAGATGTGCCGTAATTTCCCGAACGCTGCCCAACCGAGTTGAATCCGTCGATTGACCTCTCGGTCGAAGTTGGACTTACCTAGTCGGAATATTTGTCCCAGGTAAACATACTCGTCAACAACTTCGAGCTTAGTGTTCCCAACAACTACCGGCATAGGTGTGACATGGACATTAAACATGATCTTTGTTTTGTCCATGTTCATCTTAAGACCTATCCGTTGGGAAACACTATTGAGGTCATTGAGCATAGTGCTTAGGTCCTCCAGCGATTCTGCCATAAGGACTATATCGTCGGCAAATCGAAGGTGAGTGATGTACTCGCCATTGATGTTGATACCGTATCCTTTCCAGTCCAGAAGCTTGAAAACGTCTTCCAATGCAGCGGTGAAGAGTTTCGGGGATATGACGTCACCCTGTCTTACACCTCTCTGCAATTGGATAGGTTTCGTACTCTGGTTCTGTACTCGGATAGCCATCGTAGCCCTACTGTACAAGCACTTCAACACTTCGATATACCGACAGTCAACTTGGCATCGCTGAAGGGACTGCAGCACCGCCCAAATTTCGACGGAATCAAAGGCTTTCTCATAGTCCACATACGCCAGACATAGTGGCAAATTGTACTCCTCGGACTTCTGTACAATTTGCCGAAGGGTATGTATGTGGTCTATGGTGCTAAAGCCTTTTCGGAAACCGGCTTGTTCGGGAGGCTGGAAGTCGTCAAGTCTGCGCGCGAGACGATTCGTAATGACTCTCGAAAACAGCACGTAGACGCGGCTCAGAAGGGAAATCGGTCTGTAGTTCTTCAAGAGAGCATTGTCGCCTTTCTTGAAGAACAAGACCACCGCACTTCTGCTCCACGCCTCCGGTGTAATGCCACCATGGAGGACGGAATTAAAGAGCTTCTGAAGGACTTCAAGTACCGGTTTTCCACCCGCTTTCAGAAGCTCCGCTGTAATTCCATCCTGGCCTGGGGCCTTGCCGTTTTTAAGGTGCTGGAGAGCCATTCTAATCTCGCTCAGACTGACGTCCGGGATATCATCGGAATAATGTCGGATAAGACTCGCTCTTGGATCGTTACTCACACTTACGTGTGGCTCCAACGATGACGTGTACAGCTGCCCATAGAACCTCTCAATCTCACTCAAAATCTCAGGTGCCCCGGAAACGATGCTGCCACATTCGGTCTTCAGCTTTGACAGTTGGCTCTTTCTGGCAGACAGATCTCTGGCAAAGACTTTGGAGCCTTGGTTCCGCTCGATCGCTTCTTCAATACGAGCTGTATTGAAGTTGCGTAAGTCCCGCCGCATGCATTTGGAGATCTGTCTGTTCAGTTGCCTGTATGCTGTCAAATCTGTTGAAGAATGCAGCTTCATCTCCCGTCTAACAGCCATGAGATTAAGAGTGTGATCGGAGAGTTTTTGTGTTCTTCTGCGGCGGGTCTTGCAGAACTTAGCTCCGACCGCATGGACAGTTTCCACGAGCTTGTCATTCAAATCGTCCACTTCATTGCAGTCTTCTAGGCACTGAAAACGGTTTTGCAACTCGAGCTGAAAGGTTTCGGGACTTTGGATTAGAGCACGAGGGGGACGGAGCGTTGACTTCATTAGACGAGACCTCTCCAACTTAACGTTTAGGTTCAGTGTGCCTCTAACCATTCGGTGATCGCTGCCGGTTTTCACCCTCGCGATCACTGAGACATCACTGAACAGTTGTCGTCTGGTCGTCATAATGAAGTCAATCTCATTTTTTGTCGAACCGTCGGGGCTCGACCAGGTCCACTTCCTGTGGGGCCGCTTCTGGAAGAAAGAGTTCATCATAAAGAGTCCCTCTTTCTCCATAAAGTCGGCCAACTGCTGGCCCCTTGGGTTCCGTTGCCCTATTCCAAATTTCCCCACTTTCAGCTCACCGTTCTCTCTTGTGCCTAGTTTTGCATTGAAGTCTCCCATTAACACCGTATATTGGGTTTTGGAGGAATGCATGGCTCTAGAGATATCCTCATACATTTCCTCCACCTCCTGATCGGGGTGTGCCGAGGTTGGTGCGTAAACCTGTATGACCTTCAGCGAATACCGTTTGGTGATTCTGAGTATAAGGCACGCAACCCTCGTCGACACACTCTCAATCTTTACAACGTTGTTAACGAGAGACTTGTGGACGATAAATCCGACACCTCCTTGGGACAGATGGTCGCCCTCCCGGTGATAGAGCAAGTTGCCGGATTCGAGGATTACCGTGTCCTCCCCCTCTCTTCGGACTTCGGATAATCCTATTATATGCCAGCGTAACTTGTCTATCTCTTCTTCCAGCTCCACAATCTTCTCGTCAGTCCTCAGGGTGCGTGCGTTGTATGTTGCCAGGTCGAGTCGTTGTAGGTGGCAACCGAACCTCCACCGGAGATTCTTAGCACCCCCTGCCCCGCCGTTACCATGGTCGCCACCGTAGCCAGGAATAGCGGGGCCGCCGGGGACTGGGGGCCGTCTCTTCGTAACTTTCATTATGGGGGGTATATTGCCATAGTTGCCACGCTTGGCGAGCGGGTTGGCAACCGCAGTATTTTATTGTATTTTGTCGTTACCAGGAAGATGCTGCTGCCCATCTCCTGCCTGTTTCCCTTTGTCGCCTTTTACGACACCCACGGGAAGATATGGGGTAGTGGATATTCTTAACCGCCACTACACGGCATCGAGTATGTTTACCTGGGACAAATAGTCCGACTAGGTAAGTCCCACTTCGACCGAGAGGTCAATCGACGGATTCAACTCGGCTGGGCAGCGTCCGGGAAACTACCACACATCTTCTCGTTAGACATACCTCAAAATCTGAAAACGAAATTGTACAACCAGTGCGTGTTGCCAGTGATGACTTACGGATCTGAGACGTGGTCCTTCACTGCTGGCCGTATGAGGAAGCTCAAGGTCGCTCAGCGAGCTATGGAGGGGGCTATGCTCGGGGTGTCTCTGCGTGATAAATTTAGAAATGAGGATATCCGCAGTAGAACCAGAGCAACCGATATAGCCCAACGGATTAGTAAGCTGAAGTGGCAGTGGGCCGGCCACAAAGCTCGAAGAACCGACAACCGATGGAGAAGAAAGGTTCTCGAGTGGCAGCCTCGTACCGGTAGGCGAATTGCAGGGCGACCCCCACTAGATGGAATGAAGAATTGGTGAGACATACAGGAAGTCGATGGATGCAGGTGGCTCAGGACCGTGCTTTGTGACATTCCTTGGGGGAGGCCTATGTTCAGCAGTGGACTTGTGAAGGGCTGTAATGATGATGATGATGATTCTCAGTACTATAAACTTATAGCTTCTCAACTAAATTGAGAACTCAATCAAGAATCCTCTCCTTAAACGCTTAAATAATAAATACGTAGGATTTGGTATTAAACAAAGCTTGGCAGACAGATTGGCGAAGCAATGCCTGATTTCTCACATTTTTAACCCTGACGCCGCCAATCTTAGTATTTTACATCTGGTATGACAAGACAGTTCAAGAAACCACACGCCACACTCATAAAATTGATTTATATTTACATTATAAATGCAAACATAAAAAATATAGATATTTTAGAAATCGATTTTTTGGGAATCGATACATGAGCGACGATACGATTTGAATCGATTTAAAAAAGGATCTTTTTCGGAAAGAATCGACATCCCTACTGACAATAACAATAAAAAAATGGCGTCAGTTTTATTGTAGGATCAGACAAAGAATGCAAGAATAATTGATTTTCAAAACTTTTTTCCCAAAAAATTACGCGTTTCCGCATGTTGTAACTTTGAGTGTGTGCTTATAATAGTGTAACTTTCCTGTAAAAATACGTATCAATCCCCAAGTCGACGGAAGTCAATGGAAAGCTAAGCCTGCATCCATTCTATGATAGCTCGCCACATTCATAATTAAATTTGTTTTTGCCTTTTTCTCATACTTAGGTTTCTTTACTCTAGGTATGTAGATGAAAACGGATTTCGTTTGAGTTACGATTAGGTTTAAGATAATATTAGGTTTCACTCATATCTGTTAAAGAAAATCTTTCTGTACTGATTTGTTACCAAAACCAGTCCATATTGTATTCATTAAAAATTATTTTTTTTAGTCTACAGCAGTGTCTTTACTTTTGCAAACTTCATAACTTTGTACATATAAAAACAGAAAACTTCTTATGTCATTTAACTGGTATAATGCAGTTAACCGGTTCAGTGCGGATGGCACGCCAGGCGTGCTAACGATTACTTTTGTGTGTGGCGTATGACACGCGAGTCGTGTCTTTTCAAAAATCGTTATAACTCGCTCAAATTGCGTTTTCGGAAGATTTATATTTATATTAATAGAAAATATTTATTATTTTGCAAGTAGTTCATGCCTACAGCTTCGTTTATGGATATTTTAAAAATTTAAATTTTTAGGGGTTGACAACCTTTTTCTAACTTGTACATGGTACTCTTTTTACTTTGTGTGTTTTAAAATCATGTTGTGGAAAAATAGTCTAATAAGTAACAAATAATAGCACTTATTGTGATCGCTCACAAACTCAAGTAGTAAATAAATTTCTGGAAAACAAGTCTCCTGTTAAAAAAAAAACAATGCGTTTGTCTTATTGTTTAATTTTGCTTAAAATGGTTGAACTGCCGTCTTATTATTATCATATGGCCGAATAGACCTACGAAGTACCATGTGCTCTTGTGATATGGTATAAGGTTTATTTTTGCTTGAAACAGTTCCAAACCGTTCATGCATAAAAAAATCGCTAATAAATAGTCTTTTGTCAATCCGCCGCCGTATAGCGCCGGTGTTTTCTTCCTTTTGAAAACACTTGTTTTGCTATTCTTACTAGACGTTTTCAGATCGACTTTACTTTTACATTTGTATAATATTAAGTAATATTTAACATTTGTAAATATTAATGAACCATAAACCTTATTTTTTTCCAAATTAAGGTTCTTGATTGTTTGATATTTACAAATGTTATTATTATTATTAGGTGAAAATTTAATTTAATAAAAACAAAGGTTTTCCAGGGTGATTTAGCTGTAACTACTTATATAAATGATTTTTTTATAAAACAAAAAATAGTACAAAAGGTTTGCAATCTCTGCATAAAAAAGTCACTTCCTCTCAATTTCAAAGAAACACGTAGAAAAATACGTAGTTACCCACTAAAAACAAATATCCTTCCGTTTGTAACTGATGTTTGATGTCAAATAAACTTATTTAGGTCTAAACAAGTGAAAAAAGCATAAAAAAGAATATCACTTTTACACATGGCTGATTGCACAATAGGCGTGTCATCAACTTCTGTGTGCCAGGCGTGTCATGAAATATTTGTTTACCACAGCTAAAAGTTGTCGAAAATCGGTGCCGCACAACGAATCGGTTAAGTAAGAGATTGGTATAGAGACAAAAGAGATACAGCAGACAAAAGCAAATAACAATATTTTAAACATTGATGAAATAAACAATTTTTTTCATTTCCTGTAAAGTTTAGATCTCTGGACATACAAGGTTATCATTCTACAGCAATATGTTCCTTCCAAATTAGCCTTTGGACAACAAGAATGCTTAGGTATTTTGTTACCGTTTCACAAATTAAATGATCAAAAGAACAATAATCAGAACCCCGAAAAATGCTTGGAAATGCATATTTTAGTTTTGTTATTCGGGCTAGTCGCCGCAGATGTAGAAAAAAATATTATATATTTGGTCTTAGCAGTAAACTATTATCAATGTCATGTGGTGACTTTATAAGTCACGACATGACAAAGGAGAAAGTTTTTGATATATCAGATGGAACTAAGGTTCCTTCTGATATATCAAAAACTTTCTTCCACAATGAATGCTATTGCATAGTGATATTTTGTTTCTGTTACTGCATTTGAATCTTTGCCTAATGTTTAATAAGCCTAAAGAAGAAATTGAGGTCATCTTCATATTATACAACGTGTTACAAAATACCCCGTAAAAATATAATTAATTATCAAAGCCAAAAATTTGTCAACCCTAGTAAGCTGTCATGACAGGGAACCAGATTATTTAACAGAAAGGCCTACGTACGTATTTTACCTAATTATTGTCTACTTTAATAGTTTTTCTATTTTTCATTCATAAATGTTTGCTACCTCAATTCAAGTACTGGCTTCAAAAAATGTCAAGTTGAAAAAAAATATGTTGTCAATTTCAAATCTTGGAATCGATATCCTACAACTGTTGCAAGGTTTTTAATTTCCAACATTTTTTGCAAAATAACGATGCTTTCTAACTCGGAATATTACAATATGATGTTATGCATAGGCCATGAAGATAGCAATTTAAATTGTGCTCGCGAACTGTATCGGCAATGATTTATCGATGGTAGACCACCCACTGAACAGCGACGGCTGCCTTTGTACCAGTGTTTTCTGAACATGTCAAGATGACTACATTCCACCGGCTCTTTTCACCGGTCTACTGGAAGTGGACGTCCAAGCACAGTCGACGCCAGGCAGTCTGAATAAGTGTTAGAGCATTTTGAAGAAGAGCCGACCACAAGTATGAGGCAAGTTGGAACAAAATTCAGTATAAACCATGAACAGTTTGGCGAATTCTTCGTGTATACAATCGTCACCTTTATCACCATCGCCGTACATAGGAGCTGATACCCTCCGATTTTGCACCCAGGAGGAACTTCTGCAAGTGGTACCTCAGGCAGTTAGAGGAAAACCCTAATTACGTAAACTATGTTCTTCGGACAGACGAGGCAACATTCACAAGGACAAGACTTTCAAATATGCATAACGATCACGTTTAGGCTCGCGTGAATCCACATGCTTCACTGCAGGGCAGATTCCAACACCAGTGGCGGCTGAATATGTGGGCTGGCTTTATGACGGGCATGTCATCGGTCCCGTCATTATGCCATGATGTCTGAACGGTAGCAACTATTTAACGTTTTTACAAAAGGAAATTGAAGAGGCAATTGACAACTTTCCTGTGATTACTTTGAGAACCAAAGAAACATAGTGTTTCAGCATAACGGAGCTCCGGCACATTTTGCTTGCAACGTACAAGAACATCTTAACTTCCCTTTCCGCGAGGATGGAGCCGCCGCAGAGGATCGATGCTATGGCCTGTTCATTCTCCGGATCTCACACCTTTGGACTTCTTTTTGTGGGGTTATGTGAAGGAAAGAGTGTATTTCACCGATTGCCCAACCGTTGCTGAGATGGAGCAGCGTGTTAGATCGGTTTTCACATCAATAACACAGACAATGATGCGAAATGCCACACAAGCCATATCTCGATGAGTGAGGTTGTGTATTGAGCAAGGCAGAGCACACTTTGTTAATGGACTCGTTATAAGGCCCCATTTAACCTCCTTTCGGCTTTACGGGTAGTTTTGTAACACCCGGTATATTTCACACCAGAGAAAATAAATATACAATGAAAAAAGACAAATAGTTATTAGACTTTCCATGGAGTTAATATACAGAGTCATTTTTCAAAGAATAGCCAAATTTTAAACTTAAGTTCAAATGTATAAATAATGATATACCATTGTACATGTGTAAATAAAGCTTCTACTTTTATTTGAAATCGTCCAAAATTGAATGTGCAACAACGTTTTTGCCTACTGATCCACCCTTACTATTGTGTTTGTGTACAGTTAAATCAGTTAAAAAAATGCATTACCACACATTTTGAATTTAAAAGATAAAAAGGACAGAATGGTTGAGTTTTTTTTTAATAAATTTTTCTTCAACATTTGCCTATATTACTTACTCTGAACCTTGTCAGAAAATTTGGCCAGTTATTGCAAAATAACTGTAAAAACTAAGCCCTAGTTAATAAGGCACATTTGTGATAAAAAGATGAAATGTTTTCATCATTTCATTTCGTTATGTAAGTAATATGAAAATAGCATAAAAACTAAATAAATTAAAATCAAATTAAGATTTTAATATGAAATGATAACATTTGTCCTTTGACAAAAATAAAGCTGCTAATGGGATTATAATAGACTGTGCAAACACTAAGCTGCAAGTCATTTTATAAACAAGAAAATACACAACAAATTATGTGAAAATAAATGCTTTAACCACAAATAATCTACCTACTCAATAAAATTTTTGATAAAGTAAAATACAGATAAGTTTTCCTGTCGCCTGAATAAACAAAATTATCAACGTGAATAGAGTCAAACATTAAAGTATGTATAAAATTATTTTACTCTAATAACTGAAATAAAACCTCTGAACAACATTTGTCAATCAAGTAACTGGGTTGTCTTTTAACTGACAAATAAGTAAGTCAAAACAGAACATAGAAAACACTGGCTTTTCATTGTACAATGTGTAACAGTGTAATAGTCTGATATGTATTTACAGACAGGGACTACTAAACAGTAATCACACATGTCGCACCGTTGACTAATTTTACGATTCAAATGACACATATGAGTATCAAGGACTGCAACAATATCAAAACAAGTTACCTGCAGATGAATTTGCATCCAGTGTAATGAGAAAACATCACAAATGTCACACAATTATCGAAGCCTAGGTGCCGGCATCTATAAAAAAATTGCACTAAACAATATGCGGGTGTCACAAACTTTTACACGACCCTACAAGTCAGGCATCTAATAATTGCACTGACAATACCTAACCCGTTTTATTTTGAGGATGTTCTAAAATCTGCAGACATCGGCTGTTCTATAGCACTGAGAATGGCGCATAGCTGAATCAAGTTGAATAAATAGAGTAAAAATCGCATTGACAAAACGTCAATCATATAAAGAAAGCGTAATTACAAGCAAAAGGATATGTATAATACCTTTAAATCCAAGGAGATGATAACATCAACTATTTTATGAACACAAAACTTTTCACTTTATATATCTAATTTGTTATTGGATTCTATAAATACTTACAAATAAAAATCTGGAATCACACCATTGTTTTTTCTACTGCACAATCAGTAAATTGATGTTGCCAATAACGAAAAAAATATTACCGTAAAAAAGTGGGTCATCAATGAACACATTTCTCCATAGATTATTAATACACATAGGTCTCTATATCTTATTTTACATTCACTGATTTTAGAGTGTATTTAATAAATAGGTATAATATTGACAATTAAGGATTTAGATTTGGCAAATATTTACATTTAAAAATTCATTTCACTTTTGTTATTATTTAACTTTTTAATAAATTTTACAAAATGATGGTATCATTGGGAATCATTACAAACAGCAGAAGGAGTTTTGGCGGGAAATTAACCGGCGGCGGTTTGCTGCTCCTGTATTATTGTTTAAATAATGGTTTGAAGTGGACTTTGATATGTAAAAGTGTTGCGATTTTGTGTATTAAGTGTCTACGCATGTGAACTATTAGTGGAAACAGTGAAACAGGTGCTCTGATGGTGATGGATTCTCAAGATAAGCTGTTTGTTTGCATAGGCACCTTTAGATACCATCGCCAACTATCAGCTGTCTGCTGGATCAAGTTGCCGCCAAAATCTCCCAAGAACTGCACAATGTGACGCATCAACATATTGTGAAGCAGTATACTATGAAGGAGTGGGGAAATTACAATAAACCGAATAAAAATACTTAAGACTTGGCCTAAAGGTCTAGATACCAGGCCATAAACTCCAAAAAAAAAACAAACAGCAGAAAAAGATAGGCCCATCATATTAGTCTGTGGATAGGTCCTTGTATAAAATTATAACTATAGATGACTGTATATTGCTCGGCATTAACTAGTTAATCCGTTAATCGTTAATTTACTAATTTCTTAATAATAAACGAATTTAACATTTCGACTAACGGATTAACTTTTAAGTTAACTTTAAAAAATGTTAACGGTCTGGTTAACTTCCGTTAAATTTCCTCAAGTCCGTTAATCGTTAATCCAGTACTTACTATTTACCAAGCACCGCACCGCACCACGCCACCATCGCCGTGAAAAACACGTTCTGACAAGTAAGTTCGGTGTCGCGAGTAAAACGAAACTAGATAGGTTTCTAGGTAGATAGGTGTGAGTGAGAAAAAAAAACTGCGAAGAACAAATTGATTCATATTATTATGTATGATTTGTTTGATTGATTGTTCCGCCTAGCGCCGGGGTTTTTCGTTAAGTATACAAATACTACGTACTCTTTGGATTTTGTGTACTGTCCGTGATAGTTTACATCAGTGCAGTGTGTGTACTAAACAGTGTAGATACTGTGCAAGTTGAAACCATATCATAGAATCGGATTTCGGTTCCACCACGGACGAAAACATATTAATGTTCATGAAGGGCAATATACATATTATGCCAGATAATTAAATTACACCCTCCAATTATACACGTCTTTTTTTGTACCTAACCTACCTAACTTCCAGAACCCAATCTAACAGTTTTTATAAGTAGATCACTAGCACAACGATATAATAAATGCAATTTTAATCACGTGTTAACGCATTAACGATTAACGTTAATTTCCGTTAAATCTTCGGAAATGTAAGGCTTTAAAGTTTAACGACGTTAAATTTTTTAGTAACGGTCTACCGATTAACGAAGTTAATTATTTGTTTAACAGTGCCCTGCTATGTGTATATATACTAGAGAATTATAACCATGTAGTAGTGTCATTAGTTAAAAAGTCTTTAATAAATAAATTAAAAACAAGTGATAAAAAACGCAAAAAGTTTAATGATGGTTCATTCCTTTGATCTCGAAGGTTCATTCCACGGGATACTTAATACAAAATTCATTCTCACTTTTTTTTTTTAGTAAAACATAATATCTAGTGAACTCTGAACATTCACTCACTTCACTCAACATGAACTTAAGTTGACCGTTGAAATATTTATTAGATTCGTGGAAATGTTGAATATGCTTACATTTTAAAATACAGTAATGTTACTGACGGCGAGGGGAGACGCCGCCCCGTCGCCCCTTCATGCCCCGTCGCCCCTTCATACCCCGTTGCGCCCCGTGCACCCCGCACACCGCCCGAATATCACGTCATGCCGTCGACGAATCAGCGCGTGGCATACCTCACAACGCTACTCACATGTCGAGACACTCTCTTTCGAGATATAAGAAGGGCGTTTTGGTCTGTGAGCTCTTTATTTCGGAAACGGCACTTGAAGACAACAGCAAGAGAAGAAACATCAAGAGAAATCAAGAGAGAAGAATTAATACTCCATTGAAGTTTGAAGATTCCCCTCTGTGTATATAGTTTAGTGAATGCCGCATTGTAAATAATTGAATATATAATCGTCTACAATACCCTCTTTTTTTGAACAGTCCCTAGTGTAGACTACCTTTAAATAACATCAGTCGTCATAGTTAGTCAATCAGTCAGTTAGTTAAAATCATACAGTCCACTGCAGTCCCTTATAAGTAACTTACTTTGTTTCATTTTATCGTTCTTAACATCCATTTAGTAAATACCAAATATTCCATAAATAAAACACAAACGAACAAAGAAGTAATTAATCGTATTTGTGAGAGATTGGACAAACTATTATGCTGTATTTTGAGAGACAGATATAACAGATTAAAAATAAGAGAACAGACTGTGGGGATCCATGTTAAGTTTTTGTTTACAGGGCTTATTTTCGTTCTATATTGAACAATGGCGATCAAGGGTGCTATTGGGTGCTATGCTTTCGTAGAATGCACTATAGTCGTATTTTTAATTAGACGAAGTCAACTGACGTTTACTTGTTGTCAGTTTTTGATGAAATAAAAATAGTGTTGTGACAAAGTGAATGATTGAAAAACTCCTGAATTAATGAAATTGCCTCGATTGTCTAGTGAATAGTTAGTGTGCTGAACTGCCGATATCGGGTACGGGGTTCGAATTTTAGTCGTGCTTTGTACATACCAACGAGTTTTCGACGACTATGTTCCTATAATATCTACCTATACTGAATACCGAGTGTTTTAAACATTAAGGAAAATATTGCGAGGAAACTTGTAAGACTGTCCTATTTTCAATACATCATGTAGTTGTAACTATAGATGTATAAAATATAACAATTATAGGTAGGTAATGAGAATAAAAAAAATCGCTTATTACATAATTTGTTTTTATTCATTATCAGATAAAAAATCATCACTATCGCTTTCGGTGACATTAATTAAAAATCTGTCAGTAACATTGTCAATCATGTGGTCGAGACCATACATTTTGTCTTCTTTTTTAATTATATGAGACACGCAGCTATTCCATTTTTCAGGTGTGATATGTTGAAGTCCTTCTTCAAAAAGTTTTTTTACTTCTGTCATTTTGAAGGTTTTGTTATTTCTTGCAACATATCCTTTAGCCTGCGCCCATACCAACTCAATGGGATTGAGCTCACAGTGGTATGGGGGCAGACGTAAAACAATTATCCCATGCTGCGCTGCCATCTCGTCCACAACATACTTATCGCAATGTTCTTGCTTGTGCTGCCGTACAATGTCTATAAGAGTAGCTTTAACCATTGTTGCTTCGAATAAAATATTTTTGCTCGTTAGCCACTCTAGTATTCTAGGTTTAGTCCAAGACATTTTAGGCAGCGATTCTAGTTTCCTGGAGTGGTAGGGGGCATTATCCATCACTACTACGGAATTTGGTTTTAGTTTTGGCAAGACCCCCCTAAACCACTTCTCAAAGGAATCGGCATTCATCTCTTGATGATAATCTTCTTTATTTTTTTTGGCTTCAAATATTAATAAGCTGTCTTCTACGAATCCTTCTTCCCCGCCTATATGGCCGACAATTAATCGTTTGCCCTTTCCTGAAGGCTGTTTTAAGCCAGTGGTCAAGCCATCTAGGAAGGCCTGGCGGGACGATAACACTGTCTGGTCAATCCATGCCTTCTTCGGTGCATGACCTTCAAGATAGTGAAAAATATCAATTAATTATTGAAAGTACAATTTAATGTAAAGAAAACAGAAAATTGTAATTACCTTCGTTGATCCAGGTTTCATCTTGGTAATAAATATACCTTCCTTCCCTTCGATACTCTTTAATTTTTCGAAGGTATCGCTGGCGCCATAGAATAATGTCCTGTCTGTCAATTAAAATGCTGTGTCTTGATTTTGTGACATATTTGAAATTTAAATGTTTCATAACATTTCTTAATGTACTCCAAGAAAAATTGGGTAAGTCTGGGTCTTCATTGACAACCTTAAGAATCTGTAAAGTAATAAAAATATGTTTTGAGTAAGGAAGTCTACGCAATCTAATACTTTGGTTTTACAAAGAACATTATGGTGGACACAGAATATAATGCAGTAGAAGGAATAAAGTTTAAGTTACCTTTATAATGGTGGGTGACTCATTTGCATAAAAAAAATTATGTACTTTTCGCCTTATAGCGGCAAAAGTAAAATCGTCTAATTTATCTTTGAAACTGTGTTTCGGTCCACGTTTCTCGGGAGACTTAAATTGTTCATTTTCTTTGCATTCTTTTAACACACTGTAAACTGAGGTCACACCAATTCCCAAAATGTCAGCTGTTTTCGAAACACATTCTTTTTTTTCGGGGGCCTCAATAGGTAATAGTGAAGCAGCTTTTTCCTCAAATACGTGTTTGTAGACGTTTTGTATCATAAGTTTTTCGGTAACGCTTAAAGCAATCCGTGGTCTCTTCTTTCTTGGAGACAATCTTTGGCTTGACGTGCTTGGTTGAGGATCCATATCATTTGTACGAAACAATATAGCAACAAATAAACACAACAATTACCACAAACACAACGTAACGAAAAACTTAACAAAAACAATAACTAAACAGCGTGAGCGCAGAAAAAACATTCGTGCTATCAGACCAGAGGTTAGAAGCCGAATAACAAACAAAATGGCGACCGACGCGCGCGGCGTTGATCGGTGTTGGCAGTAGTCGCCGCGCCGCGCTTTGTAATAAAACCTCAAAAAACTGATTGTAGTTACATACTACTAGTAACTTATATCAGAGCACTTTTATACAATTTTATTGTAAAATAGAAATAATATTCTTTTATAGTTTGAAATGATTAACTATACACACTCATTGTTCATTCATCTGATTGAACGAGAACTGAACGCATCACTATTACTTTAAATATGGCAACATTATTTTACAAAGTGACATTAGCTACTGTCAGTTGGCTTCGTCTAATTAAAAATACGACTATAGTTAGCAAAGAGTATGGTAACTGTCCTAACTAAATAATAGTTAGTCTGTAACTGTGATACATTCTATGGATACATTCAGGCTGGCGCAACTTCCATAATAAAAATTATATGTACTACAAGGGTCAAATTTTAATGACGGTTATCTCTTCTTTCCGCTTTTCGTAATATGTCTATTAATCACACTGTCAAATCAAATAGGCTCAAATGTCAAATCAAACAATTATATTTGTATAATTATATTTCATTTATTAAGATTGCTTTAAATTTTGTTATAGAAGCTGTTGTTCATTTACACAATTGTTAAAAAAATAAATAGGTATGCATTATAATAACTTCTAGAGCCATGCATATCTCTAGAGCCATGTATTCCTCCAAAACCCAATATACGGTGTTAATGGGAGACTTCAATGCAAAACTAGGCACAAGAGAGAACGGCGAGCTGAAAGTAGGGAAATTTGGAATAGGGCAAAGGAACCCAAGGGGCCAGCAGCTGGCCGACTTCATGGAGAAAGAGGGACTCTTTATGATGAACTCTTTCTTCCAGAAGCGGCCCCACAGGAAGTGGACCTGGTCGAGCCCCGACGGTTCGACAAAAAATGAGATTGACTTCATTATGACGACCAGACGACAACTGTTCAGTGATGTCTCCGTGATCGCGAGGGAGAAAACTGGTAGCGATCACCGAATGGTTAGAGGCACATTGAACCTAAACGTTAAGTTGCGGAGGTCTCGTCTAATGAAGTCAACGCTCCGTCCCCCTCGTGCTCTGTTCCAAAGTTCCGAAACCTTTCAGCTCGAGTTACAAAACCGTTTTCAGTGCCTGGAAGACTGCAATGAAGTGGACGATATGAATGACAAGCTCGTGGAAACTGTCCATGCGGTCGGAGCTAAGTTCTGCAAGACCCGCCGCAGAAGAACACAAAAACTCTCCGATCACACTCTTAATCTCATGGCTGTTAGACGGGAGATGAAGCTACATTCTTCAACAGACTTGACAGCATACAGGCATCTGAACAGACAGATCTCCAAATGCATGCGGCGGGACTTACGCAACTTCAATACAGCTCGTATTGAAGAAGCGATCGAGCGGAATCAAGGCTCCAAAGTCTTTGCCAGAGATCTGTCTGCCAGAAAGAGCCAACTGTCAAAGCTGAAGACAGAATGTGGCAGCATCGTTTCCGGGACACCTGAGATTTTGAGTGAGATTGAGAGGTTCTATGGGCAGCTGTACACATCATCGTTGGAGCCACACGCAAGTGTGAGTAACGTTCCAAGAGCGAGTCTCATCCGACACTATTCCGAAGATATCCCGGACGTCAGTCTGAGCGAGATTAGAATGGCTCTCCAGCGCCTTAAAAACGGTAAGGCCCCAGGCGAGGATGGAATTACATCGGAGCTTCTGAAAGCGGGTGGAAGACAGGTACTTGAAGTCCTTCAGAAGCTCTTTAATTCCGTTCTCATTGGCATTACACCGGAGGCGTGGAGCAGAAGTGCGGTGGTCTTGTTCTTCAAGAAAGGTGACAACGCTGTCTTAAAGAACTACAGACCGATTTCCCTTCTGAGCCGCGTTTACGTGCTGTTTTCGAGAGTCATTACGAATCGTCTCGCGCACAGACTTGACGACTTCCAGCCTCCCGAACAAGCCGGTTTCCGAAAGGGCTTTAGCACCATAGACCACATACATACCCTTCGGCAAATTGTACAGAAGTCCGAATAGTACAATTTGCCACTATGTCTGGCGTATGTGGACTATGAGAAAGCCTTTGATTCCGTCGAAATTTGGGCGGTGCTGCAGTCCCTTCAGCGGTGCCAAGTCGACTGTCGGTATATCGAAGTGTTGAAGTGCTTGTACAGTAGGGCTACGATGGCTATCCGAGTACAGAACCAGAGTACGAAACCTATCCAATTGCAGAGAGGTGTAAGACAGGGTGACGTCATATCCCCGAAACTCTTCACCGCTGCATTGGAAGACGTTTTCAAGCTTCTGGACTGGAAAGGAACCGGTATCAACATCAATGGCGAGTACATCACTCACCTTCGATTTGCCGACGATATAGTCCTTATGGCAGAATCGCTGGAGGACCTAAGCACTATGCTCAATGACCTCAATAGTGTTTCCCAACGGATAGGTCTTAAGATGAACATGGACAAAACAAAGATCATGTTTAATGTCCATGTCACACCTATGCCGGTAGTTATTGGGAGCACTAAGCTCGAAGTTGTTGACAAGTATGTTTACCTGGGACAAATAGTCCGACTAGGTAAGTCCAACTTCGAGCGAGAGGTCAATCGACGGATTCAACTCGGCTGGGCAGCGTTTGGGAAGCTACGACACATCTTCTCGTCAGACATACCTCAAAACCTTAAAACGAAATTGTACAACCATTGCGTGTTGCCAGTGATGACTTACGGAACTGAGACGTGGTCCTTCACTGCTTGCCGTATGAGGAAGCTCAAGGTCGCTCAGCAAGCTATGGAGAGGGCTATGCTCGGAGTTTCTCTGCGTGATATACTTAGGAATGAGGATATCCGCAGTAGAACCAGAGTAACCGACATAGCCCAACGGATTAGTAAGCTGAAGTGGCAATGAGCCGGCCATATAGCTCGAAGAACCGACAACCGATGGGGAAGAAAGGTTCTTGAGTGGCAGCCTCGTACCGGTAGGCGAAGTGTAGTGCGTCCCCCCACGAGATGGAGTAACGACCTGGTAAGACATGCAGGAAGTCGATGGATGCAGGTGGCTCAGGACCGTGCTTTGTGGCATTCTTTGGGGGAGGCCTATGTTCAGCAGTGGACTTGTGAAGGGCTGTAATGATGATGATGATTATAAAACTTGCCAATTAAATGGTGCAAGAAGCGGAAAAAATAATAACAAGAAAAGGCTATTCGTAGCAATATTTCCCTTAGATGATGAAAGGTATGTGGTGAGTTAAACTTTAATTGTAATATGATGTTTAACGCAACTACATTTTTGGACTAGCCATCTACATGGGACTGGTTTTAATTGTGTACGATTGTGTGCACAAATACAAACACACAGTTTCCTAAATCTGATAGTTCGATGGGATGGCAATCCGAAACCAACTATACTTAGAAACTACATCATCAATTGTGACTGATAGCATTCTATTTGTTCAATAAAAATGTGATTTTATTTATATTATTTTTCAGGTGCAAACAATGGGCGAAACAGTTGGCACATGCACCAATTGAAAAGATTCACATGTTAAAACATATTTGTGGCAAACATTGCAAATCCGAGGATTTAGAAATCCAACTAAAACGAACTGTTATTTCATCAGTGGAGTTAATTTAAACTTCCACTATTATGTGTATGTTAATTAGGTTTCATTTACATGTAGCAAAAGATAATATCCATATAAAGTCATATATTGGTAAGAATTCGATTATAAAACTAAACTCAAAGTTATTTGTAATTACCTGGTTATAAATAGTTTTTCTTTGAAAGCGACAATAAGTATACGATCTCTGCGAGTAGTATGTACGTAGGTACCTCTGTGAAAGAGCCTAGCGATTTGTACATAATGTTTGTTGCAGTTAAAAGCAATTTAATCCAATTAGTGTTAATAAACCCAATTTTATACACTTTTGAAAAAACTAACGTTGAAAACAAGCGTCCAGACGGAAACTGTTTATTTTACAGCATAGCAACAATAGTTCAGTGCGGGAACGAAGCCTCGGTCCTGCAGTGCCGCAGCCAAACGCTTAGCCTCTGCGCTACGGAGTCGTCATTTAGTTTTTACTTAATTAATTATTAGTATAATAGTGCGTTTTAATTTTATATTTTCTTTACACATATTTTTGTACCTAATAACTGTAGAGATATAATTTCAAATTTCTGCGTGTAAAATACAATGATTTGTTATCCTAATCGGCATTTTTACTCAATCCCCAGATTAAAAAAAGTATTGCTCATAAATAATTCAGTATAGAGAACTTTTATTATGTAAAAATATCGATAAACAATATATCGATAAAAGTTTTATCGATAGAATTATTCAAGGATAGATATATTTACAGCACTATTAGAAATCGCCTATGTTGTCAGCACTGTTTGTCAAAAATTTATTGTCATGTCTTGATGTTGGTTGTCTATGGTTTTTTTTATATCTATGATGTTGGTAGAATAGCTTGGCGCAATGTCATACATTTACTTTTTCTTAGGAAGTCCCGCCTCTAAACGTAGTGGTTATATTCTCTTTGGATACATTCTTCATTGCAGATCAGTGTTGCCGTTGCGAAAAAGAAAAGTCCCAGACCTCTATGAAAAAGTCCCTAGATTTTGAAAAACAAAATTAATTAAAAATATAGTGTAAATGAAAGCAAATTTGTTTAATCAAGCATTTATTCGTAGTAATTAAATCCTTTTAGGTGTAAACGTGTTATACGTGGTAGGGCCATTCTGCAGCTATAAATGAAATAAATAAATTAAAATCAAATTGCATCCAATATTTACTGTGTGTACACATGTGGTCCATTAACAAAATAATAATAATATCATTTTTAATAAAATCTTTAAACGTATCAAAGAAATGGAGAATCTAAATATACTATGTGGTCTATGTTTTTGCTTCATAGCTGGCAGTCTTTGTTTTTGCGTTTAGTAATAACGAATTGATATTAAACAATATGTTAATAGCTACCTAATTTATTGTTAGTTTAACGTGGTTAATAGAAACAAAGAATATGAGTAAAAATGTGTACTAAAATAAGTATAATAAATTTATAATCTTTAAAAAAGATCCAGTAAAAATGTAGAAGAGTTAATTTTGTATGTTTTCGAACACAATGTAGTGATGTCGCTTGTGTACATGGCATATTTTCGATATGCTGCATAAATTAAATAGCTGCATAGTTTTAATTTTAAATAAACTATAAAATGTATAATTAAATTGATGAATTTTAATTTAAAAATGGCTTTCGTGAGTGCTGTGACTGGTGATGACTCCACGAAGAAATTCCTGGACGTTTTACAAAATGACTTCAAAACACTTAGTTTGGAAACTAAAAAGAAATATCCTCAGATAAGAGAGGTTTCGTATTTATGTTTTATTTATGTACATTTTGTCAAACAAATTTATTCATTTGCTAATAAATAAAATGTAAACAAATTTAATATTCTCGTTACTTACTATAAAGGATATTATTATTCAATTTTAAACTTGACCACCTGAAATACTTATTTAGGTACTAACAATAGAACAAGGAATTTTACTTTTATTGAAATTTTTTGTTAATTGTAAATGTTAATTATTATTTAACAAGCACTGTGTTTTTAGTACTTGCTCTGATAATAGATAATAGAAAGATATATATATATTTAACAAATAGATGTGCTATATAATTCATATAAAATAACCTTTGTTTCCAGGCCTGTGATGAGGCTATAGAGAAGTTGTCGCTTGCTTCAAATAATCCACAAGCATCATTGTATGGGGTTGTAAACCAAATATTGTATCCCTTAGTACAAGGATGCGAATCAAAAGATATTAAAATAATCAAGGTAAGAACTAATTTTCTAAAATCCTTCCGAGTGCTTTAAGAATGATGAAAAAGTTTCTAAAATGTTTAATAAAATGTGATTTTCTTACAGTTTAAAAAAAAGATAATTTGATTTACCTTTTATTATAATATACATGAAGGTTTTACATAGATATAACATGGTTCATATTCTTTTTATCTTTACTTCAATTCCTTGACATTGTTTAAACTATGGTTAGGATAAGATAAGAGTATGATCAAACATGATTCTCATTGATTTTCTTTACTTGTTTTTGTAGTTTTGTTTGGGCACCATACAGCGGCTTATAGCCCAGCAAGGAATAGATGCCAAAGGAGCTCGACATGTAGTTGACTGTCTGTACAACTTAGGCCAAGCTGGTGTATTAGAGCTAAAACTTCTTCAAACTGCTGCTCTGTTGATGACCACATCTGATCTGGTACATGGCGACACATTGGCTAGGGTAAGTCATCAATCAAATCAAAACTAAGGCATCAATAATTTAGTTATTGTCATTGTAATCATCTTCACAGTCATACAAAGCTAGGCATAAAGCTAACAAGTTCCAAGCAATGTGGCATATATTATTATCTAAATTATAATGATCTAAAATCTAATGATGATGAATTTCCTTCGCATCTTAAAGATAACTTCCACTTTCAGTATTCAACTGTTGACCATGAACCTCGTTCTTCTAAAGTCCTTGATATTCTTATACCTCAGCAAAGTATTGGTTTCTTTAATTCTTCATTTACAGATCAGGCAATACTTCTCTGGAACGCTCTGTCCATTGATATAAGAAAAGCAATGAATAAGTATGCGTTTAAAAGGCTGGTCATTATTTTTAGGAAAACTGTATTTGAACTTTGATTTCTATTTTAATTTTTATTTATTTTATATATTATATATGCAATATGTATATGAATACATACAGTGGATTTTATTTATTATGACCTTGGTTGTAGCAACCTTTTACCTATAGAGACGTTAAATCTCAGTCCCTTGAATTTAAAGCATATTTTAGTACAAAATTCATGTGGCTATAGCGACTTTGGATGTAACGCCGAGTTCGGGTGTAGCGACTGTTTTTAATGAATCATTTGTAACAAATTCCTAGAAATCCCATGTACATATTGCGACTGGAGTCGGCCGCCAAAGACACAAAGATTTCTTTCTTTCACACACATTTCATATCTTTTGTTTACATCCATACAGATGGTCAGCAAGTGTGGAGACCTTTACCTTTTGTTTATAGATATCAGCTAAGTAGGTAGGGAAGCATGTATGTGTCGGGGTTAAATTTATGGTTCAGTTACAAAGTGATATTCTGAGTAGCAACTGTAATGTATTAAATTTGATACCTTTGCTATAACGACATCCGGATATAACGATGAAAATAGAATGGTCCCTTCATCGTGGTTATACCCGAAATCCACTGTATATACATTTATTAATTTATATTATTGGATGAAGTTCCTTATCGGACAGTACGGGTTTGGCGGATGGGAGCTAGGCGACAAAAAGTGTAAGATTTTTTCATCACTACCCCTTGTGTTAGTGTATTTTATTTTAAATGACGCTTCATTTTAATAGACGTTGGTAATACATTTATTTGTATTTGTTAATCAATAATATAATATGTTTATCAAGAATATGGAACTTCGTTCCAACTGAGTTTTCCACGACACTCACACATGTTTTTTTTTTAATGTTTTTGTATATGTATTATTAGTATGTATGTGAATATATTTTATGTTTATATATGAAAATAGACTGCATGCGAATGAAATGAGAATGTTACGATGGATGTGTGGTGTGACAAGGATGGATAAGATAAGGAATGAGTATATAAGAGGAAGCCTGAAAGTAGCGCCAGTGGTAGAAAAGGTGAGAGGAAGCAGATTGGCATGGTTTGGGCATGTGATGCAGAGGAATGAAAGTCATGTCACAAAACGAGTGTTGAATATGAATGTGGAGGGACACACGGGCAGAGGAAGGCCGAATAAAAGATGGATCGATTATGTGAAGAGTGATATGAGAATGAAAGGAGTAAGTATGGAAATGACGGCTGATAGAGAGGAATGGAACAAAAAGATTTACTGCGCCGACCCCAGATAATGGGAAATGGTTTAGAGAATGATGATGATACAATATATGTCTAGTCATTTTAACGTTTTTTAACACTTATCAACTATTACTTGTCTAACTCTCCCAGAGTTGACTGGTAGAGAAAAATAAGGCATTAAGTCCTCCCATTGTAACCCTTAGATTAAGGTGTAGCACAATAAAGATTAAATAAAAAAAATAAAAACACAATGAAGTAACGAATAATACTTTTATGAACATGAATAAAAATGACACAATATAAATATGAATGTACACAATATAGTATGTGAATTGGTCAATAATTATTTTATAAATATGTCTTGCCCAAAAGAAGATAATTTAAATCATAATATATTTCAATTTAGAAATATAATACCCTTCTTTATTTCTGGTGGCAAACAGCAGTGCTTGCTGTGCTATTTTCCAGTCCGAAAGAAGTCAAATAAAGTAGTATTGGAGAGTCAAATAATTACAGGTTGTAAGGTATTCCATCTTAGTACTCAGTGGTGACAATGCATTCATAGTCTTTGTTATTTGAAGTTGGTTTCATGTGTCCATGGACTGCAATTGCCACGTACTATCAGGTGTACTGTAAGTTTGCTTGTCACTTTAGTTTTATAAATAAAATTAAGAAATGACTGAAATATTAACAATCATTATGTCACTTAAAAAGAACATTGAAGAAGGTCATGATGGCATTAGCACTCATGTAATAAAACTATGTGTTAAATAGTTAAACCAACCTCTTACCTATATGATAAACTAATCAATGGAACAAGTATACTTTCTCAATGTTCTCAAATTGTCTTAAGCTATTATATATTTATACTATATTTATACATTCCGATATTTCCTAAAATATAGCTTTATCTCCTTAAATAATTTACGAAAACATGAACTATATGGTTTTTGTAAAAGAAGCTCCACTACTTTGACTTGATATAATGTAATACATTTAATAACGGAAAGTATTAACAATAGGGTACCATTCATATTTTTATATAATGATATGTGTAAAGCCTTCAACTATGATTCGCACAGATGATTAGGTAGTAGTAGAAGAAGATTGGTATTATAGGCAATTTTCACTATTGGTTAAAAGTTTCTGTTATATAGACAGCTATGAACTGAAATCTTATGAGTACACTAAGTGAGATTGAGCTCTCAATAAATTATATTAGAAAATATTAGTATTACAACAAAGCTATTTATTTACCATTACTAGACAATGGTGATGTGCATGCGAACGGTGTCAGCGAGCGAGACACGTGATGTCAGTACGAGTCATGCGGCAGCTGCTACTGTGCGGCAACTTGTCGCACTCGTTTTCGAACGCGCGCTTGCTGAAGCAGACGGTAACTATTTTGAAAACAATAAATCAAACTTGTCTTTTTATCCGTTACCTTTACAGCTTATCAAAAATCAACTGCTGAACATACAACCTGAACCATAGCTTACCTCATATGTGGAATATTTGCCATAGTCGCTATGCTTGGCATGCGGATTGGCAACCACAATTTTTAATTTTTTCGTTGTTATTAGAAAGACGCTACTGCCCATCTCCTGGTTTGTTTGTCTTATCACACTCATGAGACGATATGTTGGGTAATGCATATTCTTATACTGCCACTACACAGTCGAGTCTTTTTATAATAATATATCCTGTTACTGAACATTGTTTTTTTCTTCCCTTTCTCTTTCTTCACGGGCCCGTAAAAGTCCAATACGAGACATGGATCCTCATCCATTTAAGGTTTACTTTAATTGTCACTCTTGGCAGTTGGATTGATATATCTTTTCATTGTTCTGAAATTACAATACTTAACTTTTTGACTTAAAATGTACCATTAAGGGCTATGCTTGGTGGTAAAGGAAAATTTCGTGAGAAATTGTGCATGTCTGAGAAATAAAAAGAGGCCTGTGCTCATATGTGGGAGGTATATAGGCTGTAATTTGACTTTAAATAATAGGCCGAACATAGGCCTACCCCCATAGATTGCCTCATAGAGGGGATATTTGCCATTATTGCTACGCTTGGCAAGCGGGTGGGCAACCGCAGTTTTTTATTTTAGTTGTTATTAGTAAGATACTGCTGCCTCCTTATTTGTTTTCCATTGTCACGTCTTATGTCACCAACGAGATGATATGGATTAGTAGATATTCTTACACTCTCTTAGAGATCAATTTAGAGTCTCTTAAGAGATAAATTTAAAGAAATAAATATACTTATTAACTTTGGCCTCTCAGTATATTTACGAAAATTTAATGTATGTTCACAAAAACAAAGTTAGTTTTAGTAAAAAAAGTGATATAAATTCTGTAAACACTAGAAACAAACACAAGGTAGTGATACCAGTTTCTCAACTCCACAGAGTCAGTAATTCATTCTTGAGGCAATGATACGTTATTACAACAAAGTCCCGGAAAGTGTACAGGCTCTCTCTATTACCAAGTTTAAATGTTTTGTTAAGATGAAACTGTATGAAAAGGGTTATTATACTATAAATGAATACATGGTTGATAATAACCCCTGGGAATGAAGTGGTCGCTTCCAAGCAGTTTTTAAAATAAATTTTGTAAATAGTTTGTACAACCATTAATGTAAAATTTACTTTAAAAAAAGTCCCGCTGGGTTTCTTGCTGGTTCTTCCCAGGATAGAGGGTTTGTTTTCGAACCAGTGGTAAGGTAAAAAATGCCTTTCAATAAGAATTACACATGTGATCTCTATTGAATAAAAAATGATTCAACGGGCAGCCGCGGGTTCGAGCCCGAATAGCTATATGGAAAATGTTCTATCCTACTACACTTTAATGGGGAGGCTAGTCAAATAAAGAGTACTTAGTACTACCTGAATCTGAGGCGGCGACTGTCTCAAGGTTCGGTCAGGACGGAGGTGTGTATGTGCATGTGTGGTGGTGGTTTTTGTGGTGTGGATGTGATTGACCTGACTGGACCGTTGAAGTCGGCAGCTGCCCGGACTCCGGCACCGCTCCAAATTATGGTAATCTCCAGCGGCGTCACCCACGGTCAATTTCTTCCTTCTTCACTATGTCAGTCTATTAACTTTATCGTACAATTAACTAACTTCAAGACGCAACTAACTCCCGTTTATTCTAAAGCATAACACGCAGTACGACTCGTAGGTCAAAGTTCACCTTCACTCACTCCGCAACAAATTGTTTCGAGAACTTAACACGACCTTCTCTAGTGTCACAAAGTTCAGCGTTCAACTGACAACGAAAAATTTCTCCGAACTATATCAAATGCCGCACGAGCATATTAATATTGTCAAATGCACTTATATACGCTATCAAATTAGAATAACCAAATTCGCGGTAAATTAGGCATGCATCACACACAAATTCAGATGTTGATCGCAATCAATGTTAACTTCCTAACAAAACCGACTCTGAAAAATGGAGGTTATCCCGAGCGACTTCACGACGTGCGATCGACAGCACTGCATTCAAGCAACTAACTTCTGCGCTTGCGCCCTCTGCCAAAACCACACTGTTCGCCCGAACGTCAAAACCGGTATGGCACCGAGCCGAGCGCCCTCCGGCGTCAATTCTTGAAACCAACGTTTGGGCGTGAACAAGTAGTATTTTTTATTTACTAACACTTTAGTACACATTACAATACTACAGTACTTTAATTTATTACATTGTTATAGGAAAATTAAAAGTGAATCCAGCCGATGTAAGACTTCAAACGAACAACAAAGCCCCCAAAGAATTGAAACCGTGTGCAACTGACGCATACCTGATATTGCAAGTAAGTGGTCTCCAATGTTGAAAATCGATTAGTAGTGAGGGTAAGTGGTAGTGCGGTATGTAAACTTTTTAACCTCTCAGACCTTGACATTTTATTGGACGTACTTAGTCAGACTTCTTCTTAATAACTGGCTTTACGGCTCTGGGATCTAGCCCTTCTGAGCCTGAAGTTACAATATTATATTATAATAATTATTCTTCATAGTATACTGCTTCACAATATGTTGATGCGTCACATTGTGCAGCCCTTGGGAGATTTTGACGGCAACTTGAGCCAGCAGACAGCTGACGGTTAGCGATGGTATCTCAAGGCGCCTAATCATACAGGCACCTTATTTTGAGAATCACATCACTATCAGAGCACTTGTTTTACAGTTTCCACTAATAGTTCACATGCGCAGACACTTAATACACAAAGTCGCACTACTTTTAAATATCAAAGTCCACTTCAAACCATTATTTAAACAAAACAACAGGAGCAGCAAACCGCCGCCCGTCAAGTTCCCGCCAAAACTCCCTACTTAGTCAGAACTATGGTCAAGCCAAAGAGTATAGTAGGTCAGGCCTTTTTTTAAATTTTTTTAAAAGATGGTAAATATAACTTAAAGTCATTACTATGTTCTTATCCGAAAATAAAAAATTATCGAATTATTTGTATGAAGGTCAAGTGAGCGCTAGAGTAATGACTATTGCAAGACGATTTGTCGATAAATGAAATGTTTCGAGAAATTATCAATTACTGTGTAGTGGCGGTGTATGAATATTCATTTCATTCCGTGGGTTTCGTAAAAGGCGACTGATCCACTTGAACAGAACGTGGCAACTATGACAAGTATACCCTCTATGAGGAATATAGTAGAGGCCTATGTTCAGTGGGAGTTTTTATAGGATGTAACGGTGTTTGTTGTAATAATGACAAGAAAAAAATGTGGGAGAAAAAAAGGCGAACATTTGTTCTAAATTTAATAACTCCGTGCGATGTTTAGGGCAGCGTTGCAAAGGTGGGTAATATTTGTGGCAGTAAAATTCTGTGCTCCCCTTTATTTCCATGGCCCATGACCAGCAGTGGAAGGAAACTGTAAGAAGTGAGAGGGATTAATTTTATTAATTGAAAAAATTTTTTGTGTGTAAAAAAAGTCATCAAACATCGTCAAACAATTTTATTAAACAAAAGTTTCGTAAACAAGTTCAATGGTTAAAACAGTGATAAATAACAGAACCAAACAATTCTATTGAAAAGAAAACAAAAAATATATCACTTCTACAACAAAAGCAAATCTAACGAATCGCCATAATATGTTAAAATTCAATATCCATATGTTAAAATCAAATAAATACTATGAAGAAAGAAACAAGGACATAGAAACTCTCGATTTTCATAAAGAAAAGAAATATATAATATAATTATATCGATATACTCAGTAGGAGCCTCAAAAAAATTAAATCATAGGTATATACTTTATTACGCTATCTTTGACCAACGACATTTTTCTACCGACTTCAAACAGGATGAGGAAGTCGACTGTATGTTTTTTTTATGTGTGTTACCTCAACCTTCTTCTGGGTGAATTGATTTCGATGGTTCTTTTTTATTTGAAAGCTGGTGCTTCACATGTGGTCCCATATAAATTTGATCAAGGTCTGAATAATAATGTTATTCTTAATAATTTATATTGGAGTCAGTTGAACAAAATTTTTAATTTTTAATTATTGTTGAAAACAACTTCGCCATAATATTCGCTATATATCGAAATTATAACATAAAACGTAATTTTCGCAAATTAGACTTTGTGGAGTATAAAAATTTGTATTTATTGGGTTAATTCACACTTTATATTTAATTTTCAGTTAATTCTGGCTTTTAAATATAGTAAACGACACAGTATTTGAAATGGAAATTTTATAAAGTGTATAAAATTGTTAAGAAGCAAAATACAAGGAATTAACATTTGAAAACAGTGTAATTACTTACCTTTTATATAAAAACTAACAAAAAGCTTTATATTGTACCCACTTAATTTAAAAAAAAAAATTGTGGTTGCCTCTTAAACTCACGCGGCGAAGGAAATAAGACTAAAGTATGTGAAGTAAACGCGACGCGTAGGTAAAGACGGAAACTCGTCATTTGAAATAAATTCTGTTAATTTAAAGTTTTTAGTAACGAAACTAATTCTAATAAAATTTTAGTTTTATAATTCATATAAATAACATTTAAAAAATAATTGTTCTGAGCACAACAACTATGGTTCTGACTAAACGTAGTGATCATATACTCTCTGGTTCTGAGGGGTCCTTTCTAAATATTACCATACTCTTAGGAGCATTCTACAAAGGGGACATTGGATAGCCCCATGTGTACTTCAAAGAATTGACAGATTAAGGTGTTGTTTTTATATTCTTGTTATATAGTATAGAATATATACCGTCATTGTTACAGCCTATCTAAAGTCCACTGCTGGGAATAGGCCTCCCCCTATACAAGGTTATTTTGCAATAACTGGCCAAATTGCAGACAAGGGTCGGAATAAGTAATATAGGAAAATGGTGAAGAAAAATTGATTTAAAAAAAATCTCAAAAATTCTTTTCTTTTTATCTTTAAATTCAAAATGCGTGGTAATGCATTATTTTAACTGATTGACATTCATAAATATCTATTTTACTATGCACGCGCACATTTTTAAGGTCGGCAAAAACGTTGTGAATCGAATAGCACACACAGGAGCGCGCGTACGCGTAGTTGTTGCCCATAAATTACATTCAATTTGGGATAATTTCAAATAAAAATAGAAGCCTTATTTACTCGTACTTTCAAAAACTGCAATATCAGTATATCATTATACCTAGTCAGGTCATAAGTATTGTCACACAGTAAAAACTTTTCTTTTAGAATGCTGGTCACAAAAAAGTTTATTGAATTCGAATTTCGAATTGTTCATGAAAATAATACTGTATACTTTTTAGAATTTTACTCAATATGGAGTGGTCGCTTAAAGATGACCGTGTTGCAGTTATTGCGTTGCATCGTTGCGGTTACGCGCCAATTCAAATTTTTGACATGCTGAAAAATTTGAATATAACCAAAAGATTCGTCTATCGTACCATCAAACGATACAATGAAGACTCTAGTGTAGATGACAGGTCAAGAAGTGGTCGCCCTCAGTCTGTTAGGACTCCAGCAGTGATAAAAGCTGTAAAGGCGCGAATTCAAAGAAATCCCAAACGTAAGCAGAAACTGTTGGCCCTTTAGATGGGGTTAAGCAGAACCACGGTGAAAAGGGTGTTAAATGAAGTTAAATGAAGTAATTAAATGAAGACTTAGGAAATGAAGGCTTCGAGAATATCGAAGAAAAACAGGACATCGTTTGAATGCTCGTCTAATGGACCTGAGACTGAAGAGATGCCGCGCTTAGTTGAAGCGGTACGCGGGAAAAAAATATCGGGAAATTCTTTTTTCGGATGAAAAAATTTTTACCGTAGAAGAGAGCTACAACAAACAAAATGATAAGGTGTACGCACACAGTAGTGAAGACGCGAGCAACCGTATTCCGCGTGTCCAACGAGGTTATTTTCCATCCTCGTTCATGGTATGGTTGGGAGTTTCTTATTGGGGCTTAACAGAGGTACATTTTTGTGAGAAAGGTGTAAAAACGAATGCAGTTGTGTATCAAAATACAGTCCTGACGAACCTTGTGGAACCTGTTTCTCATACCATGTTCAATAACAGGCACTGGGTATTCCAACAAGATTCGGCGCCAGCTCATAGAGCGAAGAGCACACAAGACTGGCTGGCGGCGCGTGAAATCGACTTCATCCGGCACGAAGACTAGCCCTCCTCCAGTCCAGATTTGAATCCGTTAGATTACAAGATATGGCAACACTTGGAGGAAAAGGCGTGCTCAAAGCCTCATCCCAGTTTGGAGTCACTCAAGACATCCTTGATTAAGGCAGCCGCCGATATTAACATGGACCTCGTTCGTGCTGCGATAGACGACTAGCCGCGCAGATTGAAGACCTGTATTCAAAATCACAGAGGTCATTTTGAATAAACTTTAGTGTCATAAGAATCTATGTTTTGTTAAGTTCATTTTGGTATATAAATGGTTACATAATGAATAAACTTGTTTCAATTATTTTATATTAAACATGTGACAGAATTTATGACCTGACTAAGTATATATTTGGTTGTAGCAACCATTTACCTATAGCGAAGTTAAATGGTCAGCAAGTGTGGAGACCTTTACCTTTTGTTTATAGATATCAGCTAAGTAGGTAGGGAAGCATGTATGTGTCGGGGTTAAATTTATGGTTCAGTTACAAAGTGATATTCTGAGTAGCAACTGTAATGTATTAAATTTGTTACCTTTGCCTGTAACGACTTCCGGATATAACGACGAAAATAGAGTGGTCCCTTCATCGTGGTTATACCCGAAATCCACTGTGGCCTAGCAATAGTAAACGCAAAGGTTTTCGTGATTCAATTAAATTTGAAACTAAACACAATAAGAAATCATAAATACAATCTTATTTTATAAACAAAGTCTATACATAGAATTTTGACAACTTGGTAGACAATATTATGGCTTTTAAATCACTAGATATTGCCTCACTTCATTTGCCCACTTTATGACGTCATTTGAAGGTCAAAGGTCAATTAATTTCAAGATATTTGATAAACTGTAAATGTTTGTGTAATTTGTGATGCGCTGTAAATTTCATAGTACGCGTACAATCCGGGTTCGATTCCCACCAGCACCAATGAAATTGTTCATTGCAATTTAAGTGCTAATTTACCACGTGCTCGGCGGTGAAGGAAGACATTGTGAGGAAACCTGCATGTCTGAGAAATAAGAAAAAAATATTTCGAAGACATGTGAAGTTCGCCAACACGCATTGGACCACCGCGGCGGACACTTCCTTGCTCTAAAACCCTCCCAGAAATGTAAGGGGGCTTGTGCCCAGCAGTGGGACGTAATAGGCTGTAGCTTAAATTTTAACTTTAACTTTTATTTAATAAAATAAATGATGGGACATTTTTAAGTCTTTTTTTTATTTTCTAGTGTCTTATTTTGAAGGCTCTAAATAGCAAAAAAAGGGTTTATAAGTAAACAAGCTCGAAACTTTTTTTAAATCACATGGCTTATATTTTTCTTCGCATATGAAATTCCCTCAGAGATCACCTTAATAATGTTCTAATTGTACATTGTGCAATTTTTTTCTACCTCTTACCTTTTCTTTTACTCACTGAAAGATCTTTCGTATAGACAATAATTAAATTATAGTAAAAAGTAAAAAATAAAGTTAGAAATTCAAATAATTTTGACTGCCAATGTGAACTAACATATATATATACATATATCCTTTGCAAACATAATAATTACAATTAAAAACTATTTCGTACCCTAAATCATGAGCATGGGATAAAATTTTCTATTTCTCTACAGGACATAATTCAACTAATAAATGGCGACGCCGCTCACTGGTTGGTTGGCATATCTGAAGTGCCAAAAACATTTGGCTTGGAGCTCCTTGACACTGTTCTGACGGATTTCTCAGCTGTGTTTTTCAAAGTAAGGAAGTATTTAATTTTAAGAAATATTACCCACAGACTCCATTTATAATTTTTATTAAAATTAAGTATACTTGCTTTTGTTTTACATGTATTGTAGATGTGTGTGTACCTATGCGGTGCACATACTCAAAAGTACATTACGAATGAAAGTATTTTTTACTTAATTAGTAAGATTGTGATTTATCATTCGTTTTTATTTCCAATAAGTGTTTGCGTCATATCAATATAAAATTACTTTAGACCGATGAAGCTGTAAGAGCTAAAAGGCTAACAGCATTAACATCACCAGAAACCAGAAACCAGATAATATAAAATTACTTAAGGTCTATGAAGTAGTTTTATTTCAGAATATTCACACATTATAGTACGACACATACTGTAAAGTGTTATATCAGATATACTTTATTACGTAAATTTTGTACTGTTTATTGAATTTGAGTATATTTTGGCATTTACAGATTCAAGAATTTAGATTTTTGCTGAAAGAGCATGTCTGTGCTCTGATAATAAGGCTTTTTTCCCCAAATGTGAAGTACAGGTATGTTAATTAAACTTAAGTAATATAATCAATTATTAACAGTTTTTGTAAATACTCCATATATTTTAAAATGTTTTACGTGGTTAACTAAAAAGTATACTGCATATTATGGCTACAGCTTGAAATAGCGGCATGCTGTTGCTGTGTCTCTTATATATAGATCTCATTGAAGCAAATTTTCTCCACATTAGGACAAAGAGAAGTGTGAAATGAAGAGAAAACTTTGCAACTGTCACTGTAATTTCAACTGTATATGTTTGTACATAGGGCCGCATTCACGTCACTGCACATCCCTGGCGCGGCGGGCGGTGCGGGTGGCGGGGCGGGGGGCGGGGGCGGCGCGGGCAGCCAGGCGCCCGAGCGGCCGCACTTCCCCGTCACCATGCGCTTGCTGCGGCTCGTCTCCGTCATAGTGCACAAATACCATGAAGTGCTGGTGGGTACTCGTTAGCTTCTGACATATCTTCTCTTTCCTCAGCTCGTAAATTTTCTCTGCTAAAATTGGAGTTGTTTGTGGGTGGTGGTAGTCACTTACCATCAGGTGATTGGAATGCTCCTGTTCACCCTCTACTATAATAAAATGGGCCACTACCGTTTGTACACGTACCTAGTTGCCCAGACTAAGGTCGACCATACAGGGGCCCATACAGCTGTTAGATTCGACGTACAACTAAGTGTGGGGCTCAAATGCCTATGGATATTTAATATATATGGATTAGGTACTTAATGCGACTTACCTGGTTCAGAAGCGAAGACGGACCACAAGGCTCGTTCAGGCGTTAGGTGTAGTGAATGTAAGTAGTGTGTGAGAAGTGTATATATGTTTAACCTGAATTAGCCCTTTTTAATCTGCAGCAACCCTGACTCCAGCACCGCCACCCTATGTGGTATCACTCCAGCGGCGTCACCCGGTGTCACTCTAAGTCTAGCGTCCCTTTGCACAAATCTATTATCTAATACGAACGCTGGTTCTCGCGGGTCACAAAGTTTAGCGGTTTTAACCGACACAGGAAAATATCTCCGAGTTAAATCAAATGGCACAAAGCAACTCGTCGACGCGAATTAATATTGTCAGAATGCACTTATGCATGCAACCACTATACAACTTGACGTTAATTAATTGTAACGACGTTAGTTAATCGCTCAAAACTCAAAATTCAGTCTCGTTGACACGTAAAACAAACAAAAAACACAACGCAAATGAGAAGCAATTAAATCGACGTTATAATTCCACACGCGTCCTTTACGACCGGTATTTCCTCACAATGATTCTCTCGACGCGTCCCGTTCTACACGACTTCGAATGGAATGCGAGCGCGCGGTGGGGCGGCGGTGACCTTGCTACGGTGCTATGCACGCTCCGAGCGTGCGTTATGAATTCAATTTTCAAACGGTTAATATTTTGCCTAAACACCGTTGTAAGGAGCATTTGCCTTAGTTGTCATGCTCGACAGTTGGATTGGAGATCGCATTACCAGATGTCTCGCACCTTATACAGTGCTGCTTGTCGTCGGTCTTAGTATTTTACGCCTGGAGTGTAAACGAGATGGTGTACCGCCATCTATTGGAAGGCATAAAATCTTTCTGGCGTTTCCCTCAGTCGCTTCTTATGACAT
Source organism: Parnassius mnemosyne (assembly GCA_963668995.1). Lineage (NCBI taxonomy): Eukaryota > Metazoa > Arthropoda > Insecta > Lepidoptera > Papilionidae > Parnassius > Parnassius mnemosyne. The sequence continues at coordinate 11,070,425 of CAVLGL010000092.1, read as the reverse complement.
TTACTGGGCGAAATAAGTTGATGGGTTTCTTTACATGGATTACCATCTGTTATTTAAGAGATTTAAATAATTATTGTCCTATGAATTTGTTAATCCCGGTGAGCCTCTATGGTCAACTGAGACGACCGGAAATCCGTAAAGGTCCGCTCTGGACTCGAATACAGAAGACGGTGCTTCTTAATATATAGCTTGTATCGTACGCCGGTTTCTTTCCCTTTTCTATGAATGCTCGGCTGTTTGATCTCCCTGCCGATGATTTCCGTCTGATTGGGTTTTATATATTTAGATTTTATACTATGTATTGTATAAAATAAGCCTTTGTATGATCTCATTGAACAAAGCCTATGTTTAGCAGCGGATTTGTGATGGGCTGTGATCTTAATATTTTTATAGTTAGATTTTTGTGTTATAAAATTTATTGAATATTTATAATGTTTGCTTCAATATTTGTGGTGTAGGTTACCGAGTGTGAAATCTTCCTGTCATTGACCATCAAGTTCCTAGACCCGGACAAACCTCTTTGGCAACGTGCTCTGGCTTTGGAAGTACTCCACAAGATGACTATACAGCCTCGTAAGTAGCAATGCAATAACTCAATTTTTTAGCTACAATTTGTATTACGTTTTTGTGTTAAGCCATTTTCACATTCAACCAAAATTAATATTTTGAAATGCAGTGTTTTTAGCAAGAAAGTACAATATAAAAAAAGTTACAAATACATGTTCTTCATCAGATTTGATTTGCGGTGATCTTACGTTATCATTTTACAAACTACAATCTCATTTGTGTGCATTGAGGATTAAGCATAGGATGCTTCTATGTTTTACTATTACTCAATCAGGATATAAAATATCATCATTTGCTGACAACTTCGTTATTATTTTAAATTTAATTTCTTCCAAATATTAATATTTCTTCGTAATATCGTTATTATTTTGTTTTTGTTCTAACCTTCTAGATTTGCTTAAGGCGTTCTGCGAGTGTTACGATATGAAGCCGCACGCCACAAACATATTCCAAGACATAGTAAACGCATTGGGAGCGTACGTACAAAGTCTCTTCGTCGCCTCGCAGGTCAATCAACAAGTTGGTGAGTATGGTATGGAACTCAACTTTATTTCAAGTCTCTACATAATTTTTTTAGAGTTACCACACTTGGCACTAAATGGCGCTCATGTATAAAGTTACTTAAAAAAAAATCGTTACTTGGCAAGCAGATTGTCAATTGTAGTGCCAATCTCGAACGATTAAAGCTGTTCTCTGTAGACGGGTTGGGGATTTTACATAATATAAGAACTTTCTGGAATCTCCCAAAGTCGCTTTTCACGACACTAGTCGTTCGTACGTGGTTATGGACTTTTTTTTGAAGTGAAAAGTTTCGAATCGTTGTGATTTGAAACTCGATGAAACGAATAAGTGATTCTAAAGAAAAAGACAAACATATTCATCAATGGATTTCGCCTGCGATGGAATGAGAAAGAATACAGTATACAGCGTTACCTAATGTCTCGGTCTCTTTTATTAATTTCTGAAAGTTTCCCTTCGACCGCGTGTGGACTGCACACATGTTTTTTATTGCTTTCACCTGACCGTAACCCACTCTCAGAAGGAGATGTAAAATAAAAGTATCCATTCCCCATTTCATCCCGTGGTGGTCGTAATGGGCGACTTTGGTAAATGCCAGAAATACCTCATGGTTTCCGTTTGATGGCGGTATAAATATAAAAACCAAAAGTAAAAAATATATACCGGCGATGGCGACCAGTGTCAAAGGTACGAGACGTTTGATACAGTGATTGTAAATTCGCCTACCAAGAGTTGCAATTTTGGCTAACGCTCCCTACAAGATGACATGTTCATGTAAAACAGTGTAATTTTGCAGTCTGATAAAAAACGAAAGAATATCCAGATCGACAAAAATATGCCTTTTGTATTCAAACTCCACACTCCATAAATGTGGGTACGCGACATAAATTTACCGTAAAAGGAAGCATATATACATATAAAAGAAATAATATTATTGAATTAATTTATTCCTTTAGCAACACGCATGAGATGCAAGAGATCACAATCCTCATTATTAAATTTGACGCCCGCGTAATCAATGTCGGGTGGCATGACTTCACCGACCACTAACTCATCGTCCTTATCGGTGGCCGCTAAAGCTGGACTGCCCCATACTTCTTGTTCAGGCATTTGAGAATTTCCTCCTTCGTCACCGACATCTAGTGTGTCTAGAAGACTGTCTTCTACTCGCCGACCTGATTTGTCTATAAGCGAAATTTCCAATTTTTAAAGTACTTTACTATAGTTTACTGTCAAATAACTAGACCGAAGACTGGAAGCGGAGTTAAAAGTGTGAACATCTGGTCCTGCTATCCTTTCTACAGGTAGGGCGCGAGTTGAATGCAGAGCTCAGGAATGCGATAGTGCTGTGACCTAATTAGAATTAATGATGACAATGTGTCGATAAATTTCAACATTGTTTTAAGTTTAACGTTTTAAGTTTAGAAAAAACAAGGTAATAATTATCATACATTTTTTATTATTTTACACATCAAAATCAATAAAAAAAGTTATAATTTATGCAGCATCAGATTCTGAAATGGCAGACTTGGTTGAATCTGTGTCACTATCCTCACCATCGCTGACCTCAATTATGAATCGATCTATGGTATCTTCCATTAATCCATCTCTTTGCCAATAATTTTCGTCTAAAATTATGACGTGATCGTCGAAGTCACGCCAATCTTCCTCTGTGACCTGAGAGAGAGCCAGCTCCGTAACTTCTTTTAACCTTTTTAGGGAGAAATCAGAAGTAACATTGTGATGCCTTACAATTCTTTTTACTTTTGCCCAAGCTAACTCAATAGGGTTGAGGTCGCACATGTACGGTGGTAGTCTTACTACGATATGGTTTTGACTTCTGATGAATTCATCGATTTTGAAAGATTTTTCCGTAGGTTTATGTAACTGAACCAAGTGAAAGAGTTGATCTTTTTTCATAGTAAGTGAATCTTCGATATTGTTCTTGGTTAACTATTCCAGCATTACTGATTTGGTGCTGGACTTTGTTGGGACTTTATTTTCTTGTACACTATGATACGGTGCGTTGTCCATCACAACAACGCTGGTTTGTGGTAGATTAGGGATTAACATATCAGTGGCCCACTTCTCAAAATTAACACTGTTCATCTGTCCGTGATAATCACCTGACGTAGTACCAGCCTTAAAAAGCGTCGATCATTTCATTTCTCCAGCATTTTTTAAATGTGAGGTTGTTGTCTACCCATGTTTCGTCGAGAAAAAAAATATTTCGATCTTCTTGCCTATATTGACGAATTTTCCGCAAATAAATTGACCGTGCATATGCGACAGCTGGCCTCTGCACCAAAATACTATGTTTATTATGACATTTAAGCCATCTATATCCCATGGTTTTTTTTTATAGAATAGGGGGCAAACGAGCATGCGGCTCACCTGATGGTAAGTGACTACCGCCGCCCATGAACAACCGCAACACCAGGGGAATTGCAGAAGCGTTGCCGGCCTTTTAGCAATAGTTTTTTAACAATTTTCTTAAACTCGTCACTCCCCATGGAAACTCGATTTTTTCTCAAATAGCTACGAGGAGTTTAATGCAGGTCGGAACAACTTTTTTAAGTTAAATAAAATTCTTCAATAATTCTGTGTATAACATCTCGATCAAAATCATCGACGTTTAAATTTGTCTTCTTGTTACACTGTCTTTTCTTTTTAGAAGGCGAACAAAGAGGTCCTTTTTTGGCTTCATTTTGAATTGCAGACAATGTTCTCTTCGAAAGTCCAGTGGCTTGCGCGATCGTAAGCATTATTTAATATGAATGTTAAATTGTTGTTCTGCCTTTCTTTAACACACATGTCTAGAACATTTTTTGCCATTTCCCGTGCTTGGCGGTGAATAAAAACTCGTTTTTTTGTAACAGAACTTGACGTACACGGATCAGACATCATTAAAAACAAAAATAACATGCGGCTGCAACTTTATATTAACACGATAACACAGTGAGCATATGATAGTTGTCAAGGACAGCACAGCACTACGCTGCAGGCGCGCGAGACGCGGCGTGCGGACGGCGGGGGGAGATGCTCCCTCTCTTCACCTCAGGCCTCGACGGCATTCAACTCGCGCCGTCTAGTGGTTCCGTCCACTATGTGGTTCTAGTGTAGTGTATCTATAGTCTTTGCGTTCTAGCATAGTGCAGATAACAAGTTGACAGGTCACTAGAACGTAACTTGCGTGCGTTTGCAAGATGCGACAAAATTTTTAACTATGGGAAAATAACACCAAATGTGTTTCTATTATTTTTTTCTATTCTGATATAACTATTATGTTAAGATTAACTTCAAAATTCTCACTTAATATAGTATTTTCTTACTAATAAAATTATAAAAATTTAATTTGTTTCAACTGCATACGCAGTTACGTATTATGCTTGCTAGCGGTATTTTTTTTTAATTCCTAGAGCTGTACGGACGTAAAAACTGTCAAGTGATGCAATAAGTAAGAAAATTATATTTAAGTATGTGTGGTGCAATACCGTCATATTCATAATTTAAGTAGCTTACGATTACCAATAAACAAATATATAAATAAATAAAGTGGTAAAATAAATAAAGAAAATTATTAAATAGTTTTATATTTATTCCGCCATTTTATTGTTCTCGCTTAAAGTAATCTCGAAGGTTAATGACTAACGCCTCCGCTTGACTCGCCTTAACAATATTTTTGTTAGTTTTGGCATTATAAATAAACAAACTAGACAAATAGAAAAATTAACTTAACAAAACACAACAATAAACTCAATAATCGAAAGTAAAAGCAATATAAACTCAACTGGAAATTACAAAACGGCCGATAGGTTCTTCATACAAAGTGCGAGGCAATAGCATAGATTATACATACCCATTAGTGTTGCCAGGTTTCCCGATTTGGGCAAGATGTCTCGATTTTCAGTAGTCTTGTGACACGTTTCTATTCACCTTTGATCGGGACGAAATATTCCGATTTCTTACTAACCTTTTTAGTCTGTACTTCGATCGATAATTACGAGTATAACAGCAAAAATGAATACATCTGTAAGCTGTTACTCCATTTAAATATTTTAGCTTTGACATTTCATATTTTCTCAACAAACTCGGACTAAAATGCAAGTCTTGTGAGTTAGTTCTTACACTAGTCAATTTCTTCAAGTGGTTGTAGGTACTGTTGTTTTCAATAAACAAAGTGACTTTATGCGTGCGATGCAAGTATTTTTGGGCACTTGAGGTTACAAATTAATAGTATAGTTTTTTTATTGTAGTAGTAGTATACTTTTTTTATTGTATGATGACGTTATTGAGGGTATTTTGAAGTGCATGCGTTGTGAGTTCATGAGATTTATTAGTTTTTTTTCAGAATGACATTAAAATGAGTCATTCAGAAAATTCAGTCTGCAATTATAACTAATCCTTCAACAAATTCTGGTTTGCGGAAAAAGAAAAACGCACATAGTTGCGTCTTTTTCGGCAATTTGTTCGACGAATATGCAGTTTTTCCAATTTTTGGACGATAAATTATTCTATATATATATAGATAACTATAAAGCACATTGCACATTGTGCCAAAAAGACTAATATAATTCATGGTGGCCAAGATGGCTACAAAAAAACCTGCTTTCCTTTTCATTTTATTACATTTGTAAACCAAATTCTCGATTATTTTTACCTTCTATCCCGATATTTGACCCACTGGACTTTCCGAAAGGCGCTAGTACTTGTACCTTGAAAACTTCAAAGGCTTAAGGTGCAGGTGGAGTCAACTTCTTACAGAAAATCACAGGTGCTGGCAGTCATTTTATTTGTTTTAATGTTAAGATAAATGTTGCAATTAACATAAAATTGAAGACGACTTTCATATATAAATTAAAACATACTATAATATACAACTATAATATCATCATTTGTATTAAACTGTAACTAAAATTTACATACATTGTAATTTATTTGTAAAGAAGTATATGTTCCGATTTAATTTTTTATCGATAGCTCATCGATAATTTTTGCTATCACCCGCACCATGCTATAACGCAGACTATAGTGGATTTTCAACAGCTTTAGCCAATAATAATCTATTTTAGCCACCAGTACGAATCTAGCTACTTCTGGTAATTTTTCAGATTATTACTGTTAGAAGTCTACCGAGTAAGCCGTTTATAGTAAGCTACGTAGTGATTATAAAGAAATCTGTGGTTATCGCCTTTTACTAAGTAGACACCACCAGGTCCGCGTCTTCCGCGCCGCAGTAGTAATCTCTAATGTGCAATCGGTGTTTCCCCAATGAATGTTTATATTTTTACGTAATTAATAATAATATAATATATCAATAGTAATAGGCTATTAATGTAGGCCAAAAATACTACTTTTTTACAAAACCGGCCACCATTTATTTTGAGTAGCGACAAACTAGATTGTCCTAACGGCAACACTGGGTGGAGGCCCATGCCCGAAATTGTACTGTTTATGGGTTTAAAAAGAGGGCTCTATACAAATAGCCCTACTCCACATTAACATCCCGTAGGTGCCGCAAGAAGTGACAAAAGAAAACCGAAGCAGGAGATAGGCAGCAGTATTTACTTGATAATAACCTGAAAAGACGCCTGCCAAGTGTGACATTTATGGTAAATATCCACCAAAAAGAGGTAATGTATGTGGGAGGCCTATGTTCAGCAGTAGGGTCTGATAGACTATAATGATTATTATAATATAAATGGCAGCGATAGTAAATATATTATATTATTAGTCTGTATTAGCTGTAAAAGTTAATTCAAAAAAGTCAAAAGTATCTAAACCAGTCTGGTAGAGTTACAAAGCAAGATGATTCAGTTTCATGTTAGTGCTCAGTCTGCTGAGCTAGAGCATAGTTGTTATAAAAAACATGCATGAGTGTCGTGGAACACTCGGTTAGAACGAAGTTCCTTTCGTAGTATATTATTATTGATAAACGTATTTATATTATTATTGATTAACAAATACAAATAAATGAATTACTAGCGTCTATTAAAATGAAGCGTCATTTAAAATAAAATAATTTATCTTTCATGGCGAGATAAGAAAAAGTACGAGTGAGTTGGATATTATTCCATCTCACTTCCTTATAGCCACCAAGGCCGTCTACACTACGTCAGAAGGAGCCCCATCCGCCAAATTCGTACCGTCCCATAAGGAACTACGTTCCAATAATATTTTTTTCATGGCGAGATAAAAAAAAGTGCGATTGAGATGGGATATTATTCTATATCGGTCGCGCTATAAAAAAGGGGTCGTAACGGAAAAATCTTACACTTAGTCTTGCCTAGCCCCCATTTAAAGAACTTCGTTCTAATATAATTTATTAATCTTAAAATTCTTATATAAATCTTAATAATTTCTATTTCTTGAAAGGTTTGAGATGCTTCTTTGTCCTCTATATATGTATTTACTCCCGTGCGCGATAAAAAGCCTAAGAGGGATAAGTAAAATTTGTGTTTGTAGTGGTGATGAGGATGGAGGAATTAGCAAATAACAAAGTGCGACAAACGAGCAAACAAACGGCCCTCCTGGTCGTAAGTGGATTCTGTGGCCCATAGACATTTACATCTATCCTTGATTAAGAAACAAAATGCAAATACGTAGTCACCCATGAGGACTAAGATGGAATGCCTCATTTCCAGTATAATGGGTCTCCGGATCTCTACACTTACCATGTGAAACACAGTAGCATTGAGTTGCTACTTTACGTGGGTATTCCTGGAGCCATTTTTCTGCAGATTTCTCACGTGGTAGAGCCTTGCTGCAGCTATATTAATAGTATAGTTGTAGCACGAACGGGTCGGCTGGATGGGCGATGGACCACGCTCTCACAGAATACCAGCGTAAAATAGCAGCTTAACACTGCTGTGTTTCGTATGGTGAGTGTAGAGAAGCGGAAACCCTTTTTACTGAAGAAGCATTCCATCTTAGTCCTCACGGGTGAACACGCATTTGATATTTGATTCTTTATTTAGCATAGATGTATGTATATATCTATGGGTCACAGCAACCATTTACTATCAGGTGGACTGTGTGCTCGTTTGTCACCCTATACTATAAAAAAACGCCATTGGTAACTAGTTAGAATAAGAAATGCATTATTTTAAATAAAGGTATCAGTAGGTTTACTATCTTTTACTACTTTGGTTTAGGAGTCGCGATTTGTAGTTGCGGATAGATGTAGATGTCTATGTGCTACAGCAATCATATACCATCAGGTGAACTGTGTGCTCGTTTGTTCCCCTCATCCTATAAAACAAAGATTCTCAATTATTTTTGCTATGTTTTTAAGCCGTTGTTACTTAAAGTTTTCTGTTATACTTTATCTTGAATTTCACCGAATAGTAGTTTGGTTCTAAGCCTATGTATCTATATAATTATGGCAGAATAATATAAATAATTTAATAAGGGTATTACACCACCAGACGCGTCTTGGGAGGGACTAATGTTAAACAGCAGCAATTTTTTTTATATAGAATAAGGGTGACAAACGAGCACACAATCTACCTGATGGTAAGTGGTTGCTGTGGCCCATAGGCATCTACATCCATCCTCGTTTGCGAATCAAAATGTAGATGCGTTGTCAGCCGTGAGGACTAAGATGGAATGCCTCTTTTCCAGTAAAAAGGGTCTCCGGTTCTCTACACTCACTATACGAAACACAGCAGCATTAAACTGCTATTTTACGCTAGTATCCTATTAGAGCGCGGTCCTTCCCTGGTCGAGCCGATCCATTCGTGCTATAACTAAACTAGATATATCTGCGGCATAGCACTACTACGTATAAAAAATCTACATTGTATCACTAAAACCTAATTAAAAATGAACCTAACTGACTTACCTAAATAAAAACGCAAGCGCTTTAAATGATCTTCGTTGTCAGAAAGTTTTAGAGTGTACAGCTCGATGAATGTTTTACAGTTTGTCATGCACATTTCGAAGCTTTTGAAACGGTTCGATCTGGTCGATAAAATGCAGCCAAGGCGTTCCCTAAACGAAATCCAGCATCATGTATAAGCAATAATGATTTCTTATATTTACGCGAACACTGCACATTTAAATAAAACTAATTTTACGGATTTTATCGCGTATATTAACTTATTTTATATTCCCGACGTTTCGGGCACTTTTCAGCACCCATGGTCACGGGGGGGACTGAGCTGTATGACGATAATTTAGATTAAAAATTATTAATTTTTGTTCCGATCTACGCAGTATGAACTTACAGTATCACGAAGTCTAAAAGCTTTTAGAAAAATATACTTCGCAAATATCCGCGTTATAAAATAAAATGCTGTGTCTTACCTAGTATGAAGAGCACCTCCCGCCCTCCCTCAATTGCGTGCACTATCCCCGTCACGGTCTGTATAAAAGGCACTTGTTTTGGCTCGCCGCTCACTTAGCGGTTAGCCAACGTAGAGTCTATATCACCTGAGGATGCCTCGTGCACGAGGCAAACACGTGTTATTATCGTCAGTGGTGTGTCTTGCCTAGTGTAGTGGTGTTGGGAGTAGCGGTGCTGGGATTAGTGGTGACGGGGATAGTGCACGCAATTGAGGGAGGGCGGGAGGTGCTCTTCGTACTAGATAAGACACATCATTTTATTTTATAACGCGGATATTTGCGAAGTAAATTTTTCTAAATGCTTTTATATAATGGATTTCCGCAAAGTAACGCCTGATTCTATTAATTATATCATGAAGTCTTGCAGTTGTATGCTTGGGTTGGAATTTAATTTTATTAATTATAGGATCCCAAGCAGATGGTAGCACCCAGCCATCTTCTCTATTGAAATTAGGATGTTTTTTAATTTCAATAGCCTCGCGAATCATCGTGGGGAGGAATCGGTGTTCTTAAGCGAGGATTTGTGGTCTATCAAATCTAATGTAGTGACGGGGGCGATCCTGTACGTGTTCACTGACTGCAGACTTCCCGGAACGTCTATTCTTCACATCAGCTATGTGTTCTTTAACGCGGGTTTTATGAATCTTTTAGTTTGTCCTATATAAGAGAGACCACATTCACAATCAAGCTTGTACACTCCTGCATCTTGCAGAGGAATATTACACTTGACTGATGGTAAAAACTGACTAATCTTCTTCGGCGGCTTGAAGTATGTTTTAATGGAAGGACGCTTCAAGATGTAGCCAATCTTGTCAATGACACCTCTGACATATGGCAGTACAGCAGGCACTCGCTCGACTGTGGCCGGCTTCACTCGTTCAGCAAAACTTGCTTGACGTGTTGGAGGAGCTCGGCGGCCAGGTGTTTACTGTCACAGATCCCTCGTGCTCTCTGAAACAAAGATTTACCCACGATTGCTAACTTTGAAGGATGGTGGTGAGAATCACCGTTTAAATATCTATCTGCATGGGTCTTTTTTCTATACACAGTGTAGCTCAAGGTGTTATCAGGATTCCGAATTACTAACACATCTAGAAAAGCTAAAGAATTGTTTGCCTCTAACTCCATAGTGAACTGAATTTTAGAATTTAAGAAGTTAAGATGGTCTAAAAATACAGTTACTTTATCTAAAGGTAGAATTGTGAAAGTTTCGTCTACGTACCGCTTGTAGAATCTTGGGTTTACAGGAGAAGTAAGCAGGGCTTTTTCCTCAAAGTCCTCCATAAATATATCGGCGACAATGGGAGATACAGGTAAGCCCATCGCCACTCCATCTACTTGCTTGTAAAACTCCTCCTTCCACAATAGGTAGCCAGATGTAAGGATGTGTCTGAGTAATACTGCATATTCTACGGGCATGTTGTTTTCCTCTAGTCTTCTAGTAACAATCGAGATGCAGTCCTCAACAGGTAAGCATGTGAACAGAGACTGCACATCAAAACTGACCATAGTTTCATGTCTGCCAGATGTAGGTCTTTAATCTCGCTGAGAAAATGGTAGGAATCCTTTGTGTGTGCTCTTGTATGACCCCTGAGCGGTGAGAGTATATTTGCTAAGTGTTGAGCCAATCTGTAAGTTGGTGAATCGATTTGGCTCACTATGGGACGTAGTGGAGCATTGGGCTTGTGTATTTTTGGTAACCCATACAACTTCGGTGGTTTTGCACACGTAAGTCTTATCGATTTTACGTCTAGATTTAATTTTTCGGAGTGTTTCTTTATGAGATCACTAGTTGTTTTAAGTGTGTTATTTGTTGGGTCATTTTTAACCTTTTTATACGTACTTACATCCGACAAGAGTTCTTGTATTTTAGAATTATAAGCCGACGTATCCATGATATGATAACACCTTGAGCCACACTGTGTATAGAAAAAAGACCCATACAGATAGATATTTAAACGGTGATTCTCACCACCATCCTTCACAGTTAGCTACCGTGGGTAAATCTTTGTTTCAGAGAGCACGAGGGATCTGTGACAGTAAACACCTGGTCGCCGAGCTCCAACACGTCAAGCAAGTTTTGCACGACAATAAGCTTCGGGTCCCGCACCTACGTCACAGTGAACGAGTGAAGCCGGCCACAGTCGAGCGAGTGCCTGCTGTACTGCCATATGTCAGAGGTGTCATTGACAAGATTGGCTACATCTTGAAGCGTGCTTCCATTAAAACATACTTCAAGCCGCCGAGAAGATTAGTCAGTTTTTACCATCAGTCAAGTGTAATATTCCTCTGCAAGATACAGGAGTGTGCAAGCTTGATTGTGAATGTGGTCTCTCTTATATAGGACAAACTAAAAGATCCATAAAAACCCGCGTTAAAGAACACATAGCTGATGTGAAGAATCTACGTTCCGGGAAGTCTGCAGTCAGTGAACACGTACAGGATCGCCCCCGTCACTACATTAGATTTGATAGGCCACAAATCCTCGCTAAAGAACACCGATTCCTCCCCAGGATGATTCGCGAGGCTACTGAAATTAAAAAACATCCTAATTTCAATAGAGAAGATGGCTGGGTGCTACCATCTGCCCGGGATCCCATAATTAATAAAATTAAATCCCAACCCAAGCACACAACTGCAAGACTTCATGATACTGTAAGTTCATACTGCGTAGATCGAAATAAAAATTAATAATTTTTAATCTAAAGTTAGCCGTGATTAACTATGACATTGGGACGTCATTCACCTCAGTCCCCCCCGTGACCATGGGTGCTGAAAAGTACCCGAAACGTCGGGAATATAAAATAAGTTAATATACGCGGTAAAATCCGTAAAATTAGTTTTATTTAAGTGTATAAGCAATGTTTGCCATATGTTGATAATTATCTTTTGCAGCAGTACAAGAGACATCCATCAAAACCAACGTACTCTAAAAACTATTGATTAGTTTTTTTTTACCATTGGTCTCATGACTCATAAATGTCGGCTAAAGGAAACGCCATTGAAACCGTAGGACTTTCACCTTTCTTTCAACTTTTTCTACCTTACAGCCTTATTTGTGTCCATTTCTAGAAATAGACCTTCTAAAGAATGAATTAGCTAGCGGGCATTCGTTATAAGATTTGCTAATACTCTGGGCAGGCGGGTTAGTGAGGCCAACACCCTCGCACTGATAATGGAACTCCCCATTACCAGTCTTTGGGTTTTATGTTCAGCATTTTCCTTTTACAAAACTACCTACACGCAATGCAGGGTGTAAAGTTGATATTTAAAGGAAATTTCACATCCCCCTCACACCCTATCTTATCCAGTACCTTAAATACTGAGATCAACGAAAGGGAACATTAAGAAAATTGTTAAAAATCTGGGAGGGCCTTATGCACTATTATATTAAAACTGAATCCATTAAAATATTATAATTAATAGCGAAACGGGTATGGTCAAACCGCACAACTCGAATTTTCAATTGAATATTAACAATAATTTAACTCAATCTGATCAAGAATTTGCTATGGCTTTTGAGAACCATTTTACTGATGTTTCTTTTCTGACAACAAAATCATTATTTTAATTTAATCTTCTACTGTCGCCGCATCATTGCTTAAACAAAATGTAAAGCCTTGTCAAATACTTTTAAAATCCATAGAGTATTGCCAAGAGATATCGATAAGTATTTTAAAACTATTGATGTTAAGAAAACGGCAGACTTATTTCCCTTAAGGTTATTGCATCTATAATAGATACAATAGCACCTTATCTAGCCACGATTTTTATTAATACAAGCGTCGAATCTGGTATGTTTTCTGATCTAATGAAACATAGTATAGTCGTACCTTTATTTAAATCTGGTAGTACATTAGACCCCGCCAATTTTAGACCAATTTCTGTACTACCACCATTTAGTAAAATTTTTGATAAAATCATTTTAGAACAGATCTTAATTTGTTTTTTAATATAAATAAATTGCTTCATACTTCAAACTCAATTTGGTTTTACAAGGGGTCGCAATCTTATAAAACATATTGTTTAAGCATGGAAGAATTCAGAGAATGCTTTGGGTGTATTTTGTGACCTTTCCAAGGCCTTCGACTGTGTTCACCATGAGACATTAATCAGGAAGCTACAGCACTATGGTGTCGAGAACACAGCACTTAAACTTATTATTTCATGTTTAAGTAATAGAATGCAGAAATTTATAATCAATCCTAAAAATTCTTCCGGGTCGCCCGTACAAACGGGTGTGCCTCAAGGCTCGATTCTTGGCCCATTCCTATTTTCTACCGCCTTCAAAATAGAGGAGGTACTCCATTTGACTGTATGTTATTTATGTGTGTTCTCTCCTAACTTGATTCTATGTGAACCGATTTCGATGATTCTTTTGTCATTTGAAAGCTGGTGCTTCTCATGTGGTCTCATATAAATCTCTCAAAAACAATTGATCAAGGTCTGACGTTGAATAATCCTTAATAATATATATTGAAGTCGGTTGTACAAAACATTTCATTTCGAATTATTAGTGTGTATTAATGACTTACCTTCCCTTGTAGGAGATAGTCATGATATAGTATTATTTGCTGATGATACTTTCTTAATTTTTAAACTTAAACGTCAATCAATTAAATGTGACAAAGAGAATAATGATATATCAAAATTAGTTTGACGTTAATAATCTACATTTATTCGGGCAATACAACTAAATGTATTAAATTTACAACAACGAATGTTAAAAATCTGAATACGAATATGTTTTTAAATGGGGAAAAACTCAGCCCTGTTGAATCCTCTGTTTTTCTTGGCATCATTCTAGACGCAAAGCTTCTGTGGGGCCCTCATATATCCAAACTAGCAAGCAGACTAAGCTCTGCAGCTTATGCTGTAAAAAAGGTTAGAGACCTCACTAGTGTCGAGACAGCTAGATTAGTTTATTTCAGTTATTTCCATAGCATAATGTCTTTTGGGATTTTGCTATGGGGAAATACAGCTGATTTTAAAACTATTTTTGTTTTGCAGAAGAGGGTCATAAGAGCTAATTACAACCTTAAACCGAGAGTCTCTTAGAGAAAATTTTAAACAAATAAATTTATTAACTTTGGCCTCTAATTATATTTTTTTTTATGTATGTGCACAAAAACAAAGATAGCTTTGTAAGAAAAGTGATATACACTCTGTAAACACTAGGAACAAACACAAGCTAGTGATACTGGTCTCTCGATTCCACAGAGTCAGTAATTCATTCTTGGGGCAATGTAGACGCTATTACAGCAAAGTCCCAGGAAATATACAAGGTCCCTCTATTATCAAGGTTAAATATTTAATTAAACAAAAACTGTATAAAAATGGTTATTATAGTATAAATGAATATATGGTTGGATAATAACCCCTGGTAACGAGGTTGTCGCTTCCAAGCGGTTTCTAAAATAAGTTTTGTAAATAATTTATATTGTAAAATTTATTTAAAAAAAGTCCCGCTGGGTTTCTTGCTGGTTCTTACTAGGAACCCAGGACAGAAGTTTTTTTTCCGAACCAGTGGTAAAGTAAAAAAAATTACTTTCAATGAAAATTACTTGTAATCAATATTGAATAAAAATTATTCTATTCAATGTTCACCTTCTAGTGACTAGTCGACTTATCGTGGCAGAAAGTTTTTTGCAAAGTTCGTTTTTGCAAGGATTTTTGGGGAATCACATAACGGCACTCAATGAATCTTGCACATAATCAGTAAATAGCGTGCAAATGTAATAGTTACAACTTACGTGCAGTTTTGCATGAAGAATTCAAAAGTCCATACGGGGCTGACAGGCTGGAGGCACACGCCTGGTGTGAAGCGACGGGTACATCTCAAGTTTAATTTGCGACGAAACACTGTACAGAATTGTCATGTTTAAACTATGAAATGGCAACGCCGTTAAGTAACTTATGATCGATTTTAAATAATTTTTAGATATTTAATGAAGAGATTCGAAAGATGTGTGGCTTCCCCGTGGCTGTTTAACTTATTTATGGACAGTTGTTTGCAAACTTTGAAAGTTGAAGAATGTGGGTTGAGAATGGGTGAGTCAACCATCAAATGCCTTTTGTACGCCGATGATCAAGTCATATTTGCATCGTCGGCGGCCGAGTTGCAAATGATGGTTACTTTAATGAATTGGTCTTTGAAAGAAAGGGGTATGAAAGTGAACGCAAGTAAGACGAAAGTGATGGTTTTTGAAAGAGAAGAAAGTAAAACTTTATGTGAAATAAGAATAGAAGGGGAGTTGATTGAGCAAGTGGATGAGTTTGTATATTTGGGATGTTTATTTAGCAGGGATGGTAGATATGATAAGGATATAGAACGACGAGTGAACGCAGGAAATAGAGTGAATGGGGCTCTACATGCTATTATGAGGAGTCAGAATGTGTCAACTAAGGCACGTATGGCAATTCATAATGCTGTGTTAGTCCCTACTTTAATGTATGGTAGTGAAAGTTGGGTCTGGCAGAAGAAGCATGAGAGTAGAATAAATGCTGTAGAAATGCGTTCCTTAAGGAGTATGCTAGGGCTGAATCTGAATGACAGGGTGAGAAATAGTGTGATAAGAGAAAAGTGTGGTTTGCAAGATGACGTTGTGACAAGGATTAAGAAAGGAATGCTTCGGTGGTTTGGTCATGTAGAAAGAATGAACGAGGAAAGAGTGACAAAGCAAATTTATGTTGCGGAAGTGAACGGCAGGGTCGAGAAGGGACGCCCTAGACGAAGGTTTATCGACCAAATCGGCGATACATTAAAAATGGGCCAGATTAGGAGTACCCTTAACCGACGAGCGTGTATGCGTAGATATATGGATGTAAAAGAGGCGAGAGAGGTGTGTCAGGATCGCGCCAAATGGAAGTCCGTAGTCTCTGCCTACCCCTCTGGGTGACAGGCGTGAGTGTTTATGTAGATTCGAAAAATCCTGATTTCTCGCACCTTTGACGCTGCCCGTAATACAGTAATGAAACTTACATTATATCCTAAACGGTTTTCGCAGATAAACAAAATATAAATAATTTGTTTTACAACGTCATGTGTGTGAAAAGGTTCCATGCTATTCACCAAAGTACGAGTATTTTTGTGCATTAACTCTTCGTTTCTGGAAACTCGAGAAGTTATTTGAAACTGTTTTGTAAATAAACGGTGACTAATACTTACAGGACTCTTCGTTGGTGACATTCGTAATAAAATATTGTTGTAGAAAACAGAGTAACACCAAATGTTTGTATTTCATTGGCACTTGTGCAAAGAAATATGTATGCACAACGAATATCGTGGCTGAGTAGATTTGCCTGTCAATAATTAAAAAGCTAAACGTTTGTTGTGGCATATTTAACATATTCGTATTTTATAACATATGTAACGTCTCCTTCTTATGTATGTTAATTTATTGCAGTATAATTATCTATTAGTTTTATTCAATAAAATTATCTCATGAATAATGCCAGTACATATCACATCTAATCTAGTTCGGCAAATTGACCAACCAAATTATGCAATGATGACGGTGATGATGAGACCAAAATAAAGCAGTAGGGTAAATCATAAAAAATTAAAAGATGTTTCGTCTACGACACCTAAACCAATGTAGTAAAAGATCTACCGATACTTATTTAAAATAATGCGTTTCTTTTTCTACCTAGTTACCAATGGCGTTTTTTTATAAGATAGAGTGATAAACGAGCATACAGTCCACCTGATGGTAAGTGGTTGCTGTGACCCATAGATATCTACATCTATCCTCAATAAAGAATCAAATAGCAGATTGTCACCCGTGACAACTAAGATAGAATGCCTCTTTTCCAGTAAAAAGGGTGTCCGGTTCTCTACACTCACCATACGAACACAGCAGTATTAAGCTGCTATTTTACGCTGGTATTCTGTGAGAGCGTGGTCCTTCCCCGGTCGAGTCGACCCATTCGTGCTACAGCTACACAGTTAATATAGCTGCAGCATGGTTCTACGGCATGTAAAAAAATGTTTGACCAGTGACCACTGTAATACACTCAGCGTCACAAAAATCACACCTCTGAGTTTGCGCGAAAAATGGCTGTAATGGCTAGAAACGAATTATATTTATATAAATATTGGTATGTTTGAAATGGGTATTTGAATAGCTTTACATTATTAATAAAAAAATCATGAAATCATTAAAACATTTATCATTATAGAGCCAGTAGTTACACCACGTAAAAAGGGTATTAAAAGGGTCGATCTGGATGAAATATGGGTCACGGTCAGTCGTAATTTAGACTTTGCAGTGAACAAGTAACCCAAGTAAGAACAAGTAAAGATGGACACCAGCTCTGAAGAAGCCGCTCAAGTGATTGCCCTATTGCAGTCGGGGATGCGGCAGTGTGACGTTGCTCGACAGTTGAACCTGTCCCGTTTTTCAGTTCGACGGGTGTTCCAACGTTTTCAGCAGACTGGTGGTTATGTTAGAAAACTGGGATCTGGAAGAAAACGGTGCACATCAGAAAGAGATGACCGTTTCATCGTTACGACATCTTTACGAAACCGTTTTACAAATGCTGTTGAGTTGCAACAACAGCTTCGATCAACTCGGAGAACATCTGTGAGTGTTTCTACGATAAGAAGAAGGTTACAAGAAAAGAGTTTAACAGCCCATAGACCTGCTAAAGGTCCAAAACTTACTGCACAGCATCGCAGAGATCGCCTAGAGTTTGCTCGCAATCATTGCGAGTGGACTCTAGAACAGTGGCGGACCGTACTCTTCTCTGATGAGACGAGGGTCTGTCTCTTCTGCAATGACAGACGTAGAAGGGTCTACAGAAGACAGGGGGAGAGGTTCACACAACCCTGCTTCGAAGAATCCGTCGAATACGGGGGTGGCTCGTGTATGTTTTGGGGTGGCATTTCCGTCGACGGGAAAACAGAACTTGTGTGCGTTTCCCGGACTCGGGGTGGCCGTGGGCAAGGGTCATTAATTGCTGGTCGGTACATTACTGAAATCCTGGAGGAACATGTGGTCCCGTATGCTGGTTATGTCGGTGATGGATTCATGTTAATGCATGATAATGCTCGTTGCCACACCGCGACTATTGTACGGGATTATTTACAGGAGGTCGATATCCCTGTTATGCATTGGCCAGCACGAAGTCCAGACCTTAACCCAATATAACATCTCTGGGATGACCTAAAACGGAGCGTGCGAGCTCGAGATCCAGCTCCAACCACTCTTCAAGAGCGCCAAGATGCGGTACTTGAAGAGTGGGAACAAATACCCCAAGAGGCTATTGCGACCCATGTAAGGTCCATGAAAGATCGCATGGAAGCCGTTATCAAGGCAAGGGGGGGTAACACTAGGTTTTAAAAACTTTTTTTGTATTTATTAAGTTTTTTTTTAAATTATTAATTTGCAAATTTGTACATACCCTGTCTTTTTCTTTAATTTCTCTTTCGTCTCGTTATAAAAGTAAAATTCAATTGAAATTCCTGAAAGCTAATGAAATTACCTTTCGAATGATACCCTCAAACCACAACATTGCCATTGGCCTGTTGTGTTAAAATAGTATTTAAATTATTTTTTTCGGATGTGCGATTTTTTTGACGCCGAGTGTAATAATACACAATTATGATATAACATGATGTAATAAATGTTTTATCAGCATCATCAGGGATACCACAGCAAGCAGGTTTTTACTGGAAGGGCGTGTGGCTCCCGCTATGCGTCACTTTTGAGCCGGGAACAGCCAAATCCTTGTAGTAAGTAAATCTTCTTTAGCACTTTATAAAGTATTTACCTCAAACATCGTGATGTATTTTAAATTTAAAGGTTTAAATTTACATTTAAAGTCATTACTTTGCATTTTATATAATTGTTTCTTTTATATATGCCTTTAGAAGATTTTAAAACATGCAAAATCAAGTAATCAGTGTCACATCAAAGAACATTAAACATCAGAATCCGGTTCAAACAACAGTAGATACATACTTTAAACATAAAACAAGATACTTTTTAACAATTTAATATTTATGATTTAATGTTTTTGTTCACAGTATTGAGATGTTAGATCGAACGGAAGCGCCAACCATTCAAGAGGGCTACGGCATCTCAGTAGCGTACGCCTGCATTATGGAGATCATACGCTCGATAGCTATCAGTGTGGAAGGCGACGAGTACTTTAGGTAAACTCGACAATTTAGGATGACATACTAAGATTACACTAGTTTTATATTAAATGTAACTTTATATTCCGTTTTAATTATTTTAGCTATTAGCATAGTTATTTTTATATATAAAATTCCGGTGTGCGTGTTCGTTATTCTTCTCCCCCTAAACGGCTTGACCGATTTTGATAAATCTTTTATGGGGTACTTATGAGATTGCCAGGGTGGTTCTTAACATTTTCCAGAAATCACCTGTGCGATGCCGGGGTGGATCGCTAGATTTTAATAAAACTCCCACAAATTAAATTTGTTTGAGGGCCTATTTTTTTAGCGATAACTAAAAATATAACCCCGACAAATAATATCACTTATAACTCACTTGTTTCTTTTAGGCTTCAAGAGTTATATGAAGATGTACAAAATGATGGGGACGAAATTAATTCTAACAATACTGGAAACAACAAAGGTAAGATTACATGGGTTTTTTTTATAGAAGAGGGGGCAAATGAACATGCGGCTCACAGCGGTATTGCAGGTGTGATGTCAACCTTTTAAAACTGTGTAAGCTCTTTAATTGAAGGTCCCTTAGCCGTATCCGGAAAAGTCGCCGGTGGTAAACAGTTCCACAGAGACGTTGTACGAGGAAGAAAACTCCTAGTAAAACGCACAGTGGTAGACCGCCATGCATCCAGATTGTGAGGATGGTATCGTGAATTTAGACGCAATGTGCGTTCGTGAAATTTGGCGGCTGGAATTAATCCGAAGAATTCTTCAGAGCACTCCCCGTAGTAGATTCGATACAAAATGCAAAGGGATGCAACATCCCTACGCAGCGCCAGAATCGAGCCGATCAGAAAGAACTCGGTCGTAGACGATTCGAACCGCTCTTCGCTGGATGCGGTCAAGCGGAAGGAGCTGGCACTGGGATATAGACTGTACTGTACTGGGGCATATACGAGAACAGTATTCCATGTGAGGCCGAACTTGCGCTTTGTAAAGTTGCAAGCGATGTGCCGGCATAAAATACTGTCTCGCTCTGCTGAGCACGCCAAACTTTTTAAAGGCCAATTTGGCCTTCCCTTCTAAGTGACCACGAAACTGTTCACCTTGTGTGGAGTGTCTCGAAACTGAGGAGATACGACAAAGGGGTTCTTTTTAGAGGTAAACGCACAAACTTGTGTATTCTGGGGATTGAACTGGACTAGATTTAGTCGCCCCCAGTCTGAGACTTTGTTGAACAAAGACTCGGCTTCAGACACAAGTTTGTCCCGGTACTCGAGGACGTTTTCCCGAGAAATATTGGCACGACCGGTGTATAAGGCATCATCAGTGCTGTCGTCTGCATAGCAATGAATGTTACCAGTTTGCAACATATCATTGATATGCACAAGACACATCGTTGGTGATAGCACACAGCCTTGTGGAACACCAGCGTTAGTAGACTTGTAGTCGGAGCATGCACCGTCTACTACGACGTTGATGCTCCAATCAGCAAAGAAACTGGTGATCCAATGAGGGCATCCACGACTTTTTTTGACACCAGGGCGGCGCCACTTAAAAGTAAGGTATAATAATTGACAGATATCATAGCGGGGAAGTTAATTTGTACTGAAAATGTAAAGATTAATGTTTCTGTGTGTGGTATTAGCTATATTTTATATTAATAAGATTAAAAATAAATAAACCAAACCACAGATATTCATAAAAGTAGAATAATTTAAAAAAAGTTAAAAATGTGCAAAAAATTAAAAAGCAAACCACTGAGTCATTGTTTTGTGTATTAATATAATATTTTTGAAACTGATAAACTTTTATTACAACTAACCTCTGAATCAAATGATGTTGTGTAACAAAAAACTTTACCTCAATCTCAACTAGCGACATCTGGTGAGCAGAAAATTACTAGCCCTCATTGCACAATTTCTTGGGAAGCCCATAGGAAAGGAGCTTAGAAAGAAGCACTTTGTGCCAGACCCGATCGAAGGCCTACACTATGTCCAAACTAACGGCCAATGCCTCCCCTTTGGACTCTATATGCCTCCGCCCATCTATAAGTCAGGTTGGCCAGAAGATCACCAGCTGACCGACCCTGACGAAAACCGTAATAGCGGTCACTAATCAGCTGGTGATCCTCAAGGTATCTCATGAGCTGGCAGTTTATAATAGACTCCATTATTTTAGAGAACAAGGAGGTGATGGCGATAGGCCTGTAGTTGGACGGGTATGAGCGGTCGCTTTTTCAGGGATAGGGAGGAGCAAAGATGTCTTCCATGAATTCGGCACTACGCCTTAGGAGTAGGAGCACCGAGAGAGACGCGTTAAAACCGGACCTAACTCCGGAGCACACATCATCAGCACAATGGGAGGGACTCCATCAGACCCATTCGACTTGCTGACGTCCAGGGAGAGGAGTGCTTTGCGAACCGAGCGCTGTGAATACCGCACATCCGGCATGGAGCACTCACACTGCTGGATGGTCGGCAGTGTGTTCCCCCCGTCATCGAGAGTCGAGTTGGACTCAAAGAGAGAGCCTAACAGAGCGGCTTTCTCTTTTACATCATGGGCCAGTGAGTCGCGCTCTCTGTGCAGAGATGGAAGAGATGGCTGATAGAAGTTCCCATGGACAGCCTTGACGAGAGACCAGAATGCACGGGTTCCCGAAGGAAGGTGAACAAGCTTCTCCTCAATTCTGCCGATGTGCTCAGATTTGCATTGCCTTGCCTTGGCAATGACTCTTTTGAAGAACCTGGAGGCGGAATTATACTTCTTTTTAAGAGCGTTGGTGTTTACATCCCGAAACTTTGATGCAACAGCCCAGGCCCGTAGCACACCTGCTTATAGCGTGATGCTGTTTTACAGGAGCGACCAAACCATGGCTGGAATTTGCCTCCGATGGGCACTTCCGATGATGGAATAAAAAGTTCCATATCATGAAGTAGGCTTAGACAAAAATATCAATATATCGATATTTTCTCTTAGACTTATCGATATGCACATCGACGATATTTTTAATCGCGATATATCGATACTTATTTTTGAGTAACGAATCCGTATCACTCGATATATTTTAAAATTTTGTATTAATTCATGTGTGGTTGTCGTCCAACCGTCAATAATATAAAATTTTGGTCCTTATTCTTACATCATGCAAATGATGACGATATATCGACATATCGTTATTTTTCACTCGATATATATCGATACTTTTGAAGATATCAATTCGATATATATATATCTATATATTTTTCCTTTGCCCATCCCTACTCTGAAGTACCACATCAGCAACAATGCTGGGATCTTCCGGCCAGAAGAAAACCCGTCCCCAAGGGTAGGTTGATAAAAAAGACCGCATCCTATCCTAATCGGCTGACCTATAGTGCCAATAACGGCGGTAGCCTCCAGAATGCAACCGCGACGTTAGTGTGAATGGCACCACGCTCCGTACAAGACAATGGTCCGACGAGCCTAAAGGAGCGTCGACGGAAACCTGATATCCGTACCGCATGTTCGATTGAACGTAAATCGAGTCATTCGGCGTGGTGAGCGTTAAAGCGATTTTAACGCTCACCACGCCGAATGCCTCGGCAGCAGGATCACGATCTCTGCGGATGGGATATGCTTTAGCAAGGAATTTGTAGCCATTTGGACGTGGTCGATGAGTCGGTCTGTTTCGGCATTATTGCTATGGGACCTATAGAGGCATCCGTAGACGCGAGATGGTCGTCGCTGTCTACGCGCAGACATAGGATGGACAGGTCCGTAACTTCAAGACTGCCGAGGCGTCGAAAACAGATGTCCTCTCTGACGTATGCGCAAACTCCAGCCCGGGGCACAAAGGAGTGTTCTAATTTGTACCCCGGGTAGGAGAAATATGAAGTATCAGCCGGAGAGGACACGTGAATCTCGGTTTAAAAGACCAAGGCTGGCTTCGCCGTCTCCAGATGGAATTAGACAGCGTTAAGGTTGAATGAAGTCCCCTGATGTTGCAAAAATTCACAGATATCGTGACAGGGGTCGTCTTGGTCTTATTGCTCCGCTTGCCCCGAGCAGTTTTAGTCGCGAGCGGAATTTTGCCCTACCCTCCTAGGGTAGTTTTCCGTTTCTGTTTTACCAAGTGAAACGCAGCGGTAAACCTCTATCTATTTCATGCTGGTGTTCTGTAAGGTCGTGGTACACCCCGGTCCGAGCCGGCCCATCCGTGCGACTGCAATAGCTGCCGCGTGGCTCTACCACTATTAAACACTGTTAACTTGTCAACTTCTTGTTAATTCGTATATCGTAGTCCTCGCTAATTATATTATTTTTGCAGAAATTGAAAACAAAACTGGTACCGAAGATATGTCGAGTAATGGACATAAAATAGAACCTGATCAGAATTCCAATGTGGTGGAAAAAATTGACCCGAATGCAGAGAAAGAGAGGCTTTTGAAACTACAGGTACTGACGCTTACTATCGTATCTATAAGGTGTTATATTTTTACGTAATTATCTTTTGATCTAACGATCAGGAAACCTCGATCCCATCTACCGATTTACTAAACACTGGACATGGGCTACTTGATTATTAGAGGGGATTTGCCATAGTTGCCACGTTTGAAAGGGCATTTACGATCCCAATATCAGATGTCTCGCACCTTGGATCCTACGCCCTTTTGTCATTCTGTATATATAGTAGACTTTTATGACATCCACGAGACTATATCCATCTATCCATCACAGAACTGCTGAACATAGGCCTCCCCCAAGGAATGCCACAAAGCACGGTTCTGAGCCATCTGCATCCATCGACTTCCTGCATATCTTACCAGGTCGTCACTCCATCTAGTGGGAGGACGCCCTACATTTCGTCCGCCGGTACGAGGCCGCCACTCGAGAACCTTTTTCCCCATCGGTTGTCTATTCTTCGAGCTATATGGCCGGCCCACTGTCACTTTAGTTTACTAATCCGTTGGGCTATGTCGTTCACTCTGGTTCTACTGCGGATATCCTCATTTCTAAGTTTATCACGCAGAGAAACTCCGAGCATAGCCCTCTCCATAGTTCACTGGGCGACCTTAAGCTTCCTCATACGGCTAGCAGTGAAGGCTTCCCATAGATTGCCTCATAAAGTTTTGCCATAGTTGTCACGCTTAGCTGGCGGATTGGTAATCGCATTTTTTATAATTTTGAGTTGTTATGCTGCTGCCCATTTCCTGGTCTGTCGCCTCTTAGGACACCCACGCAACGATATGGGGTAGTAGATGTTCATACACCGCCACTACAACCGTGTATTCCCCATATAGTCTCGTGAACCGTCACGAAACTATATAGTGTGATGGATTTTCTTACGCAGTCACCACACAGCATATATAATACTTAGTCAAAGCTAGATCTTCTAGTAATAATTATTATTATTTAAAAACTTGTAAGTGCGATCGATTTTCGATAACTATTGGATAGTCCAGTCATTATTGAGCAATATCAGATAGTATATGTACTATTTGACATTTAAAAGTAAAACGTAGTTCAGCAGTAATAGACCAAAAAGGACATACTTAATTAGCGTTTCAGTTAACAGCCAGCCTTTTTACTAAACTGCACCGTTCATCTAAACCGTCATGTTGAATATAAATTAATAAGATGACCATGCCACGTAATGTCGCTATTCTATGCCTAATTATACGCTATGTGTTATATAATGTACGCGGCTTTAGGGTGGCCCAAGGGTCATCCCAGCCGCACAATAATCTACTGTCACTGATATTACAAGATACACATACAATGGTACAATGTTGTATTAGACGCATCGGCTGAATATCATTAATGCCGCTAGTTGAACGAGTTGGAAAGTAAAAAGGATAGGCTGTTAACTAAAAGGCTAATTAAGTTAACTGCAACATGTAATCGTTTGCAGCTTATAAAATCGTCGTGGTGCGGACTGGTGTGGGGACTGTCGGTGTTGGCGGAGGCCAGCATCGGTGAGCTCGAGAACATTCTCTGTGCTGTGCAGACGCTGGCCAGGGTCAGCGGGAAGGTAATTCCGGACACTATTTCTTTAAATCACTACTTAATTTTTCTGTGGGATTTAATATCAGTATTTATGGATGGGTTTATGTTAGTTTTCATTCAGTCGCCATAGCCTCGTCCATGAGATAGCAGGATATGTCACTTGTAAGTAAGGTTGATATTTTAAGAGAATGTCCTTGTAGTCTCGTACTCATTTTATTGAAATGCTGCATTTTGTAAAAAATATATTTAGGGCAGATTATTAATTCGAAACATTAACGAATACAGAAACCAAAATGACAGCAAGTAGATCACCTGCTTTTTGGCAAAATCAAAACACATTAAAATACAAAACGACAGACAGACGAATCTGCTTCTTTTTTTAAATTATTATAAGCTTGACTACAATCACACCTGTTTGTAAGTGGTTATAAAGACCTAGATGGTAAATCGCATTGTGTGAGAAAAGCCTATTCTCACTCCTGCCTTGAAGACGCCAAGATTGTTATCGGACGGAAACACAGACAACGGCAGATCAATCCAAATCTTTACTATACTCATTATGAAGGACTACAAAGGGTTTTTCGAAACGCCGAGTTGTCCAATGGTGGAAAGGGAAGGGAATCCTCGCGATCCACAGCTGTGATACAATTTATGTTCTGAACTGCAGGTTTTGTAGTATACATAAGTCTTTGGGCACCTGCGATGACGTCGGCTGGGCTGACGCGGTTAACATACATTTTCAGTTATTTAGATTTGAAAGGTAAATCAGGTTTTAGAAGTCTTTCGTACTTAGAAATAGAGATGAGGTAGCTACCCGGTCCGTTCTAGTACCCGGCGGATCCGGCCCTTTCTTGGAATCCGACCGGTTATCGAATAATGATGATATTTAAAAATATCATACTTATTGTGATATTAATCATTTTTATTTATTAAAGTGGAAAAAAAAAATAACTATTGGTAAAACCAATTGTGCATGCCTTAAGCGCGTTAAAAAAATTGCGTATAACGTGTTCATACGCAAATTTTTAAAGTAGTTTAATTATTATATAATATATTAAAAATCATTACTTTACTTCCAATTTTCCGATAATTTTATGTCAAACTTCAATTAAAAAAAGTTTGGAAAATCCAAAAGTGATGACTCATAATGCTCATGTGATCGTGAAAAAATTAAAAAAATTGTAGTTCTATTCGTCAAAGAGTTCCAGTAGCATTCACCAAAGTACACCTTCAAGTTACTCTATCAAGTCCGGAGGTAAGTTCTTATCATAATTAACAAAATGAGGCCAAATGCGGCATACCTAGTTCTACTCTTCGAGGAGTTCCAGTCGCATTTACCGAAGTACACCTTCAAGTCACTCTATCAAGTCCGGAAGTAAGGTCTTATCATAACTAACAAAACGGGGCCATACTCTGCACACTTAGTACTACTGGTCGAGGAGTTCCAGTAGCATTCACCGAAGTACACCTTCAGTTCACAAAATATTGTAATAAAAATCTGTGATTATAAAAATAATAACCTTGGTCAAATATGTATCTTTGGTTTTTGGAATTTTTACAGCGATCGATATTTTTCCTGCCTATTACCGCTGCTGTTAGCAAACGATACATCATTATCATAGAGTAATCCACTCACGACGGCAGCAGAGTTCGGAGTGCGAGTGAGGCAAAGTGTATTTAGTAAAATAAATTATTACAAGGCTGCTCAAAATACCGAAAATTTGTGGATTTCTCAGCCGAAAAAAATTAATTATAACTAAATAAAACAAAATTAAACGGCCATTTACATTCCATGGCTTCCCACATGATAGATGAAGAGATTAAATAATAAATAATAATAGATTGAGTTAAACAAATGTTATTTTCAAAAGTTATCGTGTTTACTCCTCCATGCGGACTTGACAAATTTACACCATAATCCACTAAAACCACTTTTTTATTGTAAAAATAGCAATTAATCAATAAAAAAAAGTTAACAATCATTTATCTTTCTGACAATGTGATTTTTATATCATTTATATGTTCAATATGATTGTTACTCGTAGATACGATTTCATGCGATAAAACGTTGGAATCCTTTATTTTTAGGCGCTAGTAGAACATAATTACGCGCTTTGCGCTTAAGGCATGCAAAACAAAATTATTTACACCATAATCCACTAAAACCACTTTTTTATTGTAAAAATAGCAATTAATCAATAAAAAAAAGTTAACAATCATTTATCTTTCTGACAATGTGATTTTTATATCATTTATATGTTCAATATGATTGTTACTCGTAGATACGATTTCATGCGATAAAACGTTGGAATCCTTTATTTTTAGGCGCTAGTAGAACATAATTACGCGCTTTGCGCTTAAGGCATGCAAAACAAAATTATTTACACCATAATCCACTAAAACCACTTTTTTATTGTAAAAATAGCAATTAATCAATAAAAAAAAGTTAACAATCATTTATCTTTCTGACAATGTGATTTTTATATCATTTATATGTTCAATATGATTGTTACTCGTAGATACGATTTCATGCGATAAAACGTTGGAATCCTTTATTTTTAGGCGCTAGTAGAACATAATTACGCGCTTTGCGCTTAACGCATGCAAAACAATATTAACTTCTAACAAAATATTTTTAGTTTTTCTACACAATTATAGCAAATAGTCTTTCATTAACTTTGAATATGAAATAAACTTTTAATAATATGATATATACGGAGATCAATTTTATTAATATTGAAAGTTTAATAAGAGGCAATTTATGGTATAGGAAAATTAGTTTTGCGATCAGAATTATAAATTGCACGTAGCGGTGCGAGTCGTTTTCACCAAGTGTCAGTATTATAGAAAATGTATTGCCTAATGTATAGCTAATATACTGCATGTGAATATCTAATGAATGGTGAATTTTTACGGAACTATTATGTGTGAAAGAATGTTCACCGTTCCCACACCATATTTTTGTACTTTACCAAAGACTTCTATGTATACGATTAGACCCACAATTGAGAACAAAAACTGTGCCATAACTCAGGCTCACGCTCAGGCGGCAGCAGACGGTGTATATGCCATGTAGTTGTATTTTTATTTACAACACCCAACAGTTACTGCTTTTAGGCAAATTTTTACGTGGTAGAGCCATACTGCAGCTATATTAATAGTATAGTTGTAGCACGAATGGGTCGATTCGACTGGGGAAGGACCACGCTCTCACAGAATATCAGCGCAAAATAGCAGCTTAATGTTTCGTATGATGAGTGTAGAGAACCGGAGACCTATTTTACTGGAAAAGAGGCATTCTATCTTAGTCCTTACGGCCGATAATGCATCTGCATTTTAATTAGCAAACGAAGATAGATGTAGATGTCTATGGGCCACAGCAACCACTTACCATCAGATGGACTGTGTGCTCGTTTGTCACTCTTATTCTATAAAAAATATAGGAAATCAAGTTATGTACTTTTTCAAACATACATAGAAGTGTTTGTACTTTACTGAGAGAGCTGTAGATTGAGTGTTGCGCAGTGTGAGTACTATGTATGTAGTGTGCCGTGTGGTTGTGGGGCGCAGACGGGCGTGGCGAGCGCGCGCGACGCGTGCGTGGGCGCGCTGTGCCGCTGCGCGCTGCCGGCGCAGTACTGCGTGCCGGCGCTGGGCGCGCTGGGCGCGCTGGCCTGCCCCTGGGCGCCGCCGCGCGCGCCCTCCGCGCCCGCGCCCGCGCCCGCGCCCGACCTGCGCCACCACGTCGTCTGGGTCGGCACGCCGCTGCCCTGCGCCCAGGTGCCCACCGGTCAGTGCAACCGCTCGCTACTCGATACGCTCACTGCACGCGCTGCACTCGCTACTGTCATTACTCTCACTCAATACTCTCACCACACTCAACGCACTCACTACGTTCACTACACTCACTTCATTTCACTACATTACTTCAATGGTTTTCGTTTATAAATTATTTTTTGTACTTTATTTAAAGAGCTTAAACTTCTTATACGAGGGGCACACTGAAATGATCGGGAATAAGAAAAACCACATGCACAGTATAGCTAAATTGTATTTTATTGTTTTTCGAAGTATTCTCCATTCAATTTAATGCACTTTTCCATTCGTGCAAATCAATCATTAAAACAGTAATTCCAGTCTGAAGTTGGTGTTGACAAAATGGCTGATTAGTACGCTTCTATAGCTGCTTCGGGGTCTTCAAACCGTTGGCCGCGTTATAAATCTTTCATTCTAGGGAATGTAAAGAAATCGTTTGGGCTCAGGTCAGGACTGTACAGAGGATGGCTCATCAGCTCAACGTTTTCATGCTTCAAAAATCATTTGTCTTCCGAGCCGTATGGGAGCTCGCATTATCGTGATGTAAGATGATGCGACGTTTCGGGTTATTTTTTTCGGAGTTCGGCTACCAGTTCTGGCAAACAAACCGTGATATACCACTCAGGGGTAACCTTTCTGCGTTCCTGTAAAGGAATTGTAGCAACATGCCCCTTTTTCGAAACAAACGTAGCGACCATTTTCTTTGACATGCTGCGGGAGCGAACCAGTTTCGTTAGTTTGACCTCGTCTTCGAAGACCCCAACCCAAACCACTGACCCCAAACTGCTGACTGATGTTTTCTTTCAGGTTCGTATGAATAAATCCATTATTCGTCACCTGAGACGATATTATAAACGGCATTTGACTTGAAGCGTTGTAGAGTATTCCGGCACCAATCTACACGAGCCGCCTTTTGCTCTTCGGACAAATTGTGGGGAACCCAACGGAAAACTAGATTTCTTACACACAGCTCATTATGTAATATCGACTGAATTGCAGTCATTCCGATACTGATAACAGCCCGAATCTGCTCGTATGTCACATGACGGTCATCTAATATAGTAGTTCGCACAGCTGCGATGTTTTCCTGCTGCCGATTGTTGACCTGCAGAAGAAATAGTGCTTAACGACATACCGCGTCGGAACTCGGCATAACAGCGGTATATTGTCGTTTGACTCGGTGCTTCAACATCAAAAAAATCGAAACAAGTTCGCTGAGACATTTATCTTGAGATAAGCCGCGATGAAAATTGTGATAAATTATGGCACGGAAATGTTCACGCGTGAGCTCCATTTCTGTTAACGACGTGTCAACTTTAAACCAACATAGTTTTTGTTTTTAAACATTTTTTTTAATTGTTTGAATGTCATTAAGATTCTAAGAGGCCAGTATTCAAATTCTAAAAAAGGTTTTATTGTAACTCAATCCGAAATATTCTATTCCTGATCATTTCAGTGTGGCTCTCGTACTTGTGAAGAAACATTAATGTATACACTTTTTAACGAATTAACTTCCCCGCTATAAAATCTGTAAAATAATTCACCTCATTTCTTAATCGCACCTCCCTTGTGGCAGAAAAATTCATTAATGTCGACGTCACAGGGCCTTATTTGACAATCAGTAAAGAACAAAAAAGTATAACAAAACTAAATCCCTAAGGATTATAGATTAATTTTAAATCTGAAGTTTTAAAAAAGATATTAAATTGTGGCTACCATTAAAATTTCACTGTGTTATACTGCTTGTTTAATTAAAAAAATAAATAATATTAAAACATATTTCTACGTAGCTCCGTGGTAGCTCAGGTGATTAGTGCTCGCTGTTAAATTTCACAGTACTCGAGCAATCCGGTTTCGATCCCCGCCGGCACCAATGAAATTGCAATCCGACGCTGTGACTGTTTTAACTGTTTTCTTAATGTACCCCCATCCTCTACGTTTCCCCAGATATTGTTATAACTTATAAGTTTTTATGTTCTCATGATAAGTGAATTTTGTATTCTTAATGAGAATAAATTTCTTAAACCACAACCACATTTTAAATACCGATTTATGCACGACGGTTAACAAAAAGTCAGGAGGAAACCTGCATGTCTTACAAAATAAAAATATTACGAAGACATGTGAAGACTATCTATGTTTAAATCTACCAGGGCAACAGCAATCGTTCGTGATGGTGACGTCACGTCACGTGACAGCTATGAAAGCCCTGCTTAACGCTGCACGAAGAGATGGCGACACTATCCAACAAGCCTGGTTACCAGTCCTCACTACACTTCAACATCTGGTAAGTTATAACAAAGAATCTGTTGTAAATACATATACAATATGTATAACTAATGAATTATTGTAGTCAATTAGTAAATTAGATGTTTCAAGATAATTTCATAAATTATTTAGTAATATTTAGATCGTATATTATTTGTATTATTAAAAGGTTAGGTCATTTATTAATCCAAAGCAGAAAGAAAAGTATTTAAAAATATTATAATTAAATTATTTATTAAATTATTATTATTATTATTAAATTAGCAACCTAAATTTCAATTCATGCAAGCAAGATGAATTCGAATTCCGCAGCACCCCGCAATTCTTTTTTAATTATCGAATACGTATACAAAGTTACTTCTTGTACATACTACCAAAGCAATTACTTGCTTATTCAGAGCTAAATGCTAACCGCTCATAGCATGCAAGCAAGCACTAATGAAATTGTTATTTTATTTTTAAATAGTATTTTACTACGTGCTCGGTGGTGCAGGAAAACATCGTCAGGTAACCTACATGTCTAAAAAATAAAAATAAAGTGTGTGTGTACTTATGTACACACGTAGGAAGTTATACTTCTTTAGCGTAACAAAACAAAAAAAATTGTGAGACAATTACCCACTGAAGTTGGCGCCTTTAGGTGTCATTGTACGCGCACATCCTGACAACTTCATGCTGTCGTTTTTAGATGTCAGTGTGCGCGCGCATCGGAAAAATTCACTCTCATCATTTTTCCCAAACGCCCGAAAAGAAGTATAACTTCAAAAATTGGAAAGCATTTGAAGTCCGATACTGGAGCAACGTGGCGTTCTAATTCTTTCATAAGGCTCTCAGAAATACCAAAAAAGCTTGTGCCCAGCTGTGGCAGATACGGAGGCTATAATTATTTTTTTTATATGATAAGGGTGACACACGGGCACACAGTCCACCTGATGGTAAGTGGTTACTGCGGCCCATAGACATCTACATCAAACAAAATGCAGATGTGTTCTTACCCGTGAGGACTAAGATGGATTGCCTCATTTCCAGTAAATAGGGTCTCCGGTTCTCTACACTCACCATACGAAACACAGCAGCGTTAAGCTGCTATTTTACGCTGGTATTCTGTGAGAGCGTGGTCCTTCCCCGGTCGGGCCGACCCATTTGTGATACAACTATGCTACTAATATAGTTGCAGCATGGCTCTACCACGTAAAAAATTTGGTGACATGCGATACTATTTGCTACTAGTGATTATTCTCAATGGTTCCGCGTGGCACAGGTGTGGATCCTGGGGCTAAAGCCGTCGACAGGCGGCAGCATGAAGGCGAGCCGTGCCAGCGCGGACGCCAACGCGGTTATGAGCACCTCCGCCGTCATGGCCGACCTGCCCGGTAACAAACGATTCACTTAGCTTTAGCGTTTTGCATTACATTAATAGAAACTTCATTTTGCTAAATAATAAAACATTTTACTGATTCTCCTTAGGTATTAGTTGTTTTGTAAAAGACTCCTGTAATGAACTTTTAAAACACCTTTAACCTATCAAGCGTCGGCCGTATCCGTATGGCGATCTACTTGTTAAAGTTATAGGCCCCGCCAAAGAGTATGTAATAATTATAAGGGACCCCTTAGAACAATAGACAAGAGTGTTCAGAACTTAGAGTACAAATAAGCAAGGTATAGAGCGCGCGTATCGCTCAGTGTCCATTATGCCAAGCGTAACCAGATGTTCTATAAATACTGATACATAGTTGAGAGTGGTTGAATAGTGATGCGCCAAGATTGACGCCTATGCGTTATTGTACATAAGTTATTAATTTGATTTTGTAGGTATGTATTTGTAAATATTAGGTAAGCGATAATTATAAGGTATGTTTTAGCTCAATTAAACACAGGTAAGAATTTATGAAACGATGTTTATTAATCGTTACTTAAAAACCGTTTAATACAGGGTTACTGGGAACTCGACAACTTCCTGGCAGGGCATGATAGGGGTAGGGTAGTCAAAATGCTATAAATTTGATCCACCATATGTATGGCCGAAAGGTCTTGAAATATACGGATTTTAAAGGTTTTTCAATAATCGCCCAGAATTTCGTATTAAATTCTAAATAAAAATAAAACCTTTTTTTTGTATGATTTCTTTTAAGTTTTTTTTTGAAGCTTCAACCAAACCAATGCAATCATAAAAAGTACAAAAAGTATTCACAATCAAAAGTTATGGGTATTAATAAAAAAAATCTATTTATACTTTATGTATCATAAAATGTTGCGTATTTCAAAAAGATACTATGACATGAAACAAAAATATGCCCATTTAATCAGCTATCCAAAAAGGTAATAATGTCCCGGTGAAATTAATGAATAATAATAATAAAAATGTCTTATTTAACGCAGGTAGAGAACGGCAAAGAATGATTGCTCTTAGGAACGAACTTGCACACTTTTAGTTACTTGGCGTCTGATTGGTTGTTGACAACTATTCAGAAAGCCGACGGCCATTTTAAATTGAGTCGTGGCGACGTTCGTTGGTTAGTTTCGATTATCGCTGCGTAAGCACGTGTTTAAACTTACTTCTAATAAACTCTCATCGCGTTAATTTATTTGTTATTGTTTTCAGTCGTTATCGTTATTGTTATTATTGCTGTTACCGTTATCTGTTACTGAATGTTCATTGTTACTGTTTTTGTGCGTCGAAGTTAAAGTGGCGTCATATTCTAATAAAGAATATGCCCACATCATGTACTGTTATGGTTTTGCTGACGGCAACGTTGCTAGGGCTTGAAGAGAATATCGACGTTGCTTTCCTGATTGCCGGCTTTCCCACGTTTCTGTCTTCGGAGCTACCTATCGACGATTAAGTGAAATCGGCACTATTCACAGAAATGAAGTGGATACTGGCAGCCCTGTTTCGACTTCCCTTTGTCGCTTCTTACGACACCCACCGAATGATATGGGGTAGTGGATAGTCTTAGACCGCCACTACACTACTCGAAACATATGATGCGCAGCAGCATCTTCCTGATAACAACTCAAAATAATTAAAAACTGCGCTTGTCAATCGGCCTGCCAGCGTGGCAACGATACCAAAACCCTCCTATGAGGCAATCTATGGGGGAGGCCTATGTTCAGCAGTAGACTTTAATAGGCTATAACAGATGGATGAATATATCGATGCTGGTTAAAAATATCGATACGATATATATCAATATCAATAATTTTTTTCTCTTGCTCATCAATAGCTAACGCGAACTAATAACATTAGTTTCTAAACATGTAGGCTAGGTATGGGAACCATTAATTCAGTCTAAATCTCTATTCAGAGTCAGAATTAAATAAAATACACACAAATATTTGTAGGCAAATATTCTATTAACAATTGCTGTGTTTGTTTAATCGTACCTAAATTAGTCAGCACAAAGATAAATATTTTGATATATTTTTATGTTTATTTTTGTACTCGTATCGGTATTTTGCATAATATGTCCCGTTCGTACTGTCGGATTTCGCTGTCATGGACGTTGGACATCAATACAATTTTCTAAAAATAAAATTAGTTATTAATCTAACCAATGGCGAAACTAGGGCAAGCACAAGATACGGTTTTGTTGTTTTTAGCAGTTTTATAAAAATACACCAATCTTGATCTGTCTCTACTCTTCACTTTCATATTCAGTGCTGTCGAGGACGTGTTTAACAAAGCACACAGAAGGCATACTACTGCTAGATAGATTGTATGCCATATCAGCAATTGCATACCTTCAGTGGCTTTGAAAAAAGCCGTTTAGGTTTGCTTGAGCGAAAGAAAAAGATACAATACAAGAACAAAAGAAAATCGTGAACAAAGCACAAACAATGTACAAAATTAAAAAAGACAAATTATTTATATTCTAAATCGAATCGTCTCTCTTTCTTTATTAAGTCGGCGTAAAATATCTGTGAAAGTTTTAATTGTACGAATAACGGTTTTTCAATTGCGATAATTGATAAGTCGGAAAGACGCTCTTGACCTTGTGTATTTCTCAAATAAGTATGGATGCGCTTCAGAGATAAGAAAGCACATTCCGCGGAGGAACTTGTGGAGATTTAAATAAGTTTAAAGATTTTACCTTTACCTCGCCGATCAGCACTTTAACACACTTCAATTCATCACAAGGAACACAAGCATAAATTTTCAACCCAAAATATACATTCACTCAAGTAAACAAACAGAGTAAACATCGAAATGTGAAGTGAACTTGCAAACGTATCGCCCACGTGCCCTCGCGCTCGACTAACTTCACTCCGAAAGCCCAGCTTATAGCTCCATACTAATTGCTATATAAACAATCGTAGTTATATTTCATTATGGAACATTTTGCCACAGGTTAGAAAGTCGTCTTCTCAAAAGCCCGGTAAAAAACCCACACGTGCGAGAGACGATTAATCGTTCAACTCAACTCCTTTTTTATGACAGCAGTATCGCGCAGTTTTTCTGTGACGATTAATTTTGACAGTCTATTGCGTGTTCGCTTTGAGACAGAGAGAACACGAATCAGTGTATTTCGAATTGAAAGCAATCTACCAAGTGTTGACGTTACATAATAAGGCTACGAGGTCATGACCTGTGTAGAACAGAGGAGCGCGCGGGAAATTTGAAATAGTTTGAAACAGATTACGAGTTATTTTATTAGTTGATAGGGCAAACCCGCTTCTCGGCTTCTATGGATGCTTCGCTACCGCTACCTTGTTACGGTACACTGACTGATCGCCTAGGTTAGGTGAAATTTTTATATTTCTGAAATAATTATTAGAAAGGTACTTATAACATAGTCACGTAGCTTAGATAAGGAAGGTAATAAAAAATCGACTACTGAAATAAAACCTAATACTAAATATAAAATGCATATATAAAGTCGTTCTAATATTCCAAGTAGTTATTTAAGAGTTTTTGGTAACCGGAACGACGGTCACGGTAATTAGAAAATAACACTTTTCTCAAGTCTAGTCTCCTCTTACGAGACCCACGGATGATTCTCAAAACATTTTATATATGGACAACGTCTTGCAATCGTCGTTTCTCTAGCGCTTACTTGACCTTCATAAAGTAATGAGGTATATTAATTGTTGATAATTTTTTATTTTTGGATAAGAACAAAGTAATGACTCAAGTTACAATTACCTTCATTTAAAAAAAATGTCTTTGGCCTGACCATAGATTTGACTAAGTTATTGGTTAATGTCGACGCCTGAGTGGTTATTTAAAATTCAACATTTCTAAGTTTGTTGTTTCTTTAAAGTTATTACCTACTCATACATTGCTTTTAAATAAACTACTTAAATAAACCTTATTATGTTATGTTTCTTGTATTTCATACATTAATGTCACACACGAACTGACATGAACCAATAATCCGTGAGAATATTAAAACATTTTGAATAAATTGTAACGGAATCGTGCTAATTAGATTAATATAATAAAATTACGGCACTCTTCGACCAAGAAAGAAAGATCGACGTAGCGTTGCGTACATTTCAAGTGACACAACACCCATGTTCAACTTCTTGACACACACTCATACAATGAAATGATTTTTGATGTATACAATAAACTAGCTGATCCCCGCGACTTCGTCCGCGTATTATTAATAACGATAGAATTTCATGGTTTTTAATTTTTTTGTGAAACCCTAATTCCCTTTTTAAAATAAAAATAGCCTAAATTACCCCCTTATAACATCAGCTATCTACCTGTGAAAGTCGCGTCAAAATCAGTCCAGCCATTTCAGAGATTAGCCGTTACAAATAGACAGGCAAACATTTTAAAAATTGTTTTTTTGTTGTTATAAGTATAGTATATACTTTCATGCGCATTTAGTAAAAAGCATTTTTTATGATATTACAAATAAACGCTTCAATTTCATTTATTTGTTTAGATTGAGCATGGTTTTTGTTTGGTTTTTACGTCACTTGAACTATACCAGCGCTCCGTCTTTCTTTCTTTGTTCGTCTTAAACCGCCCATTTTTTTAATTTTGAAAAGCGTTCTTCATTTTGCTGTTCCAAACGTTACTTAAATATAAAATTATTTCTTAAATTACTTTTTATCCATTGCATTGTTAAAACTTCAAAATATAATAAATTTTCTCTTTTGTCAACCTACACAAAAATCATTTTCCACTCATTGATTGCGTACGGCAGAAACTTCGATATATTATCATTGATTCAGGTTGTTAGTTTATCATATAATTTGTTGTAAGTCTTGTATTCCATGTTTTCCAGGTCAGCAAGTTCCTGTAGCGGAGTCACTCGGAGTTATGAGCGGTACATTTTGACGATTAGTATATTTATGTCCATTTGGAATCGTTGTCGTTTTTGAATAAAACTATTTTAGTTACAATACCACTTGTAATATAAAGTGTTAATAGAATAGGAAATAAATTAGGGCCCTTCAAGTAAAGAGATTACACTTTTTTAAAAGACCAGCAACTCCTCGCCTGCAATGCCCCTGGCATTGCAGTTGTTCACGGGCTGTGTTCGACTTACCATCATGTAAACCGCATGCTTGTTTGCCCCACTTTCTATAAAGAAATAGTATTATAATATTTAATTAATTGACGTGGACATAAGGGCATAAAAATAGATAGCGCTCGGAATATTAATACTTGCTTGCATTAATATTCCGAGCGCTATCTATTTTTGTGCCCACACATTTTATTACTTGTAAAAGGCCACTGGCCCTAATCGCCAAGAACATTCTCGTGCAATGTGACACAATAAGCAAATGGCTTTCGTAACATTATGTTAGTTTACTTGCAAAATTTTATTAATGAAAATAAAAATTCTTAAAAAATAGGGTAACGAGATCTTTTCGTCTCAATTTTTTCACTGTTACCCTCAACGATTCCAAATAGACATAACCTCACAATAGCGCTCGACGTTTTAAATATTGTAACTGTCATTGCAAAATCGACCTTATAATGTTAAGCTACAAGAGTCTATTAAGAGTGACAGTTAACAATACTGAAAAGCGCTCGTGTGACTTGCAGGGATGTAAGCTTTTGTCTGTCTACCGCGTGCACTGGGATGGAGCTTGCTGGCCGTTCTTGTTATCTTATTGGGTTTTTGTCACTTTTATGCACGTTTTATTGCATTTAGACACGAAACACAGAGAGAGGATGTTGGATATTTTTTTATAGAAAGTCTACGTATTTTATTTATCTTTTCGCTCGTAATGTTGAATATTTATATTTAACACTATCTTTTAAGTTTTGCTGTAGATGCATTAACGTAGCTTTCGGTAGAGGCTTTAAAGTAAGGGTTACAAACGTACGTACAGCCCACTCATGGTAAGTGAAAGCTGTTGACTATAGACACCTAAATCTACCCTCGATTATAATTTAAAGAAAGTAATGAAATCCTGTATTATGCTGGCTCGCTATACCCTCCAGTCCGGAACACAGATATTCAAGCATCACTATTTGGTGGCATAAATAGATAAGAGAGTTGTACCTACTCTGATGGACTACTAGGCAAAATAGGAGTCCTACTACCTAGAAAATATGATAGTGATGATGAAGATGCAAAAATTATGCATTGTCACTCTTTCAAACACAACTTGCAACTACCGTTAAATAGAGCTTACTATGCACGTATGCCACGGATAATGCTATAAGATATTGTGCATTATTGTGTCACTGTGTGTACTTTAATAGGGCTACCTTATAATGAATTTTAATTTTTAATTTATTCGTTTATATCCTAAATAAATGTTAATATATTTATTTAATATAAAATACGACACACTTCAAAAAAATAAAAATCACTACTGCTCCTACACGCTTACATCAATTTTATTCATATATTTATTTGTCATACATATATTTAGAGATGTGTACGTATCGCACTCAATGGAAATCCGTAGTCTCTGCCTACGGTTGGGTGATAGGCGTGTAAGCTTATGTTCTATTATGTTATTTATATTTGATATTTATATACTTTAAGTTTATAATTTCTTTTTGTAAGATAGGGTGACAAACGAGCACACAGTGCACCTGATGGTAAGCAGTTGCTGTGACCCATAAACATCTACAGCTATCCTCAATAAAGAATCAAAATTCAGATACGTTGTCACCCGTGAGGACTAAGATAGAATGCCTCTTTTTCCAGTAAAAAGGGTCTCCGGTTCTCTACCGGTCCTCACAATACGAAACACAGCAGCGTTAAGCTGCTATTTTATGCTGGTATTCTGTGAGAGCGTGGTCCTTCCCCGGTTAAGCCGACCCATTCGTGCAACAACTATACTACTAATATAGCTGCAGCATGGCACTACCGCATATAATGATTATGAGAAAACATATATAGATATAATATGTATGTTTCAGGGTTTGCATTAACTCTTTTGCTAATTTTCTATTTTTAGAGAACCTAATCTTCCAATGTTTGAGACCTAAGAGGAGGTTAAGTTTAACACAAATATGATGCTTTGTCTAGGAGTAGTAAAAGTCTATATTGATTGCCCTATTAAACCTTACAGTTACTTTTCTTGCCGGCATCCCTTTTACAACAGCAAATATTTGGTGTTTTTGCTTCATCTGCTCTATATATTTAGAAACGATACATATAAACAAACCGAGATTCTTGTTATTTTCAGCGTTATCTGCAATGTTGTCAAGAGTGTTCGAATCGTCCAAGAACCTAGACGACGTGGCACTCCACCATTTAATTGACGCGCTTTGTAAACTGTCTAATGAAGCAATGGAACTAGCATATTCTAACAGGGTACTGCCATTTGTTTTAAAATTAAAAAGCTATTAAATTAATAAAATAAGAAATAAAAATATTGGGAAATGCATAAATACTGTTTTCATGAACTTAACAAAAAATTGAATAATAATAAATAAAAATATTTTGTATAGGTTTTAAAGGTATTTTTTGATGACGGTACATTGAAAACTATTCCAGGAACCGTCATTGTTTGCTGTAGCGAAACTACTGGAGACAGGTTTAGCCAATATGCACAGAATTGAAGTTATGTGGAGGCCTATCACTAACCATCTCTTAGAAGTAAGTATCCATAATATATAAAAATATTGACTAATAAATTTAATATTGCTAATTGAAAAAAAAAAACATTTTAAATAAGCACAATTCTTAGTAGTATTATTACAACTTTTTCTCCAAACATGCTAAGTTCACCTGTCGAC
Source organism: Parnassius mnemosyne (assembly GCA_963668995.1). NCBI lineage: Eukaryota > Metazoa > Arthropoda > Insecta > Lepidoptera > Papilionidae > Parnassius > Parnassius mnemosyne. The sequence continues at coordinate 11,029,614 of CAVLGL010000092.1, read as the reverse complement.
CGGCTGACGCCGAAAAATCTATCTAGAAACTCTGAATCCTAATAGAATAGAATAATTCAATATAGATCACATGTGTAATTCTTATTGAAAGTCATTTTTTACTTTACCACTGGTTCGAAAAAAGCCCCTGTCCTGGGAAGAACCAGCAAGAAACCCAGCGGGACATTTTTTTTAAAAGCATATTTTACATTAATGGTTGGTACAACATTTATTTTAGAAACAGCTTAGAAGCGACCACCTCATTCCCAGGGGTTATTATCAACCATATATTCATTTATACTATAATAACCCTTTTTATACAGTTTCAACTTAACAAAACATTTAAACTTGGTAATAGACAGAGCCTGTACACTTTCCGGGACCTTGTTGTAATAGCGTATACATTGCCACAAGAATGAATTACTGACTCTGTGGAGTCGAGAAACTGGTATCACTAGCTTGTGTTTGTTCCTAGTGTTTACAGAATGTACATCACTTTTTTTACTAAAACTACCTTTGTTTTTGTGAACATACATTAAATTTTCGTAAATATACTGAGAGGTTAAAGTTAATATATTTATTTCTTTACATTTATCTCTAAGAGACTCTCTCGGTTTTAGATTGTAAATAGCTCTAATGGCCCTCTTCTGTAAAACAAAAATAGTTTCTGAATCAGCCGCATTTCCCCATAGCGAAATAACTGAAGTAAACTAATCTAGCTGTCTCGACACTAGTGAGACCTCTAATCTTATTTACAGCATAGGCTACAGAACTTAGTTTGCTTGCTAGTTTGGACATATGGGGGCCCAACTGAAGCTTTGCGTCGAGAGTGATGCCAAGAAAAACAGTGGATTCAACAGGGCTCAGTTCTTTCCCATTTAAAAACACTTTGGTACTCAGATTTTTAACATTAGTTGTTGTAAATTTAATACATTTAGTTTTATTTCAGTTTCAATGTAGATAATAATGTTAAACCAATGCACTAATTTTGATATAGCATTATTCACTTCGTCACATTAAAATGATTGACGTTTAAGTTTAAAAATCAAGGAAGTATCATCAGCAAATAATACTATATCATGATTATCCCCTACAAGAGAAGGTAAGTCATTAATATACACTAGAAATAGGAATGGGCCGAGAATGGAGCCCTGAGGGACACTCATTAGTACAGGTGATCCGGAAGAACTTTTACCATTGATAATAACTTTCTGCATTCTATTACTTAAATATGAAATAATAAGTTTAAGCGCTGTGTTCTTGACACTATAGTACTGTAGCTTCCTGATTAATGTCTCTTGGTGAACGCAGTCGAAGGCCTTGGAAAGGTCACAAAATATACCCAAAGCATCCTCTGAATTCTCCCATGCACAAAAAATATGTTTAATAAGCTCAACTCCAGCGTAAGTTGTCGAGCGACCCCTTGTAAAACCCGAATTGATTTTTATGGAGCAATTTATTAATATTCAAGAAATTTAACATCTGATCTAAAATAATTTTTTCAAAAATTTTACTAAATGTTGGTAGTAAAGAAATTGGTCTAAAATTGGCGGGGTCTAATGTACTACCAGATTTAAATAAATGTATTACTTTACTATGTTTCATTAAATCAGGAAACACACCAGATTCGACGCTTGTATTAAATATAGTGGCTAGATAAGGTGCCATTATAATAATAAAGGCCGGTGATGCGGAGCAGCATTATCGCACTCATAACCAGGATATCAACCAACTAACCAACCATTGTCAAGTTTTCTTTTTCAGGCATAGCGGTATTCATTATCTTCAAAAAAATCTAATATTTTTAAGTACCTATTAAACAAACTAATAGGTGGCCGGCCAGTTAAATTGCCCACGCTGCAGCCACACTGTCAACAAATCCCAAAAGAACGGGCCTGTATCCGTCCCGCGCGTAGCGTTTAATTTTATCCTAAAAATCAGGACGTCTCGCTTTTGGTGACAACACTGGTATCAACTCTGCACTCTTAACCAACGTTCAATGGATGTTCTATTTTAGGTGTGTCAACATCCGCACATACGCATGCGAGAGTGGGGTGTGGAAGCAATAACATATCTCGTCCAAGCGGCCTTCCAGTACCATCATAACAATCCGGCACTAGTTACGGAGGTAGGTTGTTTTTTTTTCTGTATGGGATGGTAAATTGATGGGTATATAAAGGAACATATTTAGAAATGTTGTCGCGTGTCAGAAAGATCTAGGCTTCTAATAAATGGCTGTACGACCATCTCGTAAACTCCAGATATAAATATATCAAGATCGGTGATGAGAAGCGCAGCATCATAGGTGCGATACATATGGTACGTATAACGTTCGCCAATCCGCCTGACAAGGGTGACGATTATTGCATATCTTCCGTAAAGTGGGAGGGGCCTATATACAGCAGTAGATTATTACAACAGACAAAGAAGTGTTGTAATGATGTTTACAAAATAAAACCCATAAAATTTTGCGAACACTGTTATAATCCGCCTATCAAGTACGGTGATAACTGTAAATCCGTTCACTTCTAGGCTCATGCTCAGTGGACTGTTTTGGTCTGAAGATGAATAAAAGAATTTTACAAATATTTTGTTGTTTTTTTAAATATTGTTATCAATAATTATTTTAACAACTTCCTTCCGTTCACTAAAAGATAATATACGATTGTATCAAAACTTCTGACATTTATTGTCAATCAAACATAAATCGCAAACCGTGTTAAAATCACGTGAAAATATCAAACCAAGTGATCACGTTCGCTTCGTGTCGTAAACTTGCACCGCACCGCACCGCACCGCACTGCACTTGTTCACTTTATCACGCCACGTTGTTTACTTTAAGTGACTTGTACTGTTTGGTATTTTTTGCCCTATTGTGCGTTTGGGTTGAGTTTGCTTAGGTTTGCAAATTGTAATTGTTGGTAAAGCTGTATATAGTCATATTTTTTTTAATATGTGAGGGGGCAAACAGGCATACGGTTCACCTGATGGTAAGTGCCTAGCGCCGCCCATGTACGACTGCAACATCAGGAGAATTGCAGATACATTGCCGGCCTTTTAAAAAATAGGAGGCTCTTTTCTTGAAGGTCCCTAAGTCGTATTGGTTCGGAAAAATTGCTGGTGGCATTCGATTCCACAAGGAAGTTGTGAGAGGAAGAAAACCTTTTGTAAATCGCACAGTAGTGGACCGTCAATCATCCAGATTGTATGGATGGTATCTCGACTTCTGCAAATACAAAAATACAACACAAAATGCAAATACTTCCTGCACTTGGGTATTATCTCATTAGACTAGTGGTCATGTGGCCCCGAGTTCAAATCTCAGATCGGGTCAAAATCAGTTCTTGCAATTTTCTGTCAAAAAATTCTCTGTAGCAGCTTGGAGTCAGGAAGTCGATAATGTTTTACTCCCGGGCCTCGGAAAGTATCTGAAACCGTTGGTCTTGTGTCTGATCTTTCCAGTCGTGTCGTATTTCTGTCCCGTCGGACTATGAGAATGAAGGAATAGCGCGCAACTATAGGTGCACTTTGCACCTGTATCATGGAGTATAGAGTAGAAGGAGGACTATCTCTGTATATGAAAAGTGTCCGTAAAAACGCGTCGAATAAGACTGGAGCTGCAGTAGCATAGGATCCAACTTCGACCGAGAGGGCAATCGACGGATTCAACTCGGTTGGGCAGCGTTCGGGAAATTACAGCACATCTTCTCGTCAGGTATACCTCAAAACTTGAAAACGAGACTGTACAACCAGTGCGTGTTGCCAGTGATGACATACGGAACTGAGACGTGGTCCTTCACTGCTGGCCGTATGAGGAAGCTCAAGGTCGCTCAGCGAGGTATGGAGAGGGCTATGCTCGGAGTTTCTCTGCGTGATGAACTCAGAATTTAGGATATCCGCAGTAGAACCAGAGTGACCGACATAGCCCAACGGATTAGTAAGCTGAAGTGGCAATGGGCCGGCCATATAGCTCAAAGAACTAACAACCAATGGGGAAAAAAGGTTCTCGAGTGGCAGCCTCGTACCGGCAGCCGAAGTGTTGGGCGTCCCCCCACTAGATGGAGTGACGACCTGGTAAGATATGCAGGAAGTCGATGGATGCAGGTGGCTCAGGACCGTGCTTTGTGGCATTCTTTGGGGGAGGCCTATGTTCAGCAGTGGACTTGTGAAGGGCTGTAATGATGATGATGATGAGTAAAATTTAAAATTATTTTAACTTGTTAAAATGTATTTGTTGAAAGAAAAATAATAATTCTTATGGGATAAATAAGGTGTAAATGTAAAATAAATCAACAGGCAGGTTATTCAACGATTTATATTATTAAATTGTATAAATAAACGATTACATTTTCTACAATAGTAGGTATTACAGGAGTCGCAGTTTACTAGTGTTCACAACACGAATGGCATTCAATAATTTTTGAAATAGTTTTTATTGTTTTATAATATCGCACAATGGTGGTAATCTATCCTTATTACCTATCAAAACTGAACTTAGCAACAGGTTGAATGTGTAAGAATTATACAACCAACATACTTTTTTAATATGAAAATAAGTAAAACACTGTTATAAATATTACTGATGAGTGAATTAATTAGAAATGCTTAGAAGATGAAATTACTTATATAACTTATTTAACTTTGTAAATATCTCAAATTCTAAATTGGAAATAAACTGAAAAAATTATCTATGATAATTATTACGTCAATACAATGACTTTTAATCTATTTTATTTTTGATAATTAAATATTATATTATAAAACAAAAATGATAAATTATACAATTATTACTTATAACGATTCATAATAGAAATGATGTGACAATCACTGATAACAATAGTTATAGTTAAACATTTTTTATTAATAAGAAGTTGTGAATTCAGCTGACTTCACTACGTCTACAACAGCTATATTCCTTATATTATTTACTCTCTAGATAACGCGTCACGCAATGAGCAATGCAACAAAAACAGACCAATTTTTACAGGTGTGTGTGCGTCATCACGCACACACGCTTAGCGGTGTCTATGGTAACGGAATAAGTAACTATGACTTACACCAGTGTCATTTGTATCTGGGTGATACCAGCTAATGAATCTATCCCGATAAAACGGGGAAAAACTGTAAAATTGTCATGTTAATAAAACCATAAATTATAATATTTTAATATGGTGCTTTCAATAGTGTGTTTAGTTGTCTGTTGAGTTAGAATCTAATTTTTTTTTGTAAAGAAAAATATAATCAAATTAAAATCAATTACGCATTTACAAAATATGTTTTATTGTTTAAAGTATGATATTGACTTATAGAAATACAAGAGATTGGCTGGCGATTTCGTCTGCGTCATAGTTAAATAATTTATCCCGCAGGTACCCTTTACCGTATATTTTTTTAATTTAATAGATTATTTTAAGAAGAATTGTTCCGTCCTGCATTCTTGTGCCAGCAAGAGTTGATATATGGGTGCCCCATTGAAGCTTTGCATCTAAGGTCAACCCCAGGAACACAGTAGTCTCTTCTATTTTCAACCTATCATTATTTAATATAATGGCCCTCTTTTTGAATTTGTTTTTTAAATAATTTGCGTTTTGAGGTTGCATCACTGTTTACATTATCTAATTTAGCTATATGATAACAGAGTATGGTCAAATATTTTTCGGCGATCAGTCTTATTAGGTTCAATTGGTGAAGAGACCCACATGCGTGTTCAGTTGCAACTAAACTACAAGTCTTTTTCACGGAAATGTTCAGAGCATATCACTGTGGTTTTGGATGATTTCCAGTACACTTCTCCACGGCTTGTTCTCATTATGTCCACCCATAATTCTAATTCTAATTATACCTCTAATTATAGGATCAATAGGTATCCTAACATCATGTATCCAAATGGTCACATTCTATTTTGAAAATAATTATACAATACTATATAGTAATTCAAATAAAAAAGAGAAAAATAAAGAAAAAATATTTAAGACTAAATAAAAAACACCCGACTGCGCGGAAGCTTGCAAAACAAGAACAATCGGTCCATCCGTTTAGGCTGTAGGCTCAGCCAAACAATTTTTGAAATATACCCACATACACATACATACATCAGCTTTTAAGAACACAATACGGGGAAATTTGCAATCCAAAACTAGCAACACCAAAAAATGACGCGTTGATTTTGTAAATAAAATTATCAAATTATTAGTTTTGTTTTTCGTAAATTACTACAAGTTTTGAGTTACTCACCGATGGTAAGAGATTTTGTTAGTTGTTTGTAAACGTCTTTTGTAATTTCTGCAAATTTTGATCGCGGAACTTGTTATTTTTACAAAAATAATTTACTTCAAAAAATTAGCCGTGCGTGCGTATCTCTTGGCGTTACAATTGACAGTGAGGAGCGGGGATCGCTTTAGAGGCTAACAATTAGCTGATATTTTTTTCGACGCTTTTGAGCTGCCGTTACTCTATCTAGAGAGTAAATAATCTAAGCTATATTCATATCGTAGTTTTTCAGACGCCAGCGCTATTGTGGCAGGTTTTGGAACCTCTATTTTCAGTATATAGTTGGACACTTTTTTAACTTTGTCCCCATATGAGATGGTTCTCCTTCTACTCTATACTCCATGACCTATATTTGCTCACACACTCGTGCAATGATAACCATGTCCTGCGCAAATGGCTAGTGGTCGCCGTGACAGAAATTCGGTCCGGAGGTCATTACTACATTTATGTACTGTGCATTCCTACAGTTGTGAGTGACGTATACGACACGCGTTCGCAGGCGCGGCAGCGGCTGCTGCTGGAGCCGCTGGCGGAGCTGTGCGGCGTGCGCCACTGCGACGTGCGCGCGCGCCAGCTGGAGTGTGCCGCGCGTCTACTGCACTCGCGCGGCGAGCAGCTGGGCGCCGCCTGGCCGCTCATGCTTGACATCATCTCCGCCGTCTCTGAGCGCCACAGGTGCGTCATGCTGCACACGTCACTCGCACTTGCACTCGCACTCGGGTAAGGTAAACCACTACTTCACGCTGGTTTTCTGTGAGGTCGTGGTACCACCCCGGTTCGAGCCGGCCCATCCGTGCGACAGCAAAAGCTGCCGCGTGGCTCTACCACTGTTATAAATAGTTGTTTGTAGTATGGTTCAAAATAACTGCTGTGGAATAGCAAAAGTCGTTTTTATCATAATAAAGCGCTCAGAGAAGATGTATGGAACTATGGAAGCGGCAGCTGTTCGTATACGACCAACATCTACGTTGACCGGTCAAATACTGCAACGGCTGCCGCGCGCGCCAGGCGCGCTTAGTTGATACATTTCGAACATTTGGAAAACGTTTGAAAGAGCGCGGAACGCATTGGTCATTCATCGTGCGCGCGCCAGGAGCACGTAATCGATACCTCTTCTTCTTGATAACTGACTTTACGGCTCTGGGATCTAGCCCTTCTGAGCCTGAAGTTACAATATTATATTATAATAATTATTCTTCATAGTATACTTATGTTGCTTATATGGTATGCTTCACAATATGTTGATGCGTCACATTGTGCAGCCCTTGGGAGATTTTGACAGTAACTTGAGCCAGCAGACAGCTGACGGTTAGCGATGGTATCTCAAGGCGCCTAAGCAGACAGGCACCTTATTTTGAGAATCACATTACTATCAGAGCACTTGTTTCATAGTTTCCAATAATAGTTCACATGCGCAGTTACTTAATACACAAAAACGCACTACTTTTACATATCAAAGTCCACTTCAAACCATTATTTAAACAATAAAACAGGAGCAACAAACCGCCGCCGGTCAAGTTCCTGCCAAAACTCGGTAATCGATACGCGGCTTTATGAAATCGTGAATTGTTATGATTGGATTGGATATGATAATTTTATTCAATATGGTAAAGTTTATTTATTTAATAAGTTTGTTATTTTTTAAAGTTACGTTAATATCTTTAATATGTATCCATCTTAATCTCTCGCAGGCTAAATCTTGTAGATGTATATGTTTGTCAATTTTTCGTTTCATTGAGTTTCAACTCACAACGATTCTGAAGAAGTTTTCATTTCAATAAATAAATGTATTTTCTTTTTTACTTTTTGTCGGTGGATGCGTACGTGCGTGTTTGCGTCCGTGCGTGCGTCGGTGTGATTGTGGCTGGGTGCGCGTGCAGCGAGCAGCTGGTGCGGTCCGCGTTCGCGTGCGCGCAGCTGGCGGCGGGCGACCTGCTGGGCTGCGCGGGCCCGCGCTGCCTGCGCCGCGTGCTGGCCGCCGCCGCCGCCTTCGCGCGCCAGACCAAGGACCTCAACATCAGCCTCACCGCCGTCGGACTCATGGTACCGCACACCTCCACAGCACACAGCACGCAGCACACAGCACACACAAACGTTCGCGTGCGCGCAGCTGGCGGCGGGCGACCTGCTGGGCTGCGCGGGCCCGCGCTGCCTGCGCCGCGTGCTGGCCGCCGCCGCCGCCTTCGCGCGCCAGACCAAGGACCTCAACATCAGCCTCACCGCCGTCGGACTCATGGTACCGCACACCTCCACAGCACACAGCACGCAGCACACAGCACACACAAACGTTCGCGTGCGCGCAGCTGGCGGCGGGCGACCTGCTGGGCTGCGCGGGCCCGCGCTGCCTGCGCCGCGTGCTGGCCGCCGCCGCCGCCTTCGCGCGCCAGACCAAGGACCTCAACATCAGCCTCACCGCCGTCGGACTCATGGTACCGCACACCTCCACAGCACACAGCACGCAGCACACAGCACACACAAACGTTCGCGTGCGCGCAGCTGGCGGCGGGCGACCTGCTGGGCTGCGCGGGCCCGCGCTGCCTGCGCCGCGTGCTGGCCGCCGCCGCCGCCTTCGCGCGCCAGACCAAGGACCTCAACATCAGCCTCACCGCCGTCGGACTCATGGTACCGCACACCTCCACAGCACACAGCACGCAGCACACAGCACACACAAACGTTCGCGTGCGCGCAGCTGGCGGCGGGCGACCTGCTGGGCTGCGCGGGCCCGCGCTGCCTGCGCCGCGTGCTGGCCGCCGCCGCCGCCTTCGCGCGCCAGACCAAGGACCTCAACATCAGCCTCACCGCCGTCGGACTCATGGTACCGCACACCTCCACAGCACACAGCACGCAGCACACAGCACACACAAACGTTCGCGTGCGCGCAGCTGGCGGCGGGCGACCTGCTGGGCTGCGCGGGCCCGCGCTGCCTGCGCCGCGTGCTGGCCGCCGCCGCCGCCTTCGCGCGCCAGACCAAGGACCTCAACATCAGCCTCACCGCCGTCGGACTCATGGTACCGCACACCTCCACAGCACACAGCACGCAGCACACAGCACACACAAACGTTCGCGTGCGCGCAGCTGGCGGCGGGCGACCTGCTGGGCTGCGCGGGCCCGCGCTGCCTGCGCCGTGTGCTGGCCGCCGCCGCCGCCTTCGCGCGCCAGACCAAGGACCTCAACATCAGCCTCACCGCCGTCGGACTCATGGTACCGCACACCTCCACAGCACACAGCACGCAGCACACAGCACACACAAACGTTCGCGTGCGCGCAGCTGGCGGCGGGCGACCTGCTGGGCTGCGCGGGCCCGCGCTGCCTGCGCCGCGTGCTGGCCGCCGCCGCCGCCTTCGCGCGCCAGACCAAGGACCTCAACATCAGCCTCACCGCCGTCGGACTCATGGTACCGCACACCTCCACAGCACACAGCACGCAGCACACAGCACACACAAACGTTCGCGTGCGCGCAGCTGGCGGCGGGCAAGCTGGTGCGCGGATCCGCGCTTTGTGCCAGTGTGTCACTTATTCTATAAAAAAAAAAATACTCTGATGTAATCCGCCATCAAACTGGAATCTTAAATTACAGAGATACCCAATTATTCTATATTTCTATTATGTGTATTAGTAAACCTGTATATGCTTTTTCGGTGGAGAAATAAATATGTTTTTGTTTCATTCTATACCTAGCGTCCTCGAACCGCTCAGCTGCACACTTCATCGGTTTTCAGAGACAATCTCGACTATACACTCCATCTTCATAAGCCCATACTATTTACACAAATTTTGACGTCGTTAAGTTTAAGTTTCAACTCCAAATTTGCCCATAATTACCGACTATAGCGTAGCTTTAACAGTATAACGAACAAATAAGCGCTTATAATAAATGCCACGTTTTCGGCGGTAAAGAAAAACTTCATGAGAAAACCTGCATATTGGAAGAAAAAGGAAATACTTCTAAAACGTTAAATTTCCAACACGCATTAGACCAGATACTTCCTAGCTCTTCAGTTCACATAGAATCGCTACACAGCGCGTTAGTGTACTCATTATCAGCTATTAGCAGTTTTTAAATATATTTATCATTTTACCTCAAGCAGCAAAAGATATTCTAAAAATAGATGTATATAGAACCAAACACACATGAACATGATGCACATTCATGAATTTTCACTTATAAATCTTTTTCGTAGGCAAAATAATTGAGTATTTAACATTTTTGGAATAGTTTATTAATAAAAAATTTAATTTTGACCAGTGGAACATATCGGACTACCTTTACCACAACCGGGACAAGTTATCCGGCGCGCTGGCGAGCGACGCGGCCGTGTGTCCCGAGGTCCCCAACCACGCCGAGCTGCCGCCGCTCGACAAACTGTGGATGTGTCTCTACATACGTCTCAGTGAGTCATTAGTCATTCGCTAATGGTGACAAAACAATATCATTCCTTATTTTGAGTTGAATTAATAATGTTGGTTGTAAATAATCTAGCTGGAAGGACCAAAAAGTATGATTTATGATAAAAGTTTTATAATTCATATATATTTATTAAATATAAAAATCAGTCGCTGTTTTTTATGTGTGTTTGAGTGGGTCCCTGGATGGTTTAGATTTACAATTTAACCCGGTAGATGGCCCTGTTATCGGAATCCAGAAATCACCCATGCGAAGCTGGGGCGGATAATAAAATTATATTATATTTTTAAGTATAAAAATAATAAATAAATAAATAAATGTAACGATAATAATGGATGAGCCAAGTTAATAGTAAAAGATGGGACAATCTCAAAGTTTCCGTACCGAAGAGTTTGTTTGCGTCGTGGTCGTGCCTAATGATACTACATACCGATATAGAGCCTACCCATCATGGTAGCAGGCGTAGGTGCTTGTGTATATTAGGTATGTAATAACAATTGAATACAATGAGTAGTTTTAGATATGGGTGACAAATATGCACACAGTCCACCTGATGGTAAGTGGATGCTATGACCTATAGATGTCTACATCTATCATTGATTAAGAATCCAAATGCAGTTGGTTTATCACTCTTGAGGATACGGATGGAACGCCTTGTTTCCAGTAAAAGGGGTCTCTTATTTTCTACACTTATATGAAAAACAGTAGCGTTACGCTGGTATTCTGTGAAAGCGTGATTCTTCTTAAAAGAGCTGAGCCATTTGTGTTAAAACCATAATATATCTGCAGCGTGATTCTACCACATATAAGTAGCAATATGACATAGCCTTAACCCATTTGCTGTCCCCCGTGTACTACACAAGTTCATTACTATTGTCTTACTATTGCGTCTGAAAATTCCACAGTGAAAGTGTTGTTCACAAGATGCCTTAGGTATGTATGGCGATGCGCCATTCGCCCTTTCCTCCGCGACTCTGACGGGGCTGCACCGTTGACGGATACGGGGGGGAGAGGACTATCAGTATTGCGAGGCGTTGCTCTCCCTACCCTACGAAGCCGAATCTTGATTGGCGGCGGAGCCATAGACCAGATCCGCCGTTGGGCTCAGGAAGGCTAGTGCTTCTGAGTGTTTTGGCCCCATGACCTTTGCGCTTCGGACACGGGGGTGTCCGTTGCGCAGGTGAAGTTGGAGGCCGCGGTGGACGGCATGCCATGTGTTATGGTGAGCCTCACCTAAGAAGGAGATGGGGGAGCAGTAGTCCTCACCCGAGGAAGAGCGGCCAGCACAGGTGGGGCCGCGGATGTGTGCGAAAGCGTCCCGTGGTCCTGTCAATATGCGACAAAGGTGGAACACCATGGGATTTTAGTCGGTGCGAGTCCGACATAACCTGTCCTTGCCCCCGCGAGACGGGTATACGTAGGCATTTCCCCATGTAAAACAAAAAGCAGTTCTCCTTAGTGAAGTACAAGGACGCGGTGTGGGTACGGTGAACAGTCTTTCACGTGATTGGTTGATCTTTGTCATTCATTGGATATCCACATGACATTCGTCTGCAGTATATTGACTGGAAAATGTATTAAGTGCTGTCTCATGGTGGTCACGGTTATCGCCGCTATTTATATATACACTAAGGTGGATAGTTAAGTGAGGGTTGCGTGCGTGTGCAGGCTCGCTGTGCACGGAGGCACGCGCGCCGGTGCGTCGCGCGGCGAGCCAGACGCTGTTCAGCTGCGTGGGCGCGCACGGCTCGCTGCTGTCGCCGCCCGCCTGGCGCGCGCTGCTCAACGTGCTCTTCCCCATGCTGGACGAGGTGCGCGACATTCCATACATCCGTTACATCCAGTACATCCAGTACATCCAGTACATCCATCGAGCCAGACGCTGTTCAGCTGCGTGGGCGCGCACGGCTCGCTGCTGTCGCCGCCCGCCTGGCGCGCGCTGCTCAACGTGCTCTTCCCCATGCTGGACGAGGTGCGCGACATTCCATACATCCGTTACATCCAGTACATCCAGTACATCCATCGAGCCAGACGCTGTTCAGCTGCGTGGGCGCGCACGGCTCGCTGCTGTCGCCGCCCGCCTGGCGCGCGCTGCTCAACGTGCTCTTCCCCATGCTGGACGAGGTGCGCGACATTCCATACATCCGTTACATCCAGTACATCCAGTACATCCATCGAGCCAGACGCTGTTCAGCTGCGTGGGCGCGCACGGCTCGCTGCTGTCGCCGCCCGCCTGGCGCGCGCTGCTCAACGTGCTCTTCCCCATGCTGGACGAGGTGCGCGACATTCCATACATCCGTTACATCCAGTACATCCAGTACATCCATCGAGCCAGACGCTGTTCAGCTGCGTGGGCGCGCACGGCTCGCTGCTGTCGCCGCCCGCCTGGCGCGCGCTGCTCAACGTGCTCTTCCCCATGCTGGACGAGGTGCGCGACATTCCATACATCCGTTACATCCAGTACATCCAGTACATCCATCGAGCCAGACGCTGTTCAGCTGCGTGGGCGCGCACGGCTCGCTGCTGTCGCCGCCCGCCTGGCGCGCGCTGCTCAACGTGCTCTTCCCCATGCTGGACGAGGTGCGCGACATTCCATACATCCGTTACATCCAGTACATCCAGTACATCCATCGAGCCAGACGCTGTTCAGCTGCGTGGGCGCGCACGGCTCGCTGCTGTCGCCGCCCGCCTGGCGCGCGCTGCTCAACGTGCTCTTCCCCATGCTGGACGAGGTGCGCGACATTCCATACATCCGTTACATCCAGTACATCCAGTACATCCATCGAGCCAGACGCTGTTCAGCTGCGTGGGCGCGCACGGCTCGCTGCTGTCGCCGCCCGCCTGGCGCGCGCTGCTCAACGTGCTCTTCCCCATGCTGGACGAGGTGCGCGACATTCCATACATCCGTTACATCCAGTACATCCAGTACATCCATCGAGCCAGACGCTGTTCAGCTGCGTGGGCGCGCACGGCTCGCTGCTGTCGCCGCCCGCCTGGCGCGCGCTGCTCAACGTGCTCTTCCCCATGCTGGACGAGGTGCGCGACATTCCATACATCCGTTACATCCAGTACATCCAGTACATCCATCGAGCCAGACGCTGTTCAGCTGCGTGGGCGCGCACGGCTCGCTGCTGTCGCCGCCCGCCTGGCGCGCGCTGCTCAACGTGCTCTTCCCCATGCTGGACGAGGTGCGCGACATTCCATACATCCGTTACATCCAGTACATCCAGTACATCCATCGAGCCAGACGCTGTTCAGCTGCGTGGGCGCGCACGGCTCGCTGCTGTCGCCGCCCGCCTGGCGCGCGCTGCTCAACGTGCTCTTCCCCATGCTGGACGAGGTGCGCGACATTCCATACATCCGTTACATCCAGTACATCCAGTACATCCATCGAGCCAGACGCTGTTCAGCTGCGTGGGCGCGCACGGCTCGCTGCTGTCGCCGCCCGCCTGGCGCGCGCTGCTCAACGTGCTCTTCCCCATGCTGGACGAGGTGCGCGACATTCCATACATCCGTTACATCCAGTACATCCAGTACATCCATCGAGCCAGACGCTGTTCAGCTGCGTGGGCGCGCACGGCTCGCTGCTGTCGCCGCCCGCCTGGCGCGCGCTGCTCAACGTGCTCTTCCCCATGCTGGACGAGGTGCGCGACATTCCATACATCCGTTACATCCAGTACATCCAGTACATCCATCGAGCCAGACGCTGTTCAGCTGCGTGGGCGCGCACGGCTCGCTGCTGTCGCCGCCCGCCTGGCGCGCGCTGCTCAACGTGCTCTTCCCCATGCTGGACGAGGTGCGCGACATTCCATACATCCGTTACATCCAGTACATCCAGTACATCCATCGAGCCAGACGCTGTTCAGCTGCGTGGGCGCGCACGGCTCGCTGCTGTCGCCGCCCGCCTGGCGCGCGCTGCTCAACGTGCTCTTCCCCATGCTGGACGAGGTGCGCGACATTCCATACATCCGTTACATCCAGTACATCCGTTTACATCCAGTACATCCAGTACATCCATCGAGCCAGACGCTGTTCAGCTGCGTGGGCGCGCACGGCTCGCTGCTGTCGCCGCCCGCCTGGCGCGCGCTGCTCAACGTGCTCTTCCCCATGCTGGACGAGGTGCGCGACATTCCATACATCCGTTACATCCAGTACATCCATCGAGCCAGACGCTGTTCAGCTGCGTGGGCGCGCACGGCTCCGCTGCTGTCGCCGCCCGCCTGGCGCGCGCTGCTCAACGTGCTCTTCCCCATGCTGGACGAGGTGCGCGACATTCCATACATCCGTTACATCCAGTACATCCAGTACATCCATCGAGCCAGACGCTGTTCAGCTGCGTGGGCGCGCACGGCTCGCTGCTGTCGCCGCCCGCCTGGCGCGCGCTGCTCAACGTGCTCTTCCCCATGCTGGACGAGGTGCGCGACATTCCATACATCCGTTACATCCAGTACATCCAGTACATCCATCGAGCCAGACGCTGTTCAGCTGCGTGGGCGCGCACGGCTCGCTGCTGTCGCCGCCCGCCTGGCGCGCGCTGCTCAACGTGCTCTTCCCCCATGCTGGACGAGGTGCGCGACATTCCATACATCCGTTACATCCAGTACATCCAGTACATCCATCGAGCCAGACGCTGTTCAGCTGCGTGGGCGCGCACGGCTCGCTGCTGTCGCCGCCCGCCTGGCGCGCGCTGCTCAACGTGCTCTTCCCCATGCTGGACGAGGTGCGCGACATTCCATACATCCGTTACATCCAGTACATCCAGTACATCCATCGAGCCAGACGCTGTTCAGCTGCGTGGGCGCGCACGGCTCGCTGCTGTCGCCGCCCGCCTGGCGCGCGCTGCTCAACGTGCTCTTCCCCATGCTGGACGAGGTGCGCGACATTCCATACATCCGTTACATCCAGAGTACATCCAGTACATCCATCGAGCCAGACGCTGTTCAGCTGCGTGGGCGCGCACGGCTCGCTGCTGTCGCCGCCCGCCTGGCGCGCGCTGCTCAACGTGCTCTTCCCCATGCTGGACGAGGTGCGCGACATTCCATACATCCGTTACAATCCAGTACATCCAGTACATCCATCGAGCCAGACGCTGTTCAGCTGCGTGGGCGCGCACGGCTCGCTGCTGTCGCCGCCCGCCTGGCGCGCGCTGCTCAACGTGCTCTTCCCCATGCTGGACGAGGTGCGCGACATTCCATACATCCGTTACATCCAGTACATCCAGTACATCCATCGAGCCAGACGCTGTTCAGCTGCGTGGGCGCGCACGGCTCGCTGCTGTCGCCGCCCGCCTGGCGCGCGCTGCTCAACGTGCTCTTCCCCATGCTGGACGAGGTGCGCGACATTCCATACATCCGTTACATCCAGTACATCCAGTACATCCATCGAGCCAGACGCTGTTCAGCTGCGTGGGCGCGCACGGCTCGCTGCTGTCGCCGCCCGCCTGGCGCGCGCTGCTCAACGTGCTCTTCCCCATGCTGGACGAGGTGCGCGACATTCCATACATCCGTTACATCCAGTACATCCAGTACATCCATCGAGCCAGACGCTGTTCAGCTGCGTGGGCGCGCACGGCTCGCTGCTGTCGCCGCCCGCCTGGCGCGCGCTGCTCAACGTGCTCTTCCCCATGCTGGACGAGGTGCGCGACATTCCATACATCCGTTACATCCAGTACATCCAGTACATCCATCGAGCCAGACGCTGTTCAGCTGCGTGGGCGCGCACGGCTCGCTGCTGTCGCCGCCCGCCTGGCGCGCGCTGCTCAACGTGCTCTTCCCATGCTGGACGAGGTGCGCGACATTCCATACATCCGTTACATCCAGTACATCCAGTACATCCATCGAGCCAGACGCTGTTCAGCTGCGTGGGCGCGCACGGCTCGCTGCTGTCGCCGCCCGCCTGGCGCGCGCTGCTCAACGTGCTCTTCCCCATGCTGGACGAGGTGCGCGACATTCCATACATCCGTTACATCCAGTACATCCAGTACATCCATCGAGCCAGACGCTGTTCAGCTGCGTGGGCGCGCACGGCTCGCTGCTGTCGCCGCCCGCCTGGCGCGCGCTGCTCAACGTGCTCTTCCCCATGCTGGACGAGGTGCGCGACATTCCATACATCCGTTACATCCAGTACATCCAGTACATCCATCGAGCCAGACGCTGTTCAGCTGCGTGGGCGCGCACGGCTCGCTGCTGTCGCCGCCGCCTGGCGCGCGCTGCTCAACGTGCTCTTCCCCATGCTGGACGAGGTGCGCGACATTCCATACATCCGTTACATCCAGTACATCCAGTACATCCATCGAGCCAGACGCTGTTCAGCTGCGTGGGCGCGCACGGCTCGCTGCTGTCGCCGCCCGCCTGGCGCGCGCTGCTCAACGTGCTCTTCCCCATGCTGGACGAGGTGCGCGACATTCCATACATCCGTTACATCCAGTACATCCAGTACATCCATCGAGCCAGACGCTGTTCAGCTGCGTGGGCGCGCACGGCTCGCTGCTGTCGCCGCCCGCCTGGCGCGCGCTGCTCAACGTGCTCTTCCCCATGCTGGACGAGGTGCGCGACATTCCATACATCCGTTACATCCAGTACATCCAGTACATCCATCGAGCCAGACGCTGTTCAGCTGCGTGGGCGCGCACGGCTCGCTGCTGTCGCCGCCCGCCTGGCGCGCGCTGCTCAACGTGCTCTTCCCCATGCTGGACGAGGTGCGCGACATTCCATACATCCGTTACATCCAGTACATCCAGTACATCCATCGAGCCAGACGCTGTTCAGCTGCGTGGGCGCGCACGGCTCGCTGCTGTCGCCGCCCGCCTGGCGCGCGCTGCTCAACGTGCTCTTCCCCATGCTGGACGAGGTGCGCGACATTCCATACATCCGTTACATCCAGTACATCCCAGTACATCCATCGAGCCAGACGCTGTTCAGCTGCGTGGGCGCGCACGGCTCGCTGCTGTCGCCGCCCGCCTGGCGCGCGCTGCTCAACGTGCTCTTCCCCATGCTGGACGAGGTGCGCGACATTCCATACATCCGTTACATCCAGACACAGTCCCAGTACATCCATCGAGCCAGACGCTGTTCAGCTGCGTGGGCGCGCACGGCTCGCTGCTGTCGCCGCCCGCCTGGCGCGCGCTGCTCAACGTGCTCTTCCCCATGCTGGACGAGGTGCGCGACATTCCATACATCCGTTACATCCAGTACATCCAGTACATCCATCGAGCCAGACGCTGTTCAGCTGCGTGGGCGCGCACGGCTCGCTGCTGTCGCCGCCCGCCTGGCGCGCGCTGCTCAACGTGCTCTTCCCCATGCTGGACGAGGTGCGCGACATTCCATACATCCGTTACATCCAGTACATCCAGTACATCCATCGAGCCAGACGCTGTTCAGCTGCGTGGGCGCGCACGGCTCGCTGCTGTCGCCGCCCGCCTGGCGCGCGCTGCTCAACGTGCTCTTCCCCCATGCTGGACGAGGTGCGCGACATTCCATACATCCGTTACATCCAGTACATCCAGTACATCCATCGAGCCAGACGCTGTTCAGCTGCGTGGGCGCGCACGGCTCGCTGCTGTCGCCGCCCGCCTGGCGCGCGCTGCTCAACGTGCTCTTCCCCATGCTGGACGAGGTGCGCGACATTCCATACATCCGTTACATCCAGTACATCCAGTACATCCATCGAGCCAGACGCTGTTCAGCTGCGTGGGCGCGCACGGCTCGCTGCTGTCGCCGCCCGCCTGGCGCGCGCTGCTCAACGTGCTCTTCCCCATGCTGGACGAGGTGCGCGACATTCCATACATCCGTTACATCCAGTACATCCAGTACATCCATCGAGCCAGACGCTGTTCAGCTGCGTGGGCGCGCACGGCTCGCTGCTGTCGCCGCCCGCCTGGCGCGCGCTGCTCAACGTGCTCTTCCCCATGCTGGACGAGGTGCGCGACATTCCATACATCCGTTACATCCAGTACATCCAGTACATCCATCGAGCCAGACGCTGTTCAGCTGCGTGGGCGCGCACGGCTCGCTGCTGTCGCCGCCCGCCTGGCGCGCGCTGCTCAACGTGCTCTTCCCCATGCTGGACGAGGTGCGCGACATTCCATACATCCGTTACATCCAGTACATCCAGTACATCCATCGAGCCAGACGCTGTTCAGCTGCGTGGGCGCGCACGGCTCGCTGCTGTCGCCGCCCGCCTGGCGCGCGCTGCTCAACGTGCTCTTCCCCATGCTGGACGAGGTGCGCGACATTCCATACATCCGTTACATCCAGTACATCCAGTACATCCATCGAGCCAGACGCTGTTCAGCTGCGTGGGCGCGCACGGCTCGCTGCTGTCGCCGCCCGCCTGGCGCGCGCTGCTCAACGTGCTCTTCCCCATGCTGGACGAGGTGCGCGACATTCCATACATCCGTTACATCCAGTACATCCAGTACATCCATCGAGCCAGACGCTGTTCAGCTGCGTGGGCGCGCACGGCTCGCTGCTGTCGCCGCCCGCCTGGCGCGCGCTGCTCAACGTGCTCTTCCCCATGCTGGACGAGGTGCGCGACATTCCATACATCCGTTACATCCAGTACATCCAGTACATCCATCGAGCCAGACGCTGTTCAGCTGCGTGGGCGCGCACGGCTCGCTGCTGTCGCCGCCCGCCTGGCGCGCGCTGCTCAACGTGCTCTTCCCCATGCTGGACGAGGTGCGCGACATTCCATACATCCGTTACATCCAGTACATCCAGTACATCCATCGAGCCAGACGCTGTTCAGCTGCGTGGGCGCGCACGGCTCGCTGCTGTCGCCGCCCGCCTGGCGCGCGCTGCTCAACGTGCTCTTCCCCATGCTGGACGAGGTGCGCGACATTCCATACATCCGTTACATCCAGTACATCCAGTACATCCATCGAGCCAGACGCTGTTCAGCTGCGTGGGCGCGCACGGCTCGCTGCTGTCGCCGCCCGCCTGGCGCGCGCTGCTCAACGTGCTCTTCCCCATGCTGGACGAGGTGCGCGACATTCCATACATCCGTTACATCCAGTACATCCAGTACATCCATCGAGCCAGACGCTGTTCAGCTGCGTGGGCGCGCACGGCTCGCTGCTGTCGCCGCCCGCCTGGCGCGCGCTGCTCAACGTGCTCTTCCCCATGCTGGACGAGGTGCGCGACATTCCATACATCCGTTACATCCAGTACATCCAGTACATCCATCGAGCCAGACGCTGTTCAGCTGCGTGGGCGCGCACGGCTCGCTGCTGTCGCCGCCCGCCTGGCGCGCGCTGCTCAACGTGCTCTTCCCCATGCTGGACGAGGTGCGCGACATTCCATACATCCGTTACATCCAGTACATCCAGTACATCCATCGAGCCAGACGCTGTTCAGCTGCGTGGGCGCGCACGGCTCGCTGCTGTCGCCGCCCGCCTGGCGCGCGCTACTCAACGTGCTCTTCCCCATGCTGGACGAGGTGCGCGACATTCCATACATCCGTTACATCCAGTACATCCAGTACATCCATCGAGCCAGACGCTGTTCAGCTGCGTGGGCGCGCACGGCTCGCTGCTGTCGCCGCCCGCCTGGCGCGCGCTGCTCAACGTGCTCTTCCCCATGCTGGACGAGGTGCGCGACATTCCATACATCCGTTACATCCAGTACATCCAGTACATCCATCGAGCCAGACGCTGTTCAGCTGCGTGGGCGCGCACGGCTCGCTGCTGTCGCCGCCCGCCTGGCGCGCGCTGCTCAACGTGCTCTTCCCCATGCTGGACGAGGTGCGCGACATTCCATACATCCGTTACATCCAGTACATCCAGTACATCCAGTACATCCATCGAGCCAGACGCTGTTCAGCTGCGTGGGCGCGCACGGCTCGCTGCTGTCGCCGCCCGCCTGGCGCGCGCTGCTCAACGTGCTCTTCCCCATGCTGGACGAGGTGCGCGACATTCCATACATCCGTTACATCCAGTACATCCAGTACATCCATCGAGCCAGACGCTGTTCAGCTGCGTGGGCGCGCACGGCTCGCTGCTGTCGCCGCCCGCCTGGCGCGCGCTGCTCAACGTGCTCTTCCCCATGCTGGACGAGGTGCGCGACATTCCATACATCCGTTACATCCAGTACATCCAGTACATCCATCGAGCCAGACGCTGTTCAGCTGCGTGGGCGCGCACGGCTCGCTGCTGTCGCCGCCCGCCTGGCGCGCGCTGCTCAACGTGCTCTTCCCCATGCTGGACGAGGTGCGCGACATTCCATACATCCGTTACATCCAGTACATCCAGTACATCCATCGAGCCAGACGCTGTTCAGCTGCGTGGGCGCGCACGGCTCGCTGCTGTCGCCGCCCGCCTGGCGCGCGCTGCTCAACGTGCTCTTCCCCATGCTGGACGAGGTGCGCGACATTCCATACATCCGTTACATCCAGTACATCCAGTACATCCAGTACATCCATCGAGCCAGACGCTGTTCAGCTGCGTGGGCGCGCACGGCTCGCTGCTGTCGCCGCCCGCCTGGCGCGCGCTGCTCAACGTGCTCTTCCCCATGCTGGACGAGGTGCGCGACATTCCATACATCCGTTACATCCAGTACATCCAGTACATCCATCGAGCCAGACGCTGTTCAGCTGCGTGGGCGCGCACGGCTCGCTGCTGTCGCCGCCCGCCTGGCGCGCGCTGCTCAACGTGCTCTTCCCCATGCTGGACGAGGTGCGCGACATTCCATACATCCGTTACATCCAGTACATCCAGTACATCCATCGAGCCAGACGCTGTTCAGCTGCGTGGGCGCGCACGGCTCGCTGCTGTCGCCGCCCGCCTGGCGCGCGCTGCTCAACGTGCTCTTCCCCATGCTGGACGAGGTGCGCGACATTCCATACATCCGTTACATCCAGTACATCCAGTACATCCATCGAGCCAGACGCTGTTCAGCTGCGTGGGCGCGCACGGCTCGCTGCTGTCGCCGCCCGCCTGGCGCGCGCTGCTCAACGTGCTCTTCCCCATGCTGGACGAGGTGCGCGACATTCCATACATCCGTTACATCCAGTACATCCAGTACATCCATCGAGCCAGACGCTGTTCAGCTGCGTGGGCGCGCACGGCTCGCTGCTGTCGCCGCCCGCCTGGCGCGCGCTGCTCAACGTGCTCTTCCCCATGCTGGACGAGGTGCGCGACATTCCATACATCCGTTACATCCAGTAGATCCAGTACATCCATCGAGCCAGACGCTGTTCAGCTGCGTGGGCGCGCACGGCTCGCTGCTGTCGCCGCCCGCCTGGCGCGCGCTGCTCAACGTGCTCTTCCCCATGCTGGACGTGGTGCGCGACATTCCATACATCCGTTACATCCAGTACATCCAGTACATCCATCGAGCCAGACGCTGTTCAGCTGCGTGGGCGCGCACGGCTCGCTGCTGTCGCCGCCCGCCTGGCGCGCGCTGCTCAACGTGCTCTTCCCCATGCTGGACGAGGTGCGCGACATTCCATACATCCGTTACATCCAGTACATCCAGTACATCCATCGAGCCAGACGCTGTTCAGCTGCGTGGGCGCGCACGGCTCGCTGCTGTCGCCGCCCGCCTGGCGCGCGCTGCTCAACGTGCTCTTCCCCATGCTGGACGAGGTGCGCGACATTCCATACATCCGTTACATCCAGTACATCCAGTACATCCAGTACATCCATCGAGCCAGACGCTGTTCAGCTGCGTGGGCGCGCACGGCTCGCTGCTGTCGCCGCCCGCCTGGCGCGCGCTGCTCAACGTGCTCTTCCCCATGCTGGACGAGGTGCGCGACATTCCATACATCCGTTACATCCAGTACATCCAGTACATCCATCGAGCCAGACGCTGTTCAGCTGCGTGGGCGCGCACGGCTCGCTGCTGTCGCCGCCCGCCTGGCGCGCGCTGCTCAACGTGCTCTTCCCCATGCTGGACGAGGTGCGCGACATTCCATACATCCGTTACATCCAGTACATCCAGTACATCCATCGAGCCAGACGCTGTTCAGCTGCGTGGGCGCGCACGGCTCGCTGCTGTCGCCGCCCGCCTGGCGCGCGCTGCTCAACGTGCTCTTCCCCATGCTGGACGAGGTGCGCGACATTCCATACATCCGTTACATCCAGTACATCCAGTACATCCATCGAGCCAGACGCTGTTCAGCTGCGTGGGCGCGCACGGCTCGCTGCTGTCGCCGCCCGCCTGGCGCGCGCTGCTCAACGTGCTCTTCCCCATGCTGGACGAGGTGCGCGACATTCCATACATCCGTTACATCCAGTACATCCAGTACATCCATCGAGCCAGACGCTGTTCAGCTGCGTGGGCGCGCACGGCTCGCTGCTGTCGCCGCCCGCCTGGCGCGCGCTGCTCAACGTGCTCTTCCCCATGCTGGACGAGGTGCTCGACATTCCATACATCCGTTACATCCAGTACATCCAGTACATCCATCGAGCCAGACGCTGTTCAGCTGCGTGGGCGCGCACGGCTCGCTGCTGTCGCCGCCCGCCTGGCGCGCGCTGCTCAACGTGCTCTTCCCCATGCTGGACGAGGTGCGCGACATTCCATACATCCGTTACATCCAGTACATCCATCGAGCCAGACGCTGTTCAGCTGCGTGGGCGCGCACGGCTCGCTGCTGTCGCCGCCCGCCTGGCGCGCGCTGCTCAA
The DNA here is from genome assembly GCA_963668995.1 of Parnassius mnemosyne. NCBI lineage: Eukaryota > Metazoa > Arthropoda > Insecta > Lepidoptera > Papilionidae > Parnassius > Parnassius mnemosyne. Next base: position 11,006,337 of record CAVLGL010000092.1, on the reverse strand, counting down.
CGTGCTCTTCCCCATGCTGGACGAGGTGCGCGACATTCCATACATCCGTTACATCCAGTACATCCAGTACATCCATCGAGCCAGACGCTGTTCAGCTGCGTGGGCGCGCACGGCTCGCTGCTGTCGCCGCCCGCCTGGCGCGCGCTGCTCAACGTGCTCTTCCCCATGCTGGACGAGGTGCGCGACATTCCATACATCCGTTACATCCAGTACATCCAGTACATCCATCGAGCCAGACGCTGTTCAGCTGCGTGGGCGCGCACGGCTCGCTGCTGTCGCCGCCCGCCTGGCGCGCGCTGCTCAACGTGCTCTTCCCCATGCTGGACGAGGTGCGCGACATTCCATACATCCGTTACATCCAGTACATCCAGTACATCCATCGAGCCAGACGCTGTTCAGCTGCGTGGGCGCGCACGGCTCGCTGCTGTCGCCGCCCGCCTGGCGCGCGCTGCTCAACGTGCTCTTCCCCATGCTGGACGAGGTGCGCGACATTCCATACATCCGTTACATCCAGTACATCCATCGAGCCAGACGCTGTTCAGCTGCGTGGGCGCGCACGGCTCGCTGCTGTCGCCGCCCGCCTGGCGCGCGCTGCTCAACGTGCTCTTCCCCATGCTGGACGAGGTGCGCGACATTCCATACATCCGTTACATCCAGTACATCCATCGAGCCAGACGCTGTTCAGCTGCGTGGGCGCGCACGGCTCGCTGCTGTCGCCGCCCGCCTGGCGCGCGCTGCTCAACGTGCTCTTCCCCATGCTGGACGAGGTGCGCGACATTCCATACATCCGTTACATCCAGTACATCCAGTACATCCATCGAGCCAGACGCTGTTCAGCTGCGTGGGCGCGCACGGCTCGCTGCTGTCGCCGCCCGCCTGGCGCGCGCTGCTCAACGTGCTCTTCCCCATGCTGGACGAGGTGCGCGACATTCCATACATCCGTTACATCCAGTACATCCAGTACATCCATCGAGCCAGACGCTGTTCAGCTGCGTGGGCGCGCACGGCTCGCTGCTGTCGCCGCCCGCCTGGCGCGCGCTGCTCAACGTGCTCTTCCCCATGCTGGACGAGGTGCGCGACATTCCATACATCCGTTACATCCAGTACATCCATCGAGCCAGACGCTGTTCAGCTGCGTGGGCGCGCACGGCTCGCTGCTGTCGCCGCCCGCCTGGCGCGCGCTGCTCAACGTGCTCTTCCCCATGCTGGACGAGGTGCGCGACATTCCATACATCCGTTACATCCAGTACATCCATCGAGCCAGACGCTGTTCAGCTGCGTGGGCGCGCACGGCTCGCTGCTGTCGCCGCCCGCCTGGCGCGCGCTGCTCAACGTGCTCTTCCCCATGCTGGACGAGGTGCGCGACATTCCATACATCCGTTACATCCAGTACATCCAGTACATCCATCGAGCCAGACGCTGTTCAGCTGCGTGGGCGCGCACGGCTCGCTGCTGTCGCCGCCCGCCTGGCGCGCGCTGCTCAACGTGCTCTTCCCCATGCTGGACGAGGTGCGCGACATTCCATACATCCGTTACATCCAGTACATCCAGTACATCCATCGAGCCAGACGCTGTTCAGCTGCGTGGGCGCGCACGGCTCGCTGCTGTCGCCGCCCGCCTGGCGCGCGCTGCTCAACGTGCTCTTCCCCATGCTGGACGAGGTGCGCGACATTCCATACATCCGTTACATCCAGTACATCCAGTACATCCATCGAGCCAGACGCTGTTCAGCTGCGTGGGCGCGCACGGCTCGCTGCTGTCGCCGCCCGCCTGGCGCGCGCTGCTCAACGTGCTCTTCCCCATGCTGGACGAGGTGCGCGACATTCCACATATCCGTTAGATACAACCATCCGTTACATACAATAAAAGACCACTGTTGAACATTGGCCTCCGCCATAGATTCCATCACAGAGATATAACCGCAGTTTTATTCATTTTTAATCGTTATTAGAAAGACGCTGCTGCCCATCTTCTGATTTGTTTCCCTCTGTTGCCTCTTCCGACACTCACGGTATAATATGGAGTAGTGGATAGTCTTACATCGTCACTACACGATAAAAATGATTATTAACTACGTAATATATACATTTTACCAATAAATAAACTATACAAATGTAACCTATAAATATACAAATATATATAATATTTACTTATTATACACTTAGTGCATACACATTACTATGAATATATCGTCTGTTTAACAATACATTCACAAAAAGGCATAATTCTTCTTAATTTGTGGTTCATAAAAAAAATTATAATGGGTCTAATTTTGAAGAAGGAACAAGGAGAATACGAGATGAAAATTGTTTAAATTTTTAGGGTTCCGTACCTCAAAAGAAAAAACCGGAGTCCTTATAGGATCACTTTGTTGTCCGTCTGTCTGTCTGTCTGTCCCTTTTTCTCAGGAACACATGGAAGTATTAAGCTGAAATTCATATCAAATACTCTGTCCCTTGGAGCTGTGAAAAAATCAAACTTCTAAGCCAACGCAATTAAAAGATATAACCGTTTATGCCGCAAATTTTCGATATTCGCAAGGGAATCAAAACCTACAGGGTACTTCCCGTGAACTCAGAATCTTAAAATTTGGGACGAAGCAACGTATTGTTATGAGCTTGGGGTTCGAGACAATTAAAAACTGCCGATTGAATTACCAATATTGACACTTTAATTACACAACACTAATTACAATCTAAAACCACACTAATAATAAAACACAATCACTTTAGTTCGCAGTTGTTTCGCTTCGAAGTATTCTCTTGTATCGCCAATGCAATACTGCCTCGGTCGTGGTGTAGACCGGCCTTATGTAGGGCCTCAGATAGTTTCCAGAACATTCTACTGTAGCGACATCTAGAATGTTCTGGAAGGATCTTGACTCTCCTAGTTCCGCTACTCGACACTAGAGGGCGCTAGTGTAACTAGTGTTGCCTAGTTATTAGTAGTTGTTTTTTAAAGGTATAATAAGCCCGAGCTGCAGTTGTCTTTCTCGGTTGCCTAACGCGGTCATTCAGGTATAGCTCGACATCAGTCGATCTGTTATAAACCGTGTGATCTTCAGGTTTGTCATTATTGACGGATAATGAGTTGGATACCATTTATACTTTAACTAAACAAATTTTGATTGTCATGATTGATAATTTATGTCAATTCTAAATATTCTTGTAACAATCTCAATTTTATGTTGTACAGGTCCAAAAACAATCGAACATTGCGAGCTCGGAGAAAGTGGATACCGGAGAGCACATTCTTATACATCACACCAGAAATACTGCTCAGAAGCAGTGGGCTGAGACACAGGTAAAAAGAAACCACACTTTTACACTAACATTTAATTTTTAAGTTCGAAATTGTTAATTACAAAGTTGAATTGCTCAATGAAGATAAATTATCATTAAAATACTAACGCTCCTATCAAATATTACTTTTGCAAAAATACGTGAAATAAGAGATACGTCTTATAGCAGGACATATTAAATAAATTTAAAATAAGAGATTTATTTATAATGGTTTAAAGGCAAAGGCAACTACGTCCATACAACCTAGTCTGACACAAAATACTTACAATAATATTGTAATGCGTCATATGCATTGTTATTGGAAGAATTTAGTGACAGTTAACTTAACGGACAAATGATAACAATAGTATATCAAGGCACCAAAGCGGATGCAACTAATGAGGCTTATATCACCATTGGATACAGATTAACTCCAAGGTAATTTATGCTGTCGGAGAACTTTTTCCTTCAATTTAGCCAACAGTTTAATACTCGCAGACATGTAATACACAAAATCACACTACTTAAATGTATCTAAATGTACTCCATTACAATAACAAAATCCAACTGTATTACTGAAATTGCATGACAGTGGATATTATATCGTCAAATGTCACGTTGACAGGTTCTGACACTGTCAGGCGTATCGCGCGTCTTCCACTCGCGTTTTCAACTGCTGATGACCGTTGGTGATTTCAACCGCTCCTGGACGGCGCTACTTCACTACATCACGGATTTTGCACTACATAAAAGTCATGAGGTAAATATGTTTTTTTTTTAATTAAAAAAATAAACTCTTAAGTTAGTGTAACATTTCCTTTTTTCAGCAGCCCATTAACAATCCACTTCTGAGCATAGATGTGAGGAGACATACGAGGACGTTCAAAGAGACACCAGTCATTAGCTTAAGACATTTAAGAAGATGAACACGGGGAATGAAATGGACATACGCATCACGCACATTAAAGTTATGTACAGACATTATGTGGCGGATTGGGATTATTTTATTAGATATAGTGGACTGTATTGAGATTCTAAATCCCCTGAAACGTTCAGTTACCGCAGCCACAAAATCACACCAAAAACAGCAACAAACTACTCACGGTCTTACTAGACAGCCTCCCAAGATCAGCAAACGTTGACAGCTCCTGGTAGCTTCTTCTACACGGTAGAATACACTAGCAATTAGATTGTACACGGTACACTCTGGAGTAGTCCCTTTTTAAAGTTTTTGGAGAGATATTCACATCACGAACTCAAAGAGAATGTGTATGGCTTGTCTCGCCTCCTACCCTCCTCTTTTCTTTTTAACTCCATAGATTATTACAACGCATATTACGTCGCAATGTTGCCACTAGGTGTAACCGGCGCTCCGATCGCAGCAGATCATTGTGCCTCGGTATAAATTTTGTGAGTTGCGGTTTATTACTGAACACATTAACTAACGCTAAACTTGTTATCTATACATACAAATAAAATTGAGGTGTCTTTCTGTAATATCGAAATAACTGAACTTGAACTTGTGGGTTATTTGCATGCCGTAAGACATGAGTTTGATTTTGTGCGAAATTTGGGTGGTGCTGCAGTCCCTTCAGCGGTGCCAAGTTGACTGTCGGTATATCGAAGTGCTGAAGTGTTTGTACAGTAGAGCTACAATAGCTAACCGAGTACAGAACTAGAGTACGAAACCTATCCAACTGCATAAAGGTGTAAGACAGGGTGACGTTAGATCCCCGAAACTCTTCACCGCTGAATTGGAAGATGTTTTCAAGGAATTGGACTGGAAAGGATACGGTATTAACACCAACGATGAGTACATCACTCACCTTAAATTTGCCGACGATAATGTGTAGTGCTACTTACATATCATTTTACACTATTTTAAATTCATTTTTCCATTCTGTTTTGATTTTCTACATTCACCTCAAAACTGGATATTTTGTATCACCTTTATTTCTATAGAATCCTGTAACGTTTTTAAACCATAAGAACACAATAACAAATCATTTTCACTTCGTATTTTCACGCTATCAGCACTTTTTAAATCGGTGTCGATGGAGTCTACCTTTTTCGATCTTTTATTTAGTTCTCCGTAACTCTGCAATTTCGGGCTTCGTGCGCGCTGGTGCGCTACTTTTTTTCCTATATCAATAATATCTCATTTTTCACTTAAATCTTGCCGTTTCTCTATTACGAGCCTGAAATCAAATCTTGACATGTTTTGACATCGTTGTTTATCTGGTTGTCATGGCAATTTTTATTCGAATTCGTTACCGGTCTGATGTTTTTATTTCAATACTTCCACAAAAATACTCTTTTCTTCTTGGCCATTTACAAAAATTTGCTTTTAATTTAAATTTCCCGTCGAGCGCGGAACTCTCTAAAAAGGTATAAAAGCCGAACAATCGGCCAATAAACTCAGTCTCGCTTCAGCTTTCAAACGTGAAGCATCTCCTAAAGGCCTTATCCCGGGGCCGCACGCCTCTGCCTTCACCTGAAGTCGTCGCCTAGCCACACCCACGCCTCCACCTACAAGTGCCCGCGCTATCTTTAGCCGCTGTGCGCGCCTCCTCCGGGCGCTGCGTGTGCCTACTCCAGGCGTTGCGTGTGCCTAGACCAGGCGCTGCGCACCTACCACAGGCACAGCCTGATTGTACTCCGTGAGCAGTGTGCACCACCGCCAAGCGCGGTGTGCCACTTTGGTCTTCGGGCTCCGCTTCAGTACTCATTTATCTTTATTATCTTTTTTAAAATACTTGTAATTCACGTCACCCATCATCATCATCATACTTCATTTTTTTTATATAAAACTGTAAATATCTTTTTAAATTTTAAATAAATTATTCTTTGTTCTATTTTTGTTGTTTCGTTGTTGTTAGGTTAGGTTTCTTTTGTTTTTAATTGTCGTTTTACGACAAATGTCCTTATGGTAGAATCGCTGGAGGACTTCAGCACTATGCTCAATGACCTCAATCGTGCCTCCCAATGGACAGGTCTTAAAATGAACATGAACAAAACAAAAATCATGTATAACGTCCATGTCCTTGATGACATATGGAACTGAGACGTGATCTTTGCTCTGCTGGCCGGATGAAGAAGCTCAAGGTCGCTCAGCGAGCTATGGAAAGGGCTATGCTCGGAGTTTCTCGACGTGATAAATATAGAAATGAGTATGGATATATCTGTAGAAGCAGAGTGACCGACATAGCCCAATGGGTTAGTAAGCTGAAGTAGCAACGGGCCGGTCACATAGCACTAAGAACCGACAATCGATGGGGAAAAAAGGTTCTCGATTGGCGGCCTCGTACCGGCGGACGAAGTATAGGGCGTCCCTCCACTTGATGTAGTGACGATCTGGTAAGATATGCAGGAAGTTGATGGATGCAGGTGGCTCAGGATTGTGCTTTGTGGCATTCCTTGGGTGGGGGTGGCCTATGTCAAACAGTTGAATTGTGCATGTGAAAAACTAAGTATTTAAGAGTTTTTGTCTGTTTTCTGTTCGAGTTAGCTTTAAAATGGTAAAACCGATTGTAATGAAACTTGACAAATAGATAGAAAGCAATGCCAAGAGTAACATAGGCTATCTATTATTCTAAAAACTTGATTGTTTTTTTTTTATTGAGAAATCGATAAATTTTTAAAATATCATAAATCTATATGACACAACGTTAACAGATACTCAGGCAAAGCTAGGGCAGTTTGCCAGTTTTTATATAATATGGCAAGTAAAAGTTTTATTTTTGCAGGTGTCTCTAGCAGCGCTGAAGTCCTTCCAGGAGGTGGTGTCAGCTGCGGGGCGCGCAGAGTGCGAGGCGAGCGTGTGGGCGGCCGCCTGGGGCGCCTGGAGCGACATCGCGCGCGGCGTGCCCGACCCGCGCGCAGGTCAGTGCCAACTCTGCGAGAGCTCATCGCAGGTGTCTCTAGCAGCGCTGAAGTCCTTCCAGGAGGTGGTGTCAGCTGCGGGGCGCGCAGAGTGCGAGGCGAGCGTGTGGGCGGCCGCCTGGGGCGCCTGGAGCGACATCGCGCGCGGCGTGCCCGACCCGCGCGCAGGTCAGTGCCAACTCTGCGAGAGCTCATCGCAGGTGTCTCTAGCAGCGCTGAAGTCCTTCCAGGAGGTGGTGTCAGCTGCGGGGCGCGCAGAGTGCGAGGCGAGCGTGTGGGCGGCCGCCTGGGGCGCCTGGAGCGACATCGCGCGCGGCGTGCCCGACCCGCGCGCAGGTCAGTGCCAACTCTGCGAGAGCTCATCGCAGGTGTCTCTAGCAGCGCTGAAGTCCTTCCAGGAGGTGGTGTCAGCTGCGGGGCGCGCAGAGTGCGAGGCGAGCGTGTGGGCGGCCGCCTGGGGCGCCTGGAGCGACATCGCGCGCGGCGTGCCCGACCCGCGCGCAGGTCAGTGCCAACTCTGCGAGAGCTCATCGCAGGTGTCTCTAGCAGCGCTGAAGTCCTTCCAGGAGGTGGTGTCAGCTGCGGGGCGCGCAGAGTGCGAGGCGAGCGTGTGGGCGGCCGCCTGGGGCGCCTGGAGCGACATCGCGCGCGGCGTGCCCGACCCGCGCGCAGGTCAGTGCCAACTCTGCGAGAGCTCATCGCAGGTGTCTCTAGCAGCGCTGAAGTCCTTCCAGGAGGTGGTGTCAGCTGCGGGGCGCGCAGAGTGCGAGGCGAGCGTGTGGGCGGCCGCCTGGGGCGCCTGGAGCGACATCGCGCGCGGCGTGCCCGACCCGCGCGCAGGTCAGTGCCAACTCTGCGAGAGCTCATCGTCGCCTTAAACACTTCTATGTATGTGGTTTCTACCACATACATAGAACCTCGCTGCAGCTATATTATGGTTGTAACAAGAATGGCTCAGCTCGACCGGGGTCGGACCACACTCTCACAGAATACCAGCGTAAAACAGCAGTTTCATACTGCTATGTTTCGTATGTTGAGTTTAGAGAACTGGAGACCGTTTTTAGTGGAAACGAGGCATTCCATCTTAGTCCTCACGGGTCACAACGGATCTGCATTTTGATTCGCAAACGAGGATAAATGTAGATGTCTATGGGCCACAGCAACCACTTACCATCAGGTGGACTGTGTGCTCGTTTGTCACCCTATCCTATAAAAAAAAAACATTCCATCTTAGTTCTCTAGGCTGACAATATCTGCATTGTGATTCTTAATTGAGGACAGATGTAGATGTCTATGGGCTACAGCATCAACTTACCAAAAGGTGGACTGTGTGCTCGTATTTGACCCTAATTCTACAAAAAAAAACTTCTATAGTCGTCTGTTTTTTTTTATAGGAGAGGGGGCAAACGAGCATGCGGCTCATTTGCCCCATGCCCTAAGTGACTTCCGCCGCCCATTAACAACTGCAATTCCTTTGCCTTTTAAATAGGAGTAGGCTCTTTTCTTGAAGGTCCCTAAATCATATCGGTCCGGAAAAATCGCTGGTGGTAATTGATTCCACAAGGAAGTTGTGCGAGGGAGAAAACTTCTTCTAAATCGCACAGTGGTGGACCGCCAATCATCCAGATGATATGGATGGTAACGCGAGTTTGTTCGCGATGTGCGATGGTGAAATTAAGCGGCCGGAGTTAGTCCGAACAATTCCTCAGAGCACTCCCCGTGATAGATGCGATAAAATACGCAAAAAGATGCAACTAGGCGAACTAGTTTTTCGCCAATTCTGCCGATGTGCTCTGACTTTGCCTTGGCAATGACACTTTGCAAGGACCTGGAAGCGGAATTATACTTCTTTTTAAGAGCGCTGGTGTTTACATCCCAGGACGTTGATGCGTCAGCTCAGGCCCGGTAGCACTCCTGCATATAGTGTGATGCTATTTCACAGGAGCGACACGGCACCACAGAGGATGGAATAAAAAGTTCTATACCCTGAAGTACCACATCGGTAACAGAATCGGCAACAACGCTGGGATCTTCGGGCGAGAAGCATACCCGCCCTCAAATAGGATTCAAAAAAAGACCGCATCCCGTCCCAATCGGCCGACCTATAGTGCCAAACACGGCGGCAAGCTGCAGATCGCAACTGCGATGGGAGCGTGAGTGGCACCGTACTCCGGATCAGACAATGATCCGAAGAGCCCAGAGGGGCATCGACGGAGACCTGTTATCCGTCCGGATGAGAGGTCAGCAGAAGGTCCAACAGGGAAGGTACATGATCCTCCACATGTGGGATCCGCGTAGGCGAAGTAACCAGTTGTGTTAGATCATATGCCAAGGAAAATTCATACACAGATCTACCCGCATGATCGGTTAAACGGAAACCAAGCCATTCAGAGTGGAGGTCGTTAAAATCACCGAGTATTACGATCTCTGCGGATGGGACCTATTGTAGCACGGAGTCTTCAGCCATTTGGACGTGCTCGATGAGTCGGTCTGTATCGGCATTACGGCGGACATATACAGGCACCCGTAGACGTGGGGATGGTCGTCGCTGTCTACGCGCAGCCATAGGATGGACAGGTCCAAACCTTCAAGACTGCCGAGGCGTCGAAAACAGATGTCCTCTCTGACGTATACGCAAACTCCAGCTCGGGGCACAAAGGAGTGTTCAAATTTGTACCCGGGTAGGAGAGATATGAAGTATCAACCGGAGAGGACACCTGAGTCTCGGTTAAAAAGAGCAAGGCCGGCTTCGCCGTTTCTAGATGGTAATGGACAGCGTTAAGGTTGGAATGAAGTCCCCTGATGTTACAAAAATTCACGTATAGCGTGACAGGGGTCGCCTTGGTCTTATTGCTCCGCTTGCCCTGAGCAGTATTAGTTGCAAGCTGAATTTTGCCCCCCTTAGAATACGCGGGGCAGCCTGAGCCCACGCTCAGGAGTGGAGTAGTTTGGTCGTGAATACCCAGCGAGGGATTCTCCAGAGATGCTGGTACTCTCCTGGGGTAGTCTTTTGTTTAATTCCGCTACCATGTTGATGGGGTGGGGGGGATTGGGCCTCCAGCCACCTGCACTCACCAAGCGGAACGCAGAGGTAAACCTCTACTTCACCCTGGTATTCTGTGAGGTCGTGGTACAACCCCAGTTCTAGCCGGCCCATCCGGTGCGACAGCAAAAGCTGCCACGTGGCTCTACCACTAATAATGTGGGAGTTTTCGACAAACTAACACAGATTTTTTTGTCTAAATAATGCTGTCATTATTCTTGTGCGCACTTTATCAACGTGATTTGAATTTTTTTCAAATAAGTATATAACTTTATTTCGTATTTGTCCAAAAATAGTAAATGTCGTAACGGAATTCTTTTGTTTTCTAAAAAACGTTACCTCCACACTAGGACTTTCACCTGTTTCGTTACATCCATAAATTTAACAAGGATAGACATTCAGAACTGGATGGAACAATTATTTATTTATAGGCCATACAAATACTTTTTCCGTACGGAATTCGAACCCGCGGCCCTTAGCGCTGCAACTCACTGCTAAGCCCCCCGTCACGTAGCCGTCAATGCGTAGAATGCGCTTCATATTTGAAGTCTTTGCGACAGCCTGGTCGTGATGTTGTTCATTGTTGCGTGGACTAAGTTGCCAGCATCTGTCTTTACATCGGATTACAATATGTCTTCAAGGCAAGAGTGAATAATAGTGTTGCGCGCCACTATTAATGTCTTGTACATGGCAACACTAGCTACCACTAGTGCCCTCTAGTATCGAGTAGCAGAACTAGGAGAATCAAAGATCCTTCTAGAAATTTCGGAACCGATATGTACTCGAACATTCGAAATGTTTCTACAGTAGAAGGTTCTGGAAACTGTCTGATGCCCTATATAAGACCGGTATAGACAACGACCGAGTCAGTATTGAATTGGCGATATAAGCAAATACTTTGTAACGATACAACGGCGAACTAGTGATCAATAGTAAAATTGTGTTTTATTATTAGTGTGGTTTAAGTTGTAATTCATCATCATCATCATCATTACAGCCTTTCATAAGTCCACTGCTGAACATAGGCCTCCTGCAAAGAATGCCACAAAGCACTGTCCTGAGCCACCTCCATCCATCGGCTTCCTGCATGTCTTACCAGGTCACTTCATCTCGTGGGGGGTCGCCCTACACTTCGCCTACCGATACGAGGCTGCCACTCAAGAACCTTTCTTCCCCATCGGCTGTCGGTTCTTCGAGCTATATGGCCGGCCCACTGCCACTTCAGCTTACTAATCCGTTGGGCTATGTCGGTTACTCTGGTTTTACTGCGGATATCCTCATTCTTAAATTTATCACGCAGAGAATCTCCGAGCATAGCCCTCTCCATAGCTCGCTAAGCGACCTTGAGCTTCCTCATACGGCCAGCAGTGAAGGACCACATCTCAGATCCGTAAGTCATCACTGGCAACACGCACTGGTTGTACAATTTCGTTTTAAGGTTTTGAGGTATGTCTGACGAGAAGATGTGTCGTAGCTTCCCGAACGCTGCCCAGCCGAGTTGAATCCGTCGATTGACCTCTCGGTCGAAGTTGGACTTACCTAGTCGGACTATTTCTCCCAGGTAAACATACTCGTCAACAACTTCGAGCTTAGTGCTCCCAACAACTACCGGCATAGGTGTGACATGGACATTAAACATAATCTTTGTTTTGTCCATGTTCATCTTAAGACCTATCCGTTGGGAGACACTATTGAGATCATTGAGCATAGTGCTTAGGTCCTCCAGCGATTTTGCCATGAGTACTATATTGTCGGCAAATCGAAGGTGAGTGATGTACTCGCCATTGATGTTAATACCGTATCCTTTCCAGTCCAGAAGCTTGAAAACGTCTTCCAATGCAGCGGTGAAGAGTTTCGGGGATATAACGTCACCCTATCTTACACCTCTCTGCAATTGGATAGGTTTCGTACTCATGTTCTGTACTCGGATAGCCATCGTATCCCTACTGTACAAGCACTTCAGCACTTCGATATACCGACAGTCAACTTGGCACCGCTGAAGGGACTGCAGCACCGCCCAAATTTCGACGGAATCAAAGGCTTTCTCATAGTCCACATACGCCAAGCATAGTGGCAAATTGTACTCCTCGGACTTCTGTACAACTTGCCGAAGGGTATGTATGTGGTCTATGGTGCTAAAGCCCTTTCCTTTTCTTCTGGCAGACAGATCTCTGGCAAAGACTTTGGAGCCTTGGTTCCGCTCGATCGCTTCTTCAATACAAGCTGTATTGAAGTTGCGTAAGTCCCGCCGCATGCATTTGGAGATCTGTCTGTTCAGTTGCCTGTATGCTGTCAAATATGTTGAAGAATGTAGCTTCATCTCCTGTCTAACAGCCATGCGATTAAGAGTGTGATCGGAGAGTTTTTGTGTTCTTCTGCGGCGGGTCTTGTAGAACTTAGCTCCGATCGCATGGACAGTTTCCACGAGCTTGTCATTCATATCGTCCACTTCATTGCAGTCTTCTAGGCACTGAAAACGGTTTTGTAATTCGAGCTGAAAATTTTCGGGACTTTGGATTAGAGCACGAGGGGAACGGAGCGTTGACTTCATTAGACGAGACCTCTCAAACTTAACGTTTAGGTTCAGTGTGCCTCTAACCATTCGGTGATCGTTACCAGTTTTCACCCTCGCGATCACGGAGACATCACTGAACAGTTGTCGTCTGGTCGTCATAATCAAGTCAGTCTCATTTTTGTCGAACCGTCGGGGCTCGACCAGGTCCACTTCCTGTGGGGCCGCTTCTGGAAGAAAGAGTTTATCATAAAGAGTCCTTCTTTCTTCATGAAGTCGGCCAGCTGCTGACACCTTGAGTTCCATTGCCCTATTCCAAATTTCCCTACTTTCAGCTCACAGTTCTCTCTTGTGCCTAGTTTTGCATTGAAGTCTCCCATTAACACCGTATATTGGGTTTTGGAGGAATGCATGGCTCTAGAGATATCCTCATACATTTCCTCCACCTCCTCATCGGAGTGTACCGAGGTTTGTGCGTAAACCTGTATGACCTTCAGCGAATACCGTTTGGTGATTCTGAGTATAAGGTACGCAACCCTCGTCGACACACTCACGATCTTTAAAACGTTGTTAACGAGAGACCTGTGGGCCATAAATCCGACACCTCCTTTGGACAGATGGTCGCCCTCCCGGTGATAGAGCAAGTTTCGCTTCGCCGGATAGAAGCCGGATTCGAGGATTACCGTGTCCTCCCCCTCTCTTAGGACTTCGGATAATCCTATAATATGCCAGCGTAACTTGTCTATCTCTTCTTCCAGCTCCATGATCTTCTCGTCAGTCCTCAGGGTGCGTGCGTTGTACGTTGCCAGGTCGAGTCGTCTAAGGTGGCAACCGAACCTCCACCGGAGATTCTTAGCACCCCCTGCCCAGCCGTTACCATGGTCGCCACCGTAGCCAGGAATAGCGGGGCCGCCGGTGACTGGGGGCCGTCTCCTTGTTACTCTCTTTATAGGGGGGTATTTGCCATAGTTGCCACGCTTGGCGAGCGGGTTGGCAATCGCAGTTTTTTTATTGTAATTTTGGCTATTATCAGGAAGATGCTGCTGCCCATCTCCTGCCTGTTTCCCTTTGAGGAAGATATGAGGTAGTGAATATTCTTGACCGCCACTACACGGCATAAGTTGTAATTAGTGCTCTGTAATTAAGGTGTCAATTTTTGGTAATTCAATCGGCAGTTTTTAGTTGTCTCGAACCCCTAAGCTCGTAACAATAGGTTTTGTCAAGTTAGTGCGCTTTACCATCTTCAGCTACATCACCCATTTACCATCAGTTGGGATACTAGTCAAGCACTAGCTTAGAATAGTAAAAAAATATTGCTTAAATTGTTATAAATGTTGGCATTACTGACTAAATTCCTAATTGGCAAGTAGTTGCTGTGGTCCATAAATACCTACATCTATTCTCGATTAAGAAATAAAATACAGATGCATTGTCACCCTTAAGCATTAATACGGAATGCCTCATTGCCAGTAAAAAGGTTCTTCGGTTATCTTTTCTCGCCATTTTGAAACACGGCATCATTATACAGCTATTTTTATGCTACTAATCTGTGCGAGTCTTTAGTCGCCATTTGAGCTAGAGCGTGGTTCTATCGCGTAAAATCGTATTACAATCATAATTTTGTTCATTAGTTTTTGCTCCGAATTTCTACTCATATGAAATTATGATAGAAGTAAACTTTGAACAGCGATCGTGCATTACCATCAATAGTTCATAGATGAAAACACGAAAATAGCAATATGCTGATTTTAAATTAAAAAAAAAAACGAAAGATTACGCTCAATTTTATTTTAAACTTACAGTACAAGATGAAGAAAAGCCCGCCGAGGTGTATGCGCCCTCACAAAACTTTCTCACAACGCTGGTGCAAATATTCCCTTTGATATTCCAGCATATACGCTCCACGTAAGTAAAAATATAAAACTGTTTTCGAATATTTTTTAGGTTTGAAGACTGGTTTCATTGCAAATACCTAATTCACAAAGTTTGAACACATTATACTCGTAATATGGGTACCACCATTTTTATATTTTGGGCTAATACTTTTGCTTTAACAAGATCGTAGGACTTTTTTTCTACTTTGGAGTCTGCCTGGGTAGCTACCTCTCTTTTATTTCTGCCGCGAAATAGCAGTGCTTGCATAGCTGTGTTCTGGTCTATAGATTATATTGATAGTTATAGACTTATAGAGCCTGTATATTGGAGGCTGTGAGGAATTCTTAGTTCTGTCTTAGTTTTCGGATGAGGACTACGTTTCTGTAGCCTTCTTTATTTAAAGTTAATTGCAGGTTTCCATAGGTTGCAGTAGCCACTTATCATCAGGTGGACTGCAAGTTGGTTTGTCACTTCAATTTAATTAAGAACAAATAGTGGTCTAATTTTATCATATTACCAGGGATTTAAACACAGGAACCACTCAGGGGGTTTATCTGATTTTGTATATTATATTATTTTATATTTTTCATTTGGGTGTTATTCCAGCTATAGTCATCATTGATAAAAAAATCAAATGTAAAAATTAAATTATTTTAAAAATTATATTAAAAAGATACGTTAAGAGATGGGCAATTAAATTGCAGAATCCATAGTACTTGTTCCTAGTTTTTATCGTTTGAAGCCTTCAACGAGTAATATATGTAAAATTAATAAAAAACCTTAAACCTAGCCTTAAGATAAAAACATTTGCAAAGTCAAAAAAAGTAAGTCTCTATAGGAAATGACCTGTAGGAGGATAAATATTAAATAACACCTTGTGGTGGATTGAACTACACTTTCAATTGATTATTATGTACTCAATTAGTTTAATTTTCAGAGTACGCACAAATGAAATTGTTAATGGCAATTTTAAGTGCTGATTTGCCAAGTGCTCGGCGGTGAAGGAAAAAATCGTGTGGAAACCCTGCATGTCTGAGAAATGAGAAAAAAAATATATTTCGAAGACATGTGAAGTTCGTCAATGGTGATAATTGTAGGACAGTTTTTTGTAATACGGATAAAGGGAATGGGGATTAAATATTCTTTCCCTTGCTTCCTTCGTAATGTAAGAATATAACATAGATAAATACAGACAAAAAAATTACCTTTTTATTTGTTGTTGAATCAATTCTTTTTCTATTTAAATTTGCGTAAACTTTCTCAATCTTCTTTGTGTTGTCTGTGTGTGTTCTGTTTGTTAGTTGGTGAGTATTATTTGTTTAGATAGTTGATGTAGATCTTTGTGACGATAATGGATGTTGACGGGGGAGACGCTGAACTACCGGATTTATGCGGTGATTCTAGCTCTGTCAAACGTAAACTTACGGATCCTTTACCCAGCTTCCCAAAGAAAAAAATAGGGCACGAAGATCACCCTTCGGCCTCCTATCAAAATACATTCGTCCACCCTGAATTCCAAGAAAAAAAAAGTATGTAGATTGCCATAAAGGCCCCTTCGTTATTCACTTAGATGATAATCATGATATAGTATTATATGCTGATGATACTTCCTTGATTTTTAAACTTAAACGTCAATCATTTAAATGTGACGAAGTGAATAATCCTATATCAAAATTAGTGCATTGGTTTAACGTTAATAATCTACATTTAAACTGAAATAAAACTAAATGTATTAAATTTACAACAACGAATGTTAAAAATCTGAGTACCAAAGTGTTTTTAAATGGGAAAGAACTGAGCCCTGTTGAATCCACTGTTTTTCTTGGCATCACGCAATGCTTCAGTGGGGCCCCCATATATCCAAACTAGCAAGCAGACTATGCTGTAAAAAAGATTAGAGGTCTCACTAGTGTCGAGACAGCTAGATTAGTTTATTTCAGTTATTTCCATAGCATAATGTCTTATGGGATTTTGCTATGGGGAAATGCGGCTGATTCAGAAACTATTTTTGTTTTACAGAAGAGGGCCATTAGAGCTATTTACAACCTAAAACCGGGAGAGTCTCTTAGAGATAAATTTAAAGAAATAAATATATTAACTTTGGCCTCTAAGTATATTTACGAAAATTTAATGTATGTTCACAAAAACAAAGTTAGTTTTAGTAAAAAAAAGTGATATACATTCTGAAAACACTAGGAACAAACACAAGCTACTGATACCAGTTTCTCGACTCCACAGAGTCAGTAATTCATTCTTGGGGCAATGTATACGCTATTACAACAAGGTTCCGGAAAGTGTACAGGCTCTCTCTATTAGCAAGTTTAAATGTTTTGTTAAGTTGAAACTGTATAAAAAGGGTTATTATAGTATAAATGAATACATGGTTGATAATAACCCCTGGGAATGAGGTGATCGCTTCCAAGCTGTTTCTAAATTAAATTTTGTACTTATATAGTTTCTACAACCATTATTGTAAAATTTGCTTAAAAAAAAGTCGCGCTGGGTTTCTTGTTGGTTTTTCCCAGGACAGAGGATTTTTTTCCGAACCAGTGGTAAAGTAAAAAATGACTTTTAATAAAAATTACACATGTGATCTATATTGAATAAAAAAATTATTCTATTCTACTTAAGTCGCTCAGAACCTGATCCATCAGCAGGTTATACAATTAGACCTGTGAAAATTGGCCATATCCTCTCACAAAATAAAGTAGTCAATATTGAAAAACAGGGCATTAAAATCTTAGGGCGTAATAGAGTTTCAATTGCTTTTAAAACAGCTACTGATGCTAATAATTTTATTGACTCTCAGTTTCTTTCACAATATAAACTTTTTCCTATCATTTCAACTTTTAATGTTACTCGTATGGGTATCCCAACTGACATCTCTATGGAGGAATTAGTTTGTGAATCTGAGCTGCCTTCTGGCAGAGGGGGAATCATTAAAGCCAGAAGACTTAATAGAAAGGTCAAGAAGGGCGATGAAGTAGAGTGAGTCCCTACTCAAACTGTTGTCCTAACCTTCTCTGGACAAGTGCTCCTCTCCCATATATACTGCTTTTATGCATCAATACATGTAGAGACTTACCTTCTCCCTACCATCCAGTGTCTAAAATACTGCCGTTTCGGTCATGTCAAAGCTCAATGTCGATCCAAACCACGCTGCTTTAAATGCAGCAAAGACCATACTGGAGAAAATTGTCCCACAGGTTCCCCAACCTGTCTTTTCTGCTCTGCAAATCATTCGGCCATGAAAAAAGGTGCCCTGATCACTCAAGGCAAAAAGTTATCAAGATAGTAATGTCGCAAGAGAATGTGTCATACCTTGAGGCTTCTGCTCGTTTCCCAGCTGTCCTTATTCTGATGTTGGATCCTCACAAGTTCCTGCAAGCCATCTCCCCTCTACTCAGGCTCCTATAAACCATCCTACTTTTCCATCTCCTTCCCAATCCTATATGAAAACCAACTATAAAGCCAAATCTATTCCAGCGCAATCTTCAGTAGGTTATGATAAAGTTTCACATTATAACATTACAAGTACTCCTTCCTCATCTCTCCCCAATGGATATGCTCTACAAAACAATGTAATATCCTCTAATGACAATCTTCTAGAAAATCTTGTGGCCTCCCTTACAGATATTGTTGGCAAATTTGATGATTCCCATTTACCGTTCAATGTGAAAAACAAACTAGATGTCCTCTTCTCCAGAATATATAAAGTTCGAGTCCCTAACCCTCCTTCAGTGGAATTGTCGGAGCATCAGGAATAACAAACCTGATATAATTCACTTAATTAACTCTTATAATCCTTCAATATTATATAAGATTCCACTAAACAGGACCATTCCTTTATCACCTATCCAGCTTCCTCCTATACTAGGCAATATTAATGCAGTAGCTGTCAAGGCTTTGGACATCACAATTCTATCCATCTACATTCCAGCACCCACTCCTTCTTGTATTCCAGAACTCAATTTAACCCTATAAAGCATGTCCCCACCTTACATTGTTCTCTCTATACTTCAACAGCTATCATGTTATGTGGGGTTCCCATAAATCTGACTCTTTTTCTTATTTGCTACTTGATGTCTCCAATGAATTTAATCTTTGTCTTCTAAATGATGGTTCTCCCTCCAGAATGTCCTACCCTTCGCAGAATACTAGATCCGCAGTAGACTTGTCATTGTGCTCTCCAATCTTGGCTGCTAGCATATCATGGAAAACTCTTCCTTCCTCTTTTGGTAGTGATCACTTTCCCATCCTCTTAAACCTAAGTAATAGATGTGTCCCTACTCGAACTATATCTCCCCTTTTCAAATTCAACCTGTCTAAAGCTGATTGGGATGTAATTTCCTCATATCAATTTAATCATATCAATAACCTTCCCCCAGTTTCTTTAGAACCTTCAGAGTGTCTACTCCCAATTTATAACCTTTCTGAATATTATAGCCTGCAAAATTATCCCTTTGAAGAATTCCTCCACAAAAAAAATTTCTTCACCTCCATGGTGGGATGCAGACTGTTCCTCAATTATTAGAAAACGAAAGGCTGCAGAAAGGCTATATTGCTCTAATATGACCATGGAAAATTTTCTAGATTTTCAAAAAATAGCTGCTCAAACCAAAAAACTTCTTTGCGAAAAGAAAAAAAAGGATAGCTTTCATTCTGTGAGAGCCTATCTCCCCGACCACCTTTTTCTCTTGTTTGGAAAAGTATCAGGCGCTTCGGTAGTGCTTTAAATTATAGTAATCCTGCTTGTGCAGACCCTTCCCACTGGCTAGACGACTTCAGTAACAAACTGGCTCCCCCCTGGGTTCCATTGGAAGAAGAGATATTTCCTAACTCTAAATTATTCCCTCCTCATTCATCTAACTCTCTTAATAACCTTAATAAACCATTTTCAATAGCTGAACTGCAGTTAGTACTTAGGCACCTAAAGGATTCCACTCCTGGAATTGATGGTATCCCCTACTCATTTCTTGTTTATATGGGTACTAAGTGTAAGCAGTTCTTTTTAAACATCATTAACTTTGATTTTACAACCGGTTCCATTCCTGATGATTGGAAAACTCATATTATTATACCCATTCTAATATATGGTAAAGACCCTTCTTCAGCATTAAGTTATCGCCCTATTGCTATTTAATCAACCTTGTCTAAAATCATGGAGCACCTCGTAAAAAATCGACTTGAGTGGATTCTTGAAAATAGAGGCATTATACCAAAGAGCCAATTTGGTTTTAGAAAAGGTTTTAGCACAATGGATAGCAGCAAAGAGAAATCTCTTAAGCTTCAAGCTAAATGGAACGGACCGTACCGGATTGTGACAAGGATCAATGACGTAACCTACCAGATACAGAAAGGTGCCAGAGGTACTCCTAAGATCGTGGCGCGTTATGGGGCCAATAATGCTCGGGACGAGCATGTCTTAGGAGGGGGCAGTGTTGCGCTCCACTATTAATGTCTTGTACATGGCAACACTAGTTACACTAGCGCCCTCTAGTGTCGAGTAGCAGAACTAGGAGAGTCAAGATCCTTCCAGAAATTTCGGGACCGATATGTACTCGAAAATTCTAGATGTCGCTACAGTAGAAGGTTCTGGAAACTATCTGAGGCCCTATATAAAGCCGGTATAGACCACGACCAAGGCAGTATTGAATTGGCGATACAAGAGAATACTTCGAAGCGAAATAACTGCGAACTAAAGTGATTGTGTTTTATTATTAGTGTGGTTTTAGATTGTAATTAGTGTTGTGTAATTAAAGTGTCAATTTTGGTAATTCAATCGGCAGTTTTTAATTGTCTCGAACTCCAAGCTCGTAACAGTATTTATAAAAGTATTATAAAAAAAAGAATATAATGTATGTATTCAACACCGTATACCAAATATTAACAAACAGTAAGTAATTAGTTGAAGAGAAATAAGTTAATATTACAAAGATAGTATATTTCATTACGAGTGCGGAAAGCCTGTCATTGCAAAGAGTTTCGACAAATGTCTACCCGAGCCGAGGCGCAGTCGAAGGTGAGGGTTGACAGTCGGAACAAGTTGCAATGACGATTCCGCACGTGTACTGAACAACTATTTTTAATACAGTTGCGAAAAAATGAAGCAATTGAATAAAGAACATTTTTGGAAAATGGCACCAACCGTAAAAGAATATAAGCAGAGATTTTTTGTTTTCTTCGCCCATTCTGGGTAGGCAAAGGGAACTATGCCCATACAGCCAAGTCCTACCTAACCTAACTCATTCATTCAAATCATTAAATCTGATATTGAAACAAATTAGTAGCTTCTTTTTAGAAATATTTGCATGAATCATAAAAACTTCAATGAATTTTTTTAGTAAAATCTTCGTGGTTGGTTTTTTCTTTTTAATAGACATTATTTTGTTGTACTTGCAATTTATTCTTAATAATATATTTTTTTAAGCACAAACGTGAGTCAATAAATATATCGATTTCGCTAAAATAGTGGTTATAAGAGTTATGTGCATATTCTGTACCAACTGGTTGATTCTAGATTCAGTTTCGTTACATTAATTTGTTTGGAAAATACAAAGCGTGCTGCGTCCCCTTTATCGTCTCTACGTCTCTCAGGTCCCTAAGGTGGCGCACCCCCACTGGTTGAGAAATCCTGTTTTAGACGAATGTCGGTTTTTCCGACAATATAATCGCGATTACTGAGTGTATATTGTTAGTGTGACATGCTTGTGGCTTGTTCAGGTTCTGCCTCAGGTTCAGGTGATTGCACCGTGATTGGTCTAGTGTCCTGGATTCGTATCCCGGGTTGGTCCAAAAACTCAGTTATTGAGTTCTTTCGTCGAGAAATTCTCTGTAGCTGCCCAGAGTTACAAAGTTGGCGGTGTCTCACTGCCAACCTCCTAACTTGATCTCTCTCCGGTCGTGTCGGTTTAACGTTTGATCGGATTATGAGAGTGAACGAATAGAGAGTGCATCTGTGCTTGCGCATACACTTGGGCAATATAATCCTGTCTTGCGCTGATGGCTAGTCTCTGTTGAGGCTGGCCGCCGTGACCGGACTTCGGTCTGGAAGAGAATGTATTATATTATTGTTATGTGCAGGTTCAGCGGCGACGACGTGCGGCGGCTGGGCGCGTGCCTGTGCGCGGTGTGCAGCGCGGAGCCGGCCAGCGCGCTGGCGGCCGGCTCGCTGGCGCCCGCCGCGCCCGTCACGCTGCACGCGCTGCACTGCCTCGATGCGCTGCACAAGGTCACCACCACCACCACCACCCACCACACACCTACCACTTCATTATATTTTTGCTCTAAAGTTGCCTTATTTCCGTAATTATAATTATAACAGATTTCAAATTAGGTAATTATAATTACTAATTAATATCATCCGGATTATTCGAAATTTCTTTGGGATCAATGTTCTGTCCATACGCTGTGCCCAATAATAGCACACTACGGTACTGGTACGCCTAAAATGTATAGTTTCTTAGAGAAAAACTATAAACAAAAATGTCCTAATTTCCAATTCTTCTAACTTCGTTCGCGTGCAGTCACTACTCACTACTATAGATTATTAGTATTGTAATGCTTTTTAAAACATACTGGCCTACTCAGTTAAAGTTTATCCATCATATTTATGCTATTTCCGGGCGGCGTTTAGTCCATACCCATGCATTCCTCTATTTTCTCCCAAGATGGATCACACTAGAGTATTTCTTTTTCGATTCATTTTCAAGTTGAAATGCAGTTGGCTACACACACACAGACGTGATCCGATCGCGTATTGTTTAGCGCAAATATTTTAGTGTGTAATAAAATTTCAAACAGTTATTTATATTCTTGAAATCTGTATATTATATATTATCTATATACTTGAAATATATATCGCACATAAATTTTAATTATGTCGCAGGATAAACTCTAAATTAACAATATTATTTTGTTTGAACTTTCTATGGCGTGTACGTTGGGAAATGTAACAGCAACACATTGGTTTGCTTTGAGGTCGATATTTATTTGTCCAGTACACATCATAGTGGGAGGCAACTCAGAAAATTTATGATAACAAAACCGAGTTTGGTGTTGCAGCTTACATATTTATAAATCGTCTACGTTGGGAATTTAATTACAACTCTCGATAGCTAAAGTATCAAAGAATTTGTTAAGTTGTGTGAGGACTGTGACGAATCGTGGGCGTTAGAGGGGGGAGCGCCGCCATTTTGTGGTCGTTTCGTTACGTACACGTATTCACGTAAATCATACGGCTGTGTCCACGGCATAGCTGCCCTTCGATTTTTTTCTATGATTTAATAGGATAATATAACTGTGAAATTCTTCGACTTTAATTGTACAATGTTTGTAATGATTGTAACAAGGTGTTGTGAATATTTATTATTTGAGTGTGCAGGAGGCGCTGTCGCGGCACGAGCTGCTGGCGCCGCAGTTCGAGGCGCTGATCTCGCTGGCGGCGGTGTGCGGCGAGCGCGCGGAGCACTCGGAGCGCTCGGAACGTTCGGAACGCGGTCCGGCGGCTGCAGCGCGCTGCCTGGCCGCCGCAGCCGCGCTGTACCGCGCCGCGCCCGCGCCCAGCGCCGCGCAGCTTCCTCGCCTGCTGCAGGTAGCTATTCTTATGTTCAACCCTAGTAAGTTAAAAGCGCCGACACAATGAGGACTATCATACTAAAAATATTCATAAGAGTACAAAAATTAAATAAAAAAGAGTTAAAAATGTGCAAAGAAATTAAAAAAACAAACCACTAAGGCATTGTAATTGTGTATGTATATGTCGGAGACTCAACAGAAGATCCAGATTGATCTCTGAAGTACTTCAGGATAGCGTTAATTGTTAAAAATTGTAAGTGTGAGAGCGGATGTTCAACTTGCTCTCTTGCTTACGCAATTAATCATTATCAGTAATAAGACAGCGTAACGCCCTTTACGTTTAGTATAGAGAAATTACAGTTCAACCACAACATAACACGTCCCCGCCACGACCTCACACTAGTGTAACGTGTAGTAAGTACATAATTACATGATAACACCAAAGTATGCAAACCAACAGTAACACTACTTATCTCGGTGTAACACAGGGTAGCCTCTCAGCAACATCATCCTCCTTGCCTGCACCAGAAGATTTACTAAAATGAACAAAACTACAACACTGTCTTAATTATCAACACTGTATTAATAATAATCTTAGTACTCCTAGCATGACTTCCCTCGTAGAATGACTCATGCGGAATCTCTCGCGCACGTCTCCTACAGTGAACTTAATACTACACCAATAAGTGGGGGTTTCTCGATATACCCTCAATTCCACCTCGCTACCATCGATATGACGTTCCGCTAGAGTGACGTTTCGACTAGAATAGACGCTCACTCGATTCAACTGGTATTTTACAAAATACGAATAAAACGAAGCGTCTACAGACGCTCAATTAAATAACATTGCGTAATTAAATGACAGCGTTCGGGAAATTACGACACATCTCGTCAGGTATACCTCAAAACCTGAAAACGAAATTGTACAAACAATGCGTGTTGCCAGTGATGACTTATGGATCTGAGACGTGGTCTCTCACTGCTGGCCATATGAGGAAGCTC
Source organism: Parnassius mnemosyne (assembly GCA_963668995.1). Taxonomy (NCBI): domain Eukaryota; kingdom Metazoa; phylum Arthropoda; class Insecta; order Lepidoptera; family Papilionidae; genus Parnassius; species Parnassius mnemosyne. The sequence goes on along the minus strand of CAVLGL010000092.1, from coordinate 10,982,165 downwards.
AAGGTCGCTCAGCGAACTATGGAAAGGGCTATGCTTGGGGTTTCTTTGCGTGATAAACTTAGGAATGAGGATATCCGCAGTAGAACCAGAATGACCGACATAGCCTAAGGGATGAGTAAGCTGAAATCACAATGGGCCGGCCACATAACTTGAAGGACCAACAACAGATGGAGAAGAAAGGTTCACGAATGGCAGTCTCATACCGGGAGGCGAAGTGTAGAGCCGCCCCCCACTAGATGGAGTGACAACCTGGTAAAGACATGCAGACAGTCGATGGATGCAGGTGGCTCAGAACCGTGCTTTGTGGCAAAACTTGGGGGAGGCCTATGTTCAGCAGTGAACTTATGAAAGGTTGTAATGATGATGATGATGATGATGAGTTAAATGACATTGCGTAACAAAAACTTCGCTTCAGTGTTTACTAGCGACACCTGGTAAACGGAAGATTATTAACCCTCAATATTTTATTTAGTATAAAAGCGTAGTTTTTGAGGTAATGAGGGCTAATAATCTTCCACTCACCAGATGTCGCTAGTTGTGACTGAGGTAAAGTTTTTTGTTACACAGTGCCAGTTAATTGAGAAATTAGTTTTAAATAATAGTTTATCATTATCTAGAGTATTATATTGATACACAACACAATGCGTCAGTGGTTTGATTTTAAATTTTTTGCACTTTATAACTCTTTTTTTTTTAAATTGGCTTTTAGTTATATTTATAGTTTGGTTAATTGATTTCTAATGTAATTAATATAAAATATAACTAATTATACAGAAAGAAACCTTAAAGATTACATTTTCCTAAGAAATTATCGTCCCCGCTATGAAATCTGTCAAGTATTTTACCTCACTGAAAAGTGGTGGATGCCCTTATTGATGCAAGTGCAACTTCAACAAAAATTAAATACATAGTGCACACGCCATTCGCGGTTTTTGTACATGCCTAGTATAATTTTAATATTGGAAAAATAAATCAAGAGAACTTTCGGAATTGGGTGTAAGTTTTTTTTTTTTTATGAAACACCTTCAGAGCGGCTCTCCTAACAGTACGATGTCTCGCCTGCTGCTGCTCTTACGGTCGTACTTTTTGTGTCCAATGTCAAATAATAGAAAATTAACTTTCAAAATAATTTTGTTCAAAAAATTCCCCACAATATGTTAAACCAGCAGACGGTTGATGTCTACAATATCTTAAGTTCTTATGGCACCTAAGTGGACAAAATTACTTAAGGTTTATATCGACATCGGAGCATTTTTTTCGTCGTTAACACTCATAATTCACATGCTCAGTCACTTAGTATACAAAGTAGCATCACTTTAACGTGTCAAAATACACTTCAAACTGTTTTTTAAACGACAACACAGAAGCAGCGATCCACCAGCGGTCAAGTTCCCGCCAAGCCCCCAATTAATGTCTCATTCAAGACTGCTACAAACACTTAAGGCGAGGCTCTCCAACGTTTAAAAAGCTTTTAAAGTTCACTTCTCCGCTGCGTGCATGTTTGTCCAGCACGAATTTCGTGCTACTTTCGGTGGACAAACGATTTTGCTTATTAAAAGAAAATAAAGGATTTGAATAAAAATAAAGCTGATAAAGGATCTAAAGCAATAACATGCCTTTCATATTAATAGAAAATCTAACATCATTTTCTTCTGTTGATAAATTTATAATTGTTTTACCTCTATAAATATAAAGTATTTTGAAAATTCATTTAAATAGAGGTTCAATTGGGTATTTTACTATTTCAAGAAGTATCAATTTTGGAGCTTCAAAATCGTGTACGAAATACATGCCACAAAGCATGCTCCTGAGCCACCTGCATCGTGTAATAACTTAAAACAATATTTTTCTTATCCATAGAAAACGTGCATTGCGAACATGAACATCGATATGGAATGCAAAATAATCGGCCTGTAGTATGGGATATAACAAATAAATTATAATATGACAGAGATGCTCGTTTATAAATTACTCTGAACTGCTATTGAAAATCATGTGTACTTTCACTTTTCGTGCTGCCCGAGGCACACACGGCGGTCATTTGTTTGTATGAAACACCCGTAGACATCTACATGCATCCTCAACTACGAATCAAAATGCGTTGTCACCTTTGAGGACTAAGATAGAATGCCACGTGTCCAGTAAAAAAGGTCTCCGGTTCTCTACACTCACCATACGAAACGCAGCAGCGTTAAGCTGCTGTTTTACGCTGTTATTCCGTGAGAGCGTGGTCCTTCCCCGGTTGAGCCGACACATTCGTGCTACAACTATAATACTAAAATAGCTGCACCATAGCTCTACAACGTACAAAAACCCACACTACGTAACGGTGACCTTATCGATTTTCTTGCGATTTGGTATTGTTGTGCACGTGTCCTGCCTAACGTATTGGATGCCCTAATATTGTCTCTGTCTCTCGGTTGGCAACCATTGTCTTATGAAAAAACGGTAACCTTCCTGAGGCGAGAGACTACGTTGGGGCAAGGAAGAAATAATTAACTAGATAAATTGGTGATGCTGTTAGTTTGCATATTTTATATGTTTTGGTGTATTTGAATTAAAATTTTAAATAATCGTGAAATCAATTCTTACACAGGCGTTACACTCAGCCGCTCAAAAATATGGAACCGGTGCGGCCGGATCGGACAAAAGACGCCGCAACAGCGAACAAGCTGAAGATACAACACAAATCGCGTCACTCTTACTACAGGTAGGTTTTTGTTACTTGTAATGCTAAATTATTTTAATCATTTATGCACTCTTCTTACCCGAAACCCGAAACTCTTTTTACCCGAATCGTCCCACTGTTGGGTTTATAGCTTCTTTCTTTCTTTCTTGAGAGGTGAACTTCGAAATGTGTGTCGGCAAACTTCACATGTTATCTAAATGTTTTTTTTTAATTTTTTCTCGCAATGACTTCATTCACCATCGAGCACATGACATATCAGCACTTAAAATTTAATTGAAGCGCTTATTTGTTTTTTTCTACCGACTTCAAAAAGGAGGGGGTGCTCAATTCGAGTGTATGTTTTTTTTATGTGTGTTACCTCAACTTTTTTCTGGGTGAACCGATTTCGATGATTCTTTTTTTTTATTTGAAAGCTGGTGCTTCTCATGTGGTCCCATATAAATTTGATCAAGTTGTGACCAATAGTTTTGAATTATTCTTAAAAATTTATACTGAATCGGTTGTTCAAAATTTTTAATTTTAAATTATTACTTCGCGCTCCTTTTTTTTTTTATAGGACAAGGGTGACAAACGAGCACACAGTCCACCTGATGGTAAGTGGTTTCTGCGGCCCATAGACATCTACATACATCCTCTCTTACAAGTCAAAATGTAGATGCGTTGTCACCCGTGAGGACTAAGATGGAATGCCTCATTTCCAGTAAAAAGGGCCTCCGGCCACCTGCACTCACCAAGCGAAACGCAGAGGTAAATCTCTACTTCACGCTGGTTTTCTGTGAGGTCGTGGTACCACCCCGGTTCGAGCCGGCCCATCCGTGCGACAGCAAAAGCTGCCGCGTGGCAGCTTTTGCTGTCGCACGGATGGCCTAAATATCCTGCAGACCTATGACCTACGATATTTAGATGCTTGCAGAAATCAATATGGCGCCTTCTTCATTCTGAAGAACGTATCACCTTTCACTAAGTAAATTTATTTAAAGTGAAAAAATGAAAATCAAATATGATTTATTAATTTACAATGTTGCATTTTAAGCCAATCGCAAGGACACTTGTACTTGAGTTGGCAATCTGTATTACTGGGTACCCTGCTCATCTACCAAGACAATACAATATTAATATTAATCAATAAATAAAAGGCAAAAGCTAACATTAGGGAATAAAGTAATTTGGAATATATTAATAATTGTAATAAATGACAAGCGTGCATGCGTGAGTGCGTGTGTGCGTGCGTGAGTGCTTGTGTGCGTATGTGCGTGAGTGCGTGTGTGCGTGCGTGCGTATGTGCGTGCGTTTGTGAGAGCGGGCATGCGCGTGCGTGTGTGTGCGTGGGCGTGCGTGCGTGTGTACGTACGTGCGTGCGTGTGTGCGTACGTGCGTGCGTGCGTGTGCGCGAGCGTGTGTGCGTGTGTGTGTGTGTGTGTGTGTGTGAGCGTGTGTGTGTGTGTGTGTGTGTGTGTGTGTGTGTGTGTGTGTGTGTGTGTGTGTGTGTGTGTGTGTGTGTGTGTGTGTTTTGTGGGTATGTATGTAATACTTTAACAATTAGTATCGCTGTTAGAAATATAAAGGTTAAGTAATAAATTGTTCAGTTTCCTCGATATCTAGTTTTAAAAATTGTGTTACCTACACGTTTAACTTTAGTACACGTCAAAGGGTAAATATTCAATCTGCTGTTGAATTTAATAGATTAGAATGCGTGTTTTTTTTTTTTGCTTAAATTTTGTTTTATTTTGTGGTATATGGCAAATTTTGGTGTTTCTACGTTTTGGTGTATTATGACGTTAAAGGTAAATGTCAATGAATTTTTAGGATGCACATAAAGGCCTGGGCAATTTCAGTATTGTCTATATCTGTATTGGTCTGTAGCAAACTAACCATTATTAGTAAAAAAAAAGGGCTTTCGTTCCTACTAGTCCAATAACTAATTTGTAAAATTATACTGGCTTTCCTACTTTTCAAACCGAAACACAATGGTGGATGCACTATTGCTTAGCGGCAAAAATAGTATATAGCTGGATAGTATAATCGCAGACGCACTCCTAGAAGGAAATAAAAAACCAAACCATCTCGAGTATATGTTCTAATATACGGATGATTTTTTATAGGTACTAGCCACTGGTTTACCGTTAGCGAGAGAGAAGCCCGACGAGTACGAGGAGTTCTGGGAGATACTGCCCACAGTATTAGAGACATTCATGTTTGAACCACCGTAAGTAGTTAAAATTATTAATTTTATTTTTAGGTAAATTCGTTTTGCAGTATAGCGTTGATTCTTATCTTAGGATAATAGTAGTCAGTTTTACCAACTATATAAAATGATGCCTGATCCTTTTTAATTAAAAATAAAATAGAATCGGGGTGTTATTGCAGAAATTCCGTTATTGTATATCTGAAGATCACTGGTGAACATAATCTACTTACACAGATTGCCTTATAGGATATTTGTCATAGTAATCCCATACTTGGCCGACAGGATGACAACCGCAGTTTTTTTTAGTTGCTATTACAAGACGAGAGATCGCGAGGGTGACATTGGGTAGCGATCGCCGAATGGATAGAGGCACTCTGAACCTAAACGTTAAGTTGGAGAAGTGTCGTCTAATGAAGTCAACGATCCGTCCCCCTTTCCGACCTTTCAGCTCGAGTTACAAAACCGTTTTCAGTTCCTTGAATATTGCAATGCAGTGGACGATATCAATGACAAAGCTCGTGGACTCTGTTCGTGCGGTCGGAGCTATGTTTTGCAAGACCCACAGCAGAAAAACACAAAAATTCTCCGATCACACTCTTAATCTCATGAGTGTTAGAAGAGAAATGAAGCTGCAGTCTTCAGCAGATTTGACAGCATACAGGCCACTGAACAGACAGATCTCCAAATACATGCGGCGGGACTTACGCAACTTAATACTGATCGTATTGAAGAAGCAATTGAGCGGAACCAGGGCTCCAAAGTCTTTACCAGAGACCTGTCTGCCAGAAAGAGCCAACTGTCGAAGCTGAAGACCGAACGTGGCAGCATCGTTTCCGGGACACCTGAGATTTTGAGTGTGATATCCCAGACCTCAGTCTGAGCGAGATTAGAATGGCTCTACAGCACCTTAAAAACGGCAAGTCCCCAGGCGAGGATGGAATTACAGTGGAGCTTCTGAAAGCGGGTGGAAAACCGGTACTTGAAGTACTTTAGAAGTTTTTTAATTCCGTCCTCCATGGTGGCACTACTCCGGAGGCGTGGAGCAAAAGTGCGATGGTCTTGTTTTTCAAGAAAGACGACAATGCTTTCTTGAAGAACTACAGACCGATTTCCCTTCTGAGCCGCGTCTACGTGCTATTTTCAAGAGTCATTACGAATCGTCTCGCATGCAGACTCGACGTCTTCCAGCCTCCCGAACAAGCCGGTTTCCGAAAAGGCTTTAGCACCATTGACCACATAATTAGCGTTCGGCAAATTGTACGGAAGACCGAGGAGTACAATTTGTCACTGTCTTGCGTATGTGGACCGTGAAAAAGCCTTTGATTCCGTCGAAATTTGGGCGGTGCTGCAGTCCTTTCAGCGCACTGTTGCACAGTTGACTGTGGGTATATCGAAGTGCTGAAGTGTTTGTACAGCAGGGCTATGATGGCTATCCGAGTAAAGAACCAGAATACGAAACCTATCCAACCGCAGAGAGGTGTAAGGCAGGGTGACGTTATATCCCCGAAACTCTTCAGCGGGCATTGGAAGACGTTTTCAAGCTACTGGACTGGAAAGGATACGGTATTAACATCAATGGCGAGTACATCACTCACCTTCGATTTGCCATCGATATAGTCCTTATGGCAGAATCGCTGGAGGACGTAAGCACTATGCTCAATGACCTGAATAGTGTCTCCCAACAGATAGGTCTTAAGATGAACATGGACAAAACAAAGATCATGTTAAATGTCCATGTCACACCTATGCTAGTAGTTGTTGGGAGCACTAAGCTCGAAGTTGTTGATGAGTATGTTTACCTAGAACAAATCAAATACCGACTAGGTAAGTCCAACTTCGACCGAGTGGTTAATCGACGGATTCAACTCGGCTGGGCAGTGTTCGGAATTACGACACATCTTCTCGTCAGGTATACCTCAAAACTTGAAAACGAGACAATACAACCTGTGCGTGTTGTCAGTGATAACTTTTGGAACTGAGACGTAGTCCTTCACTGCTGGTCGTATGAGGAAGTTCAAGGTCGCTCAGTGAGCTATGGAGGGGTTTCTCTGCGTGATAAACTTAGAAATGAGGACCAGAGTGACCCACATAGCCCAATGGATTAATAAGCTGAAGTGGCAATGGGCCGGCCATATAGCTTGAAGAACCGCTAACCGGTGGGGAATCTCGTATCGGCAGGCGAAGTGTAGGGCGACCCCCCACTAGATAGAGTGACGACCTGGTAAGACATGCAGGAAGTCGATGGATGTAGGTGGCTCAGAACCGTACTTTGTGGCATTCCTTGGGGGAGGTCTGTGTTCAGCAGTAGACTTGTGAAGGGCTATAATGAATGTAATTATGCCATTTATATTACTTTATGTGTGGGATAATAGGCAAGCACTGGCTTACAATAGTAAAAAAGCGCATTGTGTTATTGGAAAGACTTGTATGTATTCTATTAAAAAAAAAAACGTTTGAGAAACGCTGTCATTATTTATGCATGCACTTTGGCAAAGTTATTTGTTTGCTATTTGCCTAATAATAATGACTGTCGTAAATGAAAATACATCTGCGTGGCTTATTAATTGTGCTAGCTATGCACCCTTGACATTCACAGTTGTGACACGGTTTTTGTTCTGAATTGTCAGTTTAATAGTATACATAGACGTAACAAAAGGGTATATTGAGTGTTGCGTGTGAGCACGTAAAGCTGCGTGTGCGTATACGTGTACGTGATTTGTGCGTCGTGTGTGTGCGTGCAGGTGGTGCGTGCGAGGACGCGCGTGTTCGCTGGTGCGCGTGGTGCGCGACGAGGTGCTGCGCGGGCGGCCGCGCGCGCCCCCCGCGCACGCGCAGCGCGTGCTGGCGCTGCTGCGCGCCGCCGCGCTGCACGCGCACCCCACGCCCAACCGTACGTACGCACCTCATGTTGCTGCTCGCTGCTCGCTGCTCGCTGCTCGCTGGTGCGCGACGAGGTGCTGCGCGGGCGGCCGCGCGCGCCCCCCGCGCACGCGCAGCGCGTGCTGGCGCTGCTGCGCGCCGCCGCGCTGCACGCGCACCCCACGCCCAACCGTACGTACGCACCTCATGTTGCTGCTCGCTGCTCGCTGCTCGCTGCTCGCTGGTGCGCGACGAGGTGCTGCGCGGGCGGCCGCGCGCGCCCCCCGCGCACGCGCAGCGCGTGCTGGCGCTGCTGCGCGCCGCCGCGCTGCACGCGCACCCCACGCCCAACCGTACGTACGCACCTCATGTTGCTGCTCGCTGCTCGCTGCTCGCTGCTCGCTGGTGCGCGACGAGGTGCTGCGCGGGCGGCCGCGCGCGCCCCCCGCGCACGCGCAGCGCGTGCTGGCGCTGCTGCGCGCCGCCGCGCTGCACGCGCACCCCACGCCCAACCGTACGTACGCACCTCATGTTGCTGCTCGCTGCTCGCTGCTCGCTGCTCGCTGGTGCGCGACGAGGTGCTGCGCGGGCGGCCGCGCGCGCCCCCCGCGCACGCGCAGCGCGTGCTGGCGCTGCTGCGCGCCGCCGCGCTGCACGCGCACCCCACGCCCAACCGTACGTACGCACCTCATGTTGCTGCTCGCTGCTCGCTGCTCGCTGCTCGCTGGTGCGCGACGAGGTGCTGCGCGGGCGGCCGCGCGCGCCCCCCGCGCACGCGCAGCGCGTGCTGGCGCTGCTGCGCGCCGCCGCGCTGCACGCGCACCCCACGCCCAACCGTACGTACGCACCTCATGTTGCTGCTCGCTGCTCGCTGCTCGCTGCTCGCTGGTGCGCGACGAGGTGCTGCGCGGGCGGCCGCGCGCGCCCCCCGCGCACGCGCAGCGCGTGCTGGCGCTGCTGCGCGCCGCCGCGCTGCACGCGCACCCCACGCCCAACCGTACGTACGCACCTCATGTTGCTGCTCGCTGCTCGCTGCTCGCTGCTCGCTGGTGCGCGACGAGGTGCTGCGCGGGCGGCCGCGCGCGCCCCCCGCGCACGCGCAGCGCGTGCTGGCGCTGCTGCGCGCCGCCGCGCTGCACGCGCACCCCACGCCCAACCGTACGTACGCACCTCATGTTGCTGCTCGCTGCTCGCTGCTCGCTGCTCGCTGGTGCGCGACGAGGTGCTGCGCGGGCGGCCGCGCGCGCCCCCCGCGCACGCGCAGCGCGTGCTGGCGCTGCTGCGCGCCGCCGCGCTGCACGCGCACCCCACGCCCAACCGTACGTACGCACCTCATGTTGCTGCTCGCTGCTCGCTGCTCGCTGCTCGCTGGTGCGCGACGAGGTGCTGCGCGGGCGGCCGCGCGCGCCCCCCGCGCACGCGCAGCGCGTGCTGGCGCTGCTGCGCGCCGCCGCGCTGTTCGCGCACCCCACGCCCAACCGTACGTACGCACCTCATGTTGCTGCTCGCTGCTCGCTGCTCGCTGCTCGCTGGTGCGCGACGAGGTGCTGCGCGGGCGGCCGCGCGCGCCCCCCGCGCACGCGCAGCGCGTGCTGGCGCTGCTGCGCGCCGCCGCGCTGCACGCGCACCCCACGCCCAACCGTACGTACGCACCTCATGTTGCTGCTCGCTGCTCGCTGCTCGCTGCTCGCTGGTGCGCGACGAGGTGCTGCGCGGGCGGCCGCGCGCGCCCCCCGCGCACGCGCAGCGCGTGCTGGCGCTGCTGCGCGCCGCCGCGCTGTTCGCGCACCCCACGCCCAACCGTACGTACGCACCTCATGTTGCTGCTCGCTGCACGCTGGTGCGCAACGAGGTCTATGAACCACATATCCACTTACATTATGGTGGACTTTGTACTCGTTTGTTACCCTTATTCTACAAAAAAACCCTTCTAACAACACCGGCTTATGGCTTATTAATTTGTTGTATTAACAATACGACTTCGCTCCGGAGGCATTACGTACAACAAGTTTTCTTTCATAATGCAAAAAAAGTCTTACAAAATCTTAAAAATGCGAAACATGCAGCACAATAGAAAATACACTACACTTGTTCGCGGAACGTTCCAAGAATCATCAAAAGAGGGAACTATCGGTCGCTAAAATTAGCATTAAAATATGTAACAAAGGTGAATATCATAGTATTCTCTCTGAACTATTATCCAGTGCTGCTCAAAGGGTGTGTCGTTTAGTTAGAATATTATACAAGTAATTTAATAAATCATTTGTGTTATTTAGTTACAAGGTAAAATAAAACTAACACGTTAAAAATTAAAAACAAAAGTCCCTTAATTAAAATTAAAACTTGTATTTTTTTTTTGATAATAGACTGTTGTATTTTGCCAGGGTCAAGTAATAAGAAATTATTTTTATTATAGTAATAATTTGTTAAAAACACAATTCTCAATATATTAATGCGTCATATTGTGATATTTTTGGGAGATCTTGACGGCAGGTTGAGCCAGCAGACTGTCGATGACGACAGTATCTCAAGGCGCCTAAGCACACACATTATCTTGAGATTTACATTACCAACGGAGCACTAATTTCATCGATTGCACTAATAGTTCACATCCACAGACATTTACATATCAAATACAAAATCCACTTCAAACCATTATTTATACAATAGAACAAGTGCAGCAATCCGCCGGCGGTCAAGTTTCCACCTAAACCCCAAAATATTGCGCAATTATACACTATAAGTGTATGGACCGCCTTAGTGTACGTCAGCTTTCAAACTAGAAACAAAAAGTTTTTGCGAATACCTTCAAAACGAAAAAACAAAAAACAACAAAAATTGTTTGCAGTAATATAACAAAACAATTAATATCTCCTTTAAACAGCAGTAAAGAAGTTTTCGCGACACGGAGGTGAAACATCGCCTACTTCCTGAGTTGTAATGTGAATTTCCTTGACAGAAAAAATCAATTACTTACTACAAATCAACGTACAGTCCACCTGATGGTGGCTACTGCAACCCATGGGCACCGCAACCGACTTCAAACAAAATGGGCCACAGATGCCGTGGTCACCACTAAAGACTAAAGCCCGATTTACACTTCGACAAGTACAGTGGCGAGTAACTTGCGAACCTGGCTAGTTAAGTTAAAATCTTATTTAAACTGCAATTAGTGAGTTATGTAACAAATTAACAATTAAATTGAACGGGATAGCCGGCCGAGCTTTATTTTCAGCGAATTAACTTCGAGTGTTGCCCTCCCGCTCGTCTCCCGCCATCCGCAGAGCAAATGCAAAGAGGAGACGGCTTAAGCAACTGTGCACTGTGATTCTGACTAGGTCCTGACGTCATCACAGTGGGCGTGGCTTTAGTTACTATACTGTCAGTTTTTTTTTTTGTTTTTTACTTTAGTTACGCTATGAATGGCATCACATTTCATGTGTAAGTAATTTTATACCGAAATTATTAAATTAGTTCTAGTAAAATCTCTTTGAGTCGGCTTTCAAATATAATTAAATATATTTGACAATAGATGGCGAAACTTTGTGTCATGGGAACTAAAAATATAAAGGTACGTAGAGCTCAGTATTGGCAAAATAATCATACGAAGGTGCTGAAATTTGTTTTGCATTCAGTCCTAAAGAAGTCTTAATCGCCAAAATATTATTTTTATAGTTTTTATAATCATTTTGTGGACAGGCCGCCATCTATCATCAAGGTAGCTAAACTACTTTGCAACATCGATGTGGGACGATGCGAGTAGTTTTACTATTTATAATATAGTGGTATATAAGTGGGCAGTGCTTTACTCCCCCTCACCCTGCAAATTGTCACGCGTAGTTACATAGTGAAATCTAATTACCTCTCTGTATTTGCTCCGTGCCCGCGACTAAACTCGTGAACGAGCAAGTTTAGTTCAGTGCCATAAGTTGACGCAACGTGTTCGCGTTCGACCCTCAAATTATAAAATTGTACTTTTTAACTAAACTCGCCACGAAGACATTTGAACGCTACTGCCCACACTTAACCGTTTACTGTCAACTGCCCTGTAACTAAACTCGCTACTGTACTTCTCGAAGTGTTCGTGATCAGCCATAAGATGAAATGCCATACAACCTTTAATTATTACTAGATTTCTATACCCTTCAAACCGAAAAGTCGACATTTGGAAAAGCTTGTATAGTTCGTTATGATAGATAGTTATCATTATATGATCGTTTCTTTTTACACACAGAAAATGAGCAAGAGCTACGCGAGAGGGAGGAGTTTGCACGGACCTGTTTCGAAACTCTGCTTCAGTTCTCAATGTTGGAGGATATCGACTCTTTAACTGGGGGAGATAGTAAGTCACGTCCTGGGATGTATTACCTAAATTATAAATGTGTATTTCCGTAAAAAAATCAAACTATATTTAATGGTATTTTTTATTTTATTTTATAAGCGAATTCTTCAATCTATTAAGGGGAAATTTTACTTAAATTATATTTATACTATATACTAATAGTTAAAGATAATATCTATTTCTATATCACTATGATCAGCAGTGGACTTTCGTAGGCTGTATTTAATAAATGAATGAGTACCTTATTGCCATAAATTTAAGACCATTTTACATCGGCTACGATTTTTAACATGCTGTATTTTACATTTCAGGTGACTCAGACCCCTTAGCAATAATGCCACTGCTGGACAGGTTCCAAGAAGTGATATCAAGGTATACGAGCGACGATGACAACACCGAGCCCTTGCCCAGGTATGATTGGCATAATGTTATCTTTATTCTGTGCTAAGCACTGAGGGCTAATATTTCTTCTAACATTTCTATTGCGTTTTGATATGAGAATATTAGTTCAATAATGAATAATTTTATGAGAAGATAAGTAATATCTGCATTATAAAGTATGATGTTCGACCACTTTGATCATAAATTATTTGTTTAAAGGAATAATGTATGGAGATAGAATGCCGATGAGAGGAACACAAAAGGCGCTAACTCTACTTTTTTGAATGATCTATAATAATGTGTTGTACACAACCAAGAGTAAATAAATATATTATTTACTCTTGGTTGTGTACAACACATTACCTCTCATTAACTCTAAATATTTTTCGAGTCCTGAAGTCTCAAATGAGCACGTATAACATACATCATTAATTAAAGTTATCTGCTATTTCTTTTCTAATTAATTTAATCTCGTCGTTCCTGAACTGCTATATCTCGATTTTTTTTAATGCTGTTCTTTTTCCAAACAGGCATCAACTCTCAGAAATATCATTTGTACTAAAAGCAATAGCGAGCCTCACGGAAGCCATGAAGAAGGCTCCGCCAGGAAAAGTAGATGCCACTGCATGGGATAAGCTTATAGGTATGTTCAACGATTCATCATGACTGACTAGTTGGTAAGACTCTTTGTACGGGCCACAGTTTGCGACTCGTACAGCTTTTTTGATAGTTAAGTTACTTATATATGTATAGTTATTGTTCGCGCAAAACGCTGTTGTCGGAATCGACACCAGATGTCACTCGGCTCGGCGCGATTCCGGTCTGAAGTTCTTCCGAGCGTGGCAGTGGCGCGCGGGTCGCAAGCGCGTCAATCGTCTGTAAGCGGTGCTGACGTGAGCACGCGGTCAATTCTGTTAGGGAACTCGGAATAATTAGGTGCGGCCCGTAAATATACGGTCTAGGATTTTGTGACGCGCATTCCTGCTGGAGAGCTTCCCGGGACTTATTGGGTCCGACTCAGAATCTGTATAAGTGCATTCGACAATATTAGCTAGTGTGGCCTCTGTATTCTAGAACTAACTGTTGCAACGCGAAACGGTAGTGACCTTTGATCCAGAAACTCCGTGCGTGTTTTGTGTGGTAACCTTATACCCCGCGATAGTTAGTGGCTTCTGTAAGCTAGTTAATCGTACGATAGAGTTAAGTGACTGTTATCGTGACGAACAAGGAAAGTGAATGTGGACAAAGCCTCGGAAGGCCCCCTCAAGTTGGAGCGGTGTCGACGCCCGGGCTGCTGCCGACGGCTAAGGTCTAGGTTCAATCACCATCAGTCACACCCAGATACACACCACATCACCATTCTTTCCCTCGCACTACACAACCACATGCGACCTGACCGACTCCGGTGGGACCAGTCGCCTTGGATATAGGTAAGTAAGCTTCGTCCAAATTCCTTCCGGTGGACTGGCCGTAGTATAACGCTCCCCCATATATTTTAGTGTAATTAGAGAGATTCCACGTGGCCACATTGAGGCCCGACCTACGTTTGCTCGGGAAGTCTTCTGCTCATGGGCCCCAGAGGATTGGATCCTTTAAGGGAGCAGCCGTAGGCCGTAACAAAATGGTAGCAGAGCGTGGTTCCGGGTTCGATTCCCGGTCGATCCCGACCATAGTGTTTGATAAACATTAAACAATTCTGGTGGCAGGGAGCGTTGGTTTGATTGGTTTAATTTGTATCTACAATCACGCCCGTCCGTAATACGTAAAAATATTTTTTTGTACGTAATAATAGAATTATTTCCCTTTGTTCTTTGTTGCTTGCCTTTTTTTAGTTAGTGGGTAGATTTGAAAAGCCGCGCCCTAGGTTGCGCAAGCGGGAGTTTTCTAGAGATATACGTCATGTAGGTAGATGGTTATTTTTACGTAATCGGTTAATTATCGTTGTCGGGTAGTTGTAGTGGATTACTTATCGAAGGGTCGATTTCCGAGCTAGGCATTTTTTGTTGATCGTCCGTGATGTGTATCTTCGTTTATACTGTAAGTTGTGTTTGAGCTAAAGAGTAGTGATTTGTATTTGCGCACTTTGAATTTACTTTATTTGATCGCACTAGTATTTGTTATTTGTTAATTTGATTTGTGTCTTTTCTTTTGTGCTAACTTGTATTTGGTTGATACGTAGTAATTCGTATTTGTGTAATTTCTATTCAACGCGATTTGATAGGAACTGCATTTATTAACTGTTAATTTTTGTTGTATTTTTTGTTTGTTATCTTTGTAATCCGTGCTCAAGCCGCGTCGTAATTTGCATTTAATAGTGATGACATCGCCCAAGCTACTGATCCGTTGTTTGCGGACTGAGCTACGCTGGGCCACAAGCGCCTATGCTCTGATAGGTCGACCGGATAGGGTCCATAACTTGATGAAGCGGTTCGAGCAGGTGGATGCTCGAAGGGCCGCAGTGGAGGAGGCTTACGCTGAGCTCGAGGATTCGGATGTGGAGAAGGGAGTCCTGGACTCCTGCTTCGCGGACTATGAGCAGTTCTTGTGGCTCACGGACGAGTTGATCGAGGCTGAAGGCAGGTATGCCGAGGAGGCGCGTGAAGCTCGGATGAGTGACCTGTCCGAGTCCTCTCTGAAGCAGCTTCAGCCGGAGCTGTTGGGACGACTCCCAACTCTGGACCTGCCAAAGTTCTCCGGGGTCCTTTCCGAATGGCTGACCTTCGTTGGTCTTTTCGACAGCCTAGTGGACGCCCGGAGTAACTTGACCCCGAGCCAAAAGATGGTGTACCTCCTAGCTTCACTGGAGGGGGAGGCCCTGGGCGTCTTCGGCCACTTGAGATTGTCGGACGACGCCTACCAGACTGCTCGGGACCTCCTAGCCAGAAGATACGCCAACGTCCGGCGAATTGCGGACGAACATGTTAAGCAGCTTCTAAGGCTCCCGCTGCTTAGTGACCGGGCCAGACTGCGTCCGGACCTGTTGGATCCAGTCTTGGTGGCCTGTAATACGTTGAGGCGGCTGGGTTTACCAGTGGGCGAATGGGCTTTTTTGTTGCTCCGCATCGTGCTGTCCCGTCTACCTCTCGACCTTCGAACCCATTTTGAGGAGAGGTACGGCGGGGACGAGGCCTCCTATATTCCGCCCTTCTATGACCTGCTGCGGTTTTTGGAGGAGCAGTGCCGGCAGATAGAGAGCGCGGCGGGCACCGTTGACGACTTACGAGCCGTGCCCAGTGAGAGGCTGAATCCTCCAGGCAAGTCGTCGTCAACCCCCCCTGCTCCTATTATCGAGCATCTGATCATCGGGTAACGTCGTGCCCGAAATTATTACGTAAGCCGGTTCCAGCGAGGCGAACTATCGCCAAGGAGCGCCGCTGGTGCTGCTCATGTTTGGGAGGACACCTCCAGCGAGACTGTCCGCATCGGCGGCCCTGTCTGCATTGCCAGGGCAATCATCATGCCGTTTTGTGCCTGAGTGCGAACGGCGTCTCCTCTCGGGGCTCTGCCAGGCCCTCGACCCGCACGGGCGGGGGCGCTCAGCCACGCTCTCGGCCACGCCCTCGGCCAGCCATCAGGCCCCTAAGTTTGAAAGGGGTCCCTCCCCCGACCAGTCGGGGGGTAATTCCCCCAGGGGCGGGGGTGTCATCACCCCCCCTAAGCGTGAGGAGAGGAACTTCACGGCCACTCATCGGTCCGCTGGACCCTTCTCACTCCCGTTAGCTGAGTGGCCGCGACTGGTGTACCACTGTTCCCCATTTGATGGAGGCGGCCCTGGCTAGCTGCCGCCTTAGCTCCCACCACGGCCACCTCCACTGAGCCTTAAGCCGTCAACAGTCCATTTGTCAAAATGTTCTGTTGCCGACGGCCTCAGTGAAGGCGTACAACCCGAGTGGCGACTGTTAGCGATCTCGGGTTCACGCCATGTGGCCTCCCCTTGGTGGTGGGAAGATTAGGGCCCCTCTGGATCGTTGAATCACGCTGTCAAGGGGTATTAGATTTGGTTTGGTCGAGCACTTAGTCAAAAAATACTTGAATTAAAATTAAAAATTGCCTTCAGCTTTCCGCGAAATTTCCCTATTTGTAGCGGTTTAAATTAAAAGAATTGAATTTAATCTACTCCTTTAAATGCTACTGCATGTGTTTTGTACATATATTTAATCACTGTATTTGATTGTTGCGTCTGTTCGCTGAAAGGAAATTGAATGGCGCGCTATTTGAAAAATTATGTAACATACATAGATAGTGTTTAATCATTTTGCTTTGCGAAGAAGTAGGGCTGTCCCTTACGTTATTGTTTTGTTTAATTTGCAAGTTGACCTATGCGCATCGGTGATTAATTTGGTTGAATTAATTCTGTAGTTGAACATTGATGCTTTTGAAAAATTAGTTGAAATATGAGCATAGGACTACTTGCCTAACAGGCTAGCTAGTTTTGGAGATTAGCTTAGCTGGCTAGGCCTACTTGTTGAAAATTCATACTAGGGACTATATGTGCGTTTCGCTCGGCTCTCCATAGACGACGTTCATGTGGAATTTGTGGGTGCGCTCTGCACTGAAGCAACTGTTGGCACAAAATTTGTCTGGGCAGCTTCGTGTAGCGTCGCTGTTTGCAGAGCTGATCCGGTCGGATTGCGGAACTAATCATAGGGGCACAGATAGGTGTTTGAAAGAGGTCGTCGGACTTCCGTCCAGTACAGGACTTATTAAAGTGCTGCGATGCCCAGGAGGGGCATCCAGTGGAGGCTGACCCTCCGGCTTGCCACATTAGGGATATCTTTTGAGGCGTTGATTAGGGTTGCAAGACCTAATGGATTGCCTAAGGTGGCCTAGTTTGGTTGTAGATTCGGTCTTGCAACTTGCAGTCTCGACCTTGTCCCGCTGACCGGTTTGCTCGCGGACCTAAATCCTTATGTCCGGGACGGGGGTTTGTTCGCGCAAAACGCTGTTGTCGGAATCGACACCAGATGTCACTCGGCTCGGCGCGATTCCGGTCTGAAGTTCTTCCGAGCGTGGCAGTGGCGCGCGGGTCGCAAGCGCGTCAATTGTCTGTAAGCGGTGCTGATGTGAGCACGCGGTCAATTCTGTTAGAGAACTCGGAATAATTAGGTGCGGCCCGTAAATATACGGTCTAGGATTTTGTGACGCGCATTCCTGCTGGAGAGCTTCCCGGGACTTATTGGGTCCGACTCAGAATCTGTATAAGTGCATTCGACAATATTAGCTAGTGTGGCCTCTGTATTCTAGAACTAACTGTTGCAACGCGAAACGGTAGTGACCTTTGATCCAGAAACTCCGTGCGTGTTTTGTGTGGTAACCTTATACCCCGCGATAATTAGTGGCTTCTGTAAGCTAGTTAATCGTACGATAGAGTTAAGTGACTGTTATCGTGACGAACAAGGAAAGTGAATGTGGACAAAGCCTCGGAAGGCCCCCTCAAGTTGGAGCGGTGTCGACGCCCGGGCTGCTGCCGACGGCTAAGGTCTAGGTTCAATCACCATCAGTCACACCCAGATACACACCACATCACCATTCTTTCCCTTGCACTACACAACCACATGCGACCTGACCGACTCCGGAGGGACCAGTCGCCTTGGATATAGGTAAGTAAGCTTCGTCCAAATTCCTTCCGGTCGACTGGCCGTAGTATAACGCTCCCCCATATATTTTAGTGTAATTAGAGAGATTCCACGTGGCCACATTGAGGCCCGACCTACGTTTGCTCGGGAAGTCTTCTGCTCATGGGCCCCAGAGGATTGGATCCTTTAAGGGAGCAGCCGTAGGCCGTAAAAGTTATGAAGCTAAAAGTTAGTTTAAAACGATGTTACGTGAGTATGAGTTACGTTTAAAGTAATAACTTTAGCAGTTTATTACACACTGAATGTAATTAGAAAATGGTGCATTATAAGTAAGTCGCGGCACGGCGGATAGAACCGCGTCAGCATAAAATAAATGTATTGTATTTGTACAGTACATTCCTGCCTCGGAGTCCGTCTCGCCATTCTCTAAACTCTCTTTGTCATCAAACAGTGGATAAACTGATTTGTTCCGGTCTTAAGGGTAAATGTCAAATTATTATTAGCGTGGAGCCATTCTAAAATCTTATTTAGGGATACCATTTACTTCACTAAGATTTACCGGTTGTGACTTGTGACCTGTAATATAAGTGAAGTATCATATGCCTACAATACAATGTTGGCAAGATTTGAAAAGAAGAGGGACAGATCATTTACCTAGTCAGGTCATAAGTATTGTCACACAGTAAAAACTTTTCTTTTAGAATGCTGGCCACAAAAAAGTTTATTGAATTCGAATTTCGAATTGTTCATGAAAATAAAACTGTATACTTTTTAGAATTTTACTCATATTTAAATATGGAGTGGACGCTTAAAAAAAGACCGTGTTGCAGTTATTGCGTTACATCGTTGCGGTTACGCGCCAATTCAAATTTTTGACATACTGAAAAATTTCAATATAACCAAAAGATTCGTTTATCGTACCATCAAACGATACAATGAAGACTCTAGTGTAGATGACAGGTCAAGAAGTGGTCGCCCTCGATCTGTTAGGACTTCAGCAATGATAAAAGCTGTGAAGGCGCGAATTCAAAGAAATCCCAAACGTAAGCAGAAACTGTTGGCCCTTCAGATGGGGTTAAGCAGAACCACGGTGAAAAGGGTGTTAAATGAAGACTTAGGGCTTCGGGCATATCGAAGAAAAACAGGACATCGTTTGAATGCTCATCTAATGGACCTGAGACTGAAGAGATGCCGCGCTTTGTTGAAGCGGTACGCGGAAAAAAAATTCGGGAAATTCTTTTTTCGGATGAAAATATTTTTACCGTAGAAGAGAGTTCCAACAAACAAAATGATAAGGTGTACGCACACAGTAGTGAAGAAGCGAGCAACCGTATTACGCGTGTCCAATGAGGTCATTTTCCATCCTCGCTCATGGTATGGTTGGGAGTTTCTTATTGGGCCTTAACCGAGGTACATTTTTGTGAGATAGGTGTAAAAACGAATGCATTTGTGTATCAAAATACAGTCCTGACGAACCTTGTGGAACCCGTTTCTCATACCATGTTCAATAACAGGCACTGGATATCCCAACAAGATTCGGCGCCAGCTCATAGAGCGAAGAGCACACAAGACTGGCTGGCGGCGCGTGAAATCGACTTCATCCGGCACGAAGACTGACCCTCCTACAGTCCAGATTTGAATCCGTTAGATTACAAGATATGGCAACACTTGGAAGAAAAGGCGTGCTCAAAGCCTCATCCCAATTTGGAGTCACTCAAGACATCCTTGATTAAGGCAGCCGCCGATATTGACATGGACCTCGTTCGTGCTGCGATAGACGACTGGCCGCGCAGATTGAAGGGCCTGTATTCAAAATCACGGAGGTCATTTTGAATAAACTTTAGTGTCATAAGAATCTATGTTTTTTAAGTTCATTTTGGTATATAAATGGTTACATAATGAATAAACTTGTTTCAATTATTTTATATTAAACATGTGACAGAATTTATGACCTGACTAGGTATATTTATACCATAGAGATATATACCTATGGAGAGGGCATATTCCAGTATAGAAATAATAGTTATACAAATATCTATAATATCAACACACACTTGTCAAAAACAGTTTTGTCTCTTTTTAACAAAGCAGTTGCTGCAATAGAAAAGAGAGACAACTACTGTTTGTAAAGTGCTTATTTTGGTAAAACTTTCGTGTTACGTCATTAGCTCATCCATGCGTGACTGCGCCGCCATTTTAAGCGCCAAGTTTTGTGGTATATCTGCTGTCGAGCTATCAAAAAGTAGTGACATAGTGTCGTACACTCTTATCTATGGTGTCGTATAGAAATTATTTTAATAAATTAATTTTGTTCAGAAATGAATATATAATAATAATAATAGTTTATAAATCCTGGATATCAAATTTCATACAACGTTTCATGATCATACCAGATTTTCGAATTTTAAATGAATAAAATTAATGTACCTGCGATAAATAATAATATTTTTCATTTAAAATCTGAATAAAAAAATTCAATATGATATCCAGCAGGACCGAACATGCTTGTATAACTTACCAGTTGTGATCAATTATGTGCAGAACCTTCCTATATATCAATTAATGATAAATAAGTATTGATTTTAAAACAGATTATTTACTTTTTACTCAACTAATCATTATTATTTTATAGTAAAAATACTATAACATGGGATCAAAGATCTCCATCCCATCTCCATAGTAAACAAAGGTATTTGGTATACAAGCAAAAATATTCATTTTCCCAATACTCTGTCAATATTCATTTTTATTGTGTGCGTTATAACTTTTTAACTTTGTTCACATTGATATAAAACAAAACGTGTGTGTGTTCTTATGTACGCACGTAAGAAGTCATACTTCTTTAGCGTAACAAAACAAAAATAATTAAAATAAAACACGTTTTATACATTCATATATATTTGCATAACTACCTCGAATATAGTTATCAGTTCTCACGAAAACTTAACAATTGACAGACTTACCAACTGAAGTTGTAAAAAATTCACTCTCATCATCTTTCTCAAACGCGCGAAAAGAAGTATAACTTCAAAACTTGAGTAAGCACTTAGCACACTCAGAACATTGTTTAAAACAAGTTGCAAGTTAGCTGCCTGTGTACTTAACTCATTGTTTGACTGTGTACCTAACACAAAAAATCTGTTACGGCCTACGGCTGCTCCCTTAAAGGTCAAATCCTCAGGGGCCCATTCAGCTGAGTTTCGACGAGCAGACGTAGGTCGGGCCTCCTCCAGGCCAAAGTGGAAAATCTCTAATTACACTAAACTATATGGGGGAGCGTTCTATACTACGGCAATTCGACCGGGAGAATATTAGACGGAGCTTACTTACCTATATCCAAGGCGACTGGTCCCTCCGGAGTCGGTCAACCACATGCGACGGTTGTGTAGTGCAAGGGAAATAAGGTGATGTGATGTGTATCTGGGTGTGACTGATGGTGATTGACCCGAGTTGACCTTGCCCGTCGGCAGCAGCCCGGGCGTCGACACCGCTCCAAATTGAGGGAACCTTCCGCGGCGTTGTCCACAGTCACTTTCCTCGTTCGTCACGATGACAGTCCATTAACTCTATCGTACGATTAATTAACTTACAGAAGCCACTAACTCTCGTTTGTCATAAGGTTAACGCACAAAACGAACACGGAGTGTCCGGATCAAAGGTCACTACCGTTTCGCGTAGCAACAGTTATTTCTAGAATATCAAAGGCCGCACTAGCTAATATTGTCGAATGCACTTATACAGATTCTGAGTCGGACCTAATAAGTCCCGGGAAAGGCTATCCAACAAGGAATTCGCGTTATAAATCCTAGACAGGATGTTTACTAGACGTCTAAACTATTCCGCGGTTCCCGAACAAAAATGACAGTGTGCTAGCGTTAGCACAGCTGGCAGACGACTGACTTGCACTCGCGCGCGCTCGACACATCCCACTGTCAAACCGGTATGGCACCGAGCCGCGCGCCCCCTAGTCGTCGATTCCGACAACAGCGTTTGGCGCGAACAAAATCTGTAGCAGAGTATGTACATATGCGATGAAGCATATCAAGCGAAATTTAAGGAATAGCAATCCAAAACTAATTTAACAACCCAACAATATCCATTCAAAGATTCAAAGATTCAAAACTTTTATTTGCATCAAACATGGTAAATACAGGTGTTAATTACATATACTTGAGGCCAAACATGTTTCACCGCTTATATAGAGGCATACAAATATCAAATTTAAGTCTGTGGCTAATTCAGTTACTTATTAATTACAAAATATTAAAAGATACATTGAAATTAAAATTTATACATAACTACTCATTACATAATTATTAATTATTATTAAATATAATAGAAATATCAGACAATTATTAATTATTAATAAATGGAATAAAATGTCAAAATAATGGTTAATTATTATTAAATAAAATAAAAATGTCCATGATTTGTAAAATCGTAGTGGTATCATTTGTCAAATTTATAATCTAGGAATTCTTTGACGCTATAAAAAGTTCTTTCTGCGAGAAGATCATAGAGGCCTTTTCTAAATCCTGAGAAAGATAGTGCTTTAATATGCTGAGGAATTTTATTATATATTTTGACACACATGTATAGACAGCTTTTATTATATTTAGATAATCTAGGAAGTGTGTCAATTACAAGCTTTTCAGGGTATCTGTTGCTTCGAGAAGATATATTTTTAGCTTTAGTAAAAAGATGGTTGTGTTGTTTGACGAACAAACATATTTCATAAATGTAGAGCGATGGCAATGTCAATAACTTAAGCTTTTTGAATAAAGGTCTACATGAATGAAATGGCGCTTTTAGAGTTAGTGCTCGTAAACATTTTTTTTGTGTGATAAAAACTTTATTTAACTGAGAACCATTTCCCGAGATAATTAGCATGTAACGCAGAATAGAAACTACATAAGCGTGATACACTGACAGGGCAGTATTTATGTTCGTGACTCTTCTAATATACCTTAAAGCATATACAAATTTATTTATTTTATCACACACTGATTTCATATGTGACTCCCAGTTAAGGTTTCTATCAATTAATAAGCCAAGAAATTTTGTTTGCGTCATTTCTTCGATTTTGGTTTCGTTGTGATATATGTCAAGCTTATTAGTTTTCAAGTTGTCAAAGAGCAATGGCAGACTTTCATACATAAAATTAGTTGAGAAGAAATGGTAGCGTCTATATACCAAAAATATCTTAAAATGTTAAGCTTCAGTCCCTTAATAACTCTGTCAATTAATTTTGTACTGAGGAGGCGTCAAAAAAAAGATATTTACATTTGAACCTTTTTTAGGTTATGTCCAATGTCACTTGAAAAAAGTCATGCTTCCTGTGGTTGTTTGATGTTAGCTTAATACATAATACATAATTAAGAGTTTTTAGATTATTGTATCTCTATTATATATTTGCATACTATAAATGTATATTTCTGGCATGGCTCCAGGGCTTTTGTACCATAGTGACATTCTCAGAAGGGCTAGAACCCAGAGCCGTAAAGCCAGTAAAAAAACAGTGACATTTTATTTTAGCTAGTGTTGGCATAACATTAAATGGAATTGTTACATAGTACTATGATTGAAATAATGTATTATTGTAGGAAATTCTTTGTAAGAGACTTATTCTCAGCCATATTACTTTTATTTTTGTTATTACTGATAGTACAGTTATTACTAATAATAACTTAATATAAAAATATTTTGTGTGTTGTGTTGGTAGTGTTACAAAGTGTATACGAAAATAGTAGGAATATACTAAATGGCAACATTTGAATAGAGTAAAATGATTTCAGTCATTTGATATTCCCAAAAATGTTTGTTTTTTTCTGTGGCTTTAATTAAAATATATTTTTATTTGAAAAATCATAGAAAAATAATAAAACTCATTTTATATATAACTTATTTCTAGACGCTATAATTTTTGTCAACTATTTTTCTGCCATTGCTCTTTAATGTAGTGAGTTTTGCTAAGATTCACTTGTAAATTATTTAGATTTAACCATTCTATTACTGATTTTATAGCGTCATTTATGTCAGATTCATGTTTTGTGAATGAATGTTTGCTTGGGTTCGTACTAATTGTTATTGCAATATCGTCTGCAAACATAGTACATTTTAATTTAGTTACATTTGGAATGTCATTTATATATAAAATAAAAAGCAAAGGCCCAAGAATGCTTCGTTTTGGGACGCCAAAATAGTTGTTCCTAAAATGAGAATAATAAGAAGTCAGTTCATTCTGGTTATTTAGGTTTTTGATTTCGACTTTTTGTCTTCTGTTTGTCAAATAAGACTCAAACCACTGCAAAGGAATCCCTCGAATGCCCATATTTTCCAATTTTTTAAGAAGACTTTTATGGTCAACGAAGTCGAAAGCTTTACTTAGGTCAAAAAACAATACAGTGGTTAGATATGAACTATTTACACTTACTAAGATGGATTTTATTAATGTATAAGTGGCCAAAGAAGTGGATTTGTTTTTCTGAAAACCAAATTGGTGTGGACTGATGATACTAGTCTTATTACAGTATTCAGTGAGACGCAAAAACATACACTTTTCGAATATTTTGGAAAAAATTGATATTGATGCAATGGGTCTGTAATTATTGACATCATCTTTTTCACCTTTCTTATACAACGGTTTAATTATTGTTACTTTAAGTTTTTCTGGGAAAGTACCTGTTGAAAAAGATGAATTAATAAGATGTGTAAGTATTTTTATAAAACTATCGATGGAAATTTTAATAATATTGGTACATATTCCATCGTAACCAGTTGCATTTGAGTTCTTAAGAGATATGACTGCATTTCTGACTTCTTTTTCTGACATTTCTCTTAGAAACATTGACTTGAGCTGTGTAGAATTAGTTTTTGTTATTTTATTATTAGCGTTATTGTTGTGGGTCATGTTAATAAAAAAGTTGTTAAATTTATTTGCTATATCGGTTGGGTCAGTTAAAATTGTATTGTTATCTTTTATATTAATAATATTAATATTTTTTGTATTATTACCTATTTCATTATTTACAATTGTCCACGAAGCTTTGCATTTATTTCTGCTAGTTTTAATTAAATATGTATTTCTAATTTTTTTTGACGTGTAAATACATTTTTTCAAATTTTTTTAATAACTTGTGTAAATACGTTTACTAAAGATGTCTTTGTTTATATAATGTTTATATCTAAGTAATCTTTTCCGTTTGCAACTAATCCTTAGTCCTTTGCTTATCCATTTAGCTTTATTGTATGTGTTGTTTATTTTTATTTTCATTTGTGGGAAACAGAGATTGTAGAATAGGAGAAATAAGTCATGGAATTTTTCAAATGCTCTATTTGTATTGGTTTCTTCTAAAATGTCACTAAATGTAAGACAGCCAAGATAGCCATTAAATTTTTCTACATTTTCAGAGCAGTAATCTCTTTTATAAACGAAATAGGACCTTGGGTTTTGTTTTACAGATTTAACCGGTATTTTCAACATTTGGGCAGTGTTGTGATCTGATAAACAAAGCGGTAATATGACTGGTATTGCTGTTTTAATATTACTTAACATATGATCAATACAAGACGATTTTCGGGTAGGCTCTTTAATATGCATCGTTATATTATAATTTAGTGCTATATCATTTAACATAATTGTAATTTTGTTAGATTTTAACGTGTTAATATTGAAGTCTCCTGTCAACACAATTTTCTTTTTATATCCATATTTTTATAAAGGATACTAAGCAGGCAATTTATCTTGTTTAAAAAATAATTAACATCACTTCTTGGGGTTCTATATAGATTTATAATAATAAGGTTATTTCCTGACATTTCAATGCCGCAACATTCAAAATGTTTTTCTATAGCATATTCATTTAAAAACAATATTTTATTAAAAAGCAATTTTTTTTTACTAGGATGCAAGTTCCACCTCTTTTTTCGAATCTACAAAAACTTGCTCCTAATGTATAGTTATTTAATTTAAAGAAATTTTCCACCCCTTTTTCTATGAACGTCTCCGATAAACAAATAATATCTGGTTCGTTATTTTTTTTCGCGAGTTCTAATATAGTAATTTCTAAAATTTCGTTTTTAGCTGTTGCACTTGCTATGTTTTGATGTAGGATATTTAAGTATTTACTTGAGGTCCTATTAGACTGAGGCACGAAAAAAGTCACTCTTCTTTTTAAGAGGAAAGTAAAAAGGTATAGTACCTTTTTGTTTTGACTTACTATTTGCGGTTGGTTGGACTGGCCCGTTACATGATTCACTTACGCTTATTATTTTCTCCTTAACACATGTTTCATTCCAGCATCTGATTGCCTCTACGATTTGAAGGATATCGTTAAATATTATTTTTGTGCCATAGTTATTCACATTGCCCGTGTACATATCAAACATTGTAAAGTCGTATCTAAGGTGCAAGTTTGAGTCTACAACATAGGCGTATTCGTGTTTTACATTGTCTTTGTGAAGCAAATTATTGAAAGATTCAATCCTCCAGTTTAATAAGTTAGAATACTTTTTATACCTATATGTTGGCAAACAAATAAGAACATTAGTGTGTGAGATTTTATATAATATTTTTCTTATATAATTTACTAAAGAGCGACAATTAATTGATCTTTCGAAATCGTTGCTTCCTAAAAGTATAACACAGTAATCGTTCATTGTAAAATTTTTTAATTTTAAATCTATGTTTAATAACAACTCCTCTATCCCAGAACCAGGCTTACAATAATGGCAGAAACTATAATTATGAAATTTGATTTTTATATGTGATAATATATTATTGTTGTTGTCACAACTAAGAACACATACTTTGTTATTCGGACTAGGTGTGTAAGATAATGGAACCATAGTCTCCATCTCTTCCTTCCTCTGGTCTACATTGGGTGTACACATGTGTAAGTGTTCTAGGCTTCCCGATAACGTTGATTTTATTGAACTAAATGGTACATTATTTGGTAGCAAACACAACTCTTTTACATTAATTAATTTAATATAGTTTCGCAGAGAATTCAATTCTATAAAAGTTTTTTCCAGTTCATTCTCTAGACAAGAAATTTTATTTTTTAAAGTTGCTATTAGCTGCTCCTTAGCGGGACTTGCGTTAGGGGTACTATTTAACATTTTATAATTTTTTTTATGTTTATGGCTTAGTGTAGGTGAATTTCCAAACTTGATAAGACTAGCGTTTTTCCTTCTGTATGTTTGTAGTTCTTCTTTTAGCTTTACGTTTTCCGACAGTAACTCTTCAAATTCATTTTCAGTAATTTTTTTTGTTGTTTTTGCATTTCAGTCAATTGTAATTTATGTTCTTCTAATTCCTGGTACACATTTGTATTTAAGATAGGGCAGCTCCGGTTTAACAAAGTGGATGATAGCGATGTTCCTTCGTCGTCATCCGGTAGAGAGGCAAAAGAGTTTTCGGTGGTGACATTTACGTGATATTTTTTCGTTTCGGTAATGTGTTCCATGTTTTCAGAGAGTACAGTAGAGTTTGATGTATTATAAATACAAGTACTTACTTTTTGTGAAATGTCGCTGTTAGGTTTCGAAAAACTTTGTGATTTCTGCACTTTTTGCATTTCCATTTACTTCGTATTGTAGGCTTCATCATCCGATAGACTTTTTCGGGATAGCCCTCACAGTCAAATTCGAACGAGTGCTTACATATTGAACATTGCATAGTGTCTCTTGAATCTACATATTTTTTGCATATATGGCATTTTACTAGAAGTTTATTGCTGTTGGAAATATTCTCTTTTGATGACATTTGCGCCATCTAGAAGGGATTCTCACAGAAATTCTTTGTAACACTGTAAACAGTGATCTCTAGCGGATAATGCGAAAACTTTCTCTCAATTAGCTCAGATAATTATATTAGACAAACAAGTCGCATGCTCAGTAATGGACAAATACCAAGAAGTTCAGTAAGTATTAAAGAGATGTCGCTACGTGAGTATGTCTGATGTAAACAAAGTATAGGTAAGTATGAATCAACAATCAATGTTATGATCCGTTAAATATTGCAATTTAAAATTAGGCACAGATTCACTTTAAGTTTAATATTTTTTCAATAATTGCTTCAATAAGCACTTCACATTTATTGTTTATAGTAAATATTTTGCTAGGAAATATTATTATTTGAGGAGATATATAATGTTTATTTTAAAAGTTAAATATTGTCACTTAGCACCATTAGATTTAGATTTCGGCACAACCACTTTTACACAATATTTGTATCCAATGTAACACTTTTATCACAATTTTAAGTCTATATACGTAAATTTCGAATT
The DNA here is from genome assembly GCA_963668995.1 of Parnassius mnemosyne. Taxonomy (NCBI): domain Eukaryota; kingdom Metazoa; phylum Arthropoda; class Insecta; order Lepidoptera; family Papilionidae; genus Parnassius; species Parnassius mnemosyne. Next base: position 10,953,841 of record CAVLGL010000092.1, on the reverse strand, counting down.
TTTGAAATTAAAATAACACAGAGCCGATGTTGACAACGTCGCGCCCTTTGTCCTAGAAAAACTTGCATTTTGCAACAAACAAACATTGCTTCATGTGATTGAAAAATTCGTTTGCTCGACAACAAAAACCACGCAATGTATGTTGTTAAACTGTCAAATTGGTATGGTTTGCTATTTTAGGTGTGTTACGCAATTAGGCTATGTATTTAATTTCTATAATTATATGAAATAAGAACAAACTCATATTAGTAAAAATATCGATATCAGCTGCCCATGTTGCTGAGTTACAACCCTATAAAAGGCGGCCATTTTATGCGCCAGATTTGTCATATACTGTCAGATACTTCCAAGTCAGTGATTTATACAAGAAACAAAATTGTCCCAAAAATAAACATTTGTGATACGCCCATTTGTAGCTCAAAACCTATAGAATTTACGTCATTAATCTGAACTTTTTGAAACCTGTCACTGAGATTGAAATCCAACAAACGAAGGGCTTGTTCGCTTATGTCGTGGTATTTTAATCTATAAAGTAGTGTTGCATTAAGCATCTAGTACGCCCTTTAGTAAAACCAAACTGATTATAATGGAGTATTTGCGTTAAATAAGGATATCATCTAGTTTAAAATCAACTTAGTGTAAAAAAGTATCTTAATGCTGTTGTATTTCGTATGGTAATTGTAAAAAAGCTGAGACTGTTTTTACTGGAAACGAGGCATTCCATCTTAGTCTTCAGGATAAACAACGCATTTGCATTTTGATTTTGCACTGCACTATGAGCTTGTTCGTCACCCATATTTTATAAAAAAAAAAAACTTGTCAAGTACGTAAGTGCCGGTAGTATTGACAGGCCTAAAGTTGCCGAAGTTTAGAGTCAACAGATTTAAAAAGTAGAAGTATCTTATTGTATTTCATTTGATCAGGAAATATGTCTTTATCACCACATTCATTGAATATTATTGTAAAATATGGCACCTTTATATTTAGGACCTTTTTATTCATGGCGCATACTAACATGCGTGAAGTTAAACTTTTTTTACATATATTAGATAGGTATCAACCCTCCACCTCCCATGGCCCCACCGACCCTCAGGTCATACGGGCCGAATCTCGGGAGATGCGCGCATTACTTGCACGTGGCTCTTTCCCGCGCGCAGTCTTTACTCTCTACAAATATTTCATCTATTCATTGTCCCAAATTTTACGTCATACTCCCTTTTCTGGGGTTGACGGTACTATAACGCCCACGTCGTCGGAAATGTTGGTAGGGGAGAGCCCAACAACTAGATAGGTATCGTTAAAGGAATATGAAACAAGAGATGGGCAGCAGCATCTTCCTGATAACAACTCAAAATATTAACAAACTGCGGTTTGCCTACTCGCCTGCCAAGCGTGGCAACTATGGCAAATATTCAATTCAAAAAAAGGCAATCTATGGGGGAGGCCGCTGTGGATTTTAATAGGCTGTAACGGTAACGGACGTATTTTTACAGGAGTGTACCCGGATCTGGTCCGGTTGGCGGCGAGCGCCCGTGCGGCCGGCGCGAGCGCTGCGCTGCGGGAAGCGCTGCTGCAGTTCGCGGCGCTGCTCTCCGCGCCCGCGCCGCCGCTCTAGCGCCGAGTGCTCTACACCATACGCATATAGAGCACGCGCCTCTAGCGGCCCCGTATGTACCGGCCACGCTACTCCATACGCTTCAGTACACTACACTACACTAAGCTACAGTACACTACATTACACTATTCTTAACTTACCGCCACACTCAGTGACTTCTATAATATATGGACTGGCTATACACCGTGACATAATGAGGGGATTTGATTTTCGCCATATTGGCGCTGACAGCAGAAGTGAGCGTCCACGGAACTAATAATAGAGCTAGAAAGTGTGACAAAATATATCGATAAAAATTCTATACCCCCAGGCCTACCCGTAACGTCCATTCTATTGATGTATTATATTAATATAATGCCATACAATAAATAAATGTATCTATTAATACCTAGGCCTTAGACGCAAACTTTATGTCCCATATAAAACTAAGATCGAAACTACAGAACGGATTTTGTTCCGGGTTGCAAATGAGGAAATGCCTATGCATACCCGCTTCGCGGGGGAAAGAAAGGATTATGTCGGACTCGCACTTATTAAAACCCCTATGGTGTTCCACCTTTGCCACACATTGACAGGGCCACGGAAATGCTTTCAAACACATTCGCGGCCCCACCAGCGAGGACCCCTCCTTAGTTGAGGACTTCTCGTCCCCCTTCTCCTTCTCAGATAAAGCGCACCAGGAACACAAGGCGTACTGCCCTTTGCGGCCTCTTCACATGCACAATGGACTTCCCGAGCCCGATTAGTGGAGGCCATGGAGGCAGGAAAAAATGAGCACTTGGAAGCACCAAGTGGTATAGCCCCGCGAAAGTCTAGTCGGGCCATACCAACAATCCTCTTCCCTTGCGACTCCACCTTGGCGGCAGCAATATAGAGCGAGGTCTCTCTAGCCGCAGCCCGCTAACACATATCTAAGGGCTCGACAAGCCCACTCAGAGTGGCCACCTTGGGCCAGGCTTGGGGATAAGGCGGGAACCCGTTCAGGGAGGAGCTATTTCTCACGTAAACTCACTAAGGACATTAATAATTTTGCAGTCCCAATATAAATGTATTCCCTTTATATAATAAATTGGTCATATTTAAACAGATTATTAAATTTACGTCTTGTAAACACAAAGTCATCATCAGGCAAACTTTCTACACTTGGCTATGACCTTTGAGTCTGGGGGAAAATAAGGTGAGAAGAAATAGAAAACATTAGAAATAATAATCTAATACTTTTATACTTACTGGTCCTGGGACTACCAGAAAATATTGTGGGTATACTGCACTTTTTCCAAAGTGGTGCGTTTCTCTTGTCTAATAAGAGTCGTCTGTGAGGCATTTAAAACAAAGACAATCGGACAATTTTTCGGACGCCAATTCAGAATTTTTTGCTTTTTAGGCAAAATTTTAGTCTAGGTTCAGTAGGAAACCCGTTAATTCTTTTTTCTTTTTTTTCTTATAAACATTTGATAATTATCTGTTGTCGGCGACTTTGGTTACTAACGGATATGGGTAAAAAAGAACATCGATAAGTATTATAGACAAGAAACTCTACAACCCTATTGAATTCAATAATATAGAGCAATAATATAAATCAGTAATATAGAGCCAAACATGTTGATAATTACGATATTAAGATTAGTAACAAATTTTTAGTACGTTATCAAATAGTTTTAATTTGTTTAATATTAGTTGTAAATTCATTTACTTGTGGAATGTTATCTCACTTTACTTTTGGTAACGAGTTTTACATATTACGCATTTCTCATTATTACCAAATATAATTCTTATTATGTAACTAAAATAAAACATAACCAAACCACTTTAATAATACTTTAACAATTTTAACAATAATTTCATTTTTTAGTTTATAAGTTCAAAATACAGAAATACGATTTAAATAACACAACAGACTTTGGGATATTAAGTCAATTTTAGTTCCCAGTACGAACAATGAGGGTATTTCAAATCGGCATAATAATTTTGTATGGTATAGCCAGTCCAGCGTACTTGTATTATAGAGGTCATTGGCCACACTACACTACGGCTACATTACTCTGCACTACACTTCACTATATCAGACTGCACTAAATTATAGTACACTTACACTAATGTTGCACTAGCTCTGCTCTCAGCTCTGTGTTTTTAATTTTATAAAATTACACTTAAGAATCTCCATCTCAAAAATGCAGCCCTACAAAAAATATTTACAAATTAACTGTTTTTATCAATATTTACATGTTACAATAAGTTTATACCTACTTTTTTATTGCTATTACAATGCTATTAAATGCTTTGCTTGCAGCATTTTAGCAGTCATCCATGACGCTGTAGCGGCCGCCTAGTTCGTCGCCATAGACTACTAAATGCCACCAAATAAATACATAAGTAGATTCTTCATTACAATGCATTTATACGATTCGAATAATGCCTTGTACTTCCTCTACGTTTTTGTATATTAATAACTTTATTTACTTGGCACATTTATTTTTGTATCATGCCAAGTTGAAGTTGATACTTGAGATATAATGTAATTTAATTTTAGTACACAGAGTAATGTTGATGTTGCTGCTGACTCTTTGTCATATTTTAAAATAAAAAATACGCAATATATTATAATATTAGGGAGTTCAAATTGTATAGTTTGCAACATTGTACACCATGAGTAATTCTCAAAAGTCTGTTTGTTTTAAAGTCGTATCGTATAATATTATCGTATCAATGTTTGGCAGATGTCAAATGTTGCCACTGTGTAAATTAATTAATTTAGTACATAATAAAATGTATTTAATTTGTATATATTGAAAGTAAATGTTTCCAACACCATAACAAAATTTCGTTAAATAAATTAAGTGTAATATTTTAAAATCATATTATTTTTAATAATCATTTAGGTACAATAAATATTACGCAGAGGTATATTTATTTCAACATAATTTATATTTAATTTTATCTTAATATGATAATACTTTCTTGTCTGCTGAATTTTATAGAACGTGCTTGAATAAAAACAAAATAGGAATTCCCTTATCCTATAGTTATTAGTTATTAGGCAATTCATAGAACACGCGTTTCTATTGTGTCATAATATAACTAAGTATTCATAGTTTTAGCTAAGTTTTATTTAATGAACTACACTACGTACTATCCATTAAATAGAAATAAACTTTTTAGCTGTTTCGCCATCAACTAATGCTATATAAGGATTAATTAGCTGCTTTTCTATTTTAGATTTTTTTCCAAAAACACTGTTTCACGTAATAGCATTTTGTAGATCAAATAAATGAATTTAGCGCATTATTAAGGTGACAAATAAATATAGCTATTTGTAATTAATTTAGGGCTGTAATAAATAGTTTTTAAAAAAAAATTCAAATCATATAAATATTTTATTATAGATTTACCTGACAACACAGATCGAGATCACCGATGCTTGCGATGTGTTTATATTTGGATGACTAGATTGCATATTTCGAACATTCCAAAAAAGTTGTTACACTTTGAAATTTTGTGCTATGTTTAAATGCTCATCATTACCTATCATTATAGCCTATCAAAAGTCCACTACTGAACATAGGCCTACCCTTTAGATTGCATCATTGGAGAGATATTCGCCATAGTTGCCGTTGCCACAGTTGGCAAGGTGGTTGGCAACTGCAGTTTTCTTTTATTTGAATTGTTATCAGGAAGATGATGTTGCCCTTCTACTGATTTATTTCCCGCAGTCACCTCTTATGACACCCCCGTGTTCAAAAAGGGTAGCGAATATTTTTACACCGCCACTACACAGTGGTTTATTTGGTCGAATATTTAATACGAATAACCCAAGTCTTAATTGCAGCTCTTGAAAAGACCACTACTGGCCATAGGATAGGACACTCAAAGATTAAACTTGTAATACTATCCGAAGACAAAGACTAAAGTTTTATGGCATTTACATTCATTGACTTCCGTATGTATTATATTATTTTTCGTATATGTTAAGAAATTAAAGTATGAAGTATATAACAATTGTACGAGCAAATCGGCCAAATTTGCAGAGAAGATTCAGAATAAGTAATGTAGGTAAATGGTGAAGAAAAATTATCTCAATCTCAATATTTAAAATAAATCTCAAACATTCTATCCTTTTCTACCGACTTGAAAAAGGAGACGGTACTCAATTCGACTGTATGTTCTTTTATGTGTAACTCATAACTTTTTACTGGGTGAACCGATTTCGATGTTTCTTTTTTTATTTGAAAGCTGGTGCTTCACATGTGCTCCCATATAAATTTTATCAAGGTTTGATCAATAGTTTTTGAGTTATTCTTAATAATTTACATTGAAGTCGGTTGTACAGAATTTTTTAATTTTAAATTATTTTCTTTTAAGTTCAATATGCGTGGTAATGCATTATTTTAAATGATTTTACTGCGTACGCACACATTCGTAAGGATCGATCGGTGGGCAAAAACGTTGTTGCCCATAAATCACATTCAATTTGGGATAATTTCAAATAAAAGTAGAAGCCTTAATTACTCGTATTTCAAAACTGTAATAGCGATATATCATTCTTTATATATTTTAACTTAAGTTTAAAATTTGGCTAATTTTTGCAAAATAACCCTGTATAAAATCTTTTTAAGGAATACTTACAGTAGAGTAATATACATACAATCAATAAAGCAATATATAAAGCATCTTAGTGATCTCGTCTGTAATGTTTTAAGCAAATGACATGCAGTTACCTGTGTTTAACGCAATAATTAACATAGTGTTTGTAAGAAAATACATCACGATGTTACAATAGTAGAATTCTGCATTTTGTTTTGAGTTATATTGTTTATTTTAATTATTTCTATCATCTGCTTCATACAATCAATTTTTAAGCTTATAAATAAATACTTTGTTTAACTACTCTCACAGAACGTATAGGTGATTGGAGTATAGGACAAATTCATGAATTACATGTCTAAAAAGAAAAAATTTGTTAAGTAAACATGTTTTAAACACCTGAAGATATTGTACGGAATTTTTTTATTATAATTTCAATTTGTTGTAGTCAAAACGTATCATCATCAAACATCGACCAAATTTAAATTTTTCCAGTAATATAATGCGTGTAATAAAAAAATATGTCATAGGTCTTCCTTTGAATTCCTTCCGTTAATTTTAAACAATTCAGTTTTCATTATTTCTCTTTATCATTTATTTTTTATAAGAATGAAGATTATATTACTGTATTAAGGTACATATTATGATAATATGATATATTGTAATAAAATCACAGAGTCATGAAGCTAGAAGCCTGTGTAAAAATGAAACTGTTAAATAAAACTATTATAATCACGTTGTTTTTTATTTTTTAATGTCATGTGTACCTGAAGTGTGTATTTGTAGTTGGATTATCTCTAGGACTGAATCGTGATCTTTACTGCTGGCTGTGTGGGAAAGCTTAATATCGTATAGCGAGCTATGGACAGATCTATACCCATGAATCACTGAAAAAAATCATTACGACGGTTGTTCGCGCAAAACTCTGTTGTCGGAATCGACACCAGATGTCACTCGGCTCGGCGCGATTCCGGTCTGAAGTTCTTCCGAGCGTCACAGTGGCGCGCGGGTCGCAAGCGAGTCAGTCATCTGCCAGATGTGCTAATGTTTGCACGCTGTTAATTTTGTGCGGGAACCGCGGAATAGTTAGGGCGTCTAGTAAATATCCTGTCTAGGAATTATAACGCGCATTCCCTGTTTGGATAGCCTTTCCCGGGACTTATTGGGTCCGACTCAGAATCTGTATAAGTGCATTCGACAATATAAGCTAGTGCGGCCTCGGTATTTAGAACTGTTGCCACGCGAAACGGTAGTGACCTTTGACCTAGAAACTCCGGGCGTGTTTTGTGCGGTAACCTTATACCCCGCGATAGTTAGTGGCTTCTGTAAGCTAGTTAATCGTACGATAGAGTTAAGTGACTGGCATCGTGGTGAACCAAGAAAGTGACTGTGGATAACCTCGAAAGGCCCCCTCAAGTTGGAGCGGTATCGACGCTCGGGCTGCTGCCGACGGCTAAGGTCTAGGTTCAATCACCATCAGTCACACCCAGATACACACCACATCACCATTCTTTCCCTTGCACTACACAACCACATGCGACCTGACCGACTCCGGAGGAACCAGTCGCCTTGGATAGAGGTAAGTGAACTCCGCCAAATTCCTTCCGGTCGACTGGCCGTAGTATAACGCTCCCCCATATATTTAGTGTAATTAGAGAACTTCCACGTGGCCTTAGGAGGCCCGACCTACGTTTGCTCGGGAAGTCTTCTGCTGATGGGCCCCGGGGGATTGGATCCTTTAAGGGAGCAACCGTAGGCCGTAACAATTGGTAGCAGAGCGCGGTTCCGGGTTCGATTCCCGGTCGATCCCGACTATAGTGTTTGATAAACATTAACCAATTTTGGTGGCAGGGAGCGTTGGTGTGATTGGTTTAATTTGCATCTACAATCACGCCCGTCCGTAATACGTAAAAATATTTTTTTTGTACGTAATAATAGAATTATTTTCCTTTGTTGCTTTGTTGCTTGCCTTTTTTTTGGTTAGAGGGTAATTTGAAAAGCCGCGCCCTAGGTTGTGCAAGCGGGAGATTTTCTAGAGATATACGTCATGTAGGTAGATGGTTATTTTTACGTAATCGGTTAATTATCGTTGTCGGAGAGTTGTAGTGGATTACTTATCGAAGGTTCGATTTCCGAGCTAGGCATTTTTTGTTGATCGACCGTGATGTGTATCTTCGTTTATACTGTAAGTTGTATTTGCGCAATTTGAATTTAACTTGATTCGATCGCACTAGTATTTGTTATTTGTTAATTTGATTTGTGTCTTTTTTGTGCTAATTTGTATTTGGTTGATACGTAGCAAGTAGTTCGTATTTGTGTAATTTCTATTCAACGCGATTTGATAGGAACTGCATTTATTAACTGTTAATTTTTTGTTGTATTTTTTATTTGTTATCTTTGTAAACTGTGCTCAAGCCGCGTCGTAATTTGTCTTTAATAGTGATGACATCGCCCAAGCTACTGATCCGTTGTTTGCGGACTGAGCTACGCTGGGCCACAAGCGCCCATGCTTTGATAGGTCGACCGGATAGGGTCCATAACTTGATGAAGCGGTTCGAGCAGGTGGATGCTCGAAGGGCCGCAGTGGAGGAGGCTTACGCTGAGCTCGAGGATTCGGATGTGGAGAAGGGAGTCCTGGACTCCTGCTTCGCGGACTATGAGCAGTTCTTGTGGCTCACGGACGAGTTGATCGAGGCTGAAGGCAGGTATGCCGAGGAGGCGCGTGAAGCTCGGATGAGTAACCTGTCCGAGTCCTCTCTGAAGCAGCTTCAGCCGGAGCTGTTGGGACGACTCCCAACTCTGGACCTGCCAAAGTTCTCCGGGGTCCTTTCCGAATGGCTGACCTTCGTTGGTCTTTTCGACAGCCTAGTGGACGCCCGGAGTGACTTGACCCCGAGCCAAAAGATGGCGTACCTCCTGGCCTCACTGGAGGGGGAGGCCCTGGGCGTCGTCGGCCACTTGAAATTGTCGGACGACGCCTACCAGACTGCTCGGGACCTCCTAGCCAGAAGATACGCCAACGTCCGGCGAATTGCAGACGAGCATGTTAAGCAGCTTCTAAGCCTCCCGCTGCTTAGTGACCGGGCCAGACTGCGTCCGGACCTGTTGGATCCAGTCTTGGTGGCCTGTAATACTTTGAGGCGGCTGGGTTTACCAGTGGGCGAATGGGCTTTTTTGTTGCTCCGCATCGTGCTGTCCCGTCTACCTCTCGACCTGCGAATCCATTTTGAGGAGAGGTACGGCGGGGACGAGGCCTCCTATATTCCGCCCTTCTATGACCTGCTGCGGTTTTTGGAGGAGCAGTGCCGGCAGATCGAGAACGCGGCGGGCACCGTTGACGACTTGCGAGACGTGCCCAGTGAGAGGCTGAACCCGCCAGGCAAGTCGTCGTCAACCCCCCCCTGCTCCTATTGTCGAGCATCTGATCACCGGGTAACGTCGTGCCCGAAATTATTAGGTAAGCCGGTTCCAGCGAGGCGAACTATCGCCAAGGAGCGCCGCTGGTGCTGGTCATGTCTGGGAGGGCACCTCCAGCGAGACTGTCCGCATCGACGGCCCTGTCTGCATTGCCAGGGCAATCACCATGCCGTTTTGTGCCTGGGTGCGAACGGCATCTCCTCTCGGGGCTCTGCCAGGCCCTCGACCCCCACGGGCGGGGGCGCTCAGCCACGCCCTCTGCAGGGTGACTGTCGGCGCCCGCCGTCCAGCCACCAGGCCCCTAAGTTTGAAAGGAGTCCCTCCCCCGACCAGTCGGGGGGTAATTCCCCCAGGGGCGGGGGTGTCATCACCCCCCCTCAGCGTGTGGAGAGGAACTTCACGGCCACTCATCGGTCCGCTGGACCCTTCTCACTTCCGTTAGCTGAGTGGCCGCGACTGGTGTACCACTGTTCCCCATTTGATGGAGGCGGCCCTGTCTAGCTGCTGCCTTAGTTCCCACCACGGCCGCCTCCACTGAGCCTTAAGCCGTCAACGGTCCACTTGTCAAAATGTTCTGTTGCCGACGGCCTCAGTGAAGGCGTACAACCCGAGTGGCAACTGTTAAAGGTTGTGCTCTATTTATCTCGGGTTCACGCCATGTGGCCTCCCCTTGGTGGTGGGAAGATTAGGGTCCCCCTGTAGCGTTGAATCACGCTGTCAAGGGGTATTAGATTTGGTTTGGTCGAGCACTTAGTCAAAAAAAATACTTGAATTAAAATTAAAAATTGCTTTGGGCTTTCCGCGAAATTCTCCTATTTGTAGCGGTTTAAATTAAAAGAATTGAATTTAATCTACTCCTTTAAATGCTACTGCATGTGTTTTGTACATATATTTAATCACTGTATTTGATTGTTGCGTTTGTTTGCTGAAAGGAAAATTTGAATTCATCTGAAATGGAATGGCGCACTATTTGAAAAATTATGTTTATGTTTAGGATAGTGTTTAATCATTTTTGTTTTCTAAGAAGTAGGGCTGTCCCTTACGTTATTGTTTTGTTTAATTTGCAAGTTGACCTATGCGCATCGGTGATTAATTTGGTTGAATTAATTCTGTAGTTGAACATTGATGCTTTTGAAAAATTTGTTGAAATATGAGCATAGGACTACTTGTCTAACAGGCTAGCTAGTTTTGGAGATTATCAGATTGAAATCAGCTGCCGCACTATTTTAGTAAATGATAATATGGTGGGTGGCCTGGCTAGGCCTACTTGTTGAAAATTCATACTAGGGACTATCTGTGCGTTTCGTTCGGCTCTCCACAGACGACGTTCATGTGGAGTTTGTGGGTGCTCTCTGCACTGAGGCTTGGGAGGCCGCTCGAGGCCGCTTCGTGTCGCGTCACTGTTTGCAGAGCTGATCCGGTCGGATTGCGGAACTAATCATAGGGGCACAGATGGTGTTTGAAAGAGGTCGTCGGACTTCTGTCCAGTACAGGACTTATTAAAGTGCTGCGATGCCCAGGAGGGGCATCCAGTGGAGGCTGACCCTCCGGCTTGCCACATTAGGGATATCTTTGAGGCGTTGATTAGGGTTGCAAGACCTGATGGATTGCCTAAGGTGGCCTAGTTTGGTTGTAGATTCGGTCTTGCAACTTGCAGTCTCGACCTTGTCCCGCTGACCGGTTGCTCGCGGACCTAAATCCTTATGTCCGGGACGGGGGTTTGTTCGCGCAAAACTCTGTTGTCGGAATCGACACCAGATGTCACTCGGCTCGGCGCGATTCCGGTCTGAAGTTCTTCCGAGCGTCACAGTGGCGCGCGGGTCGCAAGCGAGTCAGTCATCTGCCAGATGTGCTAATGTTTGCACGCTGTTAATTTTGTGCGGGAACCGCGGAATAGTTAGGGCGTCTAGTAAATATCCTGTCTAGGAATTATAACGCGCATTCCCTGTTTGGATAGCCTTTCCCGGGACTTATTGGGTCCGACTCAGAATCTGTATAAGTGCATTCGACAATATAAGCTAGTGCGGCCTCGGTATTTAGAACTGTTGCCACGCGAAACGGTAGTGACCTTTGACCTAGAAACTCCGGGCGTGTTTTGTGCGGTAACCTTATACCCCGCGATAGTTAGTGGCTTCTGTAAGCTAGTTAATCGTACGATAGAGTTAAGTGACTGGCATCGTGGTGAACCAAGAAAGTGACTGTGGATAACCTCGAAAGGCCCCCTCAAGTTGGAGCGGTATCGACGCTCGGGCTGCTGCCGACGGCTAAGGTCTAGGTTCAATCACCATCAGTCACACCCAGATACACACCACATCACCATTCTTTCCCTTGCACTACACAACCACATGCGACCTGACCGACTCCGGAGGAACCAGTCGCCTTGGATAGAGGTAAGTGAACTCCGCCAAATTCCTTCCGGTCGACTGGCCGTAGTATAACGCTCCCCCATATATTTAGTGTAATTAGAGAACTTCCACGTGGCCTTAGGAGGCCCGACCTACGTTTGCTCGGGAAGTCTTCTGCTGATGGGCCCCGGGGGATTGGATCCTTTAAGGGAGCAACCGTAGGCCGTAACAACGGTAATATTAAGTCTTTACCTATAAAATTTCCGTTTATTATGAAATAAGTTAACATTTTTTTCTACATTTTATATTTTTGTTAATCAAAGTAAATACCCTTGCAATCGATGCATCTTTGCCAACGCAGTGGCAGTTTATTGGTGCCCTTCTTTGAAGAACTCCGCTGTGGAAATTCTTCAAAGGCTTTTTGGACTGCCTCTCGCGTATCAAATTTTTTTTCCCGCCATAAAGTTCTCCGAATTCTGTAAAAAGTAGAAGTCTGTAGGCGCAAGGTCCGATAAGTACGGCAGATGACGGAAAATTTCCAACCCCAGCTCTTGTAACTTGGAGACCGTCTGCGCGTTGTCGTGCAGGAGCAGCGGGGACGAGCGATTGACCAAAGCTGGTCGGAGACGTGCAAACTTCTCCATAATTTTCTTCAGTCCTTCACAGTATACATCTGCAGCAATGCTTATTCCGTTCGGTAAGAAGCTGTGATGAATCACAGCTCCTTACCAATAAGCAATAAGCAGCTCAAGACCAAACAGTGACCATCACATTTCTAGGGGTAAATTTTCGTTTAGGGCAGTATTTACGTGTTCAACCAGGGTCCAACCAACTTGCTGAGCGCTTACGATTGTCAAACAGAATCCATTTTTCTTAGCAGGTAATGCGGTTCAAATTTTCTTCATTTTCGTATAGCGTCTCGACGCTTACTTCGCACTGGCGATCATTAAGTTCGTGGAGCACCTATTTGTCAAGCTTTTTTACCTTGCCAATTTGTCGCAAATGGGCCAATATTGTTTTAATGCTAACGTCGAAAGATGCTGCTGATTCAGCCGTAGATTGAGTCTCATCAGCTTCCACAATCGCCTTTTAATTCGTCATTGTCGACCAGTTTTCGGACGACCACGGGTTTCATTTTCAGGTCGAAATTTCTAGAACGGATGCGGGTAAACCAATAACAGGTGGTGCGTCGTTTTTAGTATTTGCTCCGTAAATGTAGTTGATGTTGCGTGTCACTTGTACCGCGTTGCTGCCACGACGGTACTTAATTTCCATAATTACTGGAATTTTTAACGTATCCATGATGACGAAAAAGATTCAAATGAGATGAAAACAACACTAATCAATAATGAAAAAACTAATTTTGAAAAAAGAATTCCATGTTTTTAAAATAAAATAAAATTGAAATTAGAATTCTTAGCCAAACAAAAATTATTTTGATTTGAAATGGCCAGTACTGCATATCGGCTATTTCATAGGTAAAGACCTATTATCATATTATCTCCGCAATAAGACAAGAGTTGATCACAATGAAGAACCTACAATGAGCAAAGTTAATGACGAGGATACGTACGAATGGTGAAAGAAATCGTAGTATAACCACTAAATATAAACCTTAATTTTAATTTGTTATTATTTATGCTTTATAACATACTATTAAGCGTAGTGATTTTATATTCTCTGATTTTACATATTTTCATTTTTGAATGTACACGGTGTTGTGCATTTTCTTGCCTCGGAACCGAAATGTCGATGATAGTAGCAGCAAGGGGATCTTGTTATTGAGTTTGTTCGACTTCTACTTGCAAAGCGGTTGCGACAAAAAGCTGATCTTTGGTGTTGCTGATTGCGCTGGTTGTATTGTTGCTGGTTTGATGCTGGGAAGCTTTGAGCGCGGCGAATTCGAATAATAGCTTCCGAATTTCTTCGAGAAGGAACTCGGTATCATTGGCCTTGGTTGAAGTGCCTTCGATCATCAATATGTGTGAGCTATTGCTGTTTTCGATCATCTTGTCCGCCAGAAGTGCCAGTTCGTCGAGCTTCGTCTGCGTGCTGAATGTTTCACTCACTGCTAGTACCGATCGAACATGTGGGGGTAGGTGGTTTATCCACATTAGACGTAGCGTTGAATCTGGGAATTTATCTCGCGCCAAAGTACGCATTCTGCGTAGGAGTTGTGTGGGCTTCTGGTCTCAAAGTTCTATTTCTGATAAAAGTTTCTGTAGCCGGAGACTGTCGGATTCTTCATATGCAGAGATCAGACGATCCTTCAGCGAATTATACTGGTCGGTTGCCGGTGGGTTGTACAACAGGTCCGAAATTTGTTCGATGTCTTGTTTCTCAAGTTAGGCGATCACCATCTGTGCTAGTTGCGCTTGACTCTTAGAAATCATTCGTTGCGGCTTCAAAACTGACGAACTAAAGTCGGGGTTTATCTCTCCAAAACGGTGCTATTCTCAACGATAGAGATATACCGGCGATTCCTTGTTCCTTGGCCGGGTTTGATGTCAATGAGTCTGATTTCTTCACTTCTCGCTCCATAATGACGTCTTGATTACACTGATTTTATATACTGAAGTCCTCCTTGATATTTCTCCTACTATTCTTGCAGGGATCTTCCTTCTCGATGTTATATAAGTAAGTGCATATTACCATATTACGAAAAGTAGAAAAAAGAAATAACAGCCTTTAAAATTTGCTCCCGTTTCGTTCGTATAATTTTTACTATGGAAGTTGCACCAGCCTGCTAGTAATAATTATTACTTTTTGGATAGTACTTCTAATAAATAGTTTATTATATTATTCTGTGAAGTAGTTTGTGGATTAAATGCGCTAGCACCACAAACTAATAAGAAATGAAATGCTAGCGCCACTGACCTCTATATAATATAGAAGTACGCTGGACTGGCTATACCATACAAAGTGCTTCTACCGATTTGAAGTGCCCTCATTGTCCGTCCGAACTAAAATTGACATAATACCGTATCTCTGTATTTTGAACGGTTTTGACCACGAATGTTAGACAAAACGGGTTAGCTGTAGACGTCCGGTACTTGATTTTAATTATGTTTTCAGTTTAGGAGGCTTGTCAGGGTTAAGCTTGAACCTTCTACAATGTTTTTGGAAATGCGTTTTGTATTGAGACAAAAAATAAATTTCAATAAAAAATGCATATAACGAAACGCCAATTTGTTTTTTTTTTTTTTAACATGGTCACACCCATAAGAATTTAATCAATCGGTCCAATAAGCCAAAGCTGCGGAGGTGAGCATGGGTGCCTGCGATTTGCTACGCAAGGGCGAAGGGGCTACACTTCCCGCAGCTCCGAAGCCGTTGCAGAAGTAACATTGGGTCAATATTTCTGTGTAAAAAGTGAGTTTATGATTTAAAAAAAAAATTATTGCTCATAAACTATACTTTTCCGCAACGGGGGCTTACCCTGAACGGAACTTTTTAATGATGATGACACTGTGTGACTATCTGCGTAACAAATAAACTCACCTAGTCTGTGAGTGAAATAAGAGCTACAGCAGAGTGTGTGAAATATGCTAGAATAGAATAGAATAGAATAGAATGATTTTTATTCAATATGGATTATTACATAATACTTATTGAAAGTCATTATTTTATTTACCACTGGTTCGGAAAATACCTCTGTCCTGGGAAGAACCAGCAAGAAACCCAGCGGGACTTTTTTTTTAAACATAATTTCACTTAACAATAATTTTGTTTATACAATTTTAAATGAATTTTCATAGAACCAGCATGGTGGCGATCACCTTATTCCCAGGGGTTATTTTCATTCATGTATTCCTTGATATTATAATAACCCTTTTTGTACAGTTTTTCTTTAATAAAACTTTTAAACTTGTTTATTGACAAACTTTGAACATGTTCTGGGATTCTGTTGTAAAAGCGTATACATTGCCCCATAAATGAATTACTAATTCTGTGGAGTCTTGTAAGTGGCATTACAAGCTTATGTTTGTTCCTAGTGTTTAAGGTATGAACATCCTTATTCTTATTAAAGCTATTTATGTTTTTATGTACATACATTACATTTTCATAAATATATTGCGATGCCAAAGTTAATATGTTTATTTATTTAAATTTTTCTCTAAGGGACTCTTTACAATTTAGATTATAAATCGCCCGTACGGCTCTCTTTTGCAAAACAAATATAGCTTCAATATCAGTCGCATTGCCCCATAGCAAAATTCCATAAGACATTACGCTATGAAAGTAACTAAAATACACTAACCTAGCTGTCTCAACATCTGTGAGACTTCTAATCTTTCTTACAGCATATGCTGCAGAACTAAGTCTGCTTGCTAATTTAGATATATGGGGGCCCCATTGAAGTTTCGCGTCAATAGTAATACCGAGAAAAACAGTGGTATCCACAAGACTCAACTCCTCCCCATTTAAGAGCACATTGGTTTTCGAATGTTTTACATTAGGTATTGTAAATTTAATACATTTTGTCTTATTGCCGTTTAAGAGCAAATTGTTGGCGTTAAACCAATGTACTAGTTTCGATAGAGCATTATTTACATCGTCATATTTAATTGACTGTCGTTTCAGTTTGAAAATTAAAGAGGTATCGTCAGCAAATAATACTATATCGTGATTGTCCCCTACAAGATAAGGTAAGTCATTAATATAGATTAAGAACAGGAATGGGCCAAGAATCGAGCCCTGAGGAACGCCCATTGATACTACTGATCCGGAGGAACATTTACCATTAATGACGACTTTTTGAGTTCTGTTACTTAAATATGAAGTAATAAGTTTAAGCGCCAAATTTTTTACACCGTAATGTTGTAGTTTCCTGATTAATGTATCATGATGAACACAATCGAAAGCCTTGGAAAGGTCACAGAAAATACCTAAGGCATCTTGTGAATTCTCCCAGGCATTAAAAATATATTTCATAAGCTCAACACCGGCGTCAGACGTCGAGCGATCCCTTGTAAAACCAAATTGATTTTTATGAAGTAATTTATTTGTATTAAAAAAAATTAACAATTGATCCAAAATTATTTTTTCAAAAATTTTACTGAGAGTTGGTAGTACAGAAATAGGTCTATAATTAGCGGGGTCCAATGTACTACCAGATATAAATAAAGGTATTACTTTACTATACTTCATTAAATCAGGGAACACACCAGAATCGATACAAGTATTAAAAATAATAGCAAGATGAGGTGCAATTAAATCTATTATGGACGCAATCACTGTAACGGAAATCCCCCACAAATCTGCGGTTTTCTTTACATCAATGGTTTTGAAGTATTTTACAATATTATGCGGTAATACTTTTTCAAATCTAAATTCTTTTAAACAGGTATTAACATTCTGTTTAAGTAATGATTCGGCGACAGTTGGAGAAGCATTCAATGACTCTGTTGTCAAGATAGGAACATCAGTGAAATATTTCTCAAACACCGCTGCAACTTCTTGATTTGATTTAGTCAATTCATTATTAATTTTTAATTGATAGTTTGAATTACGAGGTTTCTCTTTACCGGTTTCGCTGTTAATTATACTCCACGTCATTTTAATTTTATTCTTAGCTCTCTTAATTTTGTTACTAATATGTAATGATTTGGCTGTGGAGCAAACTCTTTTAAACATTTTAGAATAATTTTTTACATATTCTTTAAAAGCATCGGAAAGATTATACGATCTTTCATGGTAAAGGTCATATAACCTTCGTCTGCTTTTATGAATTCCTACTGTCGCCCACTCATTAAATGCCTTGCGACTGTTTCTGGAGAATGTTTTAGAAGTGAATGTTTTATTAAATTCATTGTTTATAAAGGTAAATAATTCTCTATATAAATAGTCTGCATTGTTCTTATAAGAAAGGGATGGAAGGATTTTTAACATATTACTTCTAAATCTCTCCAGGCGTTTTGCATTAATAGGAACAAACACAATTTTCTCATTTACCTGTTTTTTGTGCATATAAGGTAACGAAACCAGTTGTCCACAGTGATCTGAACTAAGTTTTTGTATTATTGATTTGTTGATTGGTACAACACCTGTAAAAATATTATCAATACAAGTTGCACTACACCCTGCAATACGTGTAGCTTCAAAGAATAAATTATTAAGATTATAGGATTTGAACAAAGAACAGAATTTAATACTGATGGAAGAAGTTTCCAGGAGATTGATATTAAAGTCTCCACACACTACAAGAGATTTATTCTGTTTATTAAGCTTAACTAAAACTTCTTCCATAATTTTTTCAAAAGTATCATAACTTGAACATGGGGGTCTGTAAACACTGACAACAATAAGGTGCTCAAGCTCAACACATGCCATTTCTACAGTACGCTCAACAGAGAGGCTCACAATGTCTTTACGTTCTTTACATGATAAGGACTTATTAGCTAATATTAAGGAGCCACCACGTAATTTAGTATCTCTATTGAACGAACTGACCACCTGGTGATTACTGAAATTAAATATGGAGTTGTATTCTTTCAACCAATGTTCTGTAATACATAAAATATGTATACTGTTACTATTTAAAAATAAATCAATTTCTAATTCTTTGCCTAACATACCTTGTATATTTTGATGCACCAGGTTGATACAGTTTTTATTATTGTTATTTTGTAAAATTGCATAATTATGTATTGGTAAGTTGCATTCTAAGCTATTTAAATTATCTTTGCTAGAGATTACCTCTATTGTCTTATTATCTAATTTAAATTACTTGGAACTGGTTCCAAATCAAATATAAAATTATTTTGTTGCTCAAAAGAAGCAGGTGTCAAGGTAGCCAAATCATTGGCTGAGTTAAAATATAAATAATAAGATAGCGTATTTGCTACCAGTCTTAAACTATACTTTGATAGGTAATACCTATCTCTTGTCAAAAACTTCTTAGTTAAATTATTAATATCAATTAAATGAAATTTATCATTATTATTCTTACAATTAAATGTCAAATTTAAGTTATTGTTACATGTCAAGTTATGCATCATTAAATTTAAATTATGTCTTAGTTTATTTTCCTGTGGCCACCCCTCTATGTAAGGCAATGTAAACAAGATAACTTTAACCACATTTTTTATGTTATTGAGATATTCAATATATTTTAATAATTGATTCTTGTTCATATTGCCTCTTCTCCCAACAAAAATTATTAATATACTATTAGGGTTAAATTTACTAGTTAAAATTTTATTCATAATATCACTGAATGATGCTCCAGGCATGCAGTAATTACTTATCTGTTGCCTTTTTAAACAGTTATTCAATGATATACCCAAGTTTTTGCCTATGTCATCACTATACACAATTATATTATTTTTTTCATTATATAAATTACTTTTTAAATTTATCTGCTTTGTTATGGTACTATCATAGAGTGTAGGTAAAGAAAATGAAGTATTACTGCTTGTCATATTATTAACACACACTGTCCCTAAAGAACCCGGCAGTGAGCGCTGATTTTCTTTTTGATATTTTAATAAGGAGTCAAAACGTTCCTCGTTATATTTGCAGGACTTTACCAGATTATCCATGGCCAGTATGTGTTCTTTTATCTCATTCCCTGCAGATTTATATTTATTTGACATAATTTGTAATGAGGTTTGAAGTGATTAAAATTTCTGAATTAAGACACTCTATTTCAGTCTCATAACAATTTTTCATGTTTTCCACCTCAATTGAATATAATTTAATTTTACTAATTAACTCTTGCTTTTCCTTACATACATTTGTATAATTTTTAATATTAATTTTAGTTTTAACTAATTTTTGCACTTTCCTAATATATTTATTAATTTTTATATATTTTTTTAATGCTTTAGCTTGTTGAACATAGGCTTCCGGCAAGGAATGCCAGAAAGCTCGGTCCTGAGCCACCTGCATGTCTTATCTCATGCCTCTATCAACTTTCTGCATGTCTTACCAGATCGTCACTCCATCTAGCTACTGAATATATGATAATTAATATATTACTGAATATAAATATGCTACTGAACTGAATACAATGCTATTGAATTTTATATTCATTCCATCTTAGTTGTAATCAGGCGAGTCAAGGCATCTGTATTTCGATTCTTAATCAAGGATCTAGTAAGGTCTCTATGGGTCATAGCATCATCATAAAATTCGCGACCCAGGACCCGTACCATATCCCTGGCTGGTAAGGGACTCCTTTTCTGCTTGCGTATATACAAGATATAATGTGTTGGGCAGGGTACCTGGTATGACGACTCCTGTGTACCTTTTCTTTTCCAGTGAGTGCACCTGAGGTCTGGATGAATATATGCCATTGTAGATTTCACTTAGGGCATATGCCACATCCATCGAATTCCGGTGCGTACACAGGAGTTCTTGGCTGATTGTGGTCACGAACTTGGGCGAGTATATCGCCGTCTTCAGATTATACCTAGTGGACTTTGTTAACGTTCGAATGAAATCCCCCGATTTCGCAGAAATTCACGGATAGTTGGCAGGCGCCACCTTTATCTTATTGCTCTACTTGCCAGGAGCAGTTTTAGTCTTGTGCGGAATTTCGCCCCCCCCCCCCTCATCCCGCGCTAAGGAAGAGTAAGGTAACTTGGGCGTGGATGCTCAACCAAGGATTCTCCAATACCATGGGTGCTGGTACCCTCCAGGTGTGCTTTCTTATTGGAACGATGTTGTTTATCGGACGGTACGAATTTGGAGGATGGGGGCTAGGAGAGAAAAAGTGTAAGATTTTTTTCGTCACGATTCCTTCTGACGTAGTGTAGACGGCCTTTGCGGCTATAAGGAAGCGAGATGGAATAATATACATCTCCCTCGCACTTTTTCTTATCTTGCCATGAAAGAAATATTATTTTATTTTAAATGTCAGTTCATTTTAATCGACGCTAGTAATTCATTTATTTGTAATTTTAATTAATAATATAATACGTTTATCAGTAATAATATATTAGAAGCATCAGTAGCTTAATGGCAGGGCGCTGACCACGAACTCGAAAGGTCATGGGTTCGAATCCGCCATTCGACTACTGTCGTGAACCACTTCTAACACAAGCATTTTAAGTTTACCAGAATTGGTTTAAGGGAATATTAGTAATGTTTAATGGCATTAGTAGTATTTGAAAAAATACTACTAATGTAGTGTGTGTGTGTGTGTGTTCCAAGTCCGGAGTGTTCCAAGACACTCACGCATGTTTCTTTTAAATTGCACTACCATGTTAAGAGGAGAGGGGTTAGGCCTCCGACCACCTGCACTTAACAGGCGAAGTAAACTTCTACTTCACGCTGGCTGTCTGTAAGGTCGTGGTACCTCCTTGGTTCGAGCCGGTCCACCCATTGATTATATCTATTCATTACAGCTCTTCAACTATTCGTCATTGTTTATGCGTTATACATACTTAGTAGTAAGTAGCTTTGCTTTATTTGCTTATTATTATGAAGTAGTTTCGCACCTTTAAAGTATTTACGTTAATTCAAATAGGGCCCCAATTTCATTTTTACCTCTGGGCCCTTGGTTACATAGCTACGCCACTGGTAGTGTTAGAATTTTACTTCTTGTATTATTATTTATTCTGTGCTTTTACGAATACCAAATGAATACACTTCTATGCTTGGACAAAATATCGTACACTACACTTTGTACAAGCTTCTATGTACAGGCTTATCATCGATTTAAATGACGCAGTACCTATAGTATAACAAGTCTTTGGGTTTATGTATACTAGGTATTTGACGGATTCTGCGGCCAATATGCGGCCTAATCTTAACAGTTATATTCTTTTATTGAATTATAAATGTTAATTCATTATTTGAAACTATTGTAATGATTTCTTATATTTACGCGAACACTACACACAGGATGATACGTGAGGCTATTGAAATTAAAAAACATCCTAATTTTAATAGAGAGGGAGGCTGGGTACTACCACCTGCTTGGGGTCCTGTAATTCATAAAATTAAAACTAAACCCAAGCATACCACTGCAAGACTTCAAGACACAGTAAGTTCATTCTGCGTAGATCGGACCAAAATTATATATAATAATTAAAAAGCTGAAGGTACTCCGGGTTAACTTTGACATCGGGACGTCAATCACCTCCAGTGTGACCATATGTGGCAGGTTCCTGCCATTTTGGCAGGATTGGCCTCTTATTTTAGTCTCTGGCATGATCGGTTGACGTTTTATAAAACCTGGCAGTATTTGGCAGTATTGGGGTATTAAAACTAGATTTCATTATGGCAACTTAAAATGACGAAAATTGCTACCCTAGATACTTCGCCAGCATGTTGGGGATTGCCCTGTATTTCTCTATTTCTCGTATTATGTTTGTATAACATTCAATAAACAACTTCAAAAAATATTATGTATAAAGTTGATAATCTTAAAACGAATTAACACGAGTTGGTTAATATTTCAATCAGTTATAAAAAAGACGTACTTTAGTTTGGTATCGCATTAGATTTCATGGTGATATCTTGTTAATAATATTTCGTGGACGATATTAATTATAGGTGAAGTGAAAATATGAAAGGGCGTATAGAGCGAAGTGGGGGCAAGATCTTTTATTTTCATCATGGATCTCCAAAGCTAAAGATGATACAGACTGTATAACTGCAAATTGGAAAAATTATAAACAAACATTTACTGTCTATCTTGTACGCTAAACAAGGCATTGGTGAGCATGGCGATTGCATTGCATTCAAACCAAATAAAGATATGTTTAAATTTAATTTAAAAAAATATAGCATTTATATGTGTATTTTTACTTTTCTTAGTTTAATACAGTGGTAAATAAAGTTGGCTAGCCGTGTAGTGGCGGTCAAGAATACCACTACCCCATATCCTCCCGTGGGTGTCGTAAAAGGCGACAAAGTGAAACAGGCAGGAGATGGGCAGCAGCATCTTCCTGATAATAGCCAAAATTACAATAAAAAAAACTGCGGTTGCCAACCCGCTCGCCAAGCGTGGCAACTATGGCAAATACCCCCCATGAATGTAACAAAGAGGCGGCCCCCAGTCCCCGGCGGCCCCGCTATTCCTGGCTACGGTGGCGACCATGGTAACGGCGGGGCAGGGGGTGCTAAGAATCTCCGGTGGAGGTTCGGTTGCCACCTTAGACGACTCGACCTGGCAACGTACAACGCACACACCCTGAGGACTGACGAGAAGATCGTGGAGCTGGAAGAAGAGATAGACAAGTTGCGCTGGCATATTATAGGATTATCCGAAGTCCGAAGAGAGGGGGAGGACACGGTAATCCTCGAATCCGGCAACTTGCTCTATCACCGGGAGGGCGACCATCTGTCCCAAGGAGGTGTCGGATTTATCGTCCACAAGTCTCTCGTTAACAACGTTGAAAAGATCGGGAGTGTGTCGACGAGGGTTGCGTACCTTATACTCAGAATCACCAAACGGTATTCGCTGAAGGTCATACAGGTTTACGCACCAACCTCGGCACACCCCGATGGGGAGGTGGAGGAAATGTATGAGGATATCTCTAGAGCCATGCATTCCTCCAAAACCCAATATACGGTGTTAATGGGAGACTTCAATGCAAAACTAGGCACAAGAGAGAACGGTGAGCTGAAAGTAGGGAAATTTGGAATAGGGCAACGGAACCCAAGGGGCCAGCAGCTGGCCGACTTCATGGAGAAAGAGGGACTCTTTATGATGAACTCTTTCTTCCAGAAGCGGCTCCACAGGAAATGGACTTGGTCGAGCCCCGACGGTTCGACAAAAAATGAGATTGACTTCATTATGACGACCAGACGACAACTGTTCAGTGATGTCTCCGTGATCGCGAGGGTGAAAACTGGTAGCGATCACCGAATGGTTAGAGGCACACTGAACCTAAACGTTAAGTTGGAGAGGTCTCGTCTAATGAAGTCAACGCTCCGTCCACCTCGTGCTCTGTTCCAAAGTCCCGAAACCTTTCAGCTCGAGTTACAAAACCGTTTTCAGTGCCTAGAAGACTGCAATGAAGTGGACGATATGAATGACAAGCTCGTGGAAACTGTCCATGCGGTCGGAGCTAAGTTCTGCAAGACCCGCCGCAGAAGAACACAAAAACTCTCCGATCACACTCTTAATCTCATGGCTGTTAGACGGGAGATGAAGCTACATTCTTCAACAGACTTGACAGCATACAGGCATCTGAACAGACAGTTCTCCAAATGCATGCGGCGGGACTTACGCAACTTCAATACAGCTCGTATTGAAGAAGCGATCGAGCGGAACCAAGGCTCCAAAGTCTTTGCCAGAGATCTGTCTGCCAGAAAGAGCCACCTGTCAAAGCTGAAGACAGAATGTGGCAGCATTGTTTCCGGGACACCTGAGATTTTGAGTGAGATTGAGAGGTTCTATGGGCAGCTGTACACGTCATCGTTGGAGCCACACGCAAGTGTGAGTAACGATCCAAGAGCGAGTCTCATCCGACACTATTCCGAAGATATCCCGGACGTCAGTCTGAGCGAGATTAGAATGGCTCTCCAGCACCTTAAAAACGGTAAGGCCCCAGGCGAGGATGGAATTACAGCGGAGCTTCTGAAAGCGGGTGGAAGACCGGTACTTGAAGTCCTTCAGAAGCTCTTTAATTCCGTCCTCCATGGTGGCATTACACCGGAGGCGTGGAGCAGAGGTGCGGTGGTCTTGTTCTTCAAGAAAGGTGACAACGCTCTCTTGAAGAACTACAGACCGATTTCCCTTCTGAGCCGCGTCTACGTGCTGTTTTCGAGAGTCATTACGAATCGTCTCGCGCGCAGACTTGACGACTTCCAGCCTCCCGAACAAGCCGGTTTCCGAAAGGGCTTTAGCACCATAGACCACATACATACCCTTCGGCAAATTGTACAGAAGTCCGAAGAGTACAATTTGCCACTATGTCTGGCGTATGTGGACTATGAGAAAGCCTTTGATTCCGACGAAATTTGGGCGGTGCTGCAGTCCCTTCAGCGGTGCCAAGTTGACTGTCGGTATTGCGAAGTGTTGAAGTGCTTGTACAGTAGGGCTACGATGGCTATCCGAGTACAGAACCAGAGTACGAAACCTATCCAATTGCAGAGAGGTGTAAGACAGGGTGACGTCATATCCCCGAAACTCTTCACCGCTGCATTGGAAGACGTTTTCAAGCTTCTCGACTGGAAAGGATACGGTATCAACATCAATGGCGAGTACATCACTCACCTTCGATTTGCCGACGATATAGTCCTTACGGCAGAATCGCTGGAGGACCTAAGCACTATGCTCAATGACCTCAATAGTGATTCCCAACGGATAGGTCTTAAGATGAACATGGACAAAACAAACATCATGTTTAATGTCCATGTCACACCTATGCCGGTAGTTGTTGGGAACACTAAGCTCCAAGTTGTTGACGAGTATGTTTACCTGGGACAAATAGTCCGACTAGGTAAGTCCAACTTCGACCGAGAGGTCAATCGACGGATTCAACTCGGCTGGGCAGCGTTCGGGAAGCTACGACACATCTTCTCGTCAGACATACCTCAAAACCTGAAAACGAAATTGTACAACCAGTGCGTGTTGCCAGTGATGACTTATGGAACTGAGACGTGGTCCTTCACTGCTGGCCGTATGAGGAAGCTCAAGGTCGCTCAGCGAGCTATGGAGAGGGCTATGCACGGAGTTTCTCTGCGTGATAAACTTAGGAATGAGGATATCCGCAGTAGAACCAGAGTAACCGACATAGCCCAACGGATTAGTAAGCTGAAGTGGCAGTGGGCCGGCCATATAGCTCGAAGAACCGACAACCGATGGGGAAGAAAGGTTCTCGAGTGGCAGCCTCGTACCGGTAGGCGAAGTGTAGGGCGTCCCCCCACGAGATGGAGTGACGACCTGGTAAGACATGCAGGAAGTCGATGGATGCAGGTGGCTCAGGACCGTGCTTTGTGGCATTCTTTGGGGGAGGCCTATGTTCAGCAGTGGACTTGTGAAGGGCTGTAATGATGAATGAAATAAAGTTGGCAGTATTTAGGCATTTTTCACTACAGACTTTGGCAGGATTTGGCAGGTTTTTAACCAAAGTGAGGCAGTATCTGTATTTTAAAGATGGTCACCCTGATCACCTCAGTCCCCCGTGACCACGGTTGCTGGAAAGCAACCGAAACGTCGGGAATATAAAAATAACTTAATTAAACGCGATAGAATCCGTAAAAATAGTTTTATTGAAACTATTGTTTTAATTTGTTAATTATAAATTAAGTTCTTACAACAAGAGAATACGTAATATTAGTATGATATAATTAAACACTATCTCCATTAAGTGTAGTAGGTATCTACTACTTATTAGTTTGTGACGTGTACAGTGTAGTGTACAGTGTACACTGTACAATGTCAGTCTCTGACTGACCTCTATATATTATATAGAGGTCAGTGATAAACCGTTAAAAATAATTAATGATTATAAGTTAAAAAAACTATTTTGTTAAATTCAAAGTTAAAAATATAACTTTTAAGAAATTTATAAGCTGTTTTGATAATTTAGTTCAAATCGTTTAAACTTGCTTTACGGTTATATTTGTTATAGGTAACTCAACAAATTGTGGCAACCTTATTGTGATTATCAGATTTTTGAAAATAGTTCAAATCACGGCAATACTCCGTATCGAAATCTCGATATCACAAAAAAAAAAATTTACTTTCCTCACGTTTCCTCACTATCACCACAGAATAAATAACAGATCACATTATAACTAGAACTTATAGCTAATAGCAATCAACGTAACTCAGTAATCAAAAACGAAAATACGCGGTTTAACTGTAGCCTCGAAGTCATAACTCATAATCATAATATCTGTTCACTTTTCTCACTATCACACTTTTATACGAAGTTATTAGTAAATTAAAACAAATTAACACGATTAAATAACGTAGCTGAAATAACAAATAACAATTGACGTTCTCAGAAATAAGAAACGAAATACGCGATATCATAATGAAATACTGATAACGATAGAGAACATTAAAAACTTATAACTATTAATGTTTGAATAACAATCAAACATTAAAAGTTGTTTCAATTTCTCAACCAGTAACTAATACTATCTCCTTAGAATAATGCAAATCTGTAATATTTTTTGCCAACCAATATCAGTTAATTTCTAGTGCAATAAACACATAATAAGAATCATAATCGCGTGTTCTCAGTTCATCGGGCTCAGACATCAACATAGCCATCTTTTTCATTTAGATAATACGTGCTTAGATTGTTATAATATATAACTTTTAACGAAAATTGCAGTATTTATTAATGAAGTTATAAATTAATCATTTTTAACATTGACCTACTACTAAAGGTTTTACTACTTTAAATGGTTAAATTAATTTTTTTTAACTTTTGACAGAGGCACAAATTAGATGATTTTTATAGTACAGGGTGACAAACGAACACACAGTACACCTGACCTGATGGTAAATGGTTGCTATGGCCCATAGACATCTACATCTATCCCTAGTAAAGAATCAAATGATGAGTGAGGCCTAAGATGGAATGCCTCTTTTCCAGTAAAAAAGGTATACGGTTCTCTACACTTACTATAGGAAACACAGCAGTGTTAAGCTTCTATTTTGCGCTGGTATTCTGTAAGAGCGTGGTCCTTCCCGGTCGAGCTAATATAGCTGCTGCATGGCTCTACAACGTATAAAATGATGGTGATTATGTAACATAATAAAACCACGATCATAATACATTTATATTTTCTGTCAGTCTTGTCAGGAATTGTATAATGTGCTATATTGGTTATAACATTTTAAGTTTCTAATATGTTATATTGTCCGTTGCGTGTTAAAAGTTAAAACGCTCAACTCTTTAAATACATTGTGCATTATGTTATGGATTACGGTCAATTCTCCGTAGCTCCTTTAGTCGACTGCGAACGGGCGAGAGGAATAGTTCTTTGTTTTGTAAACCGCGAACGTTGTTTATGACAATCTAACGCCGATATAGTTTAATGTTACTAAGAAAACGCTGTCAACATTTATGTGTCGATGTGCTTTGAAGTTTATTTCTGATAAGTATGTAAATTTATTTTGTATTTGCCTAAAAACAGTAATTGTCGTTAAAGAAACGTCGTCGGCGAGGGGTGCCTGCTCGATCCATAGCTGTAACTAGGGTTGCCATCCGTATAGGTATAGTTATAGTATACCTATACGGGTATAGTATATAGTAGTACTATAGGTATAGTATCGTACTATATTTCAATCAATTAATCAATCAATAATATCTCAATAATATATAGTATTATAGAAAAACAATATAGTACGAAAAATACAATATTTTTTTCCTTAATTCAACTGTCGCGCTTTTTTATATTAACTGTGACGGGAAGTCTGGAATAAGTAGGTAAGTTTTACGGAAAAACATTTTTCCGTCATGTATATGTAAAATGAAAAGAAGAAAGAAATAGAGCATGTATTAATTTAATTAAAAATGAATCGTTAGTTTATTTTAATATAAATCTAAATTGCTGAGATTCCTATAATTATTTTAAAGGTAATATATAATAGATTAATGATGGCCAAAGAGAAGAGGAATAAAAAATATATATGGAAATCATAGACTTAGAATAAACCTAAGTCTATGTATGGAAATATACCCAAAGAATAAAAAAGTGTACTTTTTTCCAATAGTACCTACTATATTTTTGCATCTTTTTGGGAAAAATAATATATCTTTTCATAATTAATTTAAAAATAGAAGTCGTTAGCTTTTATTCCCATTTCAAAATAATTAGATTCCAATAAATTATCATATTATCAATTATTCTTAAAACAATTATATTGTAAGATACTATTCCACTTCTGATGTTAGAAATTATCCTCAAAAGTATTTAAATAAAAGAACACTACTCATTCCCAACAATATCTATAGGTACTAATTGATAATATTTTTTTTTCTAAATCACCATGGAGATTATTAAAACCACATTAGAGTTCAGTGTGTTTTTAGTTTATCACTTGTATTTAATTAATTATCTAGGTACTATAATAATTTAAATAACAATAACATTATGATACAAATTGAAATAGTTAACAAATAAAACAGTAAGATATAAAATCTGATTTGATGAATTTAAAATGTTATAATTTTATTAATACACGTCTTATAATTTGTACAGTATAAAACAGAATTAAATACAAATTAGATAGAAGTAGGTAATAGATGTTTCTTCTCATACCTACTTCTATTTTTAATATTTAATTCATGGAAAATTAACCGTGTAGTGGCGGTGCAATACAAGAATATCCACTACCCCATACGTGGGTGTCGTAATAGGCGGCAACTGGAAACAACTAGGGCAGCAGTGTTATCTTCATAACATCAACAACATAAAAAACTGCGGTTGCCAACCCGCCTGCCAAACGTGGCAACTACGGCAAAGTAAATCCACCTATGAAGCAACATATATATAGATGATTCATGGAAAACAAGAACGTTGACATAGATTATGAGAAGTCTTTAGGTATACAGATAAACCGTAGGAGGAAAATGGCAGAAAATGAATTTATATTTGAAAATAAGTAATTGTGATTATTGTGTTTTAGATATTATATAGAAATTGGATATTTACAGAAATGCCGAATTGCATACTTCGATACTGCAAAAATTATTCCAAAAGAACAACGAAGTATTCTAATGGCGTAACTTTTCATAAGTGAGTTATAATTTATAATCTCATCATAATATTTTATAGCCCTACTAGATGACGCCCGCGACTACGTTCGAGTGGATTGAGGTGTTTTAAAAATCTCTCGGGAACTTTTGATCTTCCGGCATTGAAAGTAGCTTATGTCCATCCTCGAGATACAAGCTATCTCTGTATCAATTTTTTTTCAAAATCGTTTAAGTGGAATACTGTGAAAAGGTAACAGACAGACACTTTCGCATTTATAATTTTCATAATAGATTTCCTGTCTATTGCATATTACCTTGGAAGTGATGACAAAATAATTTTTTGATGCTCAAAAATAATCTGTATATCAGATTTAAATTTTGATTAAAATGATAGATAGATTAAAATGATAAAAATTTAAATTTTATTGTTTAAATGAGATATTTATATCTCGAATTATTCTTTCAAAATCGAAATACATATATACATAATATATAGTAATCATGAAAAAGGAAACTGTTGTAAAATTTTTAAAACGTTTATTTTTTTTAATTAAACTATTGAAGTATTAAAAAACTAAACTTGGTTGCCATTGTAAAAATGTCATAATCATGCCATATTACTATTTTGTACTGACCGTATTTTTTAGATTTCCTCGTCCTGGACACGAAAAAAGAGAGCAGTGGATAAAATTCGTTCAAACTAACAGAAGCGAAGACACGTGGTTACCATCAGACCATACGTGTATTTGCTCTGAACACTTTCGTGAAGAAGATTTTTATTTAACAAAAACTGGACGAAGGTACCTTACGAAGTCAGCTGTACCATTTGAAAAACTAAGTTCAGAAGATAACCAACATAACATATCATCTACTTCATTTTTAAACGTAGAAGTTTCGGATTCAGAATCAATATTTGACACACCAATACAAATTCAATTAAAAAAGGACCTGAGAAAAAATATAGCAGCTAAAAAGAAATTATTAGAAACAAATGTGAAATTGAGAAGACAATGTAGATATTTAAAATTAAAAAATCAACAATTAACAGACATAATTAAAAATCTAAAATCTAAGATAGTCAAACTAGAAAGTGTAATTGACAATGAAAACAAACTATCTCAAGACGCTGCAGTCGTAGAAAAAAAGTAATTATAATAATTAACAATAGAAGATAATTTGCATTTAATTCTATACTTCCTCCACATAGATACTAGGTAAATAAAATAATTCTTTCGTATCAATATTTGTACATTACATAGATTTATTTACAGTGATGATTATAATTGTAGTAACTTTCACTTAAGTAATTTAAATAATTAAAAATTAAAAATTTTGTACAAACGACTTCAATTATTATTAAGAATAAATTATTAAGAATAACCCAAAAAAATATTGGTCAGACCTTGATCAAATTTATATGGGACCACATGAGAAGCACCAGCTATCAAATAAAAATAGGATCATCGAAATCCGTCCTCAAATTTACAAAAAACATACAGTCGAATTGAGTACCTCCTCCTGTATGAAGTCGGTAGAAAAAGGAAAACTCTGAGAGACATACGAGAAAAAGGTACAAATCACTTGAAAGAGTCGAATCTGCGTAAGCGTAGCATAATATTTAGCGTGCCACACGCACTTACCCACATAATCCGAGCATCTACCTAATAATAATAATGTCCTCCAGACTGAATTTCTTAACGGCGCGGCCGCCACCCGCCAGTCTCAACGGAGACTAGCCACAGAACACTATAGACTAGCTATCTGCGCAGCACAGGATTCAAAGTACTCTGTGACAGGATTATAGTATCCAAGTGTATGCGCAAACACAGGTGTACTCTATTCCCTCACTCTCGTAGTTCGATGGGATGGTAATCCGACACGAACGAACAGAGATCGTGCGTAGGACCAACGGCTTTATGTACTTTCCGAGCAAAGACATTAACAAATAATACTAGTATTTGTTTCCGAGGCTGTTACTGACAATTTATTGACAGAAAAAACCTATAACTGATTTTGGTCCAACCCGAGCTTTGAATATGGCACCTCATGATCAGAAATAGCGTTTACGACCACTGGTAGGAACTTGAGAACTCAAATATTTAGAATAATTTTTATTGCACTAATTAATTTTGATAAGAAATGTTTTTGATTTGTCATTCATCTTCACTAGTAATCGCCTGAAACTTGAAGTACTTATCACACACGCAGACTGAGTTTGGTTGCATACAGTAGACTTTAAAAAAAATGTTTCCCTTCAACTCCATCAGCCTATTTTATACTTTCTTATATACCAAGGATGTTGTACAATCTTCAGGGATAGAGAAACACCGGAAAGATACCATATCCTTCGATAGATGGCGCTATAACAATTTTATACAATGTAGTCTAGATCTAGATGTTAAATACCAAGACCCAGATCGGCGATGTGGAGCACCGTCAACGGTGCAACAGTGCGGGTGAATGCACCTTATTAAAGTAAGACGAGTGAAATCGCAGATACCCAACCACCGTCGTGTACCAATGGACTGTCAGGTCTGCCTTGTACTATTATTATTTAGCCTGTGGGTCTGTTAAGGAAAGATTTATTATATTATTTCTTTTCTTTTCTTTTATCCTGTATCGTGAAGGCATTTTACATACATAAAATTCACATGGACTAACATCCAGACCCGAAACAATTATTTGTAGCGACAGACAATTGCTCCGTGTAGGAATCGAATATACGGCCAAGTAGGTTAGGTCGTAACCATAGATTACTGTATATACACTAGAGACTAGAGAGTCGTAACTTTTATTTACGACGATTAACTATTATTTATTACTATTTACGATAACTATGACCAGTTAAACTGCTTAAAAATTACATGTAGCCGTGACTCTCACCCATAGGAAGTTATGATATGTCAATCATAGACTATATTTATGATTAAGCCAAATCTTTCAAACTTTAAAACTCTAATGTTTCCATTCTCAGATCACTTCGGGTCTTTACATCTTACAAAATTTCATTAGGTACTTGACCACTATGCAGCATAATGTGATGTATGCCTACCTACTATAGTTACATTTATGTATAGAAGGCGCCTTCATAATAATAATGATTAGCGTTTGAATGTAAACGTTAAGAGATAATAAGATTAAAGAAAGACTGTTCTACATTGGCTCTCATAACTTTTAGAGTGAAATAGTCACGAGACTCAGGTAGGTAGGTAAATGTTTGGCTGCATAGAATTATTTGTTGAGAAGAAACTTCGCCGAGAACAGGTGGGAAGCTCGTGTGTGAAGCCTCACAAAAAATAATGACCGGTTTATTGGCCGACTTACATTGTCTTGGCTTTGGGAGAGTGTGATGAGAAATTTTTTGGAGAAAACGTAACTAGAAACGTGTTAACGGTAGCTTTTACTGATTAGTACTACCGACTGGCTTCAGTACTATTCAACGTACGATTCTCGCCTTTCTACTATTACTACATACCTGGAAGCCTGGAACCGCTTTTTATTTATTGTTTCGAACATTGGAGGGATACGAATGTAGGTACTACTCTCTTTAGGGCGCGGCCAGGTGCGACTTTACCCGTCTATAATAATGCGGGTCGATACAGTCACGAGTAACACGCAAAAAAAAACAAATTAGGTATAAATGCTTAAATTTTAAAAAGAGGATCTGGACAGAACAGTCATTAACCATGAACGTATAAATACTTTTTTTATACGTCCATGTCATTAACATTGATTACATATAGTGTGCTCTAATAGTAAAATTAGCACGAATTTTCATGTCATAATTGTCACTAAAAGGCTGGTATAAAATTACATTCAGCTTAGAGTATAGGTACATAAGCATAGCTTACCAATAATACTAAAATTTCTTTGTATATACCTAATTCTATAGAACATTTCACTATCATCACCATTCATCATTACAGCCCTTCACAAGTCCACTGCTGAACATAGGCCTCCCCCAAGGAATGCCACAAAGCACGGTCCTGAGCCACCTGCATCCATCGACTTCCTGCATATCTTACCAGGTCGTCACTCCATCTAGTTGGGGGACGCCCTACACTTCGTCCGCCGGTAAGAGGCCGCCACTCGAGAACCTTTTTTCCCCAACGGTTGTCGGTTCTTCGAGCTATATGGCCGGCCCATTGCCACTTCAGCTTACTAATCCGTTGGGCTATGTCGGTCACTCTGGTTCTACTGCGGATATCCTCATTTCTAAGTTTATCACGCAGAGAAACTCCGAGCATAGCCCTCTCCATAGCTCACTGAGCAACCTTGAGCTTCCTCATCCAGCCAGTAGTGAAGGACCACGTCTCAGTACCATAGGTCATCACTGGCAACACGCACTGTTTGTTCAGTCTTGTTTTCAAATTTTGAGGTATACCTGACGAGAAGATGTTCCGTAATTACCCGAACGCTGCCCAACCGAGTTGAATCCGTCGATTGACCTCTCGATCGAAGTTGGAATTACCTAGTCGGACTATTTGTCCCAGGTAAACATACTCGTCAACAACATCGAGCTTAGTGCTCCCAACAACCACCGGCATAGGTGTGACATGGACATTAAACATGATCTTTGTTTTGTCCATGTTCATCTTAAGACCTATTCGTTGGGAGACACTATTGAGGTCATTGAGCATGGTGCTTAGGTTCTCCAGCGATTCTGCCATTAGGACTATATCGTCGGCAAATCGAAGGTGAGTGATGTACTCGCCATTGATGTTAATACCGTATCCTTTCCAGTCCAGTAGCTTGAAAACGTCTTCCAATGCAGCGGTGACGAGTTTCGTGGATATAACGTCACCCTGTCTTACACCTCTCTGCAGTTTCGTACTCTGATTCTGTACTCGGATAGCCATCGTAGCTCTACTGTACAAACACTTCAGCACTTTGATATACCGACAGTCAACTTGGCATCGCTTAAGGGACTGCAGCACCGCCCAAATTTTGACGGAATCAAAGGCTTTCTCATAGTCTACACACGCCAGACATAGTGGTAAATTGAACTCCTCTGACTTCTGTACAATTTGCCGAAGGGTATGTATGTGGTTTATGGTGCTAAAGCCTTTTCGGAAACCGGCTTGTTCGGGAGGCTGGAAGTCGTCAACTATGCGCGCGAGACGATTCGTAATGACTTCATTACCTAATATAATCCCTTGGGCGTCGTAAAAGGCAACTATGGAAAACGTTACAATGATCTTATAGCTTCCGATAGGTGGTAACTATGTTATTACGTGAGGCCAGGCCAGAGGTAAATACCAAGACCAGCGACGGGCAGCAGGGTCCAAAGTGAAAGAATGCTGCAGCTATATTAGTAGTATAGTTGTAGCACGAATGGGTCGGCTCCACCGGGGTAGGAACCACATTCTCACAGAATACCAGCGTAAAATAGCAGCTTCATGCTTCTGTGTTACGTATGGTGAGTGTAGAGAACCGGAGACCCTTTTTACTGGAAAAGAGGCATTTCATCTTAGTCCTCACGGGTGACAACGCATCTGCATTTTGATTCGTAATCGAGGATAGATGCAGATGTCTATGGGCCACAATAACCACTTACCATCAGGTGGACTTTGTGCTCGTTTGTCACCCTTAAGCTATATAAAAAAAGAGTAGTTGGTGATGTTATTTGAAATCAGTTATTGAGTTTTTCTATCAAGAAATTCTCAGTAGCTGCCCGGAGTCAGGAAGTTGGCGGTGTCTCACCCCCGTGCCTCGGAAAGCACGTTAAGCCGTTGGTCCTGCGCCTAATCTCTCTCCGGTCGTGTCGGTTTACCGTCCCATCGGACTATGAGAGTGAGGGAATAGAGAGTGCACCTGTGCTTGCGCATACACTCGGGCACTATAATCCTGTCCTGCGCAGATGGCTAGTCTCCGTTGAGGCTGGCCGCCGTGACCGAAATTCGGTCGGGAGGACATTATTATTAGTTGGTGATGTTATTTTCTAGCCGATCTTAGCCACGATTTAAAGAACTGCGAAAATAATTGAGAAATTATAGTGTGCAGCAAAGTTGTGTTTCGTGCCTATGATGAGTGTAGAGAACCGGAGACCCATTTTACTGGAAACGAGATATCTTAGTCCTCGGTGACAACGCATCTGCATTTTGATTCTAAATCGAGGTTAGACGTAGTTGTCTATAGACTAAAGCATTCACTTACTGTCAGGTGGACTGTGTGCTCGTTTGTTATCCTCATTGTATAAAAAACATCCCACTGTTATTTTTATAGAATGTCGGCTTGCGTTTTGGTGGATTTTATGTTATATTAATATGTAGGTATTGTCTATTTATTCCAGAGATATGCATATTTCCTCGCGATTTTTTCCTCCAACGGTGAGAACGCCGTACTTTGGTGCCGGCAGAGAACGTTGGCCCCATAGATACCTCGACCTCAGCTTCCAAGTAAACCCGGCAATTTCTAATGGCCAAGCCGGCCGACGCGAGCGTAGGCAAATTGATTGATACAAGGCGAGTGCTACAGTCTAATGTCGACCAAGTTTGAAAGATTGAACATACTAACATGGCCGACTAAGACCTGGACACTACTTGTCGAGTGTAAGTGAGCGCCTTTAATTTGCGCAGAAAAGCCGACACTGTTCCGAAGTGAGACGAGTCGTAATCGATCCCGAGTGGTTGCAAGGCACCCCAAACGAACCGTATATAGGTTGGCGCTCGCCTGCACTCTGCCAGTTAGGCGAGTGACGACATTTAATGTTCTCTGAAAAAAAAAAGACAATTAAATCAGGAAGTCATTTGACTTCAGTGTTCCCGTTACCAAGCACCGTTGCCCATTGCCAAGCACTTTCCAGGAGGTAACGGGAATCTGGAATGTCTAAAAAAATAAATATAAGCGATATACACTGTAAAATTGATATTATATATTAAGTATAATTTGATATGCTTATTTCTTATATTGACGCCATAAAGATAGAAGGAAATTTCTAGTCTGTGCATTGACCCTTGTGCAACTCCTAAAAAACGGTAAGGATCGCCCCATGCACTCACTGCAGTGTTCAAGTTTATAGGCCTAGAAGATAACCTCTTATCTTTCAAACCATCTTAGTCTTCCGCGGTGACAACGCACTTGTGACATTCTTTGGTTGAAGTTAGTTGAAGGTCCCGCCGCAGCCAGTCACCATTAGCTGGTTTGTCATTCGAATGAATAGACATTTTTTATATAGAATAATGGTGACAAGCTGGCACATAGTCCACCACAGAATGAATAAATTACTTTATCTTTTAAAATGTCGTAGTTACCTATATGATTTACCGTGTAGTGGCAGTGTAAGAATATCCACTACCCCATACCATCCCGTGGGTGTCGTAAGAGGCGACAGAGGGAAACAAATCAGGAGATGGGCAGCAGCGTCTTTGTAATAATTACTAAAAATAAAAATAAACTTCTATGCGAACCGCTATGAGACAATATATGGGGGAGGATGGTAATAGTAAGCCTACACGATCTTTAATAATACGTTCACACATTCTGCCGTTGAGCCTACAAGCATTTAACAGAATTTTGGTATTAAAATTGGCCTCTAAAAAGCTTGGGGTGCTCAGCAGAGCGGACAGTATTTTATGCCGGCACACTTTACAAGGCGCAGGTTCGGCCTCACATGGAATACTGTTCCCATCTCTGGGCTGGGGCTCCCCAGTGGAAGCACTTGACCGCATCCAGCGCAGAACGGCTCGAAACGTCGACGACCGAGTCCTTTCCGATCGGCTCGATTCATTGGCGCTGCGAAGAGATGTTGCATCCCTTTGGATTTTCTTTCACATTTACCACGGGGAGTGCTCTGAGGAATTGTTCGGATTAATCCCTGCCGCCAAATTTCACGAACGCACGTCGTAGCAGAACTCCCAATACCATCCACACCATCTGGATCGCGACAAAACTTGCGATACCATCCATACCACCTGAATGATTGGCGGTCCACCACCGTGCGATTTAGAAGATTTCTTTCTCGCACAACTTCCTTGTGGAATCGATTACCATCAGCGATTTTTCCGGACCGATACGACTTAGGGACCTTCAAGAAAAGAGTCTACACCTTTTTAAAAGGCCGGCAACGCATCTGCAATTCCCTCCCTGGTGTTGCAGTTGTTCATGGGCGGCGGTAGTCACTTACCATAAGGTGAGCCGCATGCTCGTTTGCTCCCCCCCCCCCCCTCTTCTATAAAAAATCTATTTAGATAAATGTGTTATGCATTTCTGATGATAAGTTTTTAAATAGTGTAAATCGGTCTAGAAATGATAAAGTTATTAGGTACACCTACAAGTTTTCTAAATTATCCATAACGCGGTGCCGCCGCCGCCGCTTGTTACTGGCCATGGCCACAGATAAACAATAGCCATGACGTCATCGTACACACGGGCAGACTCGTTTTTACCGCATTCAATCGCTCAGTCCAAAGAAGCTATTGAAGACTTTATTATTTATACATTTGTGTCCAGGTACGTGATCAGCAACTGACTCATTATGATGAGTTTCGTTCTAGTTCCCATATAGATGTAATTTCTAGGTTGATTAATTTGATACGGGGATGCACTCAGAGTTATTTTTCCTTTTTATATTTCAGATCCACACGTGAAAATTATGCGATCGGTTCGGATTTCTATGAATGAGTGAAATATTATGCATTATTAAGGCCAAAACATTCAATTGCTACCTTTTTATATCCGGATCTTTCTATCACAAAATTATAACTTTGGCAAGCAAGTTCATACCTACTTGTACTCCTTGTTTGAATTTAAGTTGCCCACACACACGTTTGTCTTTTATGTAACTTTCCATGTCCGTCTCAAACTTAAAATGGTTGGAACGAAGTTACTTATTATTGATGAACGTAAGTATTATATTATTGATTAACAAATACAAATAAATGTATTACTAGCGTCTATTAAAATGAAGCGTCATTTAAAATAAAATACACTATGGCACAAGGGGTAGTGACGAAAAAATCTTACACTTTCGTTTTTTTACTATACTAAGCATAGGTACCTAGTAGGATATCTAGATTAAAGAGAAAATAGCACGTGGTTTTATAAATTTGCTACGCCTCTACCCCTTACCAGAACCTAAATCATTGAAATAATATATAGGTACTACATCTACATACAGTCAATACTCATATCTAAAGACCAAAGAATGTAGGTATATGTGCAATATTCATAGTACTTATCTACTATTTAAAATATAGAAGATTTAAGATATAGACTATTTAAAAAAATCCGTGACAAGTACCAAATATATATGACAAAACGCAAACTACTGTATCGATGAACAAAATAAATCCCGCTGCCGGATAGACCGGGCGTCGACCGTTGCAACTAAATAAAGCCATCAGTTCATCGACCGCTAACCTTAAATTCACTAAAAATAGAGTTATCGGTCCACGCGAAGAATAAGCACATGAGTAGAAAACCGAATTCGGTTTCTTTACTCATATGGAATAAGTACGGAACATATATTTATGTGGTTTTACAATATACAATATACTTACCTTATACGTTAAATTGATAATTTCAGAAATAATAGAAAAAGAATGAAATTATTTTACCACATACTTATAGGTATTTAAAATTATTTTTGTAACTTCATCGCCTCTGTTTCTATTTGTAGTACTTAGAATAAGAACACCGGTGTTATTATTCTAAGCACTACAACTTAGAATAATAACACCGGTGTTATTATTTTAAATTGAAGTGTAGCTCTAGTTATGGCGTACTCATGTAGTATGTTGTATACAAACATAATACATATTAAAGATTAAGAATCATATACTATGTATTATTTTTACTAATATTAATTTTAAAATTTCAGCAGAGCGGACATAGCGTAATTTCAGAAATATTGAGAACCTACTTTCTTTGAAAATAACGATAACATACGAGCTACTAAAAATTCTGCTTGAAAGTAAGCGCGATAGGAATATAATCAGAGTTACCAGTATTATACGTGGTAGAGCCATGCTGCAGCTATTTTATGGTTGTGGCATAAATGGGTCGGCTCGACCGGGGAAGGAGCACGCTTTCACAGAATACCAGCGTAAACTGTGTTTCGTATTATGAGTGTAAAGCAAACCCTTTTTACTAGAAATAGAAACGAGGCATTCCATCTCAGTCCCCAGGGGTAACAAGTAATCTGCATTTTGATTCTTAATCGAGGATAAATGTAGATGTCGATGGATCACAGCATCCACTTATTATTAGGTTTTTCTCCCTTATTCTATAAAAATCGGAATTATCTATAGAAGAAATAGAACGGACAAACTGCGCACAATTGACCTAGTACTAATACGGACAAAATAACATTTCGCTTCGTTTTTCTTTGCGATTTAACGGCTTTGCTTTTCGCACTATTAAGCCGGTCGGCACCAGAATTAGCTACAAATACAAAGTCGCTACCATATGAGTATGTGCGCAAAACTTGAACAATGAACACACATTTTGCAGTTTAGCATCCAGTGTCGATTTTTCTGCGCACATCGTAAACAAAGTTCAAAGTTTGAGCGGTATGCCACACTTATTACCCCGGCGCCAGACACAAAACGACGACGATGCAGGAGGAAATCCTAAGTACTATAAAAAGAAACGTTTCTTTTAAAAACAAAGAAAAGAAAAGCAAAGTTAGGAAACACATTTTCAAAACATTTAAATAAACTTTTGTACAACCTCACAAATAAAATGTTGGGTAAGTTATTGTGTTTACCACAAAGACGTATTAAAAAATCTTAGGTTTACCATAGATATAATAAAAGAAGGAGATATGCCCGGTAGGTTGAAATTGTATCGGAACGGCGGCTCTTCACGTTGGCCAACACACTGGCGAATGTGTTGGCCAACAACAATGGCCATCGTGTAGAGCGGGTGTTTAAGCTACGTTGGTACGTATTGGAACGATGGCCCACAAGCTGGCGCGAGATCCGTGTGGTGTCGGTTTTTTGCAAAAGATCAAAGGGTTGTGGCAGAGTATTGGCCGTCGCGTCCACACGTTGGCCGCACGTTCAGTTTGCTACGAGCTCCCAGAGTGATTGCACGCACCTGATTTAAATTTTATATGCACGCATCGTAACTAGTGTCTACATAACGGCAGTAACAATGACCAATGAAAAAACTTTTCGCTTTATAGAGCCCTACCAAGCCGAAAATTCTTTGTAAAACACAAGTCTTTTTAAAAAAAATGTTATTATACACTAGGGTTTTCTCCTGTATCGTGGAGGCAGTTTAGAAACATAAATTGCATAAGGACAAACATCCAGACCCGAAGAAATTATGTGCAGGCTATACAAATACTTGTTCCGTGCGGGATTCGAACCCGCGGCCCCCAGGGCAGCAATTCATTGCTAAGCCACTACGCCACGGAGCCGTCAAGAAATAAAATTTCTTTTTTCCATTTCTTTTTGATCACCCTTATCTTATACACATTCACGTTGTAGTGATTGATGTATTAATTTATTTATTGATGTATTTATTGATTTATTAAATATCTTAAAATCTATAATATATAATATATATTAAAATCAAATTAAAAAGTAGGATACTAAAATCATGTTTTTACTGTCTTTATTATTCCCTATTAGTTACTTTATTTCGTTAATAATACTGTAATTTTTAGCTATGGAAGAGCGAAGTCACCTGTTACAGGC
Source organism: Parnassius mnemosyne (assembly GCA_963668995.1). Classification (NCBI taxonomy): domain Eukaryota; kingdom Metazoa; phylum Arthropoda; class Insecta; order Lepidoptera; family Papilionidae; genus Parnassius; species Parnassius mnemosyne. The sequence continues at coordinate 10,912,614 of CAVLGL010000092.1, read as the reverse complement.
ATTATTTTGCTTACTAGGTGACCTCGATCACTGATCATATTATGTAACTTTAATGTTTGACGAAATAAATTATTTATTATTATTATTATGTTCGCCATATATACTATTTGTGCGTGAAAGTGTAAATAAATAAACATATTCTATAATTATATAATAACCCTTTTTAAAAAGGTTTTGTTTAATAAAAATTTTACAACAGTTTCATAGACAGGCTTCGAATATTTTCCAGGCCTTAGTTAATTATACCTATGCCTAGGTGTGTTAATGTTTATATAGTTTACTTATCTATATAACGTTAGTTTATAATAAAGAAATATTAAAAATTTATATTAAAAATATTAAATATTCAAAATAGTGAAAATTAAATAAAGAAATAGTGGTATGCCGTGAATAAATAAACCGCAGCAGCCGTTAGCGCATCAATAATCATTTTAATAAATTCGTCCGCACATTGGCCTGAACCGAAGCAAACTGAACGACCTTCCAACGTGTGGACGCGATCACAATTTCTTGGCCAATAACTCTGCCAACACATTCGCCACTGTGTTGGCCAACGTGAAGAGGCGCCAGAACCCGGTGTCTCCAGTTGGCACCTACCACACGCCTACTACTACACTTGCAGATCAGTAAAAGCAATAGACACGCAGTCGCGCACACATCCGCATTTTATAAATCAGATACGTACTACTCAATCAATTATAAGCCGTATCTTTACAAAAACAGCGTGCATTTACCATGCACCGTACTACTTACTTGCACAAAAATATCGATCGCTATCGTTGTGCTGTGCATTAATTTTTTCATATACATTAGTGATTGACTAAATTGGAAAGTTATCGATTCTCTTCCATTTATACCAAAGTTGCACTAAAATTGAAAATAAAATAAATAAAAAACGATATGCACGGTAAATATTATAATAAAAATAAACAATATGTAGCTCAACGTAAATTATTAAGTACATAACCTAAAAAAATTAAATCAATAAAAAATTCCGGTTATGTTGGTTAAGATTGTCATAGCGTATTGAAAAAGTACGTATTTTGGAACCCTGTTATGGTGGCTCACTGACCCGTAAAGTAGAAGTATTTGTGCAGAAACTTGACGCTTTGATATTTTTGGGGTGGCATTTTTTTATCAAATAGTGTAATCATAGTGTAATCAGGAAAAATACATTAATTTAATTAATGTATTTTTCCATGACTGCTTTTATAAGAAATATTATGTGATTATTCATAGGGCACTGCTCAAATTGGTGAAACTTAACATTATTAAAAATATCTAATCCTATGAAATGTGGCAAAGCCTTTGCCATGAGTTCCTGTTTGACATTTTTAGTTTTAACTGTTAATTTATCATCGGTGAGACACGTTATTTTTATAATTATTTCCATTATCTTACAAATCACGACGACTGACTTATACTTTATAAAACGATGTGCTTCTTCATGTTTGTCGGCAAGTAGTGCATCAGCACATGTCTCACATTTTAAAGTTTTTATTAAACTATGCACAACAAAACCAGCAATGTACGAAATAGCCTGCGAGCCAAATTCCGACAAGTCTTGAACAAGCATACTAACTTCTTCATCAAATGGTGCCTGCTCGTATAGCTGATAAATATTGTCATCATCACTTTCATCAGTATAACGTGGTTCCATTGTTACATTTATGTGTTGCACAGCAGACGAGCAAGTTAAAAACATATTTCTTCGAGAGATATGCAATTGCCTTTATCTATGTCTCTCAGTTCGGATTTAACTAATAATTTTTTATAAATAGCCTGAAATTGTGGGGCTGTTAGATTACTGTTACACCCACCATGAGCACGAATGTGGCCAAACATTAGCTTATTTTATAGGCTGGTAGATACTGCAGTTTTTGATCTTGTTAAATTAGATGTATATAAATACCTTTTACGCTTTTTATACACACTAAAAAACCTATAAATCCAGTTTTTCTACTAGACTGTATTAATTTCAACCCATCTATTAACTGTAAGAAATTTATATAAGTCTCAGTTCTAGCAAGAAATTCAAATGTTTGTAGTTTATTACCAGGAAAAAGTGTTTTTTTTTTTTTTGAATTTAATTTGCATCATGTTTCTAGAATTTAAAACGTCAAAAAGATTATTTATATTTTTTAAAACTTAACAGTTCCATCAACAGATTGAAATTGGGGCATGTTACGTTCAGCACAAAACATCAGGGCATAGGCTCACTAAACAATTGGGACGCTAATCGCACTTTCATTTTTTGATTTTTGAAAAATATGTATCCTCGTCTTAATTTATTTGCTAAGTGAAATTTTTCCTTCTCTTGAATTTCATTCAGCTGTTTTAAATGACACCATTTTATATTGCTATCTATATCGTCTACCATATTACGCCATATGCTTCAAACGCATTTCTTAATTTGAGCATATGACATGGATCAGGAAATATAAATATTGGTTTATTTGTAAGGGGATGATAAAAGTAAGATTTAATATTTTCTATGTTTAGTGAGCATATTCCTTATTCCTAGAGCAAGTTCCTTTGCCATGGAAATATTTGCTGGACAACCGTCAAAGGTCAGCGAAGTTACTTCAATGCCAGTTTCTTCCAGTAACTCTAAACACTGCCTTACTAACTTCGATCGCTGTTCTCCTGTAACAACGGCTACAAGAAAATACCCTACTGCTTGAATGCTCCGTTAATAGCTGTAACCAAAAATACAAGCGCCTCTTTAGCTTCTGCCAAGTAATCGCCTGATGTTCCTTAGTTACATATATCAACATATCCATGCATTTTTTTACCGTCCCACTCAAAACGCCACCTGATCACCATTTCGTCCACTACTAAGTTACATAGCAATTTATAGTCAGTATTACGAGCTTTATACTTCAATGCTTTAAAAGATTCCTGTGTAAAACCTGGCTGCGCATCGACCGATTCGTACCATTTTTTTATAGTGCGGGAGTGAGGTAAACAAGTCTGGAATTTTTTTCGTACATATTCGTATGCCTTCGGCGTGTAAAAATGAAGGGTTGCACCCTTAATTTTTGCGAATGTTCTAAGACCTGGCCAATACTTGGTTTTTATATATTGAATATTTAGTGTAGTAATTTTGTAACGAGCTATTAAATCATTTACACCGAGGTTCTCTAAATGTGCGGATTGGTCTGGATTCACAAACTTTTTTTTCAATATCTGTCAAAATATCTTTTAAATTTGCAATTTTTTTACGATATCAACAAGCTTTCTTTTGAAGTCGCTTAATTTGAAATCTTTGTTTTTTTATCATCTTTTCTCTCTGACAAATTTTGATGCGCAGTCTCCGTTTACGGGGTGTTTCTACTATGTGAATATTATCGGAATCATTTGTTGGTTTCTGAAAAAATAGAAAAACATATAAAACTATAGCGTTACATCCACAATTTTATTTTTAAGTGAAACTCAAATTCTAAAAACTTCTTACCAAATGCTGGTTCTATGGTTTCTGACTTTCTTTCTCGTTTTGGTGAATATTTAGGCGTATATATTTTAAAAGTGGCTCATCAGTTCGTTCATCAGGCGAGTTTAAGTGGTCAGATAACTCCAAAACATTCAATTCTTTTGGTGGCTAAACAAACAAAACGCATAATATTCAATAATAATACTACGTCACAATTATTCTGATGTTTGATTTAAAATCAAACATGGTAAGAATTATGATTTCTTATATTTACGCGAACACTAGTAAAAAAATGGTCAGAATTATTTTTATCTCTTAATATTTAATTGTCATAGCGATAGGTCAAATAGAAATGATGTTAACTTACATTACACTTTTGATTAGAATATCCCGGCGCTAAAGGTTCTATAGAATCCTGAAAAGTTGAATGACTGATTTAATGAATGCCCTAAAATATGACAATAGCTGTCAGTTATTAAATAAAATTTAACACACTTCTGCAAATATAAGGCGAAGTTTTAATTTTGGAATCGCCCATTCAAAGAGCCTGCGATTTTTGTTTAGAGGCTGGAACATTTCTGCCTCAAAATGAGTTGAGCATATGGTACTAGTTTTTGTAGGGAACCAGTTTGGTGGCCTTCCTGTGGCAACAATCCATTCCTTTTTTAAATTAGCGTCTTTTGGGAAGCTGAAAACGTACGATAATATTTTATTTATCATTTACATATATCCTGCGCAACTTCTTAACCTCACCATGTACCTGGCAAGCTTTTGTTACAAAAACCTGTGGTTAGTCAAGATATTGTTAAAAGTATGGAATTAGCACGAAGATAAGGCATAATATAATATAATTCAACCCAAAACACTTCACCGATGATTAATGTAGCGGGTGGAAGGAAAAGGGGAGATCTCCCACCGGGCAATGTGTTCTGCCCTGGGAGCGGCCTACGCTCCGATTGGTAGTTCGGAGCTATTCTATATATGCTGCTTTAATTTCGGAACTTTGATAGCGCGATTTAGGTTTCGATGTGTTTCGCTTGTGGCGCGACGACAGCGCCGCCACATCACCCCCCTGCTCAGACCGGAGGTTGATAGTGCAGTCCGATTGCCGGTGCGTCCTTAAATGCCGGTGGGGAATGCATGCTGTGTGCGTAAGGGCAAGTGGCGCCGGTGCGAATGATATGCCGGTGTGTAATGCATGCCGTACTACGCACTTGCAAGTGATGCCGGTGAGAACGATGAGTCGGAGCAAGTGCCAGGGATTGCCTTGTAGTCTGCGGTGAGTCGAGAAGAAGGCAAGTAATCTGCGAGAGTGCCGTGAAGCAGAGGCGAGCAGTAAGGCTCAGAGCCGTGCCGAACACTGTAGCGCAGAGAGTAGCTTGAAGGAACAGGAAGCATTATTATTCCAGTGCTGCGATGAACCTTTGTAAAGCTAGATGGCTTGCAGAATGTGAAGACTGCAGATAATATCTGCTCGGGAGCGAATGAATGGGGGTACTTGAGGACGATGACGAAGTTTTTGAAATTGTAGTTTCCGAAATTTTTGGTTGCGTGTTCATATCACGTCGGTTGGTCACCACTGTAGCGGGTGGAAGGAAAAGGGGAGATCTCCCGCCGGGCAAGGTGTTCTGCCCGGGGAGCGGCCAGCGCTCCGATTGGTAGTTCGGAGCTATTCTATATATGCTGCTTTAATTTCGGAACTTTGATAGCGCGATTTAGGTTTCGATGTGTTTCGCTTGTGGCGCGACGACAGCGCCGCCACAATTAACCTAATTATTTAAGCAACTTACTTTACAATCGCTGGTTACGCATTCAGTGTATTAAGTAAACGGTGAAAATAATCAAAAGAATTAAATACCATTATGTCACATCAGTCTTCCCACCTGATTGAAATGGTTGACAAATTGAAAAAATATTGGTAAATCCAATTGGGCATGCCCTGTGTGCATTAAAAAATTACGTATAACATGATTATACGGAATTTTTAAAAGTAGTTTAAATACATTTCGACAGCACTATCGTCTTTAACGCCCTCGAAACCCATGAAAATGACACCTATGATGAAAAAATTGATACCTATAGCAGCCACTACCTTGGATTTACATTTCGACAGTACTAGCGGCTTGAACACCAGCGAAAACCATGAGAATGACACCCATGATGAAAAAATTGATACCTATTGCAGAGCGCCATCTTGGACTTATATTTCGACAACCCTTTCGGCTTCAACTCTCTTGAAAACCATGAAAATGACACCCATGATGAAAAAATTGATACCTATTGCAGCCGCCATCTTGGATTTACATTTCGACAGCACTATCGACTTTAAAACCCTCGAAAACTATGAAAATAACACCCATGATGAAAAAATTTATACCTATTGCAGCCGCCATCTTGGATTTACATTTCGACAGCACTATTGGCTTCAGCACCCTCGAAAACCATGAAAATGACACCCATGATGAAAAAATTTATACTTATTGCAGCCGCCATCTTGAATTTACATTTTGACAACCCTATCGGCTTCAACACTCTCGAAAAGCATGAAAATGACACCCATGACGAAAAAATTGATACTACTTACTTTTAGTACGTATTACTATTATTTATTCTGTGCTTTTAAAATATTGTAATAAAAAATCTCTCATTATTATTATAATCAAGTATTTAAGAAATTTGGTTATTCGAATATTGTGTATTTGTACAGCGATCTTTTTGAGCCGCTGCAAACAACCAAACAATGTCTGAGAACCGAAGAATGAAACCGAACTGAGTGACGCAGTCTCTATTCCATTTAGTAATAACTTTTCATAGACAGTGGTAGAGCCACGCGGCAACTTTTGCTGTCGCACGGATGGGCCGGCTCGAACCGGGGTGGTACCACGACCTCACAGAAAACCAGCGTGAAGTAGAGGTTTACCTCTGCGTTTCGCTTGGTGAGTGCAGGTGGCCGGAGGCCCTTTTTACTGGAAAAGAGGCATTCTATCTTAGCCCTCACGGGTGACAACGCATCTACATTTTGATTTGTAATAGAGGATAGATGTAGATGTCTATGGGCCGCAGCAACCACTTACCATCAGGTGGACTGTGTGCTCGTTTGCCACCCTTATCCTATAAAAAAAAAAAAAAAAAAAAAAAAAAAAAAAAAAAAAAAAAAAAAAGGCTGCTGAATACACCGAAAATTTCGCCATTTCGCAGCCGAAAATAATTTATTATAACTAAACTAAACAAAATTAAACTATCATTTACATTCAATGGCTTCCCACATGGTAGATGAAGAGTTTTAAAATATATTGAGCTGAACAATTGATATTTTCAAAAGTTATCGTGATTACAAGCCTTGCAGAATTGATAAATCCACACCATAAGCCACTAAAACCCCTTTTTTATTTAAAACATTGCACAAAACGTTGGAATCTTAATTTTTAAGCGATAGTAGAACATACCTTGCGCTTTCGCTTAAGGCATGCAATAAACTTTAATAGCTATTCGCCATTTGACATTGTTGTCGTTAGCATACGTTAATGGATCTGCACAATCACATCACTAACTCATCGCAAGATACAGTGGCCGTACTACGCGATGCATCCCTATAAATAAAGTATGGTTTTGTAATATTTACATTGCTTGTTCAGTCGCTTAGCGACATACATAAGTAGTGGTTAAGGAGCAATGTGTTTAATCCAAAATAGTACAGACGCATTGATATTTGATAACAAAAATAACGCATGAAGAGCAAGAAATATTTTACTAAGTATTTTTTGTTTTTTTATGATTTTAAAGATAAATATAGTAAAATACTTGTACTTACATATGGTAAGTGATTCCATCATTTACAAAGTTTTTGTTTTGGCTTCGGTTTTTACATGAAACCACTGAACAACACGGCATTCTGATATTGTTTCACGATTACGGTCGAAAGGACACTAATACGCGGAGACGGCCATTTGAATAGAACTTGAGCATTTTGATCATAGCGAGCGGACACAGACACGCCCCCTTGCCACTTCTCCCTTTTTAAATATTTCTATGGTGTTTACAATGGAATTTTAAACAATGTAAAAGCCTTATTACATTACACGATTTATCGGGCCCTGTCTATCGTGTGCCTTGTCTACCAGACAGGGCGCTGCTTATTACACTACGCTAGAAATCGCTTCCTGCCTCAGTCGTTACTCGAACGTGGAAATGATTGCACGTCTAGCATTATGGCGCAGACTTTATCTAAACGTCAAAAAATTGCTTTATTGTTTTTTTTACGTGGTAGAGCCATGCTACAGCTATATTAGTAGTATAGTTGTAGCACGAAAGGGTCGGCTCGACCGGGGAAGGACCACGCTCTCACAGAATACCAGCGTCAAATAGCAGCTTAACACTGTTGTGTTTCGTATGGTGAGTGTAGAGAACCGGAGACCCTTTTTACCGGAAAAGAGGCATTCCATCTCAGTCCTCACGGGTGACAATGCATCTGCATTTTGATTCGCATACGAGGATAAATGTTGGTGTCTATGGGCCACAGCAACCACTTACCATCGGGTGGACTGTGTGCTCGTTTATCACCCTATCCTATAAAAAAAAAACTTTGGCTGGCGGTAACGTGCAAGGCCAAGCTAAAAAAAGGAAGGAAAGTTAAATGTGGATGAAAAAATATTTGCTCCTCAGAGAAAAACTATCGAATATGCAAATAGTCAGCGTTTTGGACCCAACAGACCTACGAAATTATTTTAAAGAGTAGGTGAAAACCAATTCGACGAGGTATTAAGCTTAGTAACGCCTTTTATAGAAAAAAAAAAATACTTTAATAATTTCTTATATTTACGCGAACACTACACATTGAATAAAACTACGTGTACGGATTCTATGGCGTTTAATTTTTTTTTATTAATTCCCGACGTTTCGGATGCTTTACAGCAACCAGTCCCCCGTGACCATGGGTGGTAAAGCACCCGAAACGTCGGGAATTAATAAAAAAAAATTAAGCACGATAGAATCCGTAAAAGAAGTTTTATTCAAAAGAATACTTTTTAAGAGAGATTGGTTGTCACTTTACGATTTTGGCCACTGGAAACTCCTATCAAGATTTGATAAGGCATTTCTTTGTAGATGTCGATAACATTGAGAAGGATCTTTTTCTTTAGCGCATGACATAAATACGAGTAATGATTAAAAGGCTTATTACATTACACGATTTCTCGGGCCCTGCCCGCAGGGACAGGGTAGTGTAATAAGAAACAGGGAGTCAGGGTCCCTAAATAGGGCGACCGAGTGGTTCCGACCGCCCTGCTTCCCTGCCGCGCTGTGGATCGTGTAGTGTAATAAGAGACAGGGAGGCAGGGAGCTCAGTTGCGTGGCCGCATGCGCACAGTCTACACGTTCGTTTATTTAAAGTTCTACTATGTCGATCTACTCCCTAAAACACTTATTACATTACACGATTTCTCGGGCCCTGCCCGCAGGGACAGGGTAGTGTAATAAGAAACAGGGAGTCAGGGTCCCTAAACAGGGCGACCGAGTGGTTCCGACCGCCCTGCTTCCCTGCCGCGCTGTGGATCGTGTAGTGTAATAAGAGACAGGGAGGCAGGGAGCTCAGTTGCGTGGCCGCATGCGCAGAGTCTACACGTTTGTTTATTTAAAGTTCTACTATGTCGATCTACTCTCTAAATCATTACTCGTATTTATGTCATTCGCTAAAGAAAAAGATCCTTCTCAATGTCATCGACACAAATATTGATAGGAGTTTATACCTTATCAAATCTTGATAGGAGTTTCCAGTGGCCAAAATCGTAAAGTGACAACCAATCTCTCTTAAAAAAGTATTCTTTTGAATAAAACTTCTTTTACGGATTCTATCGCGTTTAATTTTTTTTATTAATTCCCGACGTTTCGGGTGCTTTACCACCCATGGTCACGGGGGACTGGTTGCTGTAAAGCATCCGAAATGTCGGGAATTAATAAAAAAAAAAATTAAACGCGATAGAATCCATACAAGTAGTTTTATTCAATGTGTAGTGTTCGCGTAAATATAAGAAATTATTAAGGTATTTTTTTTCTATTAAAGGCGTTACTAAGCTTAATAACTCGTCGAATTGGTTTTCACCTACTCTTTAAAATAGTTTCGTAGGTCTGTTGGGTCCAAAACGCTGACTATTTGCATATTCGATAGTTTTTCTCTGAGGAGCAAATATTTTTTCATCCACATTTAACTTTCCTTCCTTTTTTTAGCTTGGCCTTGCACGTTACCGCCAGCCAGTTTTTTTTATAGGATAGGGTGACAAACGAGCAAACAGTCCACCCGATGGTAAGTGGTTGCTGTGGCCCATAGACACCATAGATAAATATATATGTAGCAAGTAGACACCTACATTTATCCTCGTATGCGAATCAAAATGCAGATGCGTTGTCACCCGTGAGGGCTGAGATGGAATGCCTCTTTTCCAGTAAAAAGGGTCTCCGGTTCTCTACACTCACCATACGAAACACAGCAGTGTTAAGCTGCTATTTTACGCTGGTATTCTGTGAGAGTGTGGTCCTTCCCCGGTCGAGCCGACCCATTCGTGCTACAACTATACTACTAATATAGCTGTAGCATGGCTCTACCACGTAAAAAAAACAATAAAGCAATTTTTTGACGTTTAGATAAAGTTTGCGCCATAATGCTAGACGTGCAATCATTTCCACGTTCGAGTAACAACTGAGGCAGGAAGCGATTTCTAGCGTAGTGTAATAAGCAGCGCCCTGTCTGGTAGGCAGGGCACACGATGGACAGGGCCCGATAAATCGTGTAATGTAATAAGCCTTTTAGTTGGGGATACAAAATATGAAAATATAAAAAAAAACAACCCAGTAGCCACAGCGTAATGTATGAACTTAGTACCGGATAAGAGCAGGACGTTGACGGCCTGTTGAATTTGACGTTGGTTTTATGATTTAATCCTAGCTCATTGTACAAAAACAAACACTATCAATAAATTATTTAAAAAGCAGTAAATTATTAAAAAAACAAGCAGTTATTTCTAAATAATATTTATTGTTCAGAAAATCATCAATGGCCAGCAAACCAGACTGATGATTAAACATTCCATAAACACGTGTTTTATTCTTAAAACCATAAAAATTTATAGGCGTCCTGCAGTGAGGAAAAAATAAATGTTCACATTACCTATTACCTAAGATTTAAATAATAATTTTATGGTATAACTGTGGCTTCCCTTTTTAATTAATTTGTGTGAAATACAAAAATTCAGGTTCTTTATTCTATAAATTCATTCATCCTATAAAAGTCCACTGCTGAACATAGGTCTCTCCCATAGATTGCCTTTTTATTGGTAAAATATGGCCTCTGAAATTTTGCCATAGTTGCCACGCTTGGTAGGCGGGTTGGCAACCGTAGTTGGTTATTATTTGGAGTTCTTATTAGGGAAATGCTGCCGCCCATCTCCAGTTTCAGTTTTCGTTTGTCTCCTCTTACGACACCCACGGGACGATATGAGGTAGTGGACACCGCCACTGCACGGATATGTATTCTATAAATTAACCACAAACAAATATCAAAAACCCAGAAAATAAGTTAAACACATAAAAATCACTTTTCTCAAAAAACTTTGGTCGCTCTGTGATTTTGTTCACCTTACGCCTTTTTATAAAAGTAAAATGTGTTTTCTCAAGAATTGACAAATCGGCGTCAGTTTTGGTTTCTGTATTCGTAGCAAGGAGTAAATACCTCGTTAGTATTTCGGTTTTTGAACGCAGTAACAAATAGAATGTGATATAATTTATGGGAGCAAAAATAAGAGTGCCAGCTTTAGGAGGGACATCAAAGTTTGGGTAACGTAGGTGTAGTTACTAATTCAAAAAAATAATAATAATAATACAAAAAAAAAACATAAAATTCCCAAAAATTCTGTTAACTTAAATTGTATTAATATATATAAATACGTTAATTATTCAATGTATCGTTACGATAATGTACTATTAATATAGTTTAAATTATGCAGGCTTTTCTGAATGAGAAGTCGCAAGTTGACCAAATATGGCGATCCCGCGGTGATGTCATGGCGCCAACATAATGTTGACGCTCTTGAACGCAATACTGTCGTTTTTGTAGGCGTAGGATTACGTCAAGGAGGTGAGTTGTTATGATAATAAGCGTGGGTATGTTGTCAAGGACACTCCTTGCACCAATTCTATAACAGAACGGCCTAATACAATATTATGATTAAAAGAAAATTACAGTAGCATGGGTAAGGGGGCATAGCATGCAAAGTCAGCTCCCCGCTGGTACTGCACACCATTTATTTATATGTTGTCTTGTATAACTCAATGCTGCACACTTTTGATAAAATATTATAGCTAGGGAAACATAGCAACACGGTTGACCAAATATTTTTCGTGGTAGAGTCATGCCGCATGCTACAGCATAGCTCTACCACGTAATACTGGCAACTATATTAATGGCATATTTGTAGCACGAATGGGTCGGCTCGGCCGGCGAAGACAACACTTTCACAGAATTTAAACTGTGATACCAGCGAAAAATAGCAGCTTAACGCTTCTGTGTTACTTATGTTGAGTGTAGAAAACCGGAGACCCTTTTTAATCGAAACGAGGCATTCCATATTAGTCCTCCTGCATTTTGATTAGTAATCGAGGATAGATGTAGATGTCTATGGGCCACAGCAACCACTTACCATCAGGTGGACTACGGGCTCGTTTGTCACCCTTATCCGGCAAAAAAATTATCACGCACACGCGCTCAATTAACTATTTATAAAAATATTTGGTCAGCAATCGATTGTTTGGTCTGTAAAATATAATAGGTTTCTTTTTAAAACATATTTTTAATAATACTCCATATATGTAATATACATAATACTAGCTGACCTGGCAGACGTTGTTCTGCCCTTTCCGACGACCATTAGCTTTCCTAAAAAAAACTCCTGCAATTAGCAATAAAAAAATTAAGGGTCACTTATAGGGATAAAAACTATCGTATCTCTCAAGTTGGACCATACTGAACGCAGTGTGCAAAATTTTATTGAAATCAGTTCAGTAGTTTAGGAGTCCATCGCGGACAAACAACGTGACACGTAATTTTTATATATAATATTTAAATTTAATACAAATGGTACACCTTGCATGTGGGACTTGTCATGCAGGCGATTATTGGAAGATTAATGAAAAATTAAATAGAACCTCTTTATAGATAACATAAGAAATTTATATTTATTTCTTTTTAATTTTCCTATTTCAATTATCTAGCTTTATCAGAGTCAAGTTTACGGCTAGTGCTTAGTTTCAAGGCACATGAGTTGTTCATAGGTTATGATATTATGAGCCAATGCGCTGATCTACGGGGAGGGTCATGGAGCTATGTTTTACCTCCTACCACTAAGTAAATAATTATTAAGTATAGGTAACTTTGCTCCTCAAATCTTATATTGAGGAATGGGGTGGCGGGCTGACTACTCTTCCAAACTAACAGTAAATCTATTTAGTGTCATCATCAGCGTAGGAATTTTATGCAGAACGGAGGCATAGTTAACAATAAATATAATTAGTGACATCATCAGCATACGAATTTTATGCAGAGTAGAGGCTTGATTATTCAAAAAAAAAAACAAGCTTGATTATTAAAGTAAGGCAGTACTTAAATTGTTAATGGAAATTTAAGTGCAGTGTTCAGCGTCTACACAATGAATGGGAAACATAAAGAAGAAACCTACATCTCAAAGAAAATAAATAAATTGCGGGGGTATGTGAATGCGCTAACTCGCATTGGGGCAACGTAACGTTACGTTTTTCATGTGGTAGAGCCATGCTGTAGCTATTTTAGTAGTATAGTTGTAGCACGAATTGTTCGGCTCGACCGGGGAGGACCATGATCTCACAGAATACCAGCGTAAAATAGCAGCTTAGCACTGCTGTGATTCGTATGGTGAGTGTAGAGAACCGGAGACCCTTTTCACTGGAAAAGAGGTATTCCATTTTAGTTCTCACCGGTGACAACGCATCTGCATTTTGATTCTTTATTGAGGATAGTTGTGGATGTCTATGGGTCACAGCAACCACTTACCATCAGGTGGACTGTGTGCTCGTTTGTCACCCTATCCTATAAAAAAAAAACTTACTCAAAGACAGTCGGTTGTCTAGTTGGACATATATGTATATTTTTTAGAAAGATTCTACTTGGAGGAATTGATAATAACAATTTTGCCAAACGCTTTTTTACAAATTAAAAAGTTATTGTTCCTTAAAAATTAAAACGTAAAATGCTTGACTTAATAATCGTCATTTACACACCTACATACACAATGGCGGCGTTCACTAGTGACTGCCGCCAGCTTTCCATTCGGATAAGTCGGCCGAAGTAACGTGATTCTGCATAACACGGTTCAGTTCAGTTAATCGAGAAGAAATTACAATCACTTTCCAAACATTGGATACAACATAAAATAGCTTGACATACTTTTTTCAAAGTAAAATTATGACTGCATGACCTAGTACTTATTTGGAGCACCTGGCAGCTCCGTTGCGGAACCTGGGCCAAATCACAGTTGAGTCAAAGTTTATGAGTATGTACGGAAACTTAAAATGTTAGTTGTGGCAATTATTGAAGTAATATGTACTAGAAGAGACGACGAGATTTGGTCGTTTGCAACACGCGTTAGAGCCCGCGGGCTCATACTTACTTTGTCCCGTAATGACTAATACTTTGTTCCGTAGTGACTAAGCTCTGTCTCCGACCAAGCGCCTTGCACTGCCGCATATGCACAGAGTTTGTTCGCGGTGTCTCTTCTAGTAGCGTCACAGATTAAATAATAATACTACGTAGTAGCGTCTAGATTTTCCGAGCCCGCCTCTAATCAATCTTAAACCTCCACATTGTAAGTGTATATTGTATTCAAGTTGAAGACAACAGCCACTGTGTAAAAGTAAACATTTATTTGACCTTATCACAAAAATTGATAAGGGCGTGCTTCGGTGGTTTGGGCACGTTGAGCGAATGAGTGAAGACCGAATGGTGAAGAAAATATATAGCGCGAAAGTTAATATTAAAAGGTGTCGAGGTAGACCGAGACTAACTTTCGAAGGCCATGTGAGCAAATTGCTCGAAGAGGGTAGGGTCAAGAGTACTCGGATACCTAGACGTGCATGTATGAAGAAGATAATGAATCTGAAAGAAGCGAAAGAGGTATGTAAGGATCGTGACACTTGGCGATCTGTTCTCTCTGGCTACCCCGTCAGGGATTGTGCGTGAAGATAAAATCATAAAACTTCTTTTCCGCTGGTTTTCTTTCCAATTTATAGACTACTAGCTGACCAGGCAAACTTTGTTCTGCCCTTTACGACGATCATTTTATCTTTTAAAAATCTTTAAATTCGCACTAAAAATATCTCAAGTTGGAGCAAGCAATACACATTTACAAAATTTTATTAAAATCGGTTGAGTGGTTTCGGAGTTCATCGCGGACAAACAACGTTACACGTAATTTTTATATATAAAGATTAGCACAGTCTAACTACTACCAGGATATATCTAGCTAATATTATGTTACTAAAACCACAGAATAAATAATAGCTAAAACTAAGAAAATACACACGCGTGGGAAGACAGGTCAAAGTGGCATAGGTATTTTTTTTTATAGGATCGGGTGACAAACGAGCACACAGTCCACCTGATGGTAAGTAGTTACTGTGACCCATAGACATCTACATCTGTCCTCAATAAAGACTCAAGATGCAGATGCGTTGTCACCCGTGAGGACTAAGATGGAATGCCTCTTTGCCAGTAAAAAGGGTCTGCGGTTCTCTACACTCACCATACGAAACACAGCAGCGTTAAGCTGCTATTTTACGCTGGTTTTCTGTGAGAGCGTGGTCCTTCCCCGGTCGAGCCGACCCATTCGTGCTACAACCATAATATAGCTGCAGCATGGCTCTACCACGTAACTAAAGTATGTAAAATCGATCGGGACAAAAACACACATTTTTATTTTGTGTTGTACTGTGGTTCGGTTGGACTGTACAGAATACTATGTTTTGAATTCTCGTTCCCTTTTTGTTTAAAAAAATTGAAAACACGTTAAAATTTTACACAAAGAGAACACAAGAGTTCTGTGGTTACGCACATGCATCAAACACGCTTGCACACACAAACACAATCATAATATGTAATATCTTTTATCTACATACATTATCATAATTTACACATATTATAGTATGTTCGAGCATAATTATATTATGTGCCACATAGTTAGAGACGATTGATTGGAATGCGAGATCGGAAGACCAAAATATCTGGACAAAATTTGGCGAATCACGATCATCTGGCAACCCTTATACAGCAGCTTATAACACACAGGGAAATGAGGGCTCATAAAAGATAAGTACATTCTATACACCAGCTTTGAAGTATTATAAAAAACTGAGGTCAAAAAATATTAATAAGTGTGTACCTGCTTATGTTTACACTTAAGTCGGTAACCATCGCGGAAATGTGTTTAGCCGGCTTTGGATACCTATCTATGTTCTAGGTAATTACCTGACGGATCAATAATCCTCGCACAAGCGTCGTTTGGTCATAACGATATGGCGTTGCGTTTATAAAGGAACAAGCGTAATGACAATCTAAGTGGATATCCTTCTATTTATCAAAGAGTAGGGTGGATGGTGGATGCAAACGAGCACACAGTCGACCTACACTACACTACATCTGTCTTCGATTACGAATCAAAATGCAGATGCGTTGTCACCCGTGAGGACTAAGATGAAATGCCTCGTTTCCATTAAAAAAGGGTCTCCGGGTCTCTACACTCACCATATGAAACACAGCAGCCTTAAGTTGCTATTTTACGCTGGTATTCTGTGAGAGCGTGGTCCTTCCCCGGTCGAGCCGACCCATTCGTGCTACAACTATAATGGCGCGTTTCCACCAAAGTTTAGTTGTCAACGTGTTGCCGACAAATGTTTCTGTAATCACCTAGTTTTAGCAACAAAACAAAACAATGTCGGGAATCGTGTTTCCATTTTCGGCGGCAACATCAAAGGAATACGCTTGTTGCCAACATTTGTTCCCTCGGTGTAGACGCTTTTTGAAACATTTTCGGAAACAAATGTCGTCAACTTTGGTTGATTTGTCAACAGTTGGAAACATAAATGTTGACAACATTTATGTTTCCGACATGAAAGGCTGTAATGATGATGATGAAAAACGTGTATGGTGTCTGTCTAGTGATCTTATCTACAAATATTGCTAAAATTCTTCGTCAGAAATTAAAATATTTCCATACAGACAAAAATCTATGCGCTCTATTCCTAAATTAATGAAAAGCTAAGGTCGCGATATCAGTCTAGCTAAAGCCATTTCAGAGATTAGCCAGAACAAATTTTTTAAATTGTTGTTTTATTACAAGTATACTTTCATATGCATTTAGTACAAAACTGTCACTGTCATTAGACACAAATTTTATTTATTTGTATAGATGGATAATTCTGTAGCCTTCATTGCGTGCATTTAAATTTGCGTATTAAAATGATTCCTGTTTTATTAATTGTGATGAAAGAATGTAGGTGTAGTAAGTAATATATTATTTAAATGAATGCAGAAAATTTTAATACATTTACATTAAAGTTATTTTGGTATTTTTGGTAACACAAACAACAAAATTTAAACATAATTTTTTATTTCATTTCCCCAGGGAATGTATTTGGTGACTGTTCAGTTCGAGCATTTTAATATTCCTCGGCTCCTTCGCCTTCACCTTCTGCGGAGTCCATGCCAACCTCTTCATAGTCCTTCTCGAGAGCGGCCAAGTCCTCACGGGCCTCTGAGAACTCTCCCTCCTCCATACCTTCACCGACATACCAGTGGACGAAGGCGCGCTTGGCGTACATGAGGTCAAACTTGTGGTCAAGACGCGCCCAGGCCTCGGCGATGGCGGTGGTGTTGGATAACATGCACACGGCACGCTGAACCTTGGCTAGGTCACCACCGGGCACCACAGTTGGGGGCTGGTAGTTGATGCCAACCTTGAAACCAGTGGGACACCAGTCGACGAACTGAATTGTGCGCTTGGTCTTGATTGTGGCGATGGCTGCGTTCACGTCCTTAGGTACGACGTCACCACGGTACAACATGCAGCAAGCCATGTATTTTCCGTGACGGGGGTCGCATTTCACCATCTGGTTGGCGGGCTCGAAGCATGCGTTAGTGATCTCAGCGACGGACAGCTGCTCGTGGTATGCCTTTTCAGCCGAGATGACAGGCGCATAAGTGACGAGAGGGAAGTGGATACGTGGGTAGGGCACCAAGTTGGTCTGGAACTCTGTTAGATCGACGTTCAGGGCACCGTCGAAACGCAGGGAGGCTGTGATGGAGGACACTATCTGGCCGATGAGACGGTTAAGGTTGGTGTAGGTCGGGCGTTCGATGTCCAGGTTACGGCGGCAGATATCATAAATAGCTTCATTGTCGACCATGAAGGCACAGTCAGAGTGTTCCAAGGTAGTGTGGGTGGTAAGGATGGAGTTGTAGGGTTCGACGACAGCGGTGGACACTTGCGGGGCGGGGTAGATAGCGAACTCGAGTTTGGACTTCTTTCCGTAGTCTACAGAGAGACGCTCCATAAGGAGAGAAGTGAAACCTGATCCGGTGCCACCGCCAAAGGAGTGGAAGATAAGGAAGCCCTGGAGACCCGTGCATTGGTCGGCGAGCTTGCGGATGCGGTCGAGAACTAAGTCTACGATTTCCTTTCCGATTGTGTAGTGTCCACGTGCATAATTGTTGGCCGCATCTTCCTTACCAGTGATAAGTTGTTCTGGGTGAAACAACTGTCTGTATGTGCCTGTACGAACCTCATCTGTGGACAAAGAAACGATTGTTTAAAATAGGATACAAAATATTAAAAACTATAATGTTACTTTAATTTTTTTTTATGTTCCGTTGGATTTCTCACTAAATCTCATTGGGCGGCCTTATTTTACGAAAGTGCTAAACAGTTGACTACCTAATCTTAAAATTCACAACTTTTTTTTTTATAGTATAGGGTGACAAACGAGCACACAGTCCACCTGATGAAAAGTGGCTGCTGTGGCCCACACTAACCATACGAAACAGCAGTGTTAAGCTGCTATTTGACGCTGATATTCTGTGAGAGCGTGGTCCTTCCCCGGTCGAGCCGACCCATTCGTGCTAAAACTATACTACTAATATAGCTGCAGCATGGCTCTACCACGTACAACTAACTTATTTATAATCTATTTATAAATTGAGAAAATTAAATAGGTAAGTTTCTATTTCTATTTTTCTAAACTTACCGACTACAGTAGGCTCTAAATCCACAAATACGGCCCTAGGAACATGTTTGCCGGCGCCAGTTTCGCTGAAGAAGGTGTTGAAAGAGTCATCACCACCGCCGATGGTCTTGTCCGTGGGCATCTGGCCGTCGGGTTGGATGCCATGCTCAAGGCAGTAGAGCTCCCAGCAGGCGTTACCGATCTGGACTCCAGCTTGTCCGACGTGTACAGAGATGCACTCACGCTGTTCAAAGAAAAATTAACATCTTGAAACAATTATGTAATTTGTAATTTTATATTAACGACCATAGTATAGTTAAAAACAATCAATACAATTTACTGAAAAATTAAGCGCCGAAAGTGGGCAAGCCACGCCATCAATTTTATGACATCACCACAAGATCGATGTAGTGATTAGTCATCATGTAATTCAAGTTAAATCTTACTAAATACGATAACATTAGCAAATTCAATGAATTAATAGAATATTCGACAACAAATCAATCAAATTAATCGATCAAGGGCGTGGGGTCCTTGATTTCAATTGAGTCATCGTGCCGGCAACTGGCAATGACATTAGGACAGCTTGTCTTTTTCAAAGAAAAATAATTCATACTACAAGAAAAGAAGTACACTACAATACGCATCGAATAATTAAAATTCTAAATTTGAAATTTAGAACGCCACACCCAAACCTCGTGGACATTTCAAGAAGATCGCGTTATAGCGCCGTCAAAATGGCGTCACTAGCCGGCGAAATCAGTAAAATTTGTAAGTAATCGGTTAACTACACCGTAAATGCCGCAAGGAAACAGTAAATAGATAAAAAGTATATTCACTTACCATTTTGAATTGAGTTTTGATGAACTTAACTTAGATTTAAATTAATAAATATATCAGTCGACGTTCAGCGCTACCGGTTAAGAGGCTTGCCGAACGGTTAATAACGGGAAAAATACGTTGGGCAAGTATATATACTCCTGGCGCTCGCAAAGCGACGCTTCTCACACCAAACTATGATTGGTGAATTCAAATGCCGCATGGGCGTATCGACCAATAAGGATAAAGCTGCATTATATCACCATTGCAGGAATATGTGGGCTACTGCTGATTCATGTGAATTAGTGCTGTGAATGTATTTTAATCGATATCGAAAAAATAAAAAATGATTTGAATACGTTTGTGTTGTACAAATGTACTTACTTTTAAAATATTTGCATCTTAAGCCGCGTCTCCACCAACGATTTGTTGCCAACACAACAGTTGGTAACAAAACTTGTTTCCATTTTCGGCGGCAACATCCGCTGTTGATTATTGAGAATACGCTTGTTGCCAACATTTGTTCCCTCGGTGGAGACGCTTATTGGAAACAGTTGGAAACATAACTGTTGTCAACATTTTTGGTGGATACGCGGCTTTAAAGCCATTCTATGCCGTATTATGGTTTTAGCGCGAATTGGTCGGCAAGTCCGGAGAAGGCCTACGTGAAATAACAGCTTAATGTTGTTGTATTTCGTATGGTAAGTGATCTTTTTTACTGGAAACCAGAGATCTTTTTTACTGGAAATGAGGTATTCTACTCCTAGTCCTCAGGAATGACAAAGCATGTGTATTTTTATTCTTAACTGAGGATAGACGCAGGCGTGTCACTTTGTAAAAATCTGAGGTATGGAAAATGGTGGCGCGATTTTCAAATTTGTTCGCATTACTCGTGGGGTATTAAGGTTTAAGAGTTTGCAGTGTATATACTCAACTTATTTATTGAACTATAAGATGTGGGGTATTGAGGTTTAAGGGCTTGCGATTTATTTATATGGGGTTTGTAGTAATATGCGATTTATTTCCTAATTTCAGCTATGGAATTCCATACCTTGAAAAACTTGAGGTATGGAGTGCTCCATACCTTCCATAGTGGAAGTGACACCCCTGGATAGACGTAGACGCCTAAGTACCACAGCATCAACTTATCAACAGCTGTATTCTATAAAAAATATTAAATATCTTGTTTCTAACAGTAAATAATTTCTTTGCCTTGAATCAAGCTTAATTCCAGTGTCCATATTTTAATTATGACATTCATTATTCAAGAGAAATATTTGAAGACTAAAATTAATATATCTTTAACAATTTGATTTATATTAAGATTGTCGATCAACGTTTTAACTAGAAGAACAACTTCTCGTCTTATTTAAAACATAATGTGAATTATTGCTGCCACTTAATTATTGACTAGAGCTATAAAATTCCATCTTATTTGAAATAACCTAAATTTTAACCTGATAAGACCTGAAAGTTGGTGGATACAAGGGCTTACAAACCTTTTGAAGTACAATTACACGTGATAGGGTCATGCTGCAGCTATGTTAGAAGTATAGTTGTAGCACGATTGGGTTGACTCGACCGGGGAAGGACCACGCTCTCACAGAATACCAGCGTAAAATAGCAGCTTAGCACTGCTGTGTTTTGTATGGTGAGTGTAGAGAACCGGAGACCCTTTTTACTGGAAAAGAGGCATTCCATCTTAGTCCTGACGGGTGAAAACCCATAAGAATTTAGTTTTTTTAATTTAATTTTTATTGAGGATAGATTTAGATTTATATGAGTAGATTTAGATGCAACCACTTATCATCAAGTGGACTGTGTGCTCGTTTGTCACCCTATCCTAAAAAAAAACATAGCTTTTGTATTTGTCAAAATTAATCGTCACATATATTATTGCATGAAATATTTTAATATTGTTTTTTACAAGAAATTCGCAAACCTGACTAAAAATTATTATAGCAAAAACGTGTTCAAGCGGTTTACATTGTTTCTTGATCCACGCTTATCATAGGCTTTTTCAAGAATTTGCCAACTGGCATATTATTTAACTTGAAAGTTTTGCCTATAATACCACGCTGGATAGATGGTTTAAAATTCGAAGCTCTATTCGACGGGCACATTACACTTGCTTTTAAATTCGTGATATGTCTATAATTTCTAAAAAATAATAATTATGATATTAAATTGTTTCTATCGATACAGGAGCGCCACACTAAAAATCGTTGTTTCGGATGTACGAGACACACATGCGCAATTTGGCCTTTCAGTCTGGTCTTATTTTTGGAATCTTATTTACTTTTAAATCATTTTTCTTGTTTATAAATAAGCATTGTAAAATAAACAAAACGTAAATATGTGATGAGGAAACTCAAATGTTTGTAAACTAGGTACTTAGTAATCAAAAAACTTATAAAGTAGTTCTATATACACACACACTTGCATTGTACGTGATACGATAATAAGTTGTGTCCCTCTTCCATAATTCCTTATAAGGCTATGTTGACTGGATTGGTCTGCTCTCTGTCTCTCTAAAATATTTTATTACCTTTAGCAGGTCAGAAGATAAATATAAATTAAATGTACTCATTTGAATTTAAAACAATTTAAATAATATATATCTTTTATTAGTATGTAGGCATTTAGTAAGTTATCAATCAATGAGGGCTAATAATCTTACACTTAATAGATGTCGCTAGTAGGGACTAAGGTGAACTTATTTATTACGCAGATGGTCACACAATGTTAGCATCAATGAAAAATTGCGATTTAATTATGATGTTTGCGGTTTCTAGTTTATGTATAGACAATAAAATATACACAAAACAATGCATCAATGCTGTATTCTTTCAGTTATTACACATTTTTAACTGTTTTGAATTCTCATACATTATACTTTCAGGAATAGGTCCTAAATTCTGCTTTAGCAAGTAAAATGATTCCATAGTTCGAGAATAACCTAGCAGATGGCGGTGATATTGTTGTATATAAACCGTAGCTTGGTTTTTCTGTTTCTAATCTAAATCATCTAAAATATAACGAATATTTCAGAAAGTAATTAACATTAGTTTCTACACCACAGACTACTTCATAGATTATTGCTGTAGACTACTTTTTATACACTGGAAAAAACTCTTCTAACAAATTTAACTTCCCCGCTACGAAATCTGTTAAAATAATTCACCTCATCCCTAAGTGGCGCTGCCCTGGTGGCAGAAAGTCGTGGATCATTAGCCTATAAATTAAGTACATTTTAACAACAAATATCAAATATATTAAAATAATATCCCAGAATAAATAATAGTACTACGACAATATACTAGAAAATTGCTTATAGTCGTGAATTTTACAACACCCAATTATATTATAACATTGTATGTTTATACACAACAATATCACCGCCATCTGCTAGGTTATTCTCGAACTATGGAATCATTTTACTTGCTAAAGTAGAATTTTATAAAAGCTGATTTTATTTATATTTAAGTGACATCTATATTACGTTAATCATTTTACTACAGAGTTACTTTACTTTCTGGTTTATTGCAACTTTTCTTCAGTTTTTTGAAAAAATGAATTCAAATATAAAGGAAAATATATATATTGGAAGTAACGAGTTGTCCAGTCGCAGCTTCTTTCTAAAGGACCGCAAACAGTTTTCTCGTTTTTAAACATTTGCTCTTTGTTTCTGTTTTAATAACTTTTTTTCACTCTTATCCGTAATCCACGAAAATTCGACTTAAGCGTCTTATTAACTATCCATCTTGCTTTTATTATAATAAGAGCAATATGGACCAATAATACGGAGCAATAATAAATAATTACTCGATTGACAGATGTAGAGCTATCGTATTACAGAGCCATCTATGCGAATAAAACTGTAGTTTTTGAGTTATAAAAAAGTGACCATATTAACTGATGACCACATTAAACCTCACGTACGCTACTATGCTATTATGGGAAAACTAGGAAAATCTCGAATGATTACTTTCGATAGATGAAAATGTTAATTTTATTTATTATCAAAATGCAAAGGTTGTCTCGTGAAAGAGATTTTGCCATAGTTGCCACGGTTGGCAAGCGGATCGGCAATCGCAGCTTTTTATTATTTTTACTTGTTGTCAAGGAGATGCTGCATCTCAGGATTTGTCCTGAGATTTCAGGATTTTTATACTCTTCTCAGGATTGGGGCTGGATTTTGCAAATCTCATGAAATCTCAGGATTTTTAGAACTTTCAATATAATACAGCTTACATTTTAAAGATCTCTTTAATGAAAAGTTAAACAAACTAAAAATTATTTTCCTTTGGTAATAATTCCACAATTAAAATCAAAACTTATTTATCCACGTAGGTACTTAAACAGTTTTATCATACTTAATATGTGAAGATACCTTTTTAAGTAAGGTTTTCTTCTCAAACTGTAAAAAAATCTCAGGATTTTTAAATGGAAATCAGGCCTCTTCACCGGACTTTTAATTTTTTCATCTGGTAACCCTAGCTGCAGCCCATCTACTGTTTCAGTTTCCCTCTGTCGACTTTTACGACACCCACGGATGATATGGGGTAGTGGATATTCTTACACCGCCACTACACGGTAAAAAGAGAGTGGTAGAGCCATATTGGAGCTATATTATGAGAGCTTTATGTAATTTAGACGTGACAGAGTCACACTATCGCGTATTGTGACTGCATCACGAATGGGTTGTCGCGTGAAATGTTAGCTAAATGCTGTTGCTTTTTGTTTGGTGAGTGTAGTGAATCGGAGTACTAACATAGAAATCTTGGTTCTCAGAGGTGACAACGCATCTGCATTTTGCTTCCTAATCGAGGATAGATATAGATGTCTATGGGCCACAGCATCCACTTACCATCAGGAGAACTGTGCGTTCGTTTGTCAACCTTATTACATAAAAAAAGTGGTGGATTTAGAAAAATAAGAGGTAAGAATAAATATTTTTATTTTTTATTTTTCAGATTTTTATTTTGTGACAACAATTATATCCACTTCTGAATTACCGATCTGAGACACCTAAACCTTTACATTATAAAAACAGAGTTGGGTGGTTTGGGCGAAAACTTGACTTGTTACCTAAATAGACTCGCGCGTACAAGAGATTCTACGAGACCTTTGAGGTCACTTATAAAATGACAAAACAAAGATTTATACAAGCTCATAGATTATTACATCTAAAAAATTCTGAGGTTCGCGCCTTATTTGGCTGTGGGATAAATAATAAATTGAAGTGGATGGATTTAGATATTATGTTAAAAATGGTCTGATTGAATGAATGATACATAATATAATATTATGTCAGTGCATATATATGAAATTGAAGTGAAAACGATGAAACAAGTTCGTTGGACGATAGTATCTCAACACTTAAGTATGTTGAGATACTATCGTCCAAAAAAAAAACCAGTCATGGACTATCTGCTGGGTTAGGCTATCTTTATAATCCCACAAATGTTTCGCAATGTGGCGCATTAACATTTTATGGTGATTTTTTAAATAAATTATAATAAAGGATTATTCCCAGTTTGACTTCGGCAGAAGTTCTAATCATATCATATGTAAAGAAGTAATTTAAAGGAGTTATTTTATAGGATTTATTAAGTTTTTATGTGTTGTTTACGTGCATTTATTTCTGTGAATAGTGTTATAAGATAGTAAGTTTTTTTTTAAAATTAAAACTAAAAATTACACCCCAATTTAATGCAAAAGAATCTGTTCATTTCGTTCATTTGTAGCAGAAGTAAAAGAGAAAAACATACTACACCATGTTATGTATCCGTTAAGTTTTCTCGTGGAGAGGTAGAGTCGTATGCCCGCTCCACATTTAGCTCGCGAAGGCGCGAAGAGGCGCGAACATTGTGCGAACGTACAATATTGAACCGATAAGCACCTTCGCACTGCCTTCGTGCATTATTCCCCGATTTTTGACGGTTTTTCGTCGCGCGTCAAAAGAAGCGCGAAGAGCAAACGCGGTGTAAAATTGCAAAGCTCTACGCACCGTTCAGTTTAGTATCACATTATATTATGGTAGTTTATGGATTACTAATCAAAAACAAGAATAATCAAGTTTATATAATAAAATACTTAGATATGTTTCTCGTTATACCTACATTGCATTTAGAATGGTTGTAGTTGTATCAGTCACATAACTCCATTAGGTATTTATTAGCAATAATAACTTGTAATAATACAATTCTCATATTTAAAAGAAATTATAAGAAAATTTTCATACATATTTGTATAAAATCAATTGAAAACGAAAGTTTCTTTATCCAATTACGACGGGTACTTGTTATCCACCATTTTCATTTTCGTAACCTTATAATGTTATTTTGCATTCAATGTAAAAAAAAAACATTATAAGGTTTGGTAAGGTTTGTGACAATGATTAATAATAATAGCGCTAAAGAGCATATCAGGATACATAGTGTTAGTTACTTCGACGTCTATCTCCTTCAAAATGACCACAGAATAAATAATAGTCATTACTAATTTCTTGGTGTTTTCGCGGGAATAATTCTCGGAGTGTAGAGCAAGCAGTAGATGAACTCTACACGAGCCCGCGAAGACGAAGGCGCATCGCAGTCGCAGTCGCAGAACGCAGAATATTATTTCATTCCGCGCCGCGCGATCGTATTTTGTACGCTTGCGCAGAACGAATTTACGAAACTCGAAACGTTCCCGCGATCCTCATAAAAATACCTCTGTTATAGTGTTTTTAATTATGAAATAATAAGTAGCCGAGTGAAATTTTTAAGTGAGTTTTAGTGTTGTGATTATTCTCAAGCAGCATAATAGCGTGAAATTTTAGATTTACTGTAAGTATTTAATGTTTTGCTTTTAATTCCGTATTTTTATGACGCTTCATGTTATTATTTTATGAGAATGTCGCCAAAAAGTTGTTTTTACATGGTTTTCTTAGAGATAAGTAGTTCGTAGCCTTTTATGGTTGTTTGCACTCCGTTAGTTCGCAGATATGGAATAGGATGACGAGTAGGATCTAGACTGGCTTAGTGCTAAGTTCGAAGTACAGTATTGTATTTCAATTATCTCCTTTTAATTAATTAAGCTTCTTGACTAAAATGTCATGCAAGGTCAAATTATTGTTTATTTTGTTATACAGGGAAGATAAAGACAAACATCCTTCGACGATCGTGAGCTTAGTGGTTAGACTACGGGATTATTGCATCTTAAGTTCAAGTTCAGGGTTAAAATCCCAAACAGTCAAAATGTTGAACGAACAAAAAATTAGACCCAAATTCAATCGTATAGATATATAGAATAATATAGATTTCCACTTAATGTAGCATTCACTCATTGTAAAGCAATTAATATACGAGTACAATTGATATAAGTACATAATGTCTTCGTGGCTAATATCGTCCACAGCGATAACTTTTGAATACAGTTGGATAACAGACTTATATAGTAAATAGCTGTTCCTCGCGAATTCGTCCGCGTGAAATTTGTTACGATTGGATCGAAATGTGTTACGATTGCGCGCAACCATAACTCTTTTACTAAAACAAATATCAAGCCTAAGTTACTCCTTATAACATCAGCTATCTGCCTGTGAAAATCCCGTCAAAATCAAACCAGCGGTTTCGGAGATAAGCCGGAATAAACAGACAGACAGACAGACAAAAATTCTAAAAATTGTTTTTCTGTTTTAAGTACCGTAAATACTTTCATATGCATTTAGTAAAAAGCTGTTATTTTGACATTACAAACAGACACTTCGTTTTATTTATTTGTATAGATATAATAGTGTTTATCTGTCTAGTGTTCGAATCCTGTGTCGGACCAAAATCGGTTATAGGGTTTTCCTGTCAATAAATTATCAGTAGCAGCCTGGCTGTGTTCACCACCGAGCATGGGAAAAAATCGCTGGTTCTGCGTTTGATCTCTCTCCAGTCATGCCGTATTTTCGTCCTATAGGGCTTCATAATCAGATAAGACGGAAACTCTCTCATGAGAATGAGAATTGAGAGTGCACCTGTGTCTGTGTTTACTACAATCCTGTCCAGCGCTGATGGCCAAGGTCTCTTTGACACTGGCAGCCATGACTGAAATTCGGTCAGGTGGACAAAATTATAACGCTTTCTATTGTAATATCGGAGGAAGGCTCGTAGAAATCTATCACAAATTTAGGGACTATGTCATCTTATTTTTGAGATGGTTTCAGGGCATACCAATGTAGTGACTTGATGCGTAATGACGTATTTCACATTATATCCTTGAAATATTTTTGTTTCTCAGACACGGAAGCTTAAACCCGATATTTATCTTTGCCGTTAAGCACTTGGTATCGAATTGGAATTCTCGTGTATCATGAAATTTTATGTTAGTCCTGGTCGCGAGCTACTATGGCTTAAACTAAAGTTTTACATATACATATCACTACATATCACTAATAAAAAAAAATAAAAACATAGTAAGATGAAATTTACATAACTTAAAAGACAAACATAGGTACCTAAAAAGATCCAACAATGAATGAAAAAACAGGCTGAAAAGACCACCGAATTTAAAAAAAGAACTTTAAAATTTAAATAAAACTATTTTCACTGATTTTATTATGTTCCATTTGATTTATTTTAATTCCGATTCGAGAATAAAAATATATAAATCTCTCTACAAGATCCAGGAGTGTATATAAGCTTGATTGTGAATGTGGTCTGTCTCACATAGGACAAACATTGATAAAAACCCGCGTAAAAGACTTGAACATAGCAGAACAAAGCTTATGGAATTTTGAAGTCTGTGAATATGTTCAAGATATTCCCCGCCATTACATCAGATTTAATAAACCACAAATCTTCGCATAAGAACACCGATCTACCAAAGATGTTTTGCAAGGCTATTCAAATAAAGAAAAACCAAAATTTCAATAGAGAACATGGCTGAGTGGTACTATCCGCTTGAAATCCCTTAATAGTTACATCAAACTTCATCGCTTATTTTTCGATCCTTAGGTGCTAAATTTTATCTCAAAATTTATATAAGACCACCCCTGAAGTAACCTATTCAATAAAAGAAGAATAATTAAAATTGGTTCAGTCGCTTCCAAGAAATCAATGAATACACATAAAACAACATACTACATGTTCATAGAACCTTACAGTTTTATGAACTCTATAAAAATACCATCGAATATGGAATATAGGAAAGTGATCGTAACATTTAATACGTAGTTTTGACAACTTCACTTCACTAATTATTTTTTTCTTTTTTAAATAACCAGTACTTTTACAAAATATGCTATAGAGATGAGTCAATGATTTGAACATAAATAAAAGTGAAGCAAACGCTGACTGCACCATTATTGAGCTGCGTGACGTACGATGACGCATGCAGCCTTGCGGTTTCCAGTTTTCTTAGACCTTCGTAATAGCGAGTGAATAAGGTAATGTTTGAACGGGAATCCGAGAATTATTGAACACTATTACTAATACAGATTGTAACACGTCCGACGTTGTGGTTTTTGGAACTAATTAATTGATGATATTGTGGGCTCGAATTCCTCTCAAATTTATAATAAATTTAGAACACTTACTCATTTGCTGGTGGCATTTATTTTGGTTCTGTAAAGTACCGAAAGAAAAAAGAACAATAGTTACACTGCCAGGTGCAGGCCTCTTTTCCTAGGTTTAGTCTTTCTAGAATTCCTTTTCTGCCTATGATTCCGTCTTGATGGTAACTCATTTCTACAAAAGTTGTAACAAATTCTATATTACTCTTTAACTTTAAAGTGTAAAAAAGCCAGGTAATTACAATTTATTGAATTTATTTTGTTAGTAAGACGAAATCAGTGAAGTTTTCCGTTTCAAATAAATATATGGTCCTTCAAGCCGGACGTGAACATATGTTTTCACATTTTTATCAACTTAAATTATTTTGTTTCATATTTTGTACATAATTTTAATTCGATAAGTTGCAAGACTAAAGCTAAGAATACGCTAATCACAACTGGCAGAGGCATACTACGCAATAATCTGAATTCAGAAACACGCAGTTGTGCCGTATGGATAGTAGAATCGTCTATTCAGTCCCGTTATAACTTTTATGGCATATCTCACAACATTTAGTCTAATGCGATCACCTCAAGATTAAATTCTTGTCTTTGTTTATCTGTACCTTGATCTAGCTTAATGCTTACGTGTCCTGCTTGTTATATTAATTTAGTCCGACACACTGTTGTGCATATTTTATAATATGACATCGTGTTTCCTGTTCCGGGTCCGTATCAGTTTAAACAAAGATTGTTATTGATAGTGCCGTGATGTGGTGGAGTAAGTGAATCCACTTCCCTATATTATCCCGTGGGTGGGTGATAAGAGAAAGCAGCATCTTTCTGATCACAACTCCATAATAATAATGAAAAATTGTAGCTATCAACCCGCCTGCCATGCGTGAAACTATTGCAATTAACTTCAATCTACTAGGCAATTTACGGGGGAGGTCTATGTTCAGCTGTGGACTTGAATTTTCTTTATAAACTTTTATTTTATAGAATAAGGATGACAAGCGAGCATACAGCCCACATCATGGTAAATGGATGCTGTGGCCCGTAGACATCTACATCTATCCTCGATTAAGAATCAAAATGCAGATGCGTTGTCATTCCTAAGGATTAAGATGGAATGACTCGTATTAAGTAAAAAGGGTCTCCGGTTCTCTGCACTCACCATACGAAACACAGCAGCATCAAGCTGCTATTCATGCAACAACTATAATATAACAGCAGCATGGCTCTACCACGTACAAACTTATAAAATCTTTATAACATAAGATAAGAACTTCGTTCAACACATGGCTACATTGCCATTTCAAATCTGCTAAACCTGAAATAACTATACCATTTTGGAGTAAAACTTGTTCCACGGCTATGCAGTTTATGTAATCATGTGGCACACGGTCGTTGCTGCTGATGACGAAAGGACTCGTTTTTAAGTCACCTGCAAGGAAACGCATCCAGAGTTCTTGTGACTGTCCCGTGATGAGTAGGACAGTTATGATAATCGGGGGGCACAGCAGCAGCAGCAAAAAAGCTGCGCGGCCGTACCATTCTTTTCTCGAAGCAGTTCAGGCGATTTTCGACCCCCTATACTTCTTTGTGGATAAAACTAGAAACCTGAATTTTCAGTAACCAAGCATGCATTGTATAATTACTGTATATTTCAAATTTCATTCAATTTGAACCAGTAGTTTAAGAATTATAACTAACTAGTCAAAGTTTCTTAATTTTGTCACTCACTGACTGACCGATCATCACAACTCTAAGGCACTTCTAGGAGACGTAGAAGCTTCAAAATTAGAATATAATTAGTGTTTAGTGTATGAATCAAGTAAAAACTAAAATATTTTGCAATTTCGGTTCAGTTTTCTAGATACATCAACTGCATAAATAACTTTGTAATCCTATATAACTATATAAGATTATAAAGTGAATAAACTTTTATGTTTTAAATACATAGATTGACTTGGCAATCGCACTACAAAATCTAATTTAATATAATATGTATTACTTGTGAGATACATTGTGTTTTCATGCGATGGCCAAGTCAATCTATGTATTTAAAACATAAAAGATTTTTAATATTGATGTGGTCACTGTAAGATGTTGTTATTGTTAGGTTAGCTAATTACGTAATAACTTGAGACAGAAGGACCCTTAAGTAGGGGTTGAATAAATTAATCGACTTGGTATTACATGGATTTTACAACTTTTTATGGTAGAAGAACTGAGTTGCGAGACTTGGTTTTTTTACAAGTTATGTTTTTGATGGCATTTAAGATTTTAAAAGCAAACTACTTATTATAAATTTTTACGGTAGGAAGAATTGAGATATCTGGTTAATTATTTTTAATTGTCACTCGCACGTACACGAATAACAATAAAAATTCTAGCACACGTGCGTGAAATGAGCTAACGCCATTGATTTCAAAAGTAGTAAATTAAGTCAATGGCTAACGCGTTCATTCTTGGAAACAATACTATTTAACAAAGTAAACAGTTGGCCCGATGACATCAGTATCGGGGGCGCTAATATTAAAACTTGGCGTCTATCCATGCGACGACACTGGGCATCGATGTGGATTCTAGAGACGAAGATTTAGTTAACGTCTCGTTGCGCTTTTTAATTTTTTTTAATAGGATAAGGATGACAAACGGGCACACAGGCCACTTTATGGTAAGTGGTTGCTGTGGCTCATAGATTACATCTATCCTCGATTACGAATCAAAATGCAGATGCTTTGTCACCACTGAGGACTAAGATGGAATGCCTCGTTTCCAGTAAAAAGGGTCTCCGGTTCTCTACACTCACCATATAAAACACAGCAGCGTTAAGCTGCTATTTTACGCTGGTATTCTGTGAGAGCGTGGTCCTTCAACGATCGAGCCAATCTATTTGTGCTACAACTATACCAGATATAGCTGCAGCGTGGCTCTACCACGTAAAAACGAACGTTGTGGGTTAACATTCGTTGTCATTATAATGGAAACGTAAATAAAAGAGACAAAGCAATTCACTAGTTCATACCTGAACCTGTAAGCTTAGACTATATCCTTGCCCATTTTTCACACAGCAACGGGACATCAGATCGATATGTTTTTTTTTGTATAGAGATATAGTTTATGGGCATAGGCAACATAGCAAAAGTGTCATAGGCTGCTTTATATCCCGCAAACATCCACGGTTCCTGTAGGATACGTTATACGTGGTAGAGCCATGCTGCAGCTATATTAGTAGTATAGTTGTAGCACGAATGGGTCGGCTCGACCGGGGAAGGACCACGTCATCATAGAACACCAGCGTAAATTGGCAGCTTGACACTGCTGTGTTTGTATGGTGAGTGTAGGGAACCGTAGACCCATTTTACTGGAAAAATAGGCATTCCATCTTAGTCCTCACGGGTCATTTCATCTGCATTTTGATTCTTTATTGAGGATAAATGTAGATGTCTGTGGGTCACAGTAACCACTTTCCATCAGGTGGACTGTGTGCTCATTTGTCACCCTATACTATAAAAAAAAGGATTGATCTGGAGTGTAATCTGTAATTACCTCTTTATGCTCTGTTAGTTCTTAGAATAACACATTGGCTGTGATATTGCCAAATAATGTCGCTTTCCGACCTTCAAACAGACGACAAAGCCGCGGGCTTAATGCTAGCACTATATAATATAATTTTCATATTTAACCTAATCCTGTGTGTGTATTGGGGCAGCAGAACGAATAGATCATCTCGCTCGGGGAAAGACCATTCTTGCTCAGAATACCAGCGTTTTAAGAACCGCTGGTTTTCTGAGCAAGAATGGTGGAAACCCTTTTATATAGGTATATTTTATTGGTATCGAGGTATTCTATATCAGTCCCCAGAGCTGAAAACGCATAAGCATTTTGTTTCTAAATCGACGATAGATGTATGTATGTGTCAATATGGACCACAGCATTTACTTGCCATCAGACTGTGTGGCCATTTGTCACCTTTTTCTATAAAAATGCAACGCCCATGTGATAAGATCGGAGACTAAGTTGGAGCAGGGGAACTAACATAAGATATGAATCATTTAAATCTAGTAAATAAACATTTTTTCAGAACTTTTACAGAACAGAATAATTCTTATGCTATATATTAAGTTGTCCTGTGCAGGTTTTGAACCTGCGGTCTGCAGGTAAACGCTCAGCCACTGCTCTATCAAGCCGACCTTGATAAATCGTCAATGTTTTTTCCTTAATATTTCGCACATAAGGTCATTTTCTGTCTATACACTAAGCATTTACGCGGAATACTAAATGTGTCATTAATTATGCGCCCGCGCAATGTTACCATCACTTACAAAAATACCCACAGAATTATGTCAGGGTCTACTGTAATTATGATATAAAACGTATTCAAAAGAAATGAAGTCATTACTCATGTTTGTTTTATTGAACGCTTTTAGAAACATCGAAGTTTGTAGGCTATGTTAAAACTTTTTTTTTATAGGATAGGGTGACAAACGAGCACACAGTCCACCTGATGGTAAGTGGTTGCTGTGGCCCATAGACATTCACATTTGTACTCGTATGCGAATCAAAATGCAGATGCGTTGTCACCCGTGAGGACTAAGATGCAATGCCTCTTTTCCTGTAAAAAGGGTCTCCGGTTCTCTACACTCACAACAGCGGTGTTAAGCTGCTATTTTACGCTGGTATTCTGTGAGAGCGTGGTCCTTCCCCGGTCGAGCCGACCCATTCGTGCTACATAAATACCTTTGTAAATACCTTTTCCCTTTTTTTTTTTGTTAAGTTCCTTTATAATATTTTAATGCAGCGTGTTACATTCGCTTGATAATAAAGGGAATCGTGAAAGGCGACTTTTAAAAAAAAATTAAGTAAACAATTGTTTAATATGGATTATTATATTACTAAAGAGTGCATGATCGATAATAACCACTAGGAATTAGGTGGTCGTTACCATACTATTTCTAAGTGTTTTTTAAATTTAATTGTACAACATAATATATTGTAGATTTATGTTTTTTTTTTAAAGTTCAGCAGTCTTTGCTGGTTCTTCCCAGGAATGGTTTTTTCCGAACCATTTTTGTAAAAGCAGCATCGAATTAAACTTTTTGGTACCCCAGGTTTATTATAGCAAAAGGTTTTTCCTGGCTTTTTATTTTATATTGGTATTTGGTTTTTTTTTATTTGAAGTTAAATTGTTACAATTCTCTTTAAGGTACTTACTTTAGTGGCTGTACTGTTTCTTTGACTTTTTAATAGCCGAATCCCTATTATATCCCTATATTTTAATATTTTAATTGTATTTTTAAGCATCCTAAACAAAACCTGAGCTACTATTTCCTTTTGACTATCAATTCGCATAGTTATAAATGAAAATATGTGCAATACAAAATATGAGAACAAATTTCATTTCATTTCATCGTATTAAAATGTTTCCATTTTAAATTATGATTCACAATAAATAAAATATAATTGCATTTAGTGCATTTGTAACAGATTCATTTCTATTTTGTATGACTCGTAGAAAAAAATGCATGTATTTTATTATCAGAAGTTTAATAACCGATGCCCTCTCTGCGGTGACATCTAGTGTGCCTTATTATAAATCCACCACTGGATAACATCATTAATAACTTTCAAGAAGTATTCTTGTAACCTATATTGCATAAAAATTATTCTATTCTATTCTATTATATAGAGCCGTGGTAGCTCAGATGGTTAGCGCTCGCTGTAAGCTTCACAGTACTCGAGCAACCCGGGTTCGAACCCCACCGACACCAATGAAATTGTTAATTGCAATTTTAAGTGCTGATTTACCACTTGCTCGGCGGTGAAGGAAAACATCGTGAGGAAACCTGCATGTCTGAGAAATAAGAAATAAATATTTCGAAGACATGTGAAGTTCGCCAACACGCATTAGGGCAGCGCGGTGGACAATTCCTTGCCCTAAAACCCTCTCAGAAATGAGAGGAGGCCTGTGCCCAGTAGTGGGACGTAAATAGGCTGCAACTTTACTTTTTTTTTCTATTCTATTCTAATGAACCGGCCATATAGCTCGAAAAACCGACAACCGATGGGGAAGAAAACTTCTCGAGTGGCAGCCTAGTACTGATGACAACACTAGATGGAGTGACGACCTGGTAAAACATGCAAGAAGTCGATGGATGCAGGAGGATCAAGACCATGCTTTGTGACATTCCTTGGGGTTGGCCTATGTTCAGCAGTGGACTCGTGAAGGACTTTAATGATGATAATGATGATTCTGTTCTATAAAGTTCTTTACGAGAATATTCACGACATACTACGCTGTGTCTTTTCAAATAATATGGTCCACAAAGAAGGCTTGTCTTGATGAAGTCTAAAACAAGCTAATATTTTCATTGTGTGGTTTAAATGTTTAAAACGCGTACGTGTAGTTGATAAAATAAAAACCTTGAGTAGATAGCAACAGCATAACCTGTTTTTATGTATTTAAAACAGGCAAAACTGCCAAAAACTGTCGCGGTACCTGACTTGACTGGTGTATTAACGTTTGCTTGAAGTTTACGTTTTAATAAAGTAGACAAATATGCACACAGCGCCACTCTTGAGGACTAAGATTGACTGCCTAGTTTCCAGTAAAAAGGGTCTCCGTACTCCTACACTCACCGTACAAAAGACAGCAACAATAAGCTGCTATATCACAATGGCTATTCTGTGAAACTTTTATTTTTACAGTACAAAGGAGAGTTGCGTTATTCTTTACTTCGGAATTACTATGATTTGCTCTGTCTGGGCGATGACGTGAGCAGCGTCGCCACAGTGCTCACGTCTGGTCCTGCGATATGCGATATGATTATTTATTGACCGTGCCTCCAACTTTAGACTCCTCTGAAACTGAGTCGGCGCCAGATATAGCCTCCCCTCCACCGCTCAAATTAAAATTTGGGTCGCCCTACACTCGGGACTACCTCTTGGGAACTTTTCTTCTCCATCGGTTGTCGGTTATTCGCGAAGAAGATGGATGCAGGTGGCTCAGGACTATGTTTTATGGTATTTTTGTACGTGGTAGAGCCATGCTGCAGCTATATTAATAGTATAGTTGTAGCACGAATGGGTCGGCCCGACCGGGGAAGGAGCACGCTCTCACAGAATACCAGCGTAAAACAGCAGTTTAACACTGCTGTGTTTCGTATGGTGAGTGTAGAGAACCGGCGACCCTTTTTACTGGAAAAGAGGCATTCCATCTTAGTCCTCACGGGTGACAACGCATCTGCATTTTGATTCTTTATTGATGATAGATGTGGATGTCTATGGGTCACAGTAACCAATTATCATCAGGTGGACTGTGTGCTCGTTTGTCACTCTATCATATAAAAAAAATTCTTGGCCTAATATGCTCAGCAGTGGAATGAAGATAGACTGTAATGATGATATAGAAATTGCTGCTGTTGCTTAACATCAAAAGCAGCATCTGATTAGGTTCCGATTCATAAAAAATATAAACAAATGCCAATTTAAATTTAGAGTTCGTAGAAATGAGTCAAGTGTTACTATAGAGTTTATTTCTAGTTACCTGTTGGGATCACTGCCAACTGGGCTTCCTCGGTGACCTGAGTCAGGAAGTTACATCACTAGCGTATACTAAACTACTCTATTAATCTATTTATCGACATGTGATAGTGATAGTTATTGCATATTTTAATAATTTTATATGCCTGTATCGATATAGGGAAGCAGAATTTGAAATGTCAAATCAAAAGCCAGATTAAACCTACGTGTACGTACATTTTTTTTATAGGATACGGTGACAAACGAGCACACAGTCCACCTGATGATAAGTGGTTGCTATGACCCATAGACATCTACATTTATCCTCAATAAAGAATCAAAATGCAGATGCGTCGTCACCTGTGAAGACTAAGATGGAATGCCTCTTTTCCAGTGAAATAGGTCTGCAGTTCTCACCATACGAAACACAGCAGTGTCAAGCTGCCTGCCATTTTACGTCGGTATACTGTGAGAGCGTGAGCCTTCCCTGGACGAGCCGACCCATTCGTGCTACAACTATATTACTAATATAGCTGCAGCATGGCTCTACCACGTATAAAAGTGAAGTACGAATTATATAAATTAAATATTACAGACTAAACCTAAGTGATTTATATTAGTCTCGTAGGTAAGAAGCGACAGAGGGAAACTGAAATAGGACATGGCCAATAGCATCATCCTCACAACAATTCAAAGTAAAAAAAAACTGTGGCAACTACAGCAAACATCCTCCCTATTTTTATAATATGTGTATAATATGAGGCAATCAAAGGGGGAGGACTATATTCAGGATTGGACTTCCTAGGCTGTAATGGAAATATTATAGGTCATTCACCTAAAAAAAATAATTTTTCAAGTAAGATTTTCACCGCATTGCATAATTGCATGTCCAAGCCGTGCCCTGACTTCTATCCCTGGTCCTGTTCCATTGAAATTATTAGTTGCAATTTTTAAACTTAGTTACTATATTTGGTATATAACACCATGAAGAAATTAAATCTAAAAATAAAAGAATATTGTAGTCACGTGACGTACAAGTAACTTTCCACGTATATACTTAGAGTGGGCCTCGAAGTTAGAATATACTAGAAATACGTACTCGGTACTTTTGCTTTCCATTGTTATGATCTCGTCGTCGTGAAATATTCTTGTTTATTGCACTTAAGTTTATTTTAGCACCAGTCTCGAATCCTGAACTGATTAAGTTGTAAAAAAAATGAAGGCTACTGCTGTAAAACACTTTACTAAATAAGGACGGTATTCATTTATAGCTCGATGTCCTTATGCTAAAATTAACAAAAGTTTCGAATAAGGTGTTAAAGTTGCAATGCGACTTTCTCTATGGTCTAGACTAGACGTATTTATCTTTTTTATTGACGTTATCCGTTTCCTTTTCTTAACTAAGTGAGTGCTAAGAGGCGGTTGCATCTGCATGATTATCATATTTATATTAAATTGATTTCGTATAACATATTATTTCGTATTCTGTTCACCGTGTAGTGGCGGTGTAAGAATATCCACTACCCCATTTCGTCCCGTGGGTGTTGTAAATTAAACAGGAAATGTACAGTACAGTAGCATCTTCCTTATAACAACACATAATAAAAGATTACGGTTGCTAAACCGCCTGCCAAACCTGGCAACTATGACAAAATCTCCTCTATGAGGGAATCTATGCGGAGGCTTATGTTTAACAGTGGACTTTTATAGGCTATAATGGATGAATAATTTCTGGTCTTTTATGTGATATGGGAAATAGAGTGGCAGCCATTAATGTGACCCTCCACTAGAAAAATTCATAACCAGACAAGACATATTGGATGGATGTAGGTAGTTCAGAGGCGTTCGTTGTGTCTAAGAGGCTATTGTTTTGCATTGGTCCCGTAATGGACTGCAATATCTTTTTCTTATCAACTAAGAGCTTTCTTTGCTCTCTGATGAATATGTACCCAGCAGATAACTTCTCGACTTCTCGACTAACGATTATTGGTCCTCCATTACAGTACCGTTAAGCTATTTCTAAAGTAATATTATTTTTATATTTATGTTAAAACTATATTTACTCTAAGCTTACCGTTTTATTTATTTTATTAGCCCTTAGATAAACGTCGACCCCTTTAGATAACTACGTTTCTAACCTATTTTTTAAGAACAAGTAATTTTAAGTGTCGATTTATCACGTGATGGGCCCGGAACGAAAACATCGCGACGATTTCTGCATGTCTGAGAAAATAAAAACAAATATTTCGAAGACATGCATAGTCCGACGACACATAGGAGCGGCGCGGTGGACATTGCCTTGCCCTAAAATCCTCACAGAAGTGAAAGGAGGTATGTGCCCAGGAGTGGGACGTAACATAGGCTGTAACTATTACTTACAATGTTATGAACACTAATGAGTTTCCCGTAAACCGATTCAGATAAACTTTACATCTATGATAAACGATTATAACTTAAGGTTATTGTTATAAGGCATTTACAACAACGTTTAGAATGGCGTGTCCTTCTTCTGTGGCGAGTGGCGACAAAAGAGAATCCACTAGCTAATCATTTACCCCGTGGGTGTCGTAAGATGTGAAAGAGGGAAATGAAACAGATAAGCAGCAGCGTGGGCAGCAACAATGTAATATGAAACTGAGGTTGGTAACACGTGCGTGGCAACCAAACGTGGCAAGTA
Organism: Parnassius mnemosyne; assembly: GCA_963668995.1. Taxonomy (NCBI): domain Eukaryota; kingdom Metazoa; phylum Arthropoda; class Insecta; order Lepidoptera; family Papilionidae; genus Parnassius; species Parnassius mnemosyne. Next base: position 10,873,335 of record CAVLGL010000092.1, on the reverse strand, counting down.
TGAGAAATACGTGGTAGAGCCATCATCATCATCATCATTACAGCCCTTCACAAGTCCACTGCTGAACATAGGCCTCCCCCAAAGAATGCCACAAAGCACGGTCCTGAGCCACCTGCATCCATCGACTTCCTGCATGTCTTACCAGGTCGTCACTCCATCTCGTGGGGGGACGCCCTACACTTCGCCTACCGGTAAAAGGCTGCCACTCGAGAACCTTTCTTCCCCATCGGTTGTCGGTTCTTCGAGCTATATGGCCGGCCCATTGCCACTTCAGCTTACTAATCCGTTGGGCTATGTCGGTTACTCTGGTTCTACTGCGGATATCCTCATCCCTAAGTTTATCACGCAGAGAAACTCCGAGCATAGCCCTCTCCATAGCTCGCTGAGCGACCTTGAGCTTCCTCATACGGCCAGCAGTGAAGGACCACGTCTCAGTTCCGTAAGTCATCATTGGCAACACGCACTGGTTGTACAATTTCGTTTTCAGGTTTTGAGGTATGTCTGACGAGAAGATGTGTCGTAGCTTCCCGAACGCCGCCCAGTCGAGTTGAATCCGTCGATTGACCTCTCGGTCGAAGTTGGACTTACCTAGTCGGACTATTTGTCCCAGGTAAACATACTCGTCAACAACTTCGAGCTTAGTGCTCCCAACAACTACCGGCAAAGGTGTGACATGGACATTGAACATGATCTTTGTTTTGTCCATGTTCATCTTAAGACCTATCCGTTGGGAAACACTATCGAGGTCATTGAGCATAGTGCTTAGGTCCTCCAGCGATTCTGCCATAAGGACTATATCGTCGGCAAATCGAAGGTGAGTGATGTACTCGCCATTGATGTTGATACCGTATCCTTTCCAGTCCAGAAGCTTGAAAACGTCTTCCAATGCAGCGGTGAAGAGTTTCGGGGATATGACGTCACCCTGTCTTACACCTCTCTGCAATTGGATAGGTTTCGTACTCTGATTCTGTACTCGGATAGCCATCGTAGCCCTACTGTACAAGCACTTCAACACTTCGATATACCGACAGTCAACTTGGCACCGCTGAAGGGACTGCAGCACCGCCCAAATTTCGACGGAATCAAAGGCTTTCTCATAGTCCACATACGCCAGACATAGTGGCAAATTGTACTCTTCGGACTTCTGTACAATTTGCCGAAGGGTATGTATGTGGTCTATTGTGCTAAAGCCCTTTCGGAAACCGGCTTGTTCGGGAGGCTGGAAGTCGTCAAGTCTGCGCGCGAGACGATTCGTAATGACTCTCGAAAACAGCACGTTGACGCGGCTCAGAAGGGAAATCGGTCTGTAGTTCTTCAAGAGAGCGTTGTCACCTTTCTTGAAGAACAAGACCACCGCACTTCTGCTCCACGCCTCCGGTGTAATGCCACCATGGAGGACGGAATTAAAGAGCTTCTGAAGGACTTCAAGTACCGGTCTTCCACCCGCTTTCAGAAGCTCCGCTGTAATTCCATCCTCATCAGCTATATTATGGTTGTAGCACGAATGGTTCGGCTCTACCGGGGCAGGACCACGCCCTCACAGAATACCAGTGTAGAATAGCAGTTTAATGCTGCTGTGTTTCGTATGGTGAGTGTAGAGAACCGGAGACCCATTTTACTGGATACGAGGCATTCCATTTTAGTCCTCAGGGGTGATAACACACCAGCATATTGATTTTTAATCGAGGATAAATGTAGATGTCTATGGGCTATAGTACTCACTTACCATCAGGTGATCTGCGTGCTCGTTGTTACCCTTACTCTATAAAAAAAGACCTTCGCCTTTTACACCACCCACGGGATGACATGCAATATAATATGTGGTAGACCTACGTTCAGTAGTGGACTTTTGGTAGGCTGTAATGATAATGTAACTATTACTGTACTATTTTATAGAAATTAAAAAAAAAAGTTTGTCAATAGACAAATACGCAAATTATTTTTTTTTCATTCAAAATTTTAGCCAGTCTGTAAGCGTTTGTGTGAGCGGATATTTAACAATACCAAAACCAGTCTGACGGGTTTTGTTTTGCACTAAATTTATTTTTCACTGACCCAACTGAATAACGGATAACCTTCGCGTCGAGCTGCGACCATATTATCTTTTATTGTTCCATTTAGAGCTCATTTAAATATTAACCATAGAGTTAGTACTATCCGTCTACGCTGTTAACAGATTGTTTCAATATGGCGTCGCTAACCAGTCATATATAAATATATGTTAGTAGGTACACTTGCACTTGAAATAGCAAATAACAATTTCATTGGTACCGGTGGCGAATGAACCACAGTTGTTCGCGTACTTTAAATGTACGGCGAACGCTCAGCCACGGAGCTTTTACGGCTACAATGATTTACCATTTGCTCAGCGGTGAAGAAAAACAACGTGAGGAAGGAAAGAAAAGGCTTGTGAAGTCCGCCGACACGCATCGCGGCTGCGCGACGGATACGACTTAGCGCCAGGGTAACCCGCGAAATTCAAATTTTCTTACGTTTTTTGCAATTTGTAGGTCAGTGTCAGGTTGTATGTTTAACAAAATTTGATTCGCGACCGTAACGAGTACGTATTTACAGAATTATAATCATTATAATCATCAATACAGCCCTCTAAGTTCGTATAATCCCATTGTATGGCTATTTCCAGAAAAACTCATTCAAAGGGATTATATGAACTTGGAGGGTTGTATTGGTGATTTTAATGATAATAATTCTGTAAGCACATACTCGTTACGGTCGCGAATCATATTTTGTCAAATATTCAACCTGGCCCTGACCTGCAAATTCCAAAAAACGTAAGAAAATTTGAATTTCACGGGCCACCCTGGAGCTTTCACCTTAAAACTTACCGTTAGAGCGGTGGCTGGCTGTATTATTTTTTTCACTTTTAGGTACAGTTTGTACAGTCTAGTAACTAAGCTGGTGAGACCAAAAATTTTATAGTAATCTGTAACTTTCTTATTATTATCAGCCTGATCTCTCTCCAGTCCATTCGGATTGTCGTCTCATCGGACCATGTAAATCACGGAATAGAGAGTGCACCTGTGCTTTCGCACACACTCGTGCATTACAACCGTGACCAAAATTCAGTCTAATGAATATTTTATTTTTTATAAGAAGGTGACAAACGAGCACACAGTCCACCTGATGGTAAGTGGTTGCTGTGGCCCATAGACATCTACATCTATCTTCGATTACGAATCAAAATGCAGATGCGTTGTCACCCGTGAAGACTGAGATGGAATGCCTCGTTTCCATTAAAAAGGGTCTCTTGTTCTCTACATCCACCTTACGAAACACAGCAACGTTAAGCCGCTATTTTACGCTGGTATTCTGTGAGAGCGTGGTCCTTCCCCGGTCGAGCCGACCCATTCGTGCTACAACCATAATATAGCTGCAGCATGGCTCTACCACGTATGAAAATTATTAATATTATGATGGTGGAAGCCAGAAAGATTGCGGAATAATTATTTCTATACATGGTAGAGCCATGCTGCAATATAGATTAATAGTATAATCGTAGCACGAATGGGTCGGCTCGACCGGGGAAGGACCACGCTCTCACAGAATACCAGCGTGAAATAGCAGCTTAACACTGCTGTGTTTCGTATAGTGAGTGTAGAGAACCGGAGACCCTTTTTAATGGAAACGAGGCATTCCATCTTAATCTTCACGGGTGACAACGCATCTGCATTTTGATTCGTAATCGAAGATAGATGTAGATGTCTAGTGTGAGTTGTTTTGCTTTTTATCATTTAGTTTTACGAGTATAACAAATAAGATTGTTACACACTCTAGAACTAATTGCTACATTGCGTGCGCTTCTAACAGGCTATTAGGCATTTACGAGTACTTGTAGTCTCATTCAAAAGACGTGATTGGATTGATCAATTAGCGCTTAGTATGACCACAGAATAAATAGTACGGCGCAGAAATATTAATAAAATATTAATATTATATTTCATGTAATAAAAATGCTGGTAGGTTTTCACGGCACGGTTCTTTGAACGATGTCATCCGAAGGGCTCTTGTCTCTATAAATGTTCCCTCGGTTTTAGAGCCTTGTGGAATATTTAGAGACGATGGCAAGAGACCCGACGGTATGACATTGGTCCTATTGGTGGGAGAGAGGTAAAGCCCTAGTGTGGTATGCTACTTGCGTAGACACTCTGGCGGCCTCTCATCTCAGGGGTACCTACCTCGTTTAGAGCCGGAGCGTCATCAGAGGCAGCTGAACTGAGTAAGTGGCGCAAATATGAATCTCTGAGAGATGACTACATATTTTTGCCATTTGCTGTAGAGAAACTATCGGTCCGTGGGTTCCACGTGCAGTGAAGTGCCTAAAGGAACTCCATCCGCGGCTGGTCGTTGCTGCTGGTGATAAGAGGGCTGGCTCTTTTCTCGCTCAAAGGCTAAGTATAGCCATTCAGTGGGGAAACGCAGCCAGCGTTCTTGGCACGATACCGCGGTTTTTAGTTTTTTTTTATAGTTTTTAATATTGTATATAATAAAGTAATATTAAATATTTTAATTATGATAAAATATTATAAAAAATATTGTCTAATATCTAATAATTTATATTATTAGATATTAGACAATATTGTGAAAAATTTGGAGATTTTGACTTCAGCAGTAATAGTCGATGACGATGACACAATAACGGTGAAGATATGACAGGTTACTAAAAGATAATACAAAAGGAACAATCCACTTGCCGTCAAATTCCCGCCAAAACTTTATAGTAGGTACCTACATTCTTATTATCTACTAGCTGTGCCCGCGGCGTAGCTCGCGAATATAGGTTTTACTTAAAAGAATTTGACGTTTAGGGTAAGAGAATATTAAACGATTTATATCATTACTGTATGAATAAGTGGTAACAAAATAAATCGATATGCTCAAAGTTCTAAGTCGTTTATGATAGTGCTTCTGTGTAAACGACGATAGAAGTAGACAGCCGGGGCGTACAGAAAAAGCTTACGGGGACTACTAACGCGGGAAAAAGCAACATAGAGTTGGCCATGTGCAAAACAATCAGTACTGAGATCCACTCCTGCAACGCGTAAAGTTTGACCTTGCGCTTTATTTACGATCGTCGCATAACACACGCTGAGTGGGAAACACACTTAAAATAGGGATGTTAGATGATCATCGATGTTAAAAATTAAAACTTCGATGTTTTAACATCGATGTTGACATATGTCAAACATCGAAACATCGACGTCAATGAACCCATAATCGATAATTGGGAACTTGCAAACAATGCGAACTCGCGAAATCAATATCAACTAAATCTTGCATCTGCTCTGAAGATTAAAAATTTTGAATAATTCAGAATTTCTGAACGCATCGTTAACCTAAAAAAATGTAAGTATGGTGAGTCAAACTTAATTGTCAAATGTCTCCTGTAATGTCACAATGGTCACTGCTTTCGCTTTATTTTGTAGTGTCGTTATCGGTTGTCGCATAATAACTATTCTACGTAAATTGATATTCAAGTTAATTGTTACTTTTCCCTTGCTGTGTATACCCACATAATTTTGAAACAATGTGTTAGTATCTACACATATACAAAAACCATCGATAATGGTCAACATCGATGTTTTGAGTAGCCTAAACATCGAACATCGATGTTGAGCTGTCGATGCCAACATCGATGTCATCATCGATGTTATTATCCCTATCTTAAAACTGAAGCCTGAGCCGTGGTAGCTCAGATGGTTAGCGCTCGCTGTAAGCTTCACAGTACTCGAGCAACCCGGGTTCGATCCCCGCCGGCACCAATGAAATTGTTAATTGCAATTTTAAGTGCTGATTTACCACGTGCTCGGCGGTGAAGGAAAACATCGTGAGGAAACCTGCATGTTCGCCAACACGTATTGGGGCAGCGCGGTGGACATTTCCTTGCCCTCTCAGAAATGAGAGGAGGCCTGTGCCCAGCAGTGGGCCGTAAATAGGCTGCAACTTTACTTTACTTAAAACTGAAAGGAAAGTTATTTGGTATTAGAGGGATTCTGGGTATAAAACAATATCACTATCACGACATTTATTGCAATTTTGCTACTTTTAGTGTTTAGTCGAGTTTTGTAATTTTGTTGAATAATTGAATATTTCAATATCTCTTTTTTCTGGTTTTTGTTTCTGGAGTTTTTTGTTATGAGTTGTTAGTCTACAAGACTTACAGGCAGGCATAGATAACTGTATATATACCATACAGGCTTGCAACTTCGTCAGACTCATGGAAATAAATTATTTCAGTGAGTCTCAATACGATTCACCTGCGAAAAATCTTAACACCGCAATTCAGAAAAGGTTGTAATTTGTACAACGCCATCTATAACGTTCTTTGTGAGAAAACATCCTTTTTTAATTTAAGGAAAACATGTTTTTTACTGTGTTTTAAGTACTATAATAGAACGATACATTAAAGTCAAGTACATTTCAAAATAATAATCATAACTTTCGATAGAATTAACCAATTTCAATAAAACAAAGATTAAATGAACTTGATATCACATTTGTGCCACACCACCATCTATCGATGAAATTGGTTAACTATTGTACTTTAATTTAGTTTAGATAATAAGGTTAATATATTTTGTATATATTTATTACGTTCTTTATGTAATACTTTTGTTTACTGCCTTTTAGATATAATTATATCATTATAGAACATTATTTTACATCATTTAATTATCATTTATAATATGATATTAATTTTAAAATGTACTTGATGACTCATCCAACACCACTATTGAACAAATTCGTACCTATACTTAGTACCCATACTTCAGAATATTTGTCATAACTTTTGACGGAATTAACCAATTTTAATGAAATAAAGACTAAATGTAACCTGAATATACACTTAATAATTTCCTTAACTATTCTTATGATATAAATTAGTACTTTATACGTGATACGTTAACAAACAAACAGACAGACAGACAGACAGACAGAAAAATCTAAAAATGGTAGAAATGTATTTGATTATTTATTTTTAGTACCTCTCAATCAATTTTATTACAAAAATATAAAATGTACAGACATCTACTATTTACATTTTTATTATATGTATAGATAAAGAGACTTATACCCTTTATTAAAGAACCAGTATAATTCGAGGCCGTGGGTGTTTTTAATTCCATCTTGATATTCAGAGGTGACTACGCATCAGTAGCATTCTTTCTTCGTAAGTTTGTTTGTCATTTTCATTTGTCTAAAAAATAAAAATTTCTTGTCTGTTGGCCCAATGCCACTTCAGTTTACTGGCCCGTTTTGAAATGTTAAGTAAGAGGGCGTCACGATACCCTTTTTGATATAAAGCGACCGGAACCGGTACATTATATACGTCGAGGTCGCGTCAGGAGAAACCTTCATTGATTTCATAACAGATGTCGTATATTCCTATTCAGTTTTAATCCATTCATTCGTCTCGAACAACTGATTTGCCTTGAGATAAGTATTTATACGAGTATGTAGGCGTATGAAGTATCACGATACTACGTGTATTCATAGTCATTATTGAGCTAGAAAAGGAAGGAAGATACCAATTCGTTTTAGCGCATAGGTAATGTTTGCTTTTCCGTTTATCGCATCATGCGGATTCTATGGAACTGGAAAAGATTTAGTGATCTTCGTTCTGCATCCATTATTGCGCGTTTTTTTTTCAAATTTATTTATTTATTATAATTTACATTTCACAAGAATTCTTATGCAATATAATCAAGTACCGCCTGGTAGTGAGGAGTATTGCAATTTAAAAGAGGGCAAGTTTTTATTTTAAATGCTACGAAATACTAACTAACATATTTCTTAGTTTTACTAGTTCTAAAATATTATTTTTTATAACTCTTATAAATACAGACTATGTAATTTTATTCGCATCTCTAAAGAATTTGTTCAAATTATAATAACTAATATCAGTTAAGAATGACTTTAATTTGTTATTTTTAAAGTTACTTATTTAAAACGTTATTATATATTTTAATTACCCTCGTATGGGGCATCGTATATCTGTTAGATACCTAAACAATTTTAATTTTGGGAATTGAATATTCACGTACTTTGAGTTCCATTATTTCTTTTGACAGATCATATAGATTCGAGTGTTTTCTAACGAACTTACAACATTCGATAAATAGATGTATATGTGTGAGTAATACCAAGTTTTCTAAGATGGGGTCTGCATGGGTCCATTTTTCCTATATAAGATTTATATATAAGATTTTACATAAGATTTGAGATAAATGCGAACGTATTCGCTAAAATGATTCAATAATTTTCGTGTTTAGTGTGAAACGTCGCAGCGTGGCTCATAAAAATAATATGGTTGCTAAAACCGCCGGTCTATTCTCGGTTTGCGCTCAACCTTCAAGCCAATCTGGAGCGAAGTATAACGTAGGATGTTCATGTAAAAACATAATTTTTTCTCCGAGTCACCGCTTTTATCGGAGCGATGTTTAAAATTAAAAATAGTTTTGCACGTTCGTGAGTAGTGCTTTATTTTCTTTTTAAATAGTTTTTCTTTTTTTTTATTGCATTTAACAATTTCATTGGTGGTGCAAATAACTTTTACGGCAATTTTAAGTGCTAACTTACCATGTGCTCGGCAGAAAGAACGTGAGGAAATGTGCATGTCTGGGAAATAAGAAAAAAAATATTTCGAAGACGTGAAGTTCGCCAACACACATTGGGGCAACGCGGCGAACATTTCCTAGCTCTAAATCCCTCTCAGAAATGAGATGAGGCATGTGCTCAGCAGTGGGACGTATATAGGCTGTAACTTTAACTTAACTTTTATTTTGTTATAATTGCATTTTTTAACAATTTAATTTTTCCTAAGGCGCAAGAGAGTCCGTCTAGTGGCGGTATAGGAATATCTATTACCCATAGCGTCCCGTGGGTGTTGCAAAAGGCGACAGAGGGAAATAAACTAGGAGATAGGGCCTTCTTGCCAAGCAAAGCAAGGCAAATATCCTCCCTATGAGGCAATCTATGGGGAGGACCAGATGTTACAGTTGAGTTAAGCTAAACAAATACGCTGTAACCAGTGGAGTAGCGTGCCTTAGATGCCCTGTATCAAAATTAGTCGGGGAGCCCAAATTAGCTTGCTACATATATATTTATCTATGGCCCAAATGAAGGGTTAAGATTTTTCACAAAAGGAACAAAAACTCTCGCATTGTATTAAAATAATTATATATTGATTATAAGTTATTAATTACAATTAATACTCCTAGGAACTAAGCTAGTCAAACAATTCAAACCAACATCCTGTCCCATAGAAGTCCTTCGCATTTTTGCTTACATACGTTCGGGGCCTGTAGCCCTGGGGCTCCGTATCATTGATACGGCTGATACGGCGGTAGCTACGCCCCTGGCTGTAACGGTAATCCGTAAGAGAATCCATTACCTCATATAACCCCATGGGCGTCGTAAAAGGCAACTACGGAAAACGTTACAATGACCTTATAGCTTCCGATAGGTATTAACTGTGTTATTACGTCAGGCCAGGCGTAAATACCAAGACCAGCGACAGGCAGCAGGGTCCAAAGTGAAAGTACCAACTGCGATCGTCAATTCGCCTTTGTCTGGATCCTCTGTCTAGTTATCGACTTTGGCTGATGAATAATTTAGATTAAATTCTTATTGGCATTCATGAATTAAAAGGATTTCGCTAGCTATCGTCGCAAAATGGAACCCTGGTATATGGTACTACAAATTAAAATAATAACAACTCAAAATTAAATAAAACTGTGGTTGTCTACTCGAATGCCACGCATGGCAACTACGAAAAATATACCCACTATAAGGTAAACTCCATTGTTTCCCCTATGGGAAGCCTATATTTTATAGGATAGGATGACAAGCGAGCACGCAGTTCACCTGATGTTTGCTGTGGCCCATAGACATCTACATCTATCCTCGTTTGCGAATCAAAATGCAGTTGCGTTGTCAGCCGTGAGGACTAAGATAGAATGCCTCTTTTCCAGTGAAAAGGGTCTCCGGTTCTCTACACACGCCATAAACACAGCAGCATTGATCTGATATTTTACACGGGCATTCTGCAGTGGATTTGTGATAGACTGCAATCAATGACAATGAAAGTCGTGCATTCCCTATATATCCTCCATCCATTTTCCATATGACGGATTTTACCATAGTTGCCACACTTGGCAGGCCGTTTGGCAAACGCAGCTTTTTTAATTTTTTGAGTTGCTATCAGGAAGATGCTGCTGCCCATCTCCTCTTTCACCTTTTACGACTCCCACGGGACGATATGGGGTAGTGGATGTTCTTATAATGCCACAACACGGTTTATATATATTTTACATCTATTCTTTATTAAGAATCAAAATGCAGATGAGTGCCGCATCGTCCGATTCGTCGTCGTGAGTCGTTAACGCGAATATTAGTATTGTTAATTAAATAGCACCAGAGATCGTCTAATTTAAAACTGCACGCGCCTCCTTGTATATGCGAAAGATTTTATCAATTTGTCAACCGACTTCAAAAAAAGGAGGATGTTCCCAATTCGATTATATTTTTTTTGATATTTCATTATTTACATTATGCACTTTTTTCTAGGTGAACCGATTTTGATGATTTTTATTTGAAAGCTGGTGTTTCTCTTTTGGTCCCATAAAAATTTGATCAAGATCCGGCCAGTCGTTTTTGAGTTATCCTTAATAATGCGTATTTAATTGACTTAGACTACATTGATGACGTTCTCATTTTATTTATATTGAAGTCGGTTGTACAAAATGTTTAATTTTATCACTTGTGTCAACTATAGTAGAACATGCTAATATTTAATAAAATATCATAGAAGGAGCGCGCAGATGTAGATTTTTAAATGTGACAAAATCTACTAAAGTTATAAGGGAGCGCGTGCAGCTTGAAATTAGACTTACTTTTTTTTCAAATGCCACTATTTAACAAGCCATCGGTCCCAAAAGGGAAACGTTTGTAAGGTTTCCTTACGAAATTGTCATAGGCTCGTGGGACGCGACTACGCAAGACCGGTCGCCGTTGTGGGCGGGTGGCATTCTGCCACCCATTCGCCCACTGCACCATCGTCGCTTGGAGGTATTTACCGAAAATTGTAAAGCCTGAGATATAGCGGTAAATGTCAATTAAATAGTATAAGTTACTGTCAAGGGACGCGTGGGAGTTCAGCAGCATAGCACTCGCCTTCATTAACATATTAAAAGTTTTAAAGTAATACGTACACGCTGAGCACAGTTGTTCTCTAATTTCTGAGACGGTTCTAGAACTCTAAGTCTGCTCTCAGTAAGTATTTCATTTCTCAGACATGTAGGTTTCTTCACAATGTTTGCCTTCACCATCGAGGACGTGGTAAATTAACACTTCAGATTGCAATTAACAATTACATAGGTGGCGGCGGGATTCGACACTGGAATGCTCGCGCACTGTTAAACTTTTTTTTTAAATTGAAGTGATAAACGAACTTACCGTCCATCTAAGTAGTAAGTGTAGTAGTAGAAAGTACTAAGTCCAATAAGTAGCTACCTACTGCAATCCTTGCCGGCAACTCCAAACGAAGAAGGCTACAAAAGCGTTATCACCTCTGAAGACCCGAAGACCATGCGGGATGTCTCACAGCCTGTAGTCATACAGGCTTTCTATACCATTCTAACCGGCACACAGCAGTGTAAGCGCCTGGGACGAATGGTTTCGCAAAGAATAAAAAGTGTTTGAGAGGAAGACTAACACTGGATACCCTTTTTACTGGTAACCAGGCAATTCTAACTGCAATAGTTGCACGCTTAGCAGGCGGGTCCATATCCTGTCGCCTCTTACGACACTCACGGGACCATATGATATAGTGGATATTGTTACACCCTCAATTCACGGTTAATGTTTTATAATAACATACTTTTACATGAATATACTGTATGAAAGTGATACTGATAACTTATTATCAATTATTTCAGACCAATTATCCATATTAATTGTTAAAATAATTATAATCTAAGCACAACGTTATAGACATTAAAGAAGTTTGATACGTGGTAGAGTCATGCTGCAGCTATATTAATTGTATAGTTGTAGCACGAATGGGTCGGCTCGACCGGGGAAGGACCACGCTCTCACAGAATACCAGCGTAAAATAGCGGCTTAATGCTGATGTGTTTCGTATGGTGAGTGTAGAGAACCGGAGACTCTTTTTACTGGAAAAGAGGCATTCCATCTTAGTCCTCACGGCTAACAACGCATCTGTATTTTGATTCGCATACGAGGATAGATGTAGATGTCTATGGGCCACAGCAACCACTTACCATCAGGTGGACTGTGTGTTCGCTTGTCACCCTTATCCTATAAAAAAGAAGAAAATTAAAATTAATAAATATAAACATTAAATAAAATTAAAATTAACATATGACTCTAGGTCATAGCGTGTCTAATATGCAAATATGGACAACTGATTCTGTAGCCAACTTTAAATAAAGTCCAAATGAGACGTCTCAAACATTGATATTACAGTGGCATCCTTCATCTTCGGACCAGAATGTTGAGATATTTCAGAATTTTTCTGCTGACGGTACAACCATCATTTCATCCGCCATCACTTTGCATCCTAATTTAATTGTGCGTGCACGACATTAATAGTGTTATTGAGGTTTTTATTTTGCAACTCTATATTACTTTACTTTACTACTCGGTGTGTGTTTTTAACTAAAGCCATAAAAATAAAATACAACGTCTTCGTCAACACTTGTGTCATTGTGTCTGACCAAAGAGTATAGTAATATATAAGGAAGGTGTCTGACATAATAACCGTACACCTACATATGTACGTACAGAAAACCAGTATATAAACACCTTATATTATGTCCTTACTCGCCAATGTAATCTATATTCGGTACGCAGTAAAGTTGAAGTCGGTATGATTTATCTTGATTTGTCCGTCAACACCTTGTGTGGAGGTCTGTACAGAATTACCCATAACGAGGTATGTGAGGATGTCAACCCGTAGACAACGGATGGTCTATTATTTATGGTTAAAAAGTAATACATTACAGTGGGTTTGTTCAATAAAGTTATAAACGAAGCGTTACGAATGCAATTTTCGGTTAATTCAATTGAAAACCGCTTTGAAAATTAGAACTTGGTTCACGATGAGCGAGTTATCTAGTACAATACAAACGAAAGTATGCAATGAAGTGTATTTTTATTGAAAAGTGTTATGAACGAGTACACAGTCCACCTGACGGTGAGTGGATGCTGTGACCCATAGACACATTATCTTACATCTACCCTCGATAGTCAAATGCTGATGCGTTTTCATCAATGAGAACTATCACCTATACTATCACTATCACCGGTAAAATGGTTCTACGGTTCTCTTCGACATATTAAGCATAGCAATATTATGCTGATATTTTGGTTCAAGGCTGCCAGTCAAAATACAGTTGAAGCGTGCGTCTACCATGTATAAACGTGTATCGATTTTTTCTTACAGAATAAGTATAAGAAGCGAGCACCTGTCCACCTGATGGTACCTCCTGCAGCCCATAGACTTCTGCATATATCCTCGATTAAGAATAAAAATGCAGATGGGTTGATACCTCTGAAGACTAAGATGGAATGACTCTCAGTGAAAAGGGTCTCCGGTTCTCTACACTTAACATACGAAAAGGCATTCTGTTGTTTCACGCTGGTACTTTGTGAGAGCATAGTCCTACCCCGGTCGAACCGATCTGTTCATGCTACAGCCATAAAATAGCTGCTGCGTGGTTCTACCACTGCAAAATAATTGGGTCTTAAAATCGTGCTTATCTTGTAGAATTGTACCGTACAGGGGGAAAAAGTTCGCCTTCAAATTTGAAAGAACGCACGTCTCAAAACCTGCATATCTGAAGGAAGAAAGGTTCTTGCGTGACAGACTCGTGACGGTGGGCGAAATAAAAGCAACAAAGAATCGAAGACGGAAGCCCATCAGATGGAATGACAATTAAGTAAAATATGCAGTAAGTCTATGAATGCGGGTGGTTTAGAACCGTGTTTTATGGCATTTATTGTGAAAGGAGTATAGTCAGCAGTGGGCTTTAATGAAAATGACTTAATGGATGTTAAGGCCGGCCACATACATACGGAATTCCGTTTCAGGATTCCGTTTCGATATTCCGATTCGAGATTCCGAACGCAGCAAGTTCAAATAAAACCTATGACGCGTCACACACGTACGGTAGTTTTCCGTTCGAAATTTTGCGGGCAAAACGGGATTCCGTATGTGTGTGGCCGACTCGTTCAGAATTCCGAAACGGAATCTCGAAACGGAATTCCGTATGTATGTGACGGGCCTAAGTCCATCAATATGCATTGGCAGACTATCCAAAACCACCTTCGTATTGTGAGATCTATTTTGGAAACGATGGTGCCTTGATAAAATACTCAAGAACACGATCCGTGGCTTCTAGATGAGGCCTATAACGGGAGAGGCTTATGTAGGGCAGTGGACTTTAAATAGGTAGTAAAGGAATAGAAGACGGGTAACGGGAAGTTGAAGTGACAAACGAACTTACATTTTTTCTGATGGTAAAAGGCTACAGTCAACTTCAACAGATGCAACACTTCTGAGGACGAAGATGGAACGACTCACAGCCTGGAATCATACTGGCTCTCAACACCTGCTGTATATGCTGAATATAGTTAAGACCGGAATGCAGAAGTGCACTCACAGTTGTTTAACGGCAGAAATAGAAGGGTGGTGTCTACCCAGTTGGACTCCTGGTCAGAGAAGGAGTCGTGCCTCATATGTTTAGCACTGGATTTGTGATGCACTTCAGTAACCGATAACAATGATGATTTAATAAAGGGAATGTCAAGTCGTTATAAAATTCACGTAATAAGGGCTACTAATTTTCTGATCACCAGATGTCGCTAGTTGACATTGAGGTAAAGTTTTATTGTTACACAGTGTAATTTAATTGAGAAGTTGGTTTTTAATAAAAGTTTATCAGTTTCTAGAGTATTAAATGAATACACAAAACAATGTGTCAGTGGTTTTCTCTTTAATTTTTTTTGCACTTTTTAACTTTTTTTATTTTACTACTTTTATGAATAATCTATGGATTGGTTTATTTATTTTTAATCTCATTCATATAAAATATAGCTAATACTGCAGTAAGAAACAATAACCTTTACATTTTCCGAACAAATTAACTTCCCCGCTATGAAATCTGTCAAATGTCACTTTCTAGTGGCGCCGCCCTGGTGGCAGAAAAAGTCGTGGTTCATTGGCTCTGTATATACAAAATAGCGACAGTAGTCTAAAGGTACGGTTTGGACTGCAAACACAAGTCTTGGGCTCCACCATTCGACTACTGTGTTCAACCACTCTTACCATACAACACAACCATGTTTAAGCTTACTGGTGAACGGGAGTATTAGCATTGTTGACTTCCTCGTTGGTCAAGTAATTATAAACGTGACTGCTGATCATGCGGTCCCGGGTTCAAATTCCGGGTCGGGCCAAAAAACAATCAGTTATTGAGTTTATCCATCAAAAAAATTTCAGTAGCTGCCCGGAGTAAGGAAGTTGGCGGTGGCTCACCTCCGTGCCTAGGAAAGCATGTAAAGCCGTTGGTCCTGCGCATGATCTCCCTCTGGTCGTGTCGGTTTACCGTCCCATCGGACTATGAGAGTGACGAAATAGAGAGTGCACCTGTGCTTGCGCATACACTTGGGCACTATAATCCTGTCCTGCGCAGATGATTAGTCTCCACCGTGACTAAAATTCGGTATGGAGGATATTATTATTATTAATGTTATTAACATTAGTAATAGCGTTACTAATCTTCTTTTAAAAAGAAAAAAATATTTATCATAATATGTATATATGTATATATGTATATATATATATATATATATATATATATATATATATATATATATATATATATATAAAAATGGTTAAATCATCAATTTCTGCCACTATCTCATAAACGACATACACAACTAAGATATCGCATAAACGGTTTATTGTGTAAACTTGACCCCTTTTCTGCCATATTTAGACGTGTGTCGACGTAACCCGCCGGTTGACCTTATGAAGTCATGGAGAACACACGCATATAAACACAAATTCATGCTATTTTATTTAAAGTCAGTTAGCAGCGTAGAGACGTTGAAGTATTTACACATTGTGTACACATTGGTAATTGTGATGAGGTACTAGTTTTTATGATGAGATTGATTTCAATGCTAGGAACGAAAGATCCATTGATTATATTATTATTATTTGGATTATAATTGATTATATTATTATTTTAAAGGCGTAAGCTCTTTTCTTGAAGGTCCCTAAGTCGTATTGGTCTGGAAAAATTTGCCGATGCTAAATGATTCCGCTGAGAGGTCATAAGAGGAAGAATACACCTAGTAAAAGTGATAAAATTAAAAGTTTATACAACCGACTTCTATATAAATAAAATGAGAACATCTTCAATGGAGTCGAAATCAATTGAATACGCATTATTAAGGATAACTCAAAAACTACTTGTCAGATCGTGATGAAAGTTATATAGGACTACATGAGAAGCATCCGCTTTCAAATAAAGAACGAATCGTCAACGTAGGTTCATATAGAGAAAAGTTTTGAAGTAACACATACAGTAAAAATACAATAGAATTGACAACCTCCTCCTTTTTTGAACTCGGCTAAAACACACAGTGGTGGACCGCCAAGCATCCAGATGGTGTGAATGTGGTATCGTCAGTTTTGTCGCGATGAATGAATACGGTTTTCCTTTTATACTCTGTGTAATTTCGTGTGTGGTGTTTTTGAACTGATTAAAGAGATACCTGCACGACGGTTTGTTTAGAAATTTCTTGTGCAGCTGTGTGCTTGACGCTATAAATAGCACATGGTCACATTCGAGATTTCGCTAACAAGATACTCGTATTTGTCTCGTTCCGGTTTCGTAACAGTGAGGTTAGAAATCTAGTAGTCGAAGATGTTGTTTACATTTATGGAACATTTTTATCTGAATCTAATAAACAAGATTATCATTGAAATGGTATTTTCTTCCTTTTTAATGTTGTATGTTCAAGGTTATTTACTTAATCAACAGATTTTTTCGTTAACTGAAACAGAATATATCTTTATAGAGATAACAAGTTACGGTCGGTTTAATGTTTTTGTAGAATAATTTAGTTACATTTATCAATATTTATTTGAAAAGTAGATAACGATAAATTCGTCATTATCGTCAACACAACCCTTCGTAAGTTGAACATAGGCCTCCCTCTAGGTATGCCGCCCTACTAGCTTACTGGCAAGCGGCCGCACCAAAAATCCTTTCTTTTTTTAACAAAACTAAAGACACAAACGAACTTACAACGTAGAGCCATGCTGCAGCTATATTAGTTGTATAGTTGTAACACGAATGGGTCGTCCCGACTGTCTATTCACGTCAAGGCACAACTAGCTAGGGTTCACAACCAGTTCTCCAAATGGTGTCTAGATTAGTATTTAAAATTTTCTGTCTCATTTTCTCTTTCTTTGTCTACTATATTGGTCATCAACATTTTATTTTATTACATAATATTTATTTTGTACGTGGTAGAGCCATGCGCAGCTATATTAGTAGTATAGTTGTAGCACGAATGGGTCGGCTCGACCGGGGTAGGACCACGCTCTCACAGAATACCAGCGTAAAATAGCAGCTTAACGCTGCTGTGTTTCGTATGGTGAGTGTAGAGAACCGGAGACCCTTTTTACTGAAAAAGAGCCATTCCGTCTTAGTCCTCACGGGTGATAACGCATTTGCATTTTGATTATTTATTGAGGATAGATGTAGATGTCTATGGATCATAGCAACCATTTTGTCCATCATGTGGATGTGCTCGTTTGTCACCCTATTCTATAAAAAAAGTGACTGCTGTAGCCCATGGATACTTGCAGCCGATTTCCAACAAAGAAGGCTACAGTTAGGTTCTACGTTGTTTAAGGACTAAGATGGAATGCCTTACTACCAGTAATTTGATGATGACGATGATGAATTGCGGCTCTCTATACTTCCCAGACCGGAACACAGTAGTGCAAACTGCTGTTTGGTGTAGGCTTGGGCAAAAATATCGAAATATTAATATATTTTAAATCGCGATATATCGATATTTATTTTAGAGTATCGAATATCGATATATTTTAAAATGTTGTATTAATAACAAAACATGTAACAACAAAAGGAGGTACAAAAGTATTCACCAAAGGCTAAGTGTTTGTCTGTAAAGGTGCGATGCAGCGGGCTCGAACTCCGCACGGAACAAGTGTTTGTATGGCCTGTAAATAATTGTTCTGAGTATGTACGTTTATTCTTGTGCAGTTTATGTAAAGCGCCTCCATTATACGGGAGAAAATCCCACGCTCTCATAGAATACTAGCTTAAAATAGCAGCTTAATGCTGCTGTGTTTCATATGGTTAATGTAAAAAACGTAATGGTGTTGGGACTAGTGGTGCTGGAATTTGTGTTGACGGGGGATAGTGCACGAAATTGAGAGAGGACGGGATATACACATCATTTTATTTATTAAAATTATCTTACCTACCTAATAAATTTTTAACATCCTTAATATAATTGATTTCCGCAAAGTAACGCCTGATTCTATAAATTAACATAACTTTAAATAGCTTTTCGATTTCAGCTTTAAAACTGAAGTATTTAGAATGATTGTAGAATTACAATTAGGAATATAAAGTCTCGCAATCGCAATATTGTTTTAGAAATATGACTAACCGATTAGCAATGAAAGGAACATAGATTTAGAATGTAGAATGTAGTTAGATGCTAAGTCTATGGAAAGGAACGATTGTTATAATGGGCGGTATTAATTGCTTGTGGCGCCCTCGATATCAATAAAAGGCGCGAACTGGCTAGGAACCAGTGCACACTATACACGATATATGGAAGTGTTATGTTTTTGTTTTTTAGTTTTACTTATTATAATTTAAAATTAAAAATTTTGTACAGCCGACTTCAATATAAGTTATTAAGAATAACTCAAAAACTATTGGTCTGACCTTGATCAAATCCATATGGGACCACACGAGAAGTACCAGCTATCAAACAAAAAAAGAATCATCGAAATCGGTCCACCCAGTAAAAAGTTATGAGGTAACACACATAAAAAAATACAGTCTAATTGAGTACCTACCGTCTCCTTTTTGGAAGTCGGCAGATAAACCATTGCTTGATCACACTTGGTGGTAAGTGGTGATAAAGCCCTAGGTATATCGCACTGTCTTAATTGTATTCGGACGGAAAGACAGACGCCGGCAAAATTTTCCACTGCTTTGCTGTACGCATTACAAAAGATTCGCTTCAGCAAACCCTTTGGTTCTAATGCGCGGAAATTGTAATGTATATTCTGGATAAATATATCACGATATATTTATCCAGAATTGCCGTGATATATTATCCATACTTTTTTCTGCAGGCTGTCGCTGACTACCATATTATCTCACAGTACATCATACTTGGTAGAGTCACTCTGCGGCTATATTTTGGTTGTGGCACGAAAGTGTCGGCTCGACCAGAGTATGACCACGCTTTCACAGGATACTAGCGTAAAATAGCAGCTTAATGCTGCTGTGTTTCGTATGGTGAGTGTAGAGAACCGGAGGCCCTTTTTACTGGAAACAAGGCATTCCATCTTAGTCGTCAGGGATGACAACGTATCTGCATTTTGATTCTTAATTGATAATAAATGTAGATGTCTATGTGGCACAGCATCCATTTACTATTAGGTGGACTGTGTGTCACTTGTCACATTTTTTTCTATAAAAATCACAGATCGTTAGTAAACACACATTGGAGGGCTTTGAACCCACAATGTCTTTGCTTGGTTTTGTCGCATGAAGCATAGTGTGTGTTATAATGTGACGTACATAATATCACGAATATATATAGATTGTTGAACCCAAATATCTATTGGACTCTATTTAAAAATCACCACTACTTCATCTAGTACAGCAGCAGTTAGCTGAAATAGGGACCTAATTTGACTGATTTTTTTATTTGTTGTTATTTTTTTTCTTTGTATTGTCAAATAAAATTTTCTTTCTTTCTTTTTTTCAAATATCTCTTGATTTTGCAGAGTCAAGTCAAAAGTATCGAAATCTAAACGGTTGTTGAACTTACTTGTAAACGAAAGTAAAGTTGTACAAGCAGACCATAAAGACGATCTTTGTTCAAAATCATGGGTTTAATTATCGTCTCAGGAGTGAGACGGTTGTAATTTTCTGTGGGCGTGAAAGAGAGGGGTGGTTAGTGCAAAAATAAACGAAAACGCAAAGCGAATCGCGGCGATGATGTCATGTTGGCGAATAGCGGTCAAGGTACGCTGGTCAGTCGTCAGAAGTCGAGATAAAATGAAGAAAAATGTGCACATATAAACGAGTCAAACATACGCTGTAAATTATGTATTCGCGCCGCTTTTGTGTTTATTTTATTTTTAATCTGTTACCATGAGGTTACAAGACGGTCTGATCAAGATATTACGTTTAGAATTTGTTCGCATTCATTGGCTTAGTCCCGAGGTAATCAAGATAGAACTTCGCTTAACTTTATTGCCAACTAGCGACTCGCTCTGGCTTCGCCTAGGTAGTGTCTACTAATGTGGCTTTATTTAGATTTAAAACTATCGAAGATAGTTATTTTATTCAGCAACTTTTCGTTTTTACGAAACGCAATTATATTATGCTGCTATTTTACGTCGGTATTCTGTTAGAGCGTGGTTAATAATAACAACGATTAATACAGCTGCAGCGTGACTCTACCATGAAAAACTTCTAATGTTTTATATACGTATATAAGACACTAATTACATACTTCTTTAATACAATCTACTTTATTAATCTATTGATGAACATAAGGTCATTTTAGGAAGGATTCGTAAATGACAGACTTGCTGCTCATAGTACCTCCGACCTCTGACTCTACTCCCTGTCCTCATTCTTGACATTTTATATATTTTATTTATACAGGTAAGGAGTAGAGTAGTCTGTTAAACTCTCTGAATTTATCAATATTATAATATTTTTTTATATAAGATAAATCGATCAAAATCTATGCTTGAGTGGTGATTTATTAACTTCCTTCTCCGTAGCATTGAAAGGAAGTTAATGGTTTTAGCTGGCAGTCTGTTAGTCTGTATGCCGACACGATAACTTCCGTTCCACTGGACCGATTGACTTTAAATTTGGTATGTGGATACCTTGAGGTAGTAGCTCGGTGGAGTTTGAATTTGGGTCCTGT
Source organism: Parnassius mnemosyne (assembly GCA_963668995.1). NCBI lineage: Eukaryota > Metazoa > Arthropoda > Insecta > Lepidoptera > Papilionidae > Parnassius > Parnassius mnemosyne. The sequence continues at coordinate 10,852,053 of CAVLGL010000092.1, read as the reverse complement.
AGGTCAAAGGGCACCAGAGATATGGGATTCACGCAGAAGGAAGTTGTTATTCTTGAATTTACATTCAACTCGTTAATCAATTATTTTAGTTATGGCACTTACCGATTTAGAAAGACTGTTAATCAATTCAATTACTTGTGTAAGTACTTGTGTAAGTGTACTTGATGTTATTATAACCCTTTTTTATTATCTATACAAATAAATAAAATTGAAGTGTCTGTTTGTAATGTCAAAATTACAGTTTTTTTACAAAATGCATATGAAAGTATATACTAAGCACTAATAACTAAAATACAATTTTAAAGTTTTTGTCTGTCTGTCCGTCTGTCTGTCCGTCCGTCTGTCTGTCTGTCGGTCTGTCTGTCTGTTTGTTCCGGCTAATCTCCGAAACGGCTGGACCGATTTTGACGGGATTTTCAATGGCAGATAGCTGATATCACAAGGAGTAACTTAGGCTACTTTTATTTTAGAAAAAGAATTAGGGTGCCGCACAAAAAAATTTAAACCCCAAATAACACGCGGGCGAAGTCGCGGGGAACAGCTAGTTAGGCAATAAAGAATGGACAAAATTCAACCAGTGCACTGTGAGCGTATTAGTGCGACGATAGCGTATATGCCTAGAGTATACATTCTATGAGCGCAAGATCAATCTGAAAAACTGATGTCCAAGGGTTGATGTCATAAAAAAAAGACGGCTCCGTGGCGTAGTGGCTTAGTAATCAGTTGTTGCGCTGGGGCCCGCGGGTTCGAATCTCGCACGGAACAAGTATTTGTATGGCCTACAAATAATTGTTCCGGGTCTGGATGTTTGTCCTTGTGCAATTTATGTTTGTAAACTGCCTCCACGACACAGGAGAAAATCCTAGTGTGCGGGTAACGTTTTAAAAAAAAAATATTATTAACCTCCACTGAAATTATTATGTACAGTACACCTGATGGTGAGTGAGCGCTTTAGCTCATACACACCTTCATTTATCCTTGATTAAGAATTAAAATACAGAATCGTTCACAAGATTTTGATAAAACTTGATGAAATTGATTGATGAATTCTATTACGCTCCCATCATGCGACAACATAACTTAGTACTTTGGTGACTGTACCAGTTGATCCACCTATTTTTATTCTCATTCTTTGCCTTAAGAAACTGGACTTACGGACCATTTAAAATATTACCTACTTCTGCCGCCATATAGCAATGCTTGCTTGTTGCGTTTCGGTCTGAAGGGCAAAAAGAGAGTCTGTGGGTTGTGAGACATTCCATCTCAGTCCTCAGAGGTGACAACGCATCTGTGGCCTTCTTTGTTGAAGTTGGCTGCACGTGTCCATTGACTGCAGTAACCAGTTACCGTCAGATGGACTGTAAATTCATTTGTCACTTTAATCCCTTATTTATATATATATATAAACACTGACGCCTGTCTCCCAGAGGGGTAAGCAGAGACTATGGACTTCCATTTGGCACGATCCTGATTCCTGATACACCTCTCTCGCTTCCTCCACATCCATATACCTACGCATACACGCTCGTCGGTTATGGGTACTCTTGATTTGGCCCATTTTCAATATATCGCCAATTTGGTCGATAAATTTTCGCCTATCCCTTATATACAGAATTAAGAACTATACTAAAAAAAACTAAAACTAGTAACTTAATTATCATACAGTCCTACTCCCCCAAAGACGTATTATAGTTTAAAAACATCTTAGTACTCCCCGCGGTATCGTGCCAAGAACGCTGGCTGCGTTTCCCCTTAAATAGAGAAAAGAGCCAGCCCTCTTATCACCAGCAGCAACGACAAAAATAAAAAAAAACGCACGAAATTGGATGAAATTGGATAATACATTATCTTACGCCGACAACATACATGTACGGCCTCATACTCGTATTATTTACCCGAAACTTATTATTTTGGCGACTGGCAAGTCGATTTATCTACATGCTTGTCTTTGCCTTAAGAAACTGCAATGAGTACATATTTAAAAAATATTTGATACATTACAACATACAGGATAATGTATAAATCGTCAGCTTCAATAAGTAACATAAGTAAGTAAAATCCACGGAGCAAAATTCCTCAACAAAATAAGAACATCTGTTCTGAATTTTGTCATACGTGTGTTACAAAATACACAACAAACATTCATTTATGAGTTTAGATGAGTCAAAGCGAATTCCATCCCTGAATCGCGGACCACCAAATGTAGACGGTTAGACGGACATTCTTTCACATAATACATTTCACATAATAGTTAGATAGCAGTTTGCCAGAATTATTTTTTGAACGGGAACGACCCTCGGTTGCTTCAGCGATTTGTTTTGATTGAAGAAAGAGTTATTATAAAGCAGATATTTCAAAGATATAAACTTGGTTGCAAAGATGGGTTTCTTTCAATATTTCTGATTGTTTAACCACCGGGTTGTTGTGTCGTGGGTTTTGGATTTAGAACCAGCATGTGTACAAAAATAAACGCAAATTATAGTGTTATGGATGGTTCTCTGTATTTACAAGTTTTACCGCTACCTGCAATATTAATTGTTATCGTTAAGTTACTCGTAAACTCGTAATATAGTACGTGAGGGTAATATGGTCACTTTCTTATAACTCAAAAACTACAGCCTTATTTGTATAGATGGCTCTGTGATACAATAGCTCTTCATCAGTGATTACAATAATAAAGGGGTTGACTTTATATTAAATATTTTAGTCGATTTTAGTATTGTGCAGCGTTGTTAATTTTTTAAGTTGATTTTTCCAAGTGTTCCTAATTATTTCCAAAGCATATTTGCAATTTTTTTCTTAATAAATTAGTTATAGTATACGACTTTGTGTTTTTGTCCCTGTTTTACTCCTATAAAATATATAGTCTTGTTCTAATAAGGCGGTGGCCATATTACCCTCACGTACCTTGTTCAATGTTTCCGCGCACTCCAAAAATATGAAGTAGGTGTAGAGAGCTCTAATGCCACTTATTCAGAAAGGAAAAGCCTGGTCTGTGGTGACATAGTCGGGGCTAGGGTGCGAAAGTGTATTTGTAGTCTTGTTAATGTGTTAAGAGATAAGCACCGTGGGAAACAAGGAGTCTGGCATGACTTTTCTATTCCCCTCGCAGCAGCAGACCTCGACGATTTCTCCATTAAAAAAGGTGGCTTATGACATTGTCGAATGGTGTATTTGAATTGAACCCATTTAGTTTCACTAATGATATCCATACGGCCACTCTTCTTTATTTAGTTTATCATCAGCTATAATACACTCTCAATAACCAATGTAATTAAAAACCTTAATTTAACAGTTACTAAATCCCGACTTGATTTGGACTATATAAATAGCTCAGTCAAGGTCACTAAACCTTGACTGAGCTGTTACTGTATAATGCGCCCGCGAATAATTATCAAGATAATGTTTTGTTTGGCAATTAAGTCAGTGTACGTGTTATCAGAAATACAACCTGTTTTAATAGCTATAGAGCAAAAGAGAGGTAGAGAGAGAGAGAGAGAGAGAGAGAGAGAACAGATTAAAAACCACAGAGATTATCTTCTTCTTGATTTTATTTAGTAACATGGAATTGATGAATAAAGCACTTGATCAGACATTAAGAGAAAAAGAAAAGTAAATTAACAACATCCTTTATATGTCCTCCACCACAGGCCTCTTATTTTCATCTGCGACCTCACAAGGTACAATGTACATAATACTTATTTTAGAACCTTCAAAACTTTTAAACTTCTAGATAAATTATGTATCTTTGACTATCCCTTTCTGTTTACAGTAGATTGTGATTTATCTTGCTAAATTCACATTGCAAATTATAACTTGTTAAGTGGCGAAGCTTGCGAAGTCACTTATTGATTTCACGATGTCTGTCCGTCTGTCCGTCTGTCCCACGATTATCTCGAGAACGGTTTCGAATTTTCAAATTCTGTTTTCAGCAATCGATTACTGATCACCCAGGCATCTGAACCTTCTATTTTGAAACTGATTACTCAACGGCAACCGTTAGAAACCGCTACAAAGCTGATTGCTTCGCCACTTTGCTATGCTGTTAGCTTGCTAGGTTTATTGATATTTTTAATAGTTTTTCTAATATTGTGTAAATTGCCTAAACGGAAAACTTTTAAGCTGGCTTCAAAAAAGGAGAGGGATCTTAATTAAAATATTTTTTTCAACCTACTTCAAAAAAAGGAGGAGGTACTCAATTCTACTGTATTTTTTTTGTGTGTTACCTCAGAACGTTTTTCTAGGTGAACTGATTTTGATGATTATTTTTTAATTTTAAAGCTGATGCTTCTCATGTGGCCCCGTATAAAGATCAAGATCTGACCAGTAGTTTTTGAGTTATCCTTAATAATGTGTAAGAATTAAATTAAATTGACTTCGACTACATTGATGATGTTCTCATTTTATTTATATTGAAGTCAGTTGTACAATTTTTTTAATTATACTACTTGTTTTAAATAGGTTGAAGGATGTTCCCATATATTTTTGAATTTGTGATTTGAATGAGAAAAAAACTCCACCTGCTTGCAGCGGCTGGAAAATAGGGGATGAAATTTAATGCAACTTATTGAATGATATTTTAACGTTAAATACATTGAGCTTGTGATATTTTTTTTATTTTATTTTTATAAGATTAAGGTGACAAACGAGCACACAGTTCACCTGATGGTAAGTGGTTGCTGTGGCCCATAGACACCTACATCTATCCTCGATTACGAATCAAACCCGTGAGGACTAAGATGGAATGCGTCGTTTCCAGCAAAAAAGGTCTCCGGTTCTCTACACTCATACGAAACACAGCAGCGTTAAGCTGCTATTTTAAGCTGGTATTCTGTGAGAGCGTGGTCCTTCCCCGGTCAAGCCGACCCATCTATACCAGTAATAAAGATGCAGCATGGCTCTACCACGTATAATAAATATTTCTAAGTCCACCCAAATGGGACAAAAATTAATTTTAATGAATATAATTTCTTCTGTGGCTACAAAGCGCCGGGTATTGGCCAGTAAATATATTATAAATTATAATATTACCGCACTGTACGCGTATTACTTAGAAAGATATTAATAAAAAACTACCACTTTAGTTCACCTAATATTTATTCTTTAGTACCTACTTCGGTAGCTGTAATTTAATTTGCCGTGTAGTGTGTGCGGTTTAAATAAATCCAATACCCTATTTTATTCAGTGAGTGTCGTGAAGAGGCATCTATTTGAAATTCCGGAAAGATTTCATTGCTTCCGATATGGCGGTATAAACGTTTACTAAACTAAAACTAAAATTACCTGACCGGCGACAGGGATTAACACGGAATACTTATAAGATAATATGTACAAATTATGCGTTTTGCTACTTCCTTTTGTATTTCATATTCCGTGGGAGCAACGTATAGTTTTGTGATCGACAATCCGCCGAATTAAATTGGAAATGTGTTAAGTAAGTATTTTATATTATACACCGGGAAGATTCCATGCCTTTTTAGCCGACTACAAAAAGGAGAAGGTGTACTCAATTCGACTGTATGTTTTCTTTAAATGTGTTATCTCATAACTTTTGTCTTTAGTGGTTGGTGAGCCGAATTTGATGATTCTTTTTTTATTTGAAAGCTGGTGCTTCTCATATGATCCCATATAAATTTGATCAAGGTCTGACCAGTAGTTTTTGAATTATCTATAAAAGTTTATATTGAAGTCGGTTGTACAAAATTTTTAATTTTATTACTTGTTCATTATACAATTTCGCTGTTCACTGCCAAAGTCAACATGATAATGACGCCGAAGCTTCGAATGCATTAATTAGCAAGTTTAAATTTACTGAATGGGTTTGACTTTGTCTTTGACCCTAGTTTACTAAGAGTTCATTTGGTATTGTATTGGATACGTTGAATGCGTGGTATTGTTGCTGGATTTATTTTGCTGATACTCCCGAGGTTAAAGTTCCGTTTTTTTACCCAACTTAATTAAAAATTCTGTACAACTGACTTCAATATAAATTGTTAAGAATAACTCAAAAACTATTGGTCAGACTTTGATAAAATTTATATGTGACCGCATGAGAAGCACCAGCTATCAAATAAAAAAATAATCATCGAAATCGGTCCACCCAAAAAAAGTTATGAGGTAACACATAAAAATAAATAAAAAACACAGTCGAATTGAGAACCATCTGCTTTTTGCCTAAGAGTCGGTTGAAATACGTCTTGCCTACTTCTGACGCCAAATAGCAAATAGCAGATACTGCACTGCTGTGTTCCAGTTTGAACGTGTAGCGGTTGGAAGGAAAAGGGGAGATCTCCCGCCGGGCAAGGTGTTCTGCCCGGGGAGCGGCCAGCGCTCCAATTGGTAGTTCGGAGCTATTAGAATATATATGCTGCTTTAATTTCGGAACTTTGATAGCGCGATTTAGGCTTCGATGTGTTTCGCTTGTGGCGCGACGACAGCGCCGCCACAAACGTATGTAGAACTAGTGTAATTAAAGATTGTAAGGCATTCCATCTTAATCGTCAGAGGTGACAACACATCTGTAGCCTTACTTACTTGAAGTTTGCTGTAGGCGTCCATCAGGTACACCCTAAGATCACTTTTCACTCTAGAAAAAACGTAATGAAACAGAGAGGCTAAGGTCAGTGTGTTTCTTGTTAGTTCCTACCTAACCCGGGCAAGACTTTATTAAAAAATTTGATAAAAGTCAATAGAAGTCTATGCAAAGTAGTTATATATCAATAGGAAATACAAAAAAAAGAAAAAATACCTTTTTTTTTTCTTTTTTTTTTGTTGGTTTGCAACTAGTAACAGGAAGATGCTGCCGCCCAGCTTCTGTTTAAATGAATGTAATTTAAATAAAATATGTGTGACATTAAAGTATCTCATATATACGCTAATGACTGTTGATTTACTTAGTAAAAATTTCATAGGTAAAAACCAGAAAAATGTATGAACATTTTTACTTTAATGCTCTAAGTGAAATAAAATGACACGCAGTATAACAGCTCGCTGGTTGTTATCTTCACTTTTTTACTTTTAAATCACAATCTTCACTAAAGCACACTAAAGCAACAGTGACATTGTGCCACAATCCACGTCGTGTCCGTGTGGGCTTGCATCGAATGGATGACGTAAACAGCACCCACGGTGTTTGCATCACGCCGACACACGACTCGAGCCTTTATTGGAAAGGCATTTTTGTCCGGTGACGGTCTAGAGCATAATTGTATTGGCTGTTTGCACACTCCGACTTTATTCAAACTTTTGAGTTAAGACCTTTTTAAAATTTAAATCACGCATGACATATGGCTAGCTCATGTGTTAACAAAAGACAAAGTGCATAAAACGTACACAATAAGTGAGGAATAGGTTCGATCCTCGCCGGAACCAATGAAATTGTTAATTACAATTATAAGTGCTGATTTATCACTTGCTCGGCGGTGAAGTAAGCAAATCTATGGCGGTGAAGTCTGGCAATACTCATTTGGGCAAATCGGCGGACACTTAAAAAGTAATAAATAAACAACGGATATAGTACTTTGAAATTTATATTAAAGTCAAACCGACTATAATAAATAATAGTTCCAATATACTACGGTTAAATCTGTTGATACTATCTCACGGCCATACATTAATACACCCACATTATCACTGAGGGAGGCCATTTTTAGTATATTGTATAGAATAAACGCACTTACAGTCACGTATATCCATAATAAAGATAATAATTTATGTTACAAAATGCACGCAGGCATGTCTATATAGATAAAACACCATACAAAAAAAAGGTGACTTAAAGTTTAGTCTGGTAGCGAAATAGAGAAAGTAGGGTCATGGTGCAGTGTACTTTGGCTGCAGCTGGAATGGGTCGGCTCGAACTAGGAAGGATCTTGTTCGCACTCAACACCGTAGCAAATTTGCTTTTTAATTATATATATTTTTATAAGCCAGTGCTTGACCACAATCTCACCTGGTGGTAAGTGGTGATGAAGCCCTAGATGGTAAATCGCACTCTTTGCGTAACAAAAGTCTATTCACACCTGCATTTTGGTTCTTAATCAATTGTTTGATAAATTTATGTAGCTATGGGCCACAGCATTACCATCAGATGGGCTGTGCGCTTGTTTGTCGTAGTGTCGTACTCACCTCTTTGTAAAAAAATGTTAGTGTGGTTCAACATATTGTGAAGAACATAAAAGATTATAAAGTAGGTGTTATAATATATGATCATGTTGAATATTAAAACGTATATTTATTGTTGTAGCCCTATCCAATATCCATTACCTCTACATCTTCGGAGACATCTTTTATAAGAAATGTTTAGTAAAGTTATGTATATACGTGTTTTGTTTGAACAAGGCGCCTGTTACTGTGTTTTAATTTGTAATACAAAGAAAACAAAACGGAATAAACAGACAAACAGAGTCGCAAGCTTTTTAATATTACGCTGTCGCACATTCGTACCACTTAAAATAGCAGCATAATGCTCTTGTTTTTCGTATGGTGAGTGTAGAAAACTGAGGACCCTTTATTGGAAACGAGGCAAATCAGTCCTCATGGGTGACAACGCATCTGCATTTTGATTCTTAATGGAGGATTAATGTAGATGTCTATGAGCCACTGTATCCAATTACCTAAGTCGACTCTGTGCTCGTTTGTCACCCTTATTCTACATTTTAAAAAAAATCTTATAATTACAATTTATTACTTTTATGTGAAGTTATGATGCTATAACTTCAGGGTTTTTAAACTGAATAAGACAAAAAAAAAATAGCGAGTGTAGTCCTTTAATAGGTCTCACGAAAAATCTATAATCTCCCTTTAATTTCTCTGCATGTAAACGTTTCAACACCACTTTGAAAAAAAAAAACATTTTCTTTTTCTATATTATGTGGTAGGTGGGCTATAGTTAGATAAAGCATATTAATATTTTTTACTAACTGGTACTGCCGAAAATAAATAATTGTGGAAATAGCGTTTTAAATTTGGAAGGGTTGTTTAATTAGGAATGAAAATACATTCATTGAAATTGAATGATATATAACTTTCAAATAAATTTGTCGGTGCGATGCCACCTACTGTAAGTTAATGGTACTATGCCTATAACGTTCGCGCAAGTGCGAGCATTAAGTTGACAAAGTTTTAGGGTTGTGCAGCGCATAAAATATGAACAAACAGACATTAATTTTAATATATTATGATAATAATATTGGAAAGAACAAGCTTTAAAGTAGCCTGCAATGTTTTGGCAAGCGGATTAGCGAACATTGTATTATATGCTCGCATCATAGTTTTCCCTGTCACAGTTCCAAATTAAAACTATAATTATTTTAACATACGGAAAAAATAACACATCCTTTTGACTTTTATTTCACTTTTGATTAATTGAAACATCAATAATTTCATTAAATCTGACTCCATTAAGAAGCAACAAAGTTACAGCGCCATTAAGCTTCCTCCTTTCATTATTTTAAAGGGAAAGAAAGTGATGTTTAGCACCATGGAGTGTAGGTTATAAAATAGAATCCAATATGCATCATCCCGTGAGTGTCGTAAGACGGACAGCAGCATCTTCCTGAGAACAACCCAAAATAATAATAAAAAATGTGTGTGTGTACTTATGTACGCACGTAAGAAGTTATACTTCTTTAGCGTAACAAAATAAAAACAACTAAAACAAAACACGTTTTATAGATTCATATATATTTGAATAACTACCTTGAATATCAGTTCTCACGAAAACTTGACAGTTGACAGACAATTACCAACTGAAGTTGTCGCTTTTAGGTTTCGGTGTGCGCGCGCATCGTAACAACTTCATGGTGTCGTTTTTAGATGGCAGTGTGCGCGCGTATCGTAAAAAATTCACTCCCATCATTTTTCTCAAACGCGCCAAAAGAAGTGTCCCGCCTGCCAAGCGTGGCAACTATGGCAAATATCACTTTATGAGATAATATTTGGGGAAGGTTTATGTTCAGCAGTAGACTTTTGATAGTCTGTAATGAATAAATGGAAATATCTTTCTTTAACTAAAAACAATTTTAGTATAGAGTATTTTGGTAGTGAATGACCGAATACTTAAAAAAACCGGCCAAGTGCGAGTCGGACTCGCGCACCGAGGGTTCCAAACAAATCCGTAGGTATATAAGTTTAAAATTATTAATAATATTTTTATTATATGATGTAACTAAAAATTTATGCTTTTCGCAATTTTATCGTTATCTGTGCTATAATACGTTGCTTCGTACCAAATTTTAAGATTCTGATTTCACGGGAAGTACCCTGTAGGTTTTGGTTCCCTTGCGATTGTTGAAAATTTGCGGCATAAACGGCTGTATCTTTTGATTGCGTTGGCTTAGAAGTTTGATTTTTTCACAGCTCCAAGGGACAGTAGACTTGAGTATTTGATATGAATTTCAGCTTGATATCTCCACGCGTTCCTGAGAAAAAGGGTCTTGACAGACAGACAGACGGACAACAAAGTGATCCTATAAGGGTTCCGATTTTTCCTTTTGAGGTACGGAACTCAGTATATGCGATAATGATTTATAGATATGTTACAAGACTTGCACATTAGTTGAAATTTAGATACTCAGCGTTCTTATCACTATACCGCGTGAGTAGGACATAATATCACGATTTAAGTTTTTTTTTATTATAGTAATAAATATATTTAATTATATATAATAATTAATTTATGTTTATATCATTCAAATATAAGTATATTATATTTGAATGATATAAATATTAATTTATGTTTATATCATTCAAATATAAGTATATTTGAATGATATAAACATAAATTAATTATTTTACCAATTAATGTAGATGGAAAACTTTATTAATTTTTACCACTAATTACAGCAACGGTAATCTCCGCGTCGAGATTAGGCATTACCCTTTGATGATCCCGTTTTAGAACGCGTGCTTGATCAAGAGATCGCTTAGTTACCTTATGTAGTTGTAAAACATGGCATTTTAATATGCAATAGTGTTAAACTTCCTTTGATCTTCTTAAATATAAATTTTAAATTCATTAAACATATGAATGAAGTAAACAACCGGTTGCATGATTTCATCGGTTGAAGTTTTAGAGTTTAGACAAGTAAATAAAAGCGACTATAAGCAGTATTGCTTTGAAATAAGGATGCTAATAGCGTGATACGGTCCTGTTTGAATAATTGACTCAGTATTAATAAGAAACTCCGTGATCATTTATTAGTGATTACTGATTAGCTGATTAGTTAACGTTAAACATCCGTTGCAATACTATATTCACATGGATTGCGTATGATGTATATTTTTTTTATAACTTACGTAACGAGAAAATTATGTATCGAATATGGATTATGTCGATTTATAGCAGCGTTGTGGAGTATTATGAATATATCATGTTTTTTTTTAAATATATTCTAAAAGGCCAGTTTGTCGATGGTAATATTTTTTGTTTTAAAATAGTAAATGTCGCAGAATAACCAGTTATTATAAGCTGAAACCTCAGAGGATGCGTACTCTCTATAAACATTTAGCTAATTATCGGCGGTTCAACAAGAAATTGCGAGAAACCTGCATGCCTCAAAAATAAAGTGATGGAATAAAATGAATATACTCCCTGGGTGTATAACCCTTTAAATGCTTGCTGATTAGATAATTAACAATAAAATTATTAAGCATTTTAATTAGTCACTAGCTGGTGCGGCATACATTGTTTCTGCGCTTTCCAGTAGGTGACACGATACGTTTCACTCCAAATTCACACCGGACTGTGTCAGAAAGATGTTCCAGTGTCAGGTAAGATTTTGTAAACCAACATATGTTGTGAATAGGAGACATTTTGGTTCATAAATGTTGGAAATTAAAAAAAAAATTGGAATTTAGGAAACTTGACGACAGCGCCACCTATATCTGATAGGATAATAAATAGGTATATTGTGTGAAATGTGAATATGATCTCAATAAAGATATAAAGATTATAAATAAAGTACCGGTACTCGAAGTGTAGGACCGCCCTCCACTAGATGGAGTGACGACCAGGTAAGACATGAAATTGATAAATGCAGGTTCACGCTCAGTAAAGTGGCTTATGAAATTCCTTGGGATTGGCCCATGTTCAGTAGTGAATTTGTGGGGATGTAATGTGTTGATTATTATAAATAAAAATCAATAAAAATATAATTGAGTAATAATTTAAAAATATAAATTAAAACAATTTTTATTGGTATGATAGTATGGTATTACATTGGTAATGAATTATTTCGCGTTTGTTTTTTCTAAGTGCCAAGTATTTTTAGATACAGCCTTTATAAATGAACGACTGTTTATAAAGAAGGCTGATTTATCATGTTATTGTCAAATGATATTTAAAATATTCAATCCCATTTTAAAAATATAAAAATTATCTAATTAATATTTTAAGCGAACGCCATGTCTCCTTTTCCGGTTTTAATGAGGTGTATCTTAAAATATAACACGGAAACACTGAACGTTACATAAAGGAGTAGAGTAGGCTGTTACATGTTACTGGTTAATTAACTTGACACAAATTAATCATTATACAAATGAGGTGTCAACCAGTTGTTAATCGTGGCTCTAGTTCCAATTCTTAGAGTAATTATATACAAACGTACGTACTCTGAGTTCCAATTCAAGAATAACACGTCACGTCTGACGTACAGTCAAGTAGATATTTACTTTCCGATCACGGAGTCTGTCTGTCTGTTAGTTAAATATGCAAGATTCATTCGGATCATGACTCTGTTTTTGTAAGAACGATATACATATATAATAGTTTCTTGATTTGGTCGGTACCACAGTAATACAACATGCGCACTTACATTAAGCGCATGCTATAGTGCGCATACACTTGATTGTTATTATTTACTACCTCGTTGATCTAGTGGTCGTAAACGCAGTTGCTGATCATGAGCTGATGCCACAGGTTCGAGTACTGGCTCGGGCCAAAACCAGTTATTGGGTTTATCTGTAAAGAAATTCTCAATAGCAGTCCGGAGTCAGGAAATTGGCGGTCTTTTACCCCAGTGCTCCGGGAAGCATGTCAAGCATGTTTTTTAATCATATACTAATGTTAAAGGCCTACGTTCTTATATTTTTTTTTATAGGAGGGGGGCAAACGAGCATGCGGCTCACCTGATGGTAAGTGACTACCGCCGCCCACGAACAACTGCAACACCAGGGGTACCAGGGGAATTGCAGATGCGTTGCCGGCCTTTTAAAAAGGAATAGGCTCTTTTCTTGAAGGTCCCTAGGTCGTATCATATTATTATATATTTGTTTTTTTTTTCATTATATTTTTTTTTCACAAAAATATTAGCACCTGAAACAAAAATGGGGTCGAGTTAACCCGTTTGGGTTGTGATCGCCCACCTCGAGGTAAACTCCTAACTTAACATCAATCAAATTGATCATACGATCATTGGAAGGACTTGGCAGCGCCGCTGACGGACGTGCAGAGAACCAACATTTATTAACCAGCTTGGTCGACTGGCTTCCCTCGAGGCTGCTGACCCCGAAAGGAATCCAATTTTTTGTTCATTTATTATCCAAACTATGAAAAACTTCTATAGTGTGATTATGGGTTTTTTCAACTACCCGCAAAATTGATTAGTCCTCACTCGAAGTGTCATACAGCGAGAAAGCGAAAAATACCTAAGTATTATATAGCAACCCCAAATACATTAAAAAAAATCTTTTATTTGAAATTATTCTTTTTGTATAATAACTATTAAGCAATGATGTGGCGGCGTAAGGAAATCTACTACGCCGTAGGTAAGGTGTCGTAAGAGGCTACAGACAGAAACGAGACAGATGGTTTGCAGAAACATACTCCCGATAACCACTCAAAAAAAAAAAAGAATTATAGAAGTGCGTTTGCTAACTCGCCTGCCAAGTATGGCAACCATAGCAAATAGCAAATATCCCTTATGAGGCGTTCTGTCGGAGATTTATTTTCGACAATTGACTTTGGTCGGCTTTAGTTGTGATGATTACGATGAATGAATCTATACATATAATAAAAATGTAAAAAGCAGACGTCTGTACATTTTATATTTTTGTAATAAAAGTGATTGAGAGGTACTAAAAATAAGTATCTAAATACATTTCTACCATTTTTAGAATTTTCTGTCTGTCTGTCTGTCTCTCTGTCTGTCTGTCTGTTTGTTTGTTAACGTATCACGTATAAAGTACTAATTTATATCATAAGAATCATTAAGGAAAATATAAAGTATATCTTCGTGTTACATTTATTCTTTATTTTATTAAAATCAGTTCATACAATCAAAAGTTATGATAAATATTCTGAAGTATGAATACGAAGTATAGGTACGAATTTGTTCAACGGTGGCGTTGGTTGAGTCATCAAGTGCATTTTAAACTAATACTATATCATAAATCATAATTAAATTAGGTAAAATAATGTTCTATAATGATATAATTATATCTAAAATGCAGTAAACAAAAGTATTAAAGAACGTATTAAATAAAATAATATACAAAAATATATTATAAACTTATTAACTAAATCTAAAGTGAAATAGTTAACCAATTTCATCGATAGATGGCGGTATGGTCAAAATGTAATATAAAAAGGCGTTTTGCTTACTATGCAGACACTGGTTTATAAGTTCTTTTATGTTTTATATAATAATGTACCCAATCGCGTCAATTAATCTCTTTTATTTTTAGAATTGATTGCTGTTAGCAGCGCCATCTCTCTTTAAATATATACTTATAATAAAAATGGTGATAACATGTTGTGTCTGTTTTTGTACATTGTTTTTATATATATAATAATGTACCAATCGCGTCAATTAATCTCTTTTATTTTTAGAATTGATGATTGCTGTTAGCAGCGCCATCTCTCTTTAAATATATACTTATAATAAAAATGGTGATAACATTAACATGTTGTGTCTGTTTTTGTACATTGTATAGAATATTTGTCACTAAAATCATTATAGGGAAATGAAAATAATTAAGTAAACACATTTTTATAATTTTTAGAATTGTCTGTCTGTCTGTCTGTTTGTTTATAAACGCATCACATCTAAAGTAAAAGAAATCGTTAAGAAAATCATAAAGCGTATCTTCAAGTTACATTTAATTTTTGTTTTATTAAATTTGGTTAATTCTATCGAAAGTTATGATTATTAGTTTAAAATGTAGGTTCTAATTTGTTCAATGGCGCCATAAAATCTCAGAAAAAGTAATAAAAAGATTTGTGTGTAAAAAAACGTTCTATAATAATATATTTTATACTTAAAACAAAGTAAACAATAAAAAAGATGTTTTCCTTAAAAAAGTTTTCTCACAACGAACGTAATAGATGGCATTGTACGAATTACATTCTTTTCTGAATTGCGGCGTTAAGATACTTCGAATCGTATTGAGACTCACTGACGTGCAGTCAGTCTCACAAATAACCATACATTACGCAGAACCAATGTAGATATTATATATTTTCAATTTCAATTTCAACTTAATAAATTAAATTAAATGATATATATTATGAGTTATAAATATATATGTATATATAAGTAAAATAGTCAATTTATTTTGTATCAGAAGACAGATTATAATGAACATACTAATATCCGAAATCACAACTTCCCACAACTCAATAGCGACCTCATATCTCAATCTCAACTTCAAAGGGTGCTACATGAAATAAATCCATACGTTCAGTTTTAGAGTTGCATTGCAATCGATCCGTCAAGATTTAATAAACAATTATAAAATAGTTATTAACGCTGACAGGCGTCCCGTTACTAAAAAAAAAAGTTACTGAACACCGCGGTAGCAACGTTCCTGTCACTGATGAAGTGGCAGTGGTATTAGTTGACCAGGAGTGCGATAGACATGACATCGTGTTGCACACACATGACGATCGACTGCCAGGGATTTATGAAACGCATCGATATTATGATGCTCTACAATATCCATTAATATATTGTCACGGTGAAAATGGGTACAATTTCGGAATTTATCAAGTTAATCCTAATACCAGAGAGACCAATTTTAATAAAAAAATATTTGCTCTGCAATTTTATTCGCACCTGTTACATGTAAGGCATATATCTTCTTGCGTATCTGCAAAGATTTCGGGGGTTGTTTTACCAATTTATAGTGGACATGTATGCGAAAATAGAGACGGAGCGCTTAGTGTATATACGCACTAACCAGAGACGTCTGTTACACTGACGTCTAATAAGTGATATTGATAGAGTAATGATATAAATCGTTTAATATTTTCTTACCTGAATGTCAAATTCTCCAAGTAAAACCTATATACGCGAGCTACGCCGCGGGCACAGCTAGTATATCAATATAATAATAATAATAATATAAATAAATATTTATTTCATTTCCAATTACACATGTTTACATACGGGAATAAACATGATTACAATTAAATAAAGTAACAATAAGTCTAACAAAAATAACATGCTATGATAAAATTAAAACTATAATGAAGAATCTACTAAAGAAAAATAGAAAGTCAAGTTTATAATATTAGCTACCTGCCTGAATTAGGTTGAGTACCTGTGTTTCAGACAGCACTTACACAATGGGTTTAATAATGTAGGACACTAGAAATTTAAATAATTAAACTATATTAAATAATAAATAAAATAACTAAATAACAATTATTTGTTACCTACAATTAATACAAACTATTTTAGAATTTTCTCAATAATCTTCTGTGTGTCTTCGTAGTTTAATTTATTTAAAAATATATAATACAGTAAATAAAAAATAATTAGTCAGTGTACATAACACTATATATTTAAAACTAAGTTTTCTTTTAAATATTATACAATTATTTCTATAAGCGCCATCTCACGGAAAGAGAAGGATTGTTTCGATCAAATTACGAAATTAACGGTACTACATACATCTTTTGACCTCACACAATATATAATATTATGATACTAACATGTAGATAACGATGATTCAAAATATTTGCGCGCGCATTTACTAGCACTTTAATTTGAATGTGCAAGTTTAACCCCTATTCCTTGTATGACTACACCTGTTGTAGAATGTAGAGAGTAGGTAAATGAAATGTCTCGTTACTAGGAAAAAAGTCTTCGATTCTCTACACTCACCATACAAATCCTGGCAGCACTATGCTGCTATTTTACGCGGGTATTGTGAGATATACGATTTTTTTTAAACCGATTATAATTCGATAAGTCTTAATAAACGTGGTTATTATAAAATATACAATATTTTTTAAGTCACATAAATTATAATCCTTTCTTGCTTTTTTCCTTTTGTTCGCACATCTCGAACGCGAAGCAGAGGCCGAACTTTACTGTCGACCTATCAAGCTTAATCAGATTTTTATTTTTATATGTACCGCACCAAACTACTGTACTGTACTGAAAATCACATTAATAGTAATGAATAATCCTGATTATTTTGTTAAGCAATACGAATTATTACAAAATAAGTCCAAAAAATTTATCGTCACAATTCGTTAGAGGTTTAAGAATAGTACGTGACCTAAATATCTCCGGGACGACTTGACAAAATGACTTAATTTTGTCACTATCTGCAGATAATCGTGCCGAATTGATTCCTTTAGAAAATTCATTTGGAAAATTACTATAATCTTTAATTTTAATTTTTGTTTTATGTAACAAACACTCATATTATGTAGGTACTGCAGCATATTTTTTTGTTGACTGTAACTGTATATACATCTGAAAAGCAGTGCAGTTAAACTATTTAGTAATCTGTCGTGCAGCGTTGCCAGGGCACTTTCTATTATAGAAACGCTCCTAATTTCGAGTCTATACAATCTCAGCTCAAATTCTAATTTCGAATTTATGGAGTAGTGTTTTCGTCTAACATAATACATATTAACATTAATCCTCAACTTTACTATATATTAATTTATAATTTTTTTTTCTTTACATACGAGTATCATAATATACAATATTTTATTATAATATTCACTATTAAAAACTATAATTAAAAAAAAAACTAAAATTAGTAACTCAATTATCATACAGTCCTACTCCCCGCGGTATCGTGCCAAGAACGCAGGCTGCGTTTCCCCGCTGAATGGCTATACTTAGCCTTTGAGCGAGAAAGGAACCAGCCCTCTTATCATCATCAGCAACGACCCGCCGAGGATGGAGTTCCTTTAGGAACCTCACCGCACGTGGACTCCACGGACCGATAGTAATAATTATTTCAAAATTAATGCCACAGAGTAAGGACGGTCGGTTTCTTTACTCATGTGTTAAATGCTGCGGTCAAAGATGTTTTTAAAACATCTTTGGCTGCGGTATTTTCGGCATAACGGAGGATCATGCTAAGCCTTTTGAGGTAGTATAGGCTCTTAAGTTTGTTTTGGTAAACAAGAAAGCGTTTCTTTTTCTACGTTTTTCAATTTTTTTAAAACAAAAAAAACAAACATTAATTACCGCGGGTAGAATACAATATGTAAGTAAACAAATAGTAACTAAAATAATAAAAAAACGTATTTAATATGAAAACAAAAATGTTCTTATATTCGATATCGATATTATTATTATTATATATTTTATTTATGTCTGTCAAGAGAGGTCCATTAATAAAAAAAAACTTGTGATTTTTTTGCGCCCAGAAGCAATGAAAAAGGCTGCCTTCCGGGAAGCGAGGGAGGGAGGTGGTGAATGCTGTAAGCATACCACGACAGTCGGCTGCGTGGTTATGTGGGACTCATTGCGAAACCTAAGTGCCTACCCACTAAACACCACCTGTGAGACTGGCATTGGCTTGAGCGACCCCTTTTAGAGAAAAGGGGGCGCAGAAAATCTTGCACCCAGCAGTCAGACTTATATACTGCTGGGTACAGGGCTCCTCTCATTTCTCAGAGGGTTTTAGGGCAAGGAAATATCCGCCGCGCTGCCCCAATTTGTTGACGAACTTCACATGTCGTCGAAATATTATTTTTTTCTTCTTAATTCTCAGACATGCCGGTTTCCTCACGATGTTTTCTTTCAACGCCGAGCACGTGTAAATCAGCACTTTAAATTGCAATTAACAATTTCATTGGTGCCGGCGGGGATCGAACCTGCGTTACTCGCGTACTATGAAATTTACAGTACAGCGAGCACTTAACCCCTGAGCTACCACTGCTCACTAACTATATGTACATTGATCGATAAGCAGGCTGTATAAATATATGTTTTTACGCAGAAACAAAAATGGGGTCTAACCAACGTTTACGTTTAAAAAGTAAAAATGTTTTCGTCATGAAATATCTACAGAAACAAAAATAGGGTCAAGTCAACCCAATTGGGTTATACTGCTCTCCTCGTGGGTAACCTCTCCCGACTATGCATCAAATCGAACCGGACAAGCGGTAATGTAACATGAGTTCATGAATGCAGCGTCGCGCTTGGGACGTGCTGAGAGGAACCAACTTGTTTTAGCCAGCTTAGTTAACTGGCCTCCCCCGAGGTGTGCTGACCCCAACGGCTACAATATTTTTAATGTATTTATATGAATTATTATAAAAAACGTCTATAGTGCGATTTAGAATCTTATTGTTCAACTACCCACAATTTAATACACGATTGTTTTAAGAAATGACATCAGCTGTAGTTTTGTTATTAAGTTTTTTTGCAATTTCATACCGCATGCGAATATTTGTAAAATTATTTAAAAAAAGTTCTTTACTATGTATGGCATTTATATATCTGTATATATATTTCATTTTCAATAAATAAATCATACTAATTAACGATCGTCCTAGTGCTGCCTCTGGTGTCAGAATTATGCATTTAAGGATAAGTACTATCTTTTAATAAGTTGACAAAAACGTATTTAAATTTTAAAATCAGTAAATGGTTGTCACATAATTTTTGTAAAAATTCCTTAATAAATTAAATTAAAAAAAAAACTATTTTCATGTATTTCTGCTTAGATGGACGACAATTTATTGATATATTATTTATTACATTACCTTGTTCTACATATTTACTTATTTTAAAATACTCTACAAATCCAAAAATAAATAAATTAAATTAAATAAGTTATAAAAAAATTTCAATACAGAAAAGAAATTTTACTTTTCTTATTAGTTCCGAAGATATGATCTCCCTTATGATATATCATTACTCTGATTGATCACCCCCATAGGTACCTATTTAATGAAACAAGAATCATTAAAAAAATAAAAAAATAAACCTATTTCTGGCTCCAAGCAGCGTACACTGCTGAGTTTTGGTCTGAAGGTTTTTTTTTAATAGTAGAGGGGGCAAACGAGCATGCGGCTCACCTGATGGTAAGTGACTACCGCCGCCCATGAACAACTGCAACACTAGGGGAATTGCAGATGCGTTGCCGGCCTTTTAAAAAGGCGTAGGCTCTTTTCTTGAAGGTCCCTAAGTCGTATCGGTCCGGAAAAATCGCTGGTGGTAATCGATTCCACGAGGAAGTTGTGCGAGGGAGAAAACTTCTTATGAAGCCAATATAATTACCGGTATAGAGGCATTATATTTTAGTCCTCAAAGGCGACAACGCATCTGTAGTATTTGAAGTTGTCTGTCTGTTCGTGGACTGAAGTAGCCACTTACCATCAGGTGGACTGCAAGTTCGTTAGTCATTTCAGCTTTATACAAAAAATAAAGGTTTATATGTGTGGGTATATGGAAGCTATTAGTGTGGGAGAGTGCGAGGTATTGAAATAAAATTATGTAAAATAATTGAACAGCTGTAGTCCTCGCTCGCCGAATCTGGAGGTGACTGGCTGTTAGTGTGTCACGGCTAACCAAACACAACGCTGAGCTCGAATAAAGTTAACGCGTCTGGTTTTTGTAGTAAAATATAAAATCAATCGTTTTCCTAACTGAAACATTTCCTAACAACGTCAGGGTTTTCTTGTTTAACTTTTTTAATCATTCAAATAGCTACTTTATTTCTTGGATTAAAATATCTGACGTCTTTAGGGAGAGGACCATATATTTTTGGAGTTAATAAATTTGCTTCGACGTTATTTCTCTTTTTTTAGTCGTACTTCATTTGTTTTTTCCGTGTAGTCGATCAAAATAATCTATTACGGCTAATAAATGCTGCCGGGTGGAGATGTAGGAGAATCCATTACCAAATTTCATCCGATAGATGTCATTGTTATAAAAAGCCGCTATGCGAAAAGGCAGAAAAATCTAGTACAAGCACCTTCAATAAAATTGTTTAATGTTATCTGGTGGTTTAAACGATCAATTCTTTAATAAATATTTTTATATAATGAGGTGTCGTTAAAGACGACAGAGGGAAACAAACTGGTAGATGGGTAGCAGCGTCTACGTCTATGTCAACGTAGGTATAACAACCAGAAAATAAAAACTTTCGTCGCCTACTCGCTTGCCAAGCGTGGCAACTAAGACAAATATACCATTTTGGGGCATGCCTATGTTCATGGAGTCGTATAACACCGGCGATATTTCCAGACCGATACGACTTTAGGGACCTTCAAGAAACGAGTTTACTCATTTTTAAAAGGCCGGCAACACACCCGCAATTCCCATGTTCTTCCAGTTGTCCATGGGCGGCGGTCAACACTTAAGATAATATAGCTTGGACAAACGACCACTCTTCAATAAAAAAATGAAATAATGTTTTACTTGATTTTACTTTCAAGTTTACCTAGAGAGAGGCGTGATCGATGAGAATTTTTGCTTAACGCCGAGTGAAACTCGGTCGCCTAGGTCTGACTAGTTTTTGAGTTATCCTTAATAATTTAAATTGAAGTTGGTTATTGTACAAAAATTTAAATTTTATGACTTTTCAACATTTTATCCCCTTAACTTGTATGTCCTTTTACATACAAGTTACATACATTATTATAATGTATGTTGTAAAGAAACAATATTGCGGATTATAAAAACGAGATAAGAGAAACATTTAAGCAGCGAAAACCGTTCCGTAAGCTGCGTGGGACGACCCACTCGCAAGTGTTGCAATACACTTGCATTTTGCTTGGGTCTGATAAACACTGTTTATTCACGTCAAGGCACAACTAGCTAGTGTTCACAACCAGTTCTCCAAATGGTGCCTAGATTAGTATTTAAAATTTTCTGTCTCATTTTCTCTTTCTTTGTCTACTATATTGGTCATCAACATTTTATTTTATTACATATTTATTTTGTACGTGGTAGAGTCATGCTGCAGCTATATTAGTAGTATAGTTGTAGCACGAATGGGTCGGCTTGACCGGGGAAGGACCACGCTCTCACAGAATACCAGCGTAAAATGGCAGCTTGACACTGCTGTTTCGTATGGTGAGTGTAGAGAACCGGAAACCCATTTTACTGGAAAAGAGTACTCACGGGTGACGACGCATCTGCATTTTGATTCTTTATTGAGGATAAATGTAGATGTCTATGGGTCACAGCAACCACTTACCATCAGGTGGACTGTGTGCTCGTTTGCCACCCTATCCTATAAAAAAACAACATAATAATTCTGCTGTGATTTGATGGCGGTGAAAGAGAAAGCTGTTCTAGGCAAATTGCGTAGGACACCTCACTTGGATTGCCCTATTCACGCATAACGGGCTAGGGTAGAATACTACCAGTACAACAGCTAGTGCCTAGATTGGTACTCAAATATAATGAATCAAGTGAATGTAATGAATCATGAATGGGGTGCATGAAGTGAAGTAAATGAAATTAAAATTTAGTTTGCCAACCGTCGTTTTCTAGTCTGTGACTTATTCAAAATGTGATTCCTCTTAATGGCAACGGAACACCGAACGAATCGCCGAAGGTGTTATCCGTTTGTCATATATTAAAGGTCAAAATACAAGAACCCCGTGCTACAACCACAATATAGCTGCAGCATGGCTCTACTACGTAAATCTTTGTGTATTTAAAATAGTTTTTGCGTGGGCTCTAAAATTAAAAACTAAAATTTTTATAAACACAAAAAGTTATAAATTCTCCTACGGTGTGATGGCAATGGCCATGCATGGATCCACGACCTTATCCCGTGGGTGTCGTAAGCCCGAACAATCCTTTGGATTCCAGTATACCAGATATCGGTATCTTTAAAGCTAATCTCGTCTCAGAGCTAAGGCCGGTGCGGGCTCGGGAAGCAACATCAAAATGTCAGACCATTTTGGTATCGCAATTGCCAAATCTTTGCCACTCATGGCGCATAAGCGATTTTTAGCTATCTGGCTATTTGAAATCTGGGAACGACAATTATGGGCCTTATTTTTCCTAATAAGTATTCACTATAACATTCAGTTTTATGCAGTCGGTGTAAAGAATAAAGTTTATACGATATTTTGAGGTCGTTGAAGTTCAATATTTCAATTTAAATACGGTTTGTTTGCTATCGAATAATAACATAATCATTAATCGATTGACGTGACGTCTCATGTAAGTAGCCTACATGGCATAAAACGTGACAACGTCGCACGTGCAGTAGTGGTGATATAATCGGCAAAAATACAACAAACGCAGAAAATTAAACCGTGTAATAAAATTTTAAATTTGGCATTTCTCTTGATTTTACTTTTAAATTTTGTAGTATGGTACCTACCTACATTCCTTTTCGATATATAATATTTTATTTATCCAGACAACATGAAATGTTTCTTTAATAGGTATCATAACAATGTAAAACGTTTTAATAAACATTTATAACTAAATTAATACTACTGTAATTATTGATAGATACGACTATCTAAAAAAACTGGCTGTGTAAAAAATATTTTTATCATAAAATATCTTTTGCAGAAACAAAAATGGGGTCAAGCCAACCCAATTGGGTTTTACTGCTCTCCTCGTGGGTAACCTCTCCTGACTTTTCATCGAATCGATCACGGGGGATCGGTAAAGTATCAGAGTGCAGCTTCGCGCTGGGGACGTGCTGAGAGGGACCAACTTATTTTAGCCAGCTTGGTCAACTGGCTTCCCCCGAGGTGTGCTGACCCCGATAGTTACACGAACTGTTATGTATTTATATGAATAAGTATGAAAACTCATAGAGCGTGATTTAGGATTTCATTGTTCAATTACCCGCAATTTAATGAAAAAAAACTATTCAAAAATCGATCACACGAGTGCTGCCTCTGGTGGCAGAATTGTGCACTTTTTAAGCCAGACAAAATGTGCAGTGAGTAAACTAATTATAATTAGTTTACTCACTGCACAGTATAATTTAAAATTAAAAATTTTGTACAGCCGACTTCAATATAAGTTATTAAGAATAACTCAAAAACTATTGGTCTGACCTTGATCAAATTCATATGGGACCACACGAGAAGTACCAGCTTTCAAATAAAAAAAGAATCATCGAAATCGGTTCACCTAGTAAAAAGTTATGAGGTAACACACATAAAAAAACATACGCGTCGAATCGAGTACCGTCTCCTTTTTGGAAGTCGGCAGAAAAGTAAATAACAGTTGGAATTATTACAATTAATTTCACTTTCCTGGGTGATAGGAAATTCAGCCTAAAATGAGCCTAGTTCCCCTGGGTCCGGGTGGACCAGGGGAACTAGGCTGATTTCTGCCGCCAATCGGCATTGTGTTCCAGTCTGCAGGGTGTAGAGAGCCAGTAAAATGACAGATTGTGAGGTATCCCCTATTGGTCCTCAGAGGAGACAAGGCATCTGTAGGCTTTTCTTTTTAGTTTCAATTTGTTTGCAGATGTCAATAGCGGTCACCAGCAGGTGAACCGTAAGTTCGTTTGTAACCTCAGTTTTACAAAATAAATGTTTTGTATTTTATCTTTGTCCTTTGGAATGAATACGCATCTGTCGCCTTTTGCATTTGTAATTGATTGCAGTCATGAACCACATTAACCACAAACTACCCCATACCAGCACGTGGCCTGTTAGCTCGTTTGTCTTATATTTTATGATATAAGACACATACAGTGTTGTCATGTGCTATTACGAGTATAAATCAATTGTATTCTTATAATTTCTGCAACCCTACAAACTGTTATATGTGAAGGCGCCGACAGATTCTTTCTTATTCTCTATAGACTCGCTAGTAGCTCAAGGATTTTAGATTTTATGTCCAAAGCAATAAGGTAGCGTTATATGTTAAATGTACAAACTTGAACTACGTAGTACTATTATTTATTCTGTGCCTGAACATAGAAGAGTGAAGGCGCCAGTAATCTGAATTAACTTTAGTAGTTCGCAGTAAGAAATGACTAGTAATGTGGACTATGAATTATAAACAATGTTGAAGTGCTTTCAATTTGAGTTTGACAGGTCAATGGAAGCCACTGTGCGTTACTTGGATGTAGGGCACGGTTAAATCGGGGAAACTGTAATATTTTTGATTGATATACAACTGAAAATTCAAAGGATTTGTACTGCGATGACGGAATTTGACTATCTTCGAACCAAAATGCTTACTCCTAAATCCAATGATACCGTAGATTACTTTGTAAACAATACTTCTTTATTGTTTCGAGATATTATTACATAAATTTTAATAATCTATCCACATTGAGGTAATTTATGAGGGACACTCTTCTATCCTGCAGCCTGACCACCACCACATTAACGGCCCGGCCTCGCCAGAGTCGCGGAGAATAAGGAGGGGCGGGAGGAAGTCCGTCCAAAGTGAGCTCACCACTCGTTTCTTATATAAGCACTTAAAATTGCAATTAACAATTTCATTGGTGCCGGCGGCGATCGTATCAATTAGCGATGTAACGATACATGAATTTGTCGATACGATACCGATACCGATTATCGAGAAAAATAATCGGCGATACCGATACCGATATCGATGGCTTAGTAGTAAATACACCCAGTAAATAAAGAATGATGTACTTTATGTACATAAAACTTACTTATGTTACATGGAATAAATAGACACTCCATTCTGTAAAGTGTGGCAAAATTGAAAATTAAAAATAATGAAAAAAAAGGTAAAATATCATATCAACATTTATTTGGGTAACATTTATCAAGGCATCAAATCAAAAGTAAATCAATATTAATAATCAAAGTTCACTTTAGGAAGATTTTTGTTTAGGAAACAAAGTTTATTCAAATTACTAGCAGATAATCTGTTGCGCAAATCATTTTGTATGAGGCCTGCAGTTGAAAAAAGACGTTCTGAGGCAACTGAGCTCATTGGGTAAGATAAATATTTTTGTGCAAGCATTTTCAATTTTGGGTATTTATCTTCATTGCTCCAATAGTTCTTTGGATCTTGTTTCATTGGAATATTTGGACATCTCGTATAAGATTCCACCTCGTCTTGCTCAGGATGACTAGACATGTTTGATAAAGGTTCCTCCTCTTCTGCTTCTTTAATCAAACTGTCACAAGCACTCCAGATACCTGAGAAAGTCTCATCTTGCTTTTTTTGTGACTCTACTCGCTCTACAGGAACATGTGTATCCCTGTTTGTGTGCCGGACGGGCGAAAATCTCCGGAGTAAATGTTGTCGGAGATACCCCGCGAGTCGCTCACGTCCTACACCTGTAGGTTCCAGACTCCTCCAACTGCCGTCTTTCACTGCCGTCTTTCACTGCCGTCTCTTTGGTTGCTGCGGATAAACTGTGGACTGAGGTTCAAAATTAAAATGCACGATTTGTAAATTAAAATAGCAAGGGAGTGGCCAGCGGATCGACTAATTAATTTGTCGCGAGATTTTACACTGTTATTTATTTATCACTATTTTTCAACTATGATTGTTCACTATATATTTTAAAACACAGATTTAATTAAACACACAGCGATATTAAAATTTCTATTGGTTTTCTAAAATTTCTATTCGTATTTTTAAAATATCTGTTGGTAATATCAAATTTCTATTGGCAGTAACACGTTTCTATTGGTATTCTCTACAATTTCTATTGGTAATTTTAAATATCTATTGAAAGTAACAAATTTCTATTGGTAGTATCCAAAATTTCTATTGGTAGCAGCTGGTTTTCTAACACTACTGACTAGCAGCTATTAATCAACTAAAATTAGTTGAATTTAAACACTTTTGTAACTGCGAATATCAGTTACCACTTTTTCCGTCTAGCTAACACTTTTCACGAAATGTAACGGCGAAATTTCCGTTACCACTTTTTTCAGCTAGCCAACACTTTTTCACTATATGTAACTGCGAATATCAGTTACCACTATTTTTGGCTAGCTGACACTATTTTTCTATGTGCAACTGAGAATTTTCAGTTGCCACTTTTTTCGACTATGTGTAACTGCGATTTTTCAGTTACGACCTTTTTCGGCTAGCTAAACTTTTCTATTTCACTTTAACTTTTCACTGTGTTCTGCTACTAGTCACTTCAGCTACTACCGGATACTGCTGCTTGTTACTGGTAGTTCTTCCTACTACTACAATGTTACTGTGATTTGCCCCCATAAGGTAGACTTCGGCTATACTCTATAGAGAGCCGCTTGCCAATTTCCGGTTTTGCCCTTTTATTATCAAACATTTTCGTTATGTATTTTGCACAAATTGCAATTTTTCTATATAATGCTAATTTTTACACTAACATGCTATACACTACAAAATAGGCATTTTTGTCCTTTATCATTATGTGATAAGGGTTACTTGATATATTTACATTCAAAAAAGTTATTAATCAAAATGTACCTATTTTACATAACAAAAGTGCACATTAAATCTTTAATTTTACTATATTTCTTAAATGCGTTTATTTACATAAATTATCTATTTACTTATTTCAATCTATATATCATATGCTAACTAAATATCGTATTTACAATTCTTTCAGAACATAAAAATATTCTCATTAATTTTTTGCTTAAACTATTACGCAGTTAATTTAAATTTCCAGAAAGTTCTATAGCGCGGCGCGCTGTGATTGGTCGATATTTTCTTAAACAAAATAAAGTTGTTTATATTAACTATTGTCAAATCGACCTTTATACAAACATATTACGAGTTGTAAACATACTGTAAACTATATTAAAACACAATTTGTTCGATTTTTTTTGCTAATTTCACTTTTTTAAAACACTTTAATATTCTTTAATCACTTTCTCGTTCAAAGTCATTTTTGCCGTTGTGAACAGTCATTTTGGCCGTCTCGAACATTTCTCCCGCCGTGCAGCGTCGCGAAGATCCGTCGCAGCGGCGCTGCATAATTTCGGTGAGAGACGTTGCCTCTACTTCGGCAGCGGCACGAGTTTTCTGGTTGGCCTCTTGATTAGTCCATTCGCTGTGCGTACCTCCACAGTGCGGATCTGTCCGTCCGCCCCGGGGTATATGTTTTCAATCCTTCCTCGTGGCCAGGTGTTACGAGGTAATTGGCTGTCAGCTATGAGGACTGGATCGCCCACCTGGAGATCGGGGCCTTGACCGTGGGCCTCCCGCCGGTTTTGAAGTTCCGGCAGATATTCTTTGACCCAACGGTGCCAGAACATGTCAGCGAGTATCTGGGAGCGTCGCCAGTGTTTTTTGCTGTTCGCATCTTTTTCACTAAAAACTCCAGGTGTTGGCAGTCTCGCAGATCCTCCCAATAGGAAGTGATTTGGAGTGATGGACTCGTTGTCTTTGCTGTCTACTGAGATGTGAGTCAATGGTCTGCTGTTTACTGTATATTCCACCTCGCAGAGCAGCGTGGTCAAGACATCTTCGTGCGGATGTCTCTCATGAAGAACGGTGTATAGTGCCGTCTTCACGCATCGAACAAGCCGTTCCCACACCCCTCCCATGAAAGGCGCGGAGGGGGTTATAAATCGCCAGACTATGCCTCGTCGGCTGGCTTCTTCTCGGAAGGCCTCTCGAAGCTCCTTGTCGGCACCGTGCATATTGGTGCCGTTGTCCGAGTAAATCTCGGTGGGACATCCTCGGCGCGCTGCGAATCTTCTTAATGCCAGTATGGCAGAGTCTGCGCTGAGATCTTTCACAATTTCCAAATGTACAGCTCGTGATGTAAGGCAGGTGAAGAGCGCCACGTATCTCTTCTGATGCTGACGTCCCACTGTTACGGAGAGTGGCCCAAAATAATCCAGGCCGGTGAACGTGAACGGTCTCTGGTGATGTGCGAGACGCGTGCTGGGATGATCACCGGTGGCTGGCATGGATGGTTGTGCCTTTCTTATGCGGCACTGAACGCATTGGCTTACTATTCTTTTAGTAGTGGGTCTTAGTCTGATTACCCAGTAATGCTGTCGAACCTCGTTGATGGTTGGTTCGGTCCCGCAATGATGCAGGCTACGATGCGTCCAATCAATATACAATTGGGTGATGTGATGATCACCATCCAATATAGCTGGCCCTTTCATATCTTCAGAGACTCCTTTTACAGCGGCTATTCGACTTCGTAGCGCAATGATCCCGTCTTTCAATTGTATCTGTAGTGGTCGTAGGCGGCTATCATGGGCGACCCTCTTATCGTTACGGAGATCGGCTATCTCTTGTGTGAAGGAGTCTTCCTGGATGACATGTACCAGGAGCTTTTCGGCCTTTCTTATATATTCGGCCTCCAGTGTGATGTATTTGTTTACATCTTTGCTTTTCACCTGACTGGGAGGCTGCGCGAGACGTCGCGGATTGCACTTCGATCTCCTCCAGTCGGGGTCTTCCCCTCTATTACTTTTTGTCCTTTTATAAAAGGTCCTGTCGGTTGTTTTGCGGCAGAGTGTTATGAATTGAAGCACTCTGGCCGTAGCTCGCACTAAGCGTTCCCATTTCGAAAATTTCGTCGGATCGGGAATGGCCTCTTTATATAGCGGAGCTCTATATCTTTCTGTGATGGTGAGAGATCTTTCTTCACCAGTAGGTTCGGATGACGTGGGTCGTTCTGTTGGCCATGCTGACGGTTCTTTGTATAGAAATGATGGGCCACTGTACCACTCGTGGTTAGAGTCGAAATTGGGTGGTACGTCCCTCGTAGCGGTGTCAGCTATATTCAATTTTGTGGGTACCCAGCGCCAGTCATCCACTTTACTATTGTCCTCTATTGCTGCTATTCGATGTGCTACAAAAGGTTTGTAGCTCCTGGAACCTTTCTTTATCCAGGTGAGGACAGTTTTGCTGTCAGTCCAATAAGTGACAGCTTCGGGCTTTACGTGATGCTCCTGGATGACAGCCGCAGCTACGCGACTTCCCATCACGGCGGCTTGTAACTCAAGGCGAGGTATGGATGTTACCTTGAGCGGAGCTACCTTCGCTTTGGCCATGACGAGGCTCACGTACACTTGCCCATCGGGTGTCGTTGCTCTCCAGTAAACTGCCGTTGCGTAGGCGCTTTCACTGGCATCTGAAAATACGTGCACTTGGAGGGAGCGTGCGTCGCTGTATCCCGGGTAGCATCTTGGTATGCTTACTGTTTTGAGACGTTCCAGGTGTTGGATCCATGTGGACCAATGGTTACTCAGGTCCTCGTCCAACTCCTGGTCCCAGTCTGTTCCTCGTCTCCACGCTTCCTGCAGTATTTGCTTGGCGCGTATCGTAACTGGGGAGGCGAGGCCGAGAGGGTCATACAGCGACATCACTATTTTCAACGCTTCCCTCTTTGTTGGTTTTTTCTGCAGCAAATTGTCCGGAAGTCGAGCGAGCTTTAGGTTGAAACTCAGCTGATCGGTACTCGGTTTCCAAATTAAACCGAGTATTTTTTCCTCGGTTCCCTTGTCGCCCAGTTTGACTGACTCGGTTGTTTCGCGGTCAGGTTCCAATTCTCTCACAATTCCGGGCGCGTTGGAAACCCATTTTCTTAAGGTGAAGTGCGCGTTTTTGTGTATATCGCGTACTTCCTTTGATATTCTCATCGCATCTTCTACTGACTGGAAACTGTCAAGATAGTCATCCATATAATGATTTTGGATGATCGCCTCTACGGCTTCTGGATATTTTTCAACGTATTTTTTAGCATTCCAGTTTTTTGCGTATATGGCTGTGCAGGGTGAACTAGCTGCACCGAAAATAATCGACGTCATCCTGTACTCTTGTGGCGCCTCATTACGTCGATTCCCTCTCCAGAGATATCTCAAGGCATCTCTGTCTTCGGGTCTAACTTTTACCTGCATAAACATTTCGGCGATGTCCGCCGAGACAGCGACGTTATGGCGACGAAAGCGCATCATGACTCCTGGTAATGACTGTAGTAAGTCTGGACCCGTGAGCAGGAAATCATTCAATGCCATTCCTTTTGTTTTGGCTGCGGCATCGTGTACTATGCGAAACTTTTCTGGTTTCATCGGATTATGGACATCGAAATGAGGTAGATACCATGTCTTTCCTGGTGTACTATTCTTTGGCGCTATTTCGGCGTATCCCTTTTGTATCAGGGAATTCATCTCTTCGTTGTACTTCTGCTTTAGCTCTTCGTTTCGATCTAGTTTTTTCTCGATAGAAACGAGCCTGTTTATCGCCGTTTCATAATTTCCAGGCATTTCGATGTTTTTCTTTTTCCATAGAAGCGCTGTTTCTATGTGCCCGTCTTCCAACTGACGGGTGCTGCTATTTAGTATTTCTTCGGCTTGCTTCTCTGGATCGGAATCTGGTTTTCTCGGATTTATCATTAAAGATTCCAGCGCGAAGTATTCGCGGAGTTGGTCATTTATATTCTCCTCGCTCGTGTACAGCTCGTTGGCCGTGTAGACGCGCTGATGCGGGGCTTTAGTGTGCGCCCCGTGTAGCACCCATCCCAGTTCTGTGAGCGAGGCTATTGGCTGGTGCGGTGGACCTCTGCGTACTTGTGTGGCTATTAAGAGTCTCCAGTTGTCTTGTCCTATCAGGATCCTAGGGTTGCCTGAATCATATGTCAATTGATCCTTTAAGCCTTTCAAATGTTTACAATTTTCTATGTCTGTTGCACGCACAGTCTGTGGCCCCAAGTTTAGGCTGGCGACCGTGCGTGCTCTGAATGGCACCCTTTTTCTATGGAGACTCTTTAGTGACACTTTGACTCTTTGGGAGTCCGGCGAATCGAGGGTAGTGTTCCCGATAGCTGTGATCTTGAATGGGTCCAACCGCCCTTTAGCTCCAATTTGATCGGCAATCTCTTGATCCATTAACGAGACTGTCGACCCATCATCCAGCAGAGCGTGTGTGTTTATTGCTCCCGCCGGTCCAATTACTCGAACTGGAATTATCTTCAAGTAAGCTTGATGCTTTGATACAGCGAATGAGTTTGCCACTGTCTCTTGAGGTTCTTTTAGTGGGCCCTCTGTCTTTTCCTTTCTATTATTATGAAGGAGTCGATTGTGTGTCGCGTTGCATCCTTTTATTCCACACTTCGTGGTTTTGCATCTGTGTGTCTGACTTCTATAACGCAGACACCGGAAACATAAATTCCTTTGCTTGGCGAGTTGCCATCTTTTATCAATATCTGCCTCTTTAAACTTGTTGCAGTCGGATCCGTAATGACCCTCTTTTTCGCACACACTGCATTTCGGAGACGGCTTAGTGGTAGCCGTGTGCGTCCTATGCACTGGACGATTATTTTGCGCTCCGCTTATGATCTCAGGAGGCGCAAATGCACTACAGTAGCGAGCTTGTTCGGTGATAAATTCACTGAAGGAACCGAGGTCTGGTCTTGAGTCATACTTTTCTGTATAAATTCTATACCACTGCGCGCGTATAGAGTTTGGCAGTTTGTCTGTGAGGTGTCGTAGCAGCTCTGCGTTAACGAGGTAATGGTCTCGCTTGAGTGCTCGAAGTGTGACGACGCTTCCCCTCACTTTGCTCGCGAATGTACAAATATCTCTGGGTGCCTCTGTACAGCGTGGCAATCCCCGTAATTTATCGGTTTCTGCTTGCGCGATTGAATCTGGACGCCCAAATTGTAGCTCCAGTTCTCGCATAATCTCATCTGGTTTAGCATGCCCGATGAGTTCCGAACTAACTGTTTCCAAGGCTCTTCCTTGTAGACTTCTTCGTAGTCTAGCAGTATTTTCTATGTCATTGAAGTAGCCTCGGGTTGTTTCATAAATGGCACGGAACGAAAGCCATTCAGTATGTGCTCCGCTAAAGCTCGGCAGTGTCATTATCGCTTTTGATGCTGCGAAAGTATTTGACGATGCACTCTCTGGTTTTGGTTTATCAGCGAGTGCGGCTATAGCGGACGTGAGCTCCGATATGAATGGTCGGAGCACCCTGTCTTCATTGCTGACAGGTGCCTGGTTAGGTCTTTTTATTATGGGATTCTTGGTTGCTTCTTCCGGTTGGGGATCCTGGTAGGCGGGCTCTGATACAGCAGGTAGGAGCCCCCTGTCTTCATCAACCTTGGAGTCCTGGCAAGCCTTCTGAGGTACGGGACTCTTCGGTATATTTTCAGCATTGGGATCCTGGTAGGTGAGCTCTGATACAGCAGGTAGGAGCTCCCTTTCTTCATCAACCTTCGAATCCTTGTTTGTGAGCTTCATCGGTGGCTCACTGAGGTCGACAACCTCCGGGGGTGGCTTTGTGATGTTTTTATTAAGTGGGGCCTCCCCACCGGTGGTTGCGCCTTGCGTTGGCTTTTGTTTGGCTACAGAATTTTCGAGCCAAGATCGGACATACTCACTTTTGGAGTGACCATCCTCATCATAGTCGTCCGATTCATCATCTTCTTCTGCCATTTGTAATGAGATCTGTGCGAGTTCCAATTTTATTCTCAGCACTTCCTCACGAGCCTTCAAAACCTTTTTATTGGGCCGAGTGGTCTTCTTTGACCTTGTACTTTTATCGGTGTGGCCCCTTGGTGGCTCTTCGGCGCGGGAATATACCCGGGCTGTTGGCGGTGATGCACAGCGAATGTCATCGTTGCCTTCTATTTGTTTCCTCTGCTTCGGTGTACCAGCTTTAACAACGGCTGGCACTGGCAGGTGTACCCCCCCATCGCAGGGGCAAGCTATCTGTTCTCTCTGCTTCGGTGTACCGGCTTTAACAACGGCTGGCACAGGCAGGAGTACCCCCCCATCGCGGGGGCAAGCTGGCGCCTCAGCGCCTTCTGTTGTGGATGGTGAGCGTGGTGGCATCTGGTGGCGGACGGTGTCGGTATTGTCCGACGGTCCATCATCCAGACCGACAGTCCACGCCATGGTTCCCCTTCCTTGCGAACGAGTGATCGGCATCTTGATTCTGAAATTTCAGCAACTTTAAAACGGTAGTGATTATTTACCCGGTTCCGAAATACTAACGGATTGACGAATCCCGTTCGAATGACCAGCGTATGTGGTCCGGTGTATACGGATGATTCGGCTCAAAGGACCATAAAATGGTCCGGCTGGCAGTTCAATCGGAAGGATCCGGCTCGAAGGACCATAAAATGGTCCAGCCGGCAGTACAGGTGGAAGGATCCGGCTCGAAGGACCATAAAATGTGCCGGACGGGCGAAAATCTCCGGAGTAAATGTTGTCGGAGATACCCCGCGAGTCGCTCACGTCCTACACCTGTAGGTTCCAGACTCCTCCAACTGCCGTCTTTCACTGCCGTCTTTCACTGCCGTCTCTTTGGTTGCTGCGGATAAACTGTGGACTGAGGTTCAAAATTAAAATGCACGATTTGTAAATTAAAATAGCAAGGGAGTGGCCAGCGGATCGACTAATTAATTTGTCGCGAGATTTTACACTGTTATTTATTTATCACTATTTTTCAACTATGATTGTTCACTATATATTTTAAAACACAGATTTAATTAAACACACAGCGATATTAAAATTTCTATTGGTTTTCTAAAATTTCTATTCGTATTTTTAAAATATCTGTTGGTAATATCAAATTTCTATTGGCAGTAACACGTTTCTATTGGTATTCTCTACAATTTCTATTGGTAATTTTAAATATCTATTGAAAGTAACAAATTTCTATTGGTAGTATCCAAAATTTCTATTGGTAGCAGCTGGTTTTCTAACACTACTGACTAGCAGCTATTAATCAACTAAAATTAGTTGAATTTAAACACTTTTGTAACTGCGAATATCAGTTACCACTTTTTCCGTCTAGCTAACACTTTTCACGAAATGTAACGGCGAAATTTCCGTTACCACTTTTTTCAGCTAGCCAACACTTTTTCACTATATGTAACTGCGAATATCAGTTACCACTATTTTTGGCTAGCTGACACTATTTTTCTATGTGCAACTGAGAATTTTCAGTTGCCACTTTTTTCGACTATGTGTAACTGCGATTTTTCAGTTACGACCTTTTTCGGCTAGCTAAACTTTTCTATTTCACTTTAACTTTTCACTGTGTTCTGCTACTAGTCACTTCAGCTACTACCGGATACTGCTGCTTGTTACTGGTAGTTCTTCCTACTACTACAATGTTACTGTGATTTGCCCCCATAAGGTAGACTTCGGCTATACTCTATAGAGAGCCGCTTGCCAATTTCCGGTTTTGCCCTTTTATTATCAAACATTTTCGTTATGTATTTTGCACAAATTGCAATTTTTCTATATAATGCTAATTTTTACACTAACATGCTATACACTACAAAATAGGCATTTTTGTCCTTTATCATTATGTGATAAGGGTTACTTGATATATTTACATTCAAAAAAGTTATTAATCAAAATGTACCTATTTTACATAACAAAAGTGCACATTAAATCTTTAATTTTACTATATTTCTTAAATGCGTTTATTTACATAAATTATCTATTTACTTATTTCAATCTATATATCATATGCTAACTAAATATCGTATTTACAATTCTTTCAGAACATAAAAATATTCTCATTAATTTTTTGCTTAAACTATTACGCAGTTAATTTAAATTTCCAGAAAGTTCTATAGCGCGGCGCGCTGTGATTGGTCGATATTTTCTTAAACAAAATAAAGTTGTTTATATTAACTATTGTCAAATCGACCTTTATACAAACATATTACGAGTTGTAAACATACTGTAAACTATATTAAAACACAATTTGTTCGATTTTTTTTGCTAATTTCACTTTTTTAAAACACTTTAATATTCTTTAATCACTTTCTCGTTCAAAGTCATTTTTGCCGTTGTGAACAGTCATTTTGGCCGTCTCGAACAGTTTGTAATTAAGGAGATAAGTATTCTTTTCGCCTCAATGCTTGTGGATTGTAGAAAGAACGTACGCAATTTATAGCGCGGATCTAGTGTTGTTGATAAAATAAAGGTTTCCTCACTCTCTAGATAATCAAATCTGTCATTTATTCCAGCTAACAAAATCTCTACAAAATTATAATATTCTGGGCTGCTGTAACTGTCGTCCGCGGTCTCTTGATTATTTTTGATCTGTTTTAAAATTTTTCGCATACTGTTAATAAGAGGTATAGCGTCAGATAAGCAAGCAGATTCTTCACTTATAGATTTTGTAGCTTCTTTAAAATAATTCAAAGTCGAAACAACTTGTTCCATCAATAGCCATTCTTCTGTAGACAATTCAGTTCTACATTTCACATGATGCAAAGAAGCTTGAATTGCAACTCGTTGCTCTAAAAGTCTTCTAAGTGCATGAAGGGTTGAATCCCAGCGAGTAACGACATCCTGAATGAGAACGTGACAAGGAACGTTATGAGATTTTTGCATTTCTGTTAGGATTTTGCGACCTGACGTTGAATGACCGAAGTGGCCAATAATAGATCTCGCCTTTGTAATCATGGCATTTATTTTCTCTTCAAAAAACGCATCCTTCAGCACTAATTGTAAAGAGTGCGCCATACATCTGATACGTTGAACTCCCACTAGTGTTATAGCAAGCCCCATATTCGGTGCATTATCTGTCACTACAGCACGTACCCGTTCGCTGATGTGCCAATCTTGAAATAATTGACGTAAGTTTTGAGCTATGTTTTCAGTGCTATGATTTTCGCCTTCAAAAGGAAATACTTCTAGGCAGTAGTTCTTCAACTCAAAATTTTTATCAAGTCCGTGAGCAGTCACACTTATAAAGTCGTTAACGGACGAAGAAGCATCGCTTGTCCATAAGTCAGTCGTGATAGTGATGTGCGGAAGTTCATGCAAAAGTTCCATTATTTTGGTTCTTACACGGCAGTACATGTCTGGTATTACATTTTCCGAAATATGGGGACGGGAAACCATTTTGTATTTCGGGCAAAACTGCTTAATAGTGCGTTGAAACCCCAGTTTATTTACTAAGTCAAACGGCTCCATGTCTACACACATTTGTTCAGCTATTGTTTGCGTGATCGCTTTTGCCCTAGGGTCATCGGTATCATACATGACACTTTTTTCCAAAATGTGCTCCAAAGTAGCTTGTTTTTTAGGCGGCGGGCCACCGTCGGCGCTTGAGGTACCTGGGGTGTCTTTTTCCAACTCCTTTTCGTGATAGCGCTTCACGTGTGTCCACATGTTAGATGTCGTGAAGCCCTTCGATGAAACTGCTTTGCTACCACGAGAAACGCTGACATTGCAATATAAACAAGTCGCTTTTGTGTCATCATCCCGTTTTATTTGAAAATGATTCCAGATGCTACTTCTATGTTTTAAAGGAGTCGCCATTTTATTTATCGTACGTAACTGTATTACAGTCCTCACTTCACTCAAAAACAGACAAAATCATGAATAGCGGCGACGAGACGTAAATTCGCCGAAAAACATTACAACGCTGGGCCAAAACTAAGCAAACACTGACGAGTGACGACCGTTAACCGCATTGCCGTTTCGCTGGCGGGCGCATCCTTCGCCCCTCCCGCCCTCTGAGACGGAGTGGCAACGTGGTCGCGCGCGAGCGCGTCGTTCTTTTCGCGCGCTTTTCAAACTGTTTATCGGCTGTATTTAAATCGGCGATGCCGATATATCGGCCTGCCGATTATATCGGCCGATATATCGGTATCGGTATCGGTATCGTTACATCGCTATTAGTTACCTTCGCAGGTTACCGCGACGTTAGAGATTTCCTGTTGTATCGGTAAAGGCGTTTTACATACCGAATTTGCACATAGTCAAATGTCCAGACACGGAACAATAATTATTTTAATTATTTAATCATAAAAATATTTGTTCCGTGCGAGATTGGAACACGCAGCCACTGCGCTATTAAGCCATTTGAAAGTCAAATTTACTTTTACTTTCAAAAGTAAAAAAGTAATTAAAAAGTTGGCTGCATTACTTTTGAAGATATGGACATAATTAATTGATTGTTCATAGCACATCTTAATATTTTCATTTGCATTCGTTGTGGAGATTCTTCTTGGTCTTCATCAGCTCCTAAAAGTCCACTTCTCCCGTTATATGGCCCAATTTGCCTTAACCGTCATATTTGGCAGACGTATCGCAGTACCAGACGTCTCGTACTTTTGATGCTGCTGGAGGATTATTATACATAGAAATAAACAGAAAAGCGGTTGACCATGTAGGCCACCCCTTGAACTTCCACCTTATTTTCGAGCGCAACGCTCGAAAATCTATTTTTTTTGAAAATTTTGAAACGGCTCCACCGGTTGACATGAAAATCTAATTAGCTTAAAGAGTCAATGAACACTTTCGAACGCCATCTCGAGCGGTTGATTGTTCTAAAGATATCGTACGACAAAATATTATTTACGTACATACACCCACACACTGCCGGACGTCCAGCCGGGATTAGTCGGAACGGCTTCCTAGGACCTGGAAATGTGACCAAAATCTATAACTTCCTATTTTTGAAAATTATTAATTTTCAAAGCCGGAAGTTAAAATATCTTTTTTTTAAGTTTTTATTCTTTTTAATTTTCCTGTTTGCGATGAATGCAAATAGGCGATGAGTATGAGTACTCACAAATTACCGAACATAGCAAACTCTCTAAGCCTTCCTTTCGTACTCTGCGCACCGAATTGCAGAAATCGTACCTGTTCAGAATTCTAGAAGTATAAATTTATAAATATTTTTTAAATTGTTGCAGGTAGCTCACAACAATTAAAATGGCAACTAAATCATATACGAAGCACAAGGAGTACAAGGAGTTTTCAAGCAGAGGCACTGTGCCTTACAACGACGAACAATTCGGTAATCAATTTTATTTTATACTCTCTGTCCCTTTCTCAAAAGCCAAAAGGCTTGTATAATATCATGAATAGAGTCAGGCGTTACTTTGCGGAAATCCATTATATTAAAGTTGGTAAAAATTACCAAAAAAATAAAATCATATGTCTTACCTAGTTTGAAGAGCAAGTATTGTCGTCAGGGTGTGTCTTTCCTAGTGTAGTGGTGTTGGGAGTAGCGGTGCTGGGATTAGTGTTGACGGGGATAGTGCACGCAATTGAGGGAGGGCGGGAGGTGCTCTTCAAACTAGGTAAGACACATCATTTTATTTTATAACGCGGATATGTACGCGAGGTAATTTTTACCAAATTTAATTTTGTATAATATCATCATCATCCCAAGCTATCACAAGTTCACGGGGTAACATACGCCTCTAAGGAATGCCCCACAAAACACGGTCCTGAGCCACCTGCATTCAAAACTTCCTGTATCACTTGCCAGGTCCTTTATATCTATACATATAAGTAAATAAAATTGAAGTGTCTGTCTGTTAGAGTATTTATAAGCATAGCTTTTTTTCTTTTATCTTTTCTTAAAAAAATTATTTGCAGGCCATACAAATACTCCTTGCTCCGTGCGGGATTCGAACCCGCGACCCCCAGCGCAACAAGCCATTGTTAAACCACTGCGCCACGGCGCCATCAAAGCTTACTTATTTAAACACTAAGGTCTGTCTGTAACATCTAAATAACTGTCTTCTATTAAGCTGGGTTATTTACATGCTATTTCAAGACAAGAATAACAATTTTTTAAAAAATTATCCATCTGTATGTCCGTGCTAATTTCAGTATGGCTGAATCGATTGTGATAAAACTTCACAAAGAGATACATCAAGATCAATATCAATGATATATTTTATTCGAAAAGCTAGGCAATCTTTTTGTAAAATCGAATAATTTACAAAATAAATCACATTAAAGGACACCACCAGGCGATGGCGGGTGGGTCGCTAATTTTATGATATAATAGTCTAATATTAATAATTTTACTAGCTAACAACACTTGATTATTTATAAAAATGTTAAAAAACCTGTAGTTGTCCAAAGACGTGAAGTATCAAGAACAGAAAGACCGCCTAAACTTTAAACTTTTATGAACGTGTGAGCCCGTAACTTATTATTACACAATTATGATCGTATTTTAATTAGATTACTGGACGCGATGTTTTTTTTTTTAATTTCTAAGTAATTTAAAGTGACTTTGAGCAATATAATATAGTACAGGTAGGCGAAGAGTAGGGCGTCCTCCCACTAGATGCAGTGACGACCTGGTAAGGCATGAAAGAAGTCGACGAATGCAGGTGGCTGAGGAGCGTGCTTTGTGGCATTTTTTGAGGGAGGCCTGTGTTCACTAGTGGACTTGTTCAGGGTTGTAATGAATGAATAGAGCAACAAATCTAAAGGCCGTGATCGACGGACGAGCCATAGTTGTTTATAATAATATGTTGTAAATTAATTGTATTTAAAAAAAATCCCTCTGGGTTTTTGCTGATTCTTCCCAGGACAGTGGTTTTTTCCGAACCAGTGGTAATAGTAATATCTAATTATAACTTATAACAAAAATATTTGTTTCCTAAACTTACAAGTAAAATTTTTTCCAAATTTATATGGGACCACCCTTGAATTGTCACCTATTTAATCAAAAAATAATCATCAAAATTAGTTCACAATCTGCGAAGATATCGCGTAACATACATACAGAAAACATTCACTCGAATAAAAAATTACATATAATTTAATTGAACTGATACTATTCTATTATATAAGCTGACTGTTACAGACTACCAAAGTTCACCGCTGAACATACACCTTCTGAGAAGGTCCTTCTCATAGATTGCTTCATAAGAGAGATATTTGCCACACTTGCAACGTTTGGCAAGGATAGGTCGCAGACGCAGGTTTTTATTTTTTTAACTATTATTGCTGTGCTGCCGCCCATCTTCCTGGTTTGTTTTCTTCTATCGCCTCTTAAGACACCCACAGAAGGATATGAGAAAGCAAATATTTTTACAAATCCACTACACGGTCAAAATACTGAGAAATGTACACAATAAAAGATACGTTTTATTACAGACATGATAAAATCCGAGCTGATACCGAAAGGCAGCAAGCTGGACTCGCTTGGCCGAAATGCAGTCGGAGCTAGAGAGTACCACTACGAGTACAAGGAGGAGAAGCTGCCCGGAGGGAAGTACGACCGCAAGGACTTCCACGCGGTTGAAGTGAGATTTCTTATCATTTATTGTGGCATTAACTACAAGGCCTCGCTTCTGGCTTGTCGCAACCTTCGAACCTGCACTGGAATGTTGTTTTCTTTGGGATCGTGAAATTGAAATTAGAACGCTTATATTTTTGGGCGTAAGAAATATAAAACGGTAACATGGTTTTTTTTCTACTACCATTTAAGCACGCGGTATCTCTGTCCAGAGAAAAACTGCGAAAGAAACTACGGAGTATACATAGGTATTTGTATTTTTTGGTACAATATTTTTAATCGAGGAATAAATAAAAGGAATAGATCCATAAGATATTAAAGTATGTTCTAAAAGACCCATAAATAGCCAAAAATAAAAATTACACAACAAAAAAATTTAAGCTCATAAACGTGTTGCAAAACCTGAGCAGACCGGTCCCCGTAAGCGGCACCGTAATAATAGACCTATGTTTCGTCTTCTGGTACGATGTATTAAACAACGTTATGTTCGCCCAAGATTGATCTTTAGCATCTCTCCAATCGCCACAGGCTCGTTTTGGTCTGATGTGATTCGTCGAAATTCAGCGGAAACTAAACTTCGCGTTTTTAAATATTCGTGCAAAATATTTTGAAGCATACTTACCGAATCCAAATTTTCCACGAATTTTGTCGTTGGTGAATTTCTTCAATCGTCTAAAACATGTTGCAACTATATTGTGGTTGTAGCACGAATAAGTCGGCTCGACCGGGGTAGGACCACGCTCTCACAGAATACCAGCAACTTAAGCTTAGCAGCTTAATGCTGCTGTGTTTTGTATGGTGAGTGTAGAGAACCGTCACATTCATCTCAGTCCTCAAGGGTTAGAGTTGAGGATAAATGTAGATGTCTATGGGCCACCAGCATCCACTTACCATCATGTAGACTGTATGCTCGTTTGTCAATCTTACTCTATAAAAAAAAATAGCCAATTTTTACAGTAACCACAGTTGACGGAAAATCGTAATGACTCGTCATACAAAGAAACGATATGAGTGAATCCAGTTTACCAACACCTTTTTACTAGATGTTAGGACTCCTTTTTTGCCTAGGCCTCCGTCTGGGTAGATACAACCCTCTTACCTATTTCTGCTGTCAAATAGCTGAGCGTACACTGACGTGTTCCGATCTGAACGGTACAGAGAGCCATTATGCTGAGAGGCATTCCATCTAAGGCCCGTATTAATAAACGTTACTCAGCTCAAGTACACGCACTTGAGTACAATCTTGAGGTTATGATCTTAATAATAAACATATCTCAAGATGCGGTTTAGGTTTACGATATCAGCTGAGTGCCACACTGATTAATAAACGAAATACGACTCTCAAGTGTGTGTACTTGAGTGCAAGTCACAGAACAATATCCTTTATTCAGTTATTTACAGTATTCCTTGATACAGTATTCCAAGGAATACCACAAAGCACTGTCCTGAGTCACTTGCACCCATCGACTTTCTAGTTCTACATTTCTTACCAGATCATCACTCCATCTTCTGTGGGTCCATTAGCTTCATGGTCCACCCTACCGATATGATATGATATCGTAATGAGGGCGTATCAAATGATTACGCACTTGAGTTTGTCGTTGAGTAACGTTTATTAATACGGGCCTTAGTCCTCACTCCTCATG
This sequence comes from Parnassius mnemosyne, assembly GCA_963668995.1. NCBI lineage: Eukaryota > Metazoa > Arthropoda > Insecta > Lepidoptera > Papilionidae > Parnassius > Parnassius mnemosyne. Next base: position 10,809,287 of record CAVLGL010000092.1, on the reverse strand, counting down.
GGTGGCACCTGTTTGAGGCTGTCTTTGTTTGAATTTTGCTGCAGGTATCCAGTCCATGGGCTGCAGTTAGCCACAGGTGGAGTGTAAAGTTAGTTTATTGCCTAAATATTATGAAAAAGAAAAAAACACCTGAAAGTGCTTAAATGTGGTCTATTCAACTTTTGCGGAGAAAGTGAACTTTTGAAATCGTGAAATTTTCGATTTAAAATCTTTTCGCGTTAAATCGTTATTTCTACATTTCCAGGAGTACACAATCCCACCAAAGACAACACCCAAATTGAGTGAGAGCAATTCTTATTACTATGAGAAAGAAGAGAGGGAGCTGCCGGCCATCACCTCCGGGACACGTACCTACAACTACGAGACCACTGGCACTTCCCCAGGTAATGATCTTTGATTTTTAGAATAAGCACTACTGGCGATTAGGTCGTGTAAATAGTGAAGGCCAAAGTTAAATATGTGATTTCCATTGAGTTATATGTACTACGTAGTAGAGAAGTTATTCCAAACAGAAATTGTGCGCTACACTATGTCTTCGCCCATGCGCGGGATATAGTAGAGTCGCGTATGTGCGAAGACTTTAATATAAGATATTAATATAAAATAAATATAAGAATTTAATATAAAATACCACAGAATAAATAATACTGGGGCAGCTCGCGATTGTAGGGAATTATTTCACAGAGTGACAGAGGCCTGAAAATACTCTTATTTTAATCTAAACAAACATACTCGTATTTCTAAATAAAATGTAATAATAATGATTTATGGAATTCACAAATCTTCAATTTACGCAATATTTAGTTTAGTGTACGGATTGCAGTACAGTTCAGTTGGACATAGTCAATGTTCGCAATGCGAAATCTAGTGCGTAGTACATATATATCGATGGTGATTTCCAATCTTGACATTAAAAACAACATTGCAGCCTTACATAACATAGACATCCCCCATAGATTGCGTCATAGTCACATTTGCCACAGTCGCAACGCTTGAAAGACGGGATGTCAACCACAATTTTTTTTTTATTATTATTATTGAGTTGTTATCAGTAACATGGTGCTGCTTCTTGTTTCAGTTTCCCTCTGTCGCCTCTTACGACACGCACGGGATGATATGGGGTAGTGTAAAAAAAGTTACAAATATATATTTTTCAGTTAGTTTAATATGACGTGAGTCAGCTTAGCTAAGTCAACAGGCTTAGTAATGCAGGCAAAGTTGTTTTGTTTTATAAATATATAGGTGTAAATTCGTTGGTATTTAATAGGTAAAGTAAAGTAGAGTTGCAGCCTATATACGTCCCACTGCTGGGCACAGGCCTCCTCTCATTTGTGAGAGGGTTTTAGGGCAAGGAAATGTCCGCCGCGCTGCCCCAACACGTGTTGGCGAACTTCACATGTCCGCCGCCGAGCACGTGGAAATTCAGCACTTAAAATTGCAATTAACAATTTCATTGGTGCCGGCGGGGATTGAACCCGGGTTGCTGGCGTACTGTGAAACTTACAGCGAGCGCTAACCATCTGAGCTACCTAGGCTAACTATATACTTTAATAGGTATAGTGATAAATATATTTTTATAGGATACTCCAAGGTGAGCTCAAGAGCAAAGAAGGAAATGTCACATAACGTGGAAGAACTGGATTCCCTTCTGGATGATCTGCAAAAGGACCAAGAGCGACAGCTGTATAAAAGTAAGTCTTAGTTAAAGCATCAGCATAGTAACAGCTGTTAAGTCCCACTGCTGGATACAGGTCCTTTCCCATTTCTGAAATGGAGATATCCGTGGTAGCTATGGGGATAAAAGCCTATTAATAATATAATACGAATAATTCCTGCAAGTCCTAAAGGGCAGAGCCGCGGTCAAATTGCTCCCAAAAACCTCAACAAAAACCCATCAACTATAAAAGAGAAAAACAAACTCTGATGTTAAAAAAATAAGGTTCAAATTTCTTACACGTTTTAAAAAGATTAATACCAAAGATCTCCACTATGGTTTCTGACCGCTGCGCTGTCCGTATAAGGAAGCACTAGGTCCCTTAGAGAGCTATGAGAGGTTTATCCTCCGAGTTTTTCTGCGTGATAAAATTTGAAACATCAGAGTAACCGACACAGCCCAAAGGATCTGTAAGCAGAAGTGGCAATAGGCAGGCCATATAACTCGAAGAAACAACAACCGATGGGGAAGAAAGTTTATGGTGCAAGTGGCAGCCTCGTGCTGGTAAGTGAAATGTAGGGCGGGCCCACACAAGATGTAGTGATGATCTGGTAAAAGATGTAGAAGGTCGATGGGTGCAAGTGACTCAGGACAGTGCTTTGTGGCATTCCTTGGGGGAGGCATATGTTAGTGTCAGAAACTTGTGCTTGGGGTACAGAATACAACAGTGCACACCATGAAGCAAACACATGTATAAAATAATAATGTATTTGCTTCATGGTGAAATCTAATTACAACACCACTTTGTATTTGCTTCATGGTGCACACACTGTTACTCGGTGGTAAAGGAGACAGTTTCTTTTCGTATGGATAATGGGCCCACCACAAATTTTAGTTACCCTTAATGAAATGCATGTCGATTTATTTCTTATAATGTAATAATTTTTACGTGGTAGAACCATGCTGCAGCTATATTAGTAGTATAGTTGTAGCACGAATGGGTCGGCTCAACCGGGGAAGGCACATGCTCTCACAAAATACAGCTACTATTTTATAGCAGCGTAAAACTGCTGTGTTTCGTATGGTGAGTGTAGAGAACCGGAGACCCTTTTTACTGGAAATAAGGCATTCCATCTTAGTGCTCACGGGTGACAACGCATCTGCATTTTGATTTGTAATCGAGGATAGATGTAGTTGTCTATGGGCCGCAGCAATCACTTACCATCAGGTGGACTGTGTGCTCGTTTGTCACCCTATCCTATAACAAAAGGGTAAGAGAAAGATCCGACAAATTCATGGGCAGAAACGGATATCCAATCCTACCACCTAGTCTTAGTATACCCGTAGCAGCCGTATTTCAAAATAACCGTTTATTTTTAAAATTATATCGAGTATGAAACTACTTTCAGGCGGCTACGCTTCGGATACAGCTGAGAGCACGTCCTTTGATTACAGAAAAGGGTAAGACAGTTTTATTTTATTCTCAGGCATTGATGTGACATAACTCGTTTCTATGTGTGACGTGAGCTATTTCCATACATATTATGGCATGACTTGACATAAATTTGACTCTGTGACGTCACCTTTTTTTACATACGCAGGATATGATTTGAATGTATATTGTTTTCATATGTATGATATAATTAGTTTCTATCCAATTGACACGAATTGTTTTAAATTTTTATGCATTTAATGTGACTTTTTTCCATACTTGGGATCTGTGATGTGAACACTAATGTCTTAACACACTTTGACTTCAGATTATTCTCTTATATGACATAAATTATATTTATAAACTAGCTGTTCCCTGCGAATTCACCCGCGTGTTATTTGGGGTTTTAATTTTTTTGCGCGGAACCCTAATTCTTTTTCTAAAATAAAAGTAGTCTAAATTACTTCTTGTTTCATCACCTATCTGCCAGTGAAAATCCCGTCAAAATCGATCTAGACGTTTCGGAGATTAGCCGAAACAAACAGACCGACAGACGGACAGACAGACAGACAAACAAAAACTTTAAAATTGTATTTTTGTTATATTAGTACCGTATATACCTAGTCAGGTCATAAATTCTGTCACATGTTTAATATAAAATAATTGAAACAAGTTTATTCATTATGTAACCATTTATATACCAAAATGAACTTCAACAAAACATAGATTCTTATGACACTAAAGTTTATTCAAAATGACCTCCGTGATTTTGAATACATGCCTTCAATCTGCACGGCCAGTCGTCTATCGCAGCACAACGAGGTCCATGTCAATATCGGCGGCTGCCTTAATCAAGGATGTCTTGAGTGACTCCAAATTGGGATGAGGCTTTGAGCACGCCTTTTCCTCCAAGTGTTGCCATATCTTGTAATCTAACGGATTCAAATCTGGACTGGAGGAGGGCCAGTCTTCGTGCCGGATGAAGTCGATTTCACGCGCCGCCAGCCAGTCTTGTGTGCTCTTCGCTCTATGAGCTGGCGCCGAATCTTGTTGGAATACCCAGTGCCTGTTATTGAACATGGTATGAGAAACAGGTTCCACAAAGTTCATCAGGACTGTATTTTGATACACAACTGCATTCGTTTTTACACCTTTCTCACAAAAATGTACCTCTGTTAAGCCCCAATAAGAAACTCCCAACCATACCATGAGCGAGGATGGAAAATGACCTCGTGGGATACGCGGAATACGGTTGCTCGCTTCTTCACTACTGTGTGCGTACACCTTATCATTTTGTTTGTTGTAGCTCTCTTCTACGGAAAAAATTTTTTCATCTGAAAAAAGAATTTCCCGATATTTTTTTCCCGCGTACAGCTTCAACAAAGCGCGGCATCTCTTCAGTCTCAGGTCCATTAAACGAGCATTCAAACGATGTCCTGTTTTTCTTCGATATGCCCGAAGCCCTAAGTCTTTATTTAACACCCTTTTCACCGTGGTTCTGCTTAACCCCATCTGAAGGGCCAACAGTTTCTGCTTACGTTTGGGATTTCTTTGAATTCGCGCCTTCACAGCTTTTATCACTGTTAGAGTCCTGTCGGACGGACCTGTCATCTACACTAGAGTCTTCATTGTATCGTTTGATGGTACGATAAACGAATCTTTTGGTTATATTCAAATTTTTCAGTATGTCAAAAATTTGAATTGGCGCGTAACCGCAATGATGCAACGCAATAACTGTAACACGATCTTCTTTAAGCGTCCACTCCCTATTTAAATATGAGTAAAATTCTAAAAAGTATACAGTTTTATTTTCATGAACAATTCGAAATTCGAATTCAATAAACTTTTTTGTGGCCAGCATTCTAAAAGAAAAGTTTTTACTGTGTGACAATACTTATGACCTGACTAGGTACTTTCACATGCATTTAGTAACAAGCTGTAATTTTGATATTACTAACAGACACTTCAATTTTATTTATTTGTATAGATTTTGTGATATCAGTTACATTGTTGTTTCAGGACGCCAGTAAAAGCAGCGCCATCTAGCGGATACTCAACTTTAAAACACGAGGAGAGACTGGAGAGTTCTTCCTGGGGTTCCAGTCCTCCACCCACCATCACACGTGCCGCTGAAGTGAGGCAGCAGGTGTATAGAGAAGAAAAGACCGGTGAGTTATTGCTATTTGCAATCTATTATATACTTTCTACGTAGAAAAATATTTTAGCGCATATTATAATTATAAAAGTTACATTCTTACGAAGTATATTTTTAACTTATTGTTTTATATTGTAAATATAAATTAGATTTAAATTTTAATGATGAAAATTGTTAAAAATATATAAGTTAGTTTTTTTCGGTAGCGTTAGAAAAAAATTTTCTCGTTTTTGAACCTCTTCAAAGTGCGTGTTAATGGGCTTCTCCTGGGAAAACTCGTTACATCGTAGATCTTATCTTTGCCCACGGGCCATATGGACGTCAAGAGTGAGCCTAGTTTAATAATAATAATAATAATTTAAAAAAACCCGAGCACCAAGATGAAATGCCTCGTATTCAGTAAAAAGGGTCTCCGGTTCTAATATACATCTTCATCTACCCTGACTATACGAAACACACCAGCATTATTCTATGGCTATGGTGATGGGTCAGGTGGCTTGTTACTTCAATTTTATAAAAAAGGAGAATAATGTGATTAGTGTTATTGTTACAGAGTCCCGCGTGGTGCCGACTCCGGTGGCGCCGCCGCAGCCGCTGTGCACGCACTGTCACCAGCTTCCCCTCAATGGCACGGTGAGTGTGAGTGTAGCCCCCAGGGTTCCGTTATGAAGCAAAATGCTGGTATCCGGTGCGTTGCTGCCGCAGAAGAAATAATTTATTTATTTATTTACAAATTGCGTTACATGTGACTTAGAGACTAAACAAAACATGCAAGTTCTAACAATCACATGCACCTCGAAAGGCATAGCAATGAACAGGAGAGGGGCAGACTCTTAAAAATTCTTTTCCTTAATGTATTCATTAATTGAATAGTAACTTTTTTTAATAAGTATATCTTTTAAAAAGCTTATGAATTCATTAATATTTGTTTCGGCTTTTAGGTATTCTGGCAATTTATTATAAATTTTTATTGACATAGGGTAAGGACCTGAACTGTGTAATTTTAATTTAGATTTTGTTTGCAAAAGGTTATTCTTATAGCGAGGTATGTTGAGGTAATTGTAGATACCTATATCCTTCTTATTTTTGTACATTTAGGAATGCCGTAGTTTGGTTTGTTCATTTCTAATGTAATCAATATAAAATATAACTAATATTTCAGAAAGAAATATAAACTCTTACATTTTTCTAACAAATTCACTTCGTCCGCTACCCTATAAAGTATACTTATTGTCTATGTCGTCCGCCATGAAATCTGTCAAGTATTTCATTCACCAGGAATGAGTTGAAATATGAGCTACTAAACGTAGTGATTATATTTTCTTTGGCCGCTACTAGTTAAATATTGATTTCTCTCCCACTGCTGCTAGCTAACGCTAGTTACACTTCCATGTATTCCAATCAGTACTAGATGTCGCTAGTAGCCTCTATGTATATTTAAACTGTGGGTATAACAGACCCCCCACCCCAGCCTGCAAAATAATGATATTTGTAATAAAAAAAATACTAATCGACGTATTTTTAATAGCACATTACGATTATACTTGTATTTGTAATTGCACACTCTCCAATTTTTTATAAAAAATCAAAATAACGCAGTTGTCGCGAGCCAGCACGCCCATGAACAAGGTGACGACGACGGTGAAGACGTACACGTACGAGGTGCCCGCCGACCAGGACCCGGCCAGCGTGCCGCTGCCGCCGCTCGCCGACCACCACCACACCTACGTCTCCAACGACACCAACCTCACCAACGTCACCAACGTGCGCACGTGAGTACTTAATGTAGAGTGACCACGCGACCAGATTTCACAGGGCATGTCTTATTTATTGCCTTTTTATTTGTCTCTAAGGTGCGAGACGAGTGGTTCTGCGTTCACTAACCGCTTGCCAAGCGAAACGATTAAGGTGAAAGCGCCAGGGTAACCCGCGAAATTCAAATTTTCTTAGGTTTTTTGCAATTTTTAGGTCAGTGTCAGGTTGTATGTTTAACAAAATATGATTCGTGACCGTAACGAGTATGTATTTACAGAATTATAATCATTATAGTTATCAATACAACTCTCTAAGTAAACTTACTAATCCGTAGAATTAAAAAAAAGTATATGGCAAAGAAAGTGTACCTAAAAGGAAGATGGTTGCATTTGTTCGGTGTTTCACGATTTCTATAACAAAATAATAAACAGCGCCCTCTATAAACAAAAATTGAAACCCAAAAGATGTTTAAGGGAAGCATTAAGTTGAATAAGTCCCTATTTGTTTATTATCAATATTTCTACATACGTCATGCTACTAGGCATAGTAGGACTCCTCACATTAACGAAAGTATTTATTAGCAAGTAAGGGTCATGTTTTCGTCAAGCGCAATTACCACGTGATCAGTATTAAAAGTAAGGTTACTGGATTTACTTATGTACTTTAAAATTTAAAGTGAACATCCATCGAATCATTACTCAAACAAAATTTAAATGCCTGTAAAAAAGAATTTGCATTTCATAGAATATTTCAAAACTATTAACTATTAATATTAAGAAAACGGCAAATCTATGGGGGATTTCTGTTAAAGTTATTGCGTCTATAATAGATGCGATCGCAACCCAACTTGCTATTATTTTCAATGCTAGTATCGAATCTGGTGTTTCCTGATTTAATGAAAGATAGGAAAGTTATACCTTTATTTAAATCTGGCAGTGTATTGGACTCCACTAATTTTAGAGCTATTTCTGTACTGCAAACGCTCAGTAACATTTTTGGAAAAAAATTCTAGATCAAATATTAAGTTTTTTTTTTAACGTAAATAAATTACTCCATAACAATCACTTTGGATTTACCAGGGGTCGCTCGACAACTGATGACGGTGTTGAGCTAATCAAACATATTTTTTGTGAATGGAAAAATTCAGAAGATGCTTTGGGTATTTTTTTTTGATCTTTCCAAGGCTTTCGACTGTGTTCACCATAACAAATTAATCAGGAAGCTACATCATTATGGTGTAAATTACATAGCGCTTAAATTTATTATGTCATATCTAAGTAATAGAACGCAAACAGTTGTTATTAGTGGATGCAGTTCTTCCGGATCGGTAGTATCTATGGGTGTTCCTCAGGGCTCAGTTCTTGGTCCCTTTTTGTTTTTAGTTTATATTAATGTCTTACCTTACTTGGTAGGGTATAACCATGATATAGTATTATTTGCTGATGATACTACGTTGATATTCCGACTAAAAAGGCAATTATTGAAATATGACGAAGTGAATAATGCTATATCAAAAATAGTACACTGGTTTAACCTCAATAATTTACTTTTGAAAGGTAATAAAACGAAATGTATTAAATTCACTACACATAACGTTAAAAAGGTGAATCCCAATGTGCTTTTAAAAGGGGAGGAGCTGGGCCTTGTTGATTCCACTGTTTTTCTTGGTATTACAGTTGACGCGAAGCTTCAAACCAGCCCTCATATATCTAAACTAGTTAGCAAACTTAGTTATGCAGCATATGCTGTAAAAAAGATTAGATGCCTTACATGTGTTGAAACAGCTAGATTAGTTTATTTTAGTTATTTCCATAGTATAATGTCATATAGAATCTTGCTATGGGGTAATGCGACTGACATTGAAACTATCTTTGTTTTGCAAACGAGAGCCGTAAGAGCCTATATTATTATAACCTAGATCCGAAGGAATCCCTCAGAGAAAATTTTAAAGAAATAAATATATCAACTGTAGCCTCTCAATGTATTTAATAGTTTTATTAAAAATAGTGATGTACATTCTATAAATACTAGGAACAAGCACAAGTTAGTTATACTCGTACCAGTTACTCGACTCCAAAGAGGCAATAATTCCTTCATGTGGAATTTTATACGCTTTTACAACAAAGTTCCAAAAAATATGCAGACCTTTTCCATCAAAAGGTTTAAATTATTCAATAAGCAAAAATTGTCTAGTAAGGGTTATTATACTACTAAAGACTACATGACTGATAATAACCTCTGGGAATGAGGTGATCGCTCTCGTACCATGCTGTTCCTAAACGTTTTCATAACAATTGTATAAAATATTATATTGTAAATTGTGTTTTAAAAAAAAACTCGCTGGGTTTCAAAATTAAAAAATGACTTTCAATAAATATTATGTATTGTAATCCATATTGAATAAAAATTATTCTATTCTATTCATCCCGAGGACTACGTTTCACACAAGGATTATTAATACGTAATTTTTCCTTCAGAGCAACTTTAACACGACCAACGGAGGGTTCCCCCGCCCCACCGGGATGCCAGTACTGCACACACTGCAACTCTAGGCTGCGGGAGTACAGCCGCACACACCTCACCACCGATGGTAAATTTTTTTCTTAAAAATGTTATCTCCATACCAGAATTTTTTCCTGTATTGTGGGAGTTGACATACATAAATTTCACAAGAACTAACACCCAGGCTCGGAACAATTCGTCGCTAACGCCGCAAAGGGGCGAACCTAAATTTTTCAAATAATTACACGAGAGCAAGAAAACATTTATTATCCTCCGATGACTAACTTTTTTCATTAGAAAATTAATCTTATTTGTAGTTTTCCATTAAGTCTAATTATGTATATATATATTTAATTTTCTGATGAAAAAATCGGGAAATAATAATTAATGTTCTCTTGCTCTCCTGTAATTTTTTGAAAAATTGAGGTACGCCCCTTTGCGGCGTCAACAACGAATTATTCGTCGGCCATACAAATACTTGTGTCGTGCAGGATTCGAACCCGCTGCCCTTACTGCTACAACACCTTTTTTTATATAGAATTAGGGTGACAAACGAGCACACTGTACACCTGATGGTAAGTAGTTGCTGTGGCCCATAGACATCTACATCTATCCTCGATTACGAATCAAAATGCAGATGCGTTGTCACCCGTGAGGACTAAGATGGAATGCCTCGTTTGCCAGTAAAAAGGGTCTCCGGTTCTCTACACTCACCACACGAAACACAGCAGTGTTAAACTGCTATTTTACGCTGGTATTCTGTGAGAGTGTGGTCCTTTCCCGGTCGAGTCGACCCATGCGTGCTACAACTATACTATTAATATAGCTGCAGTAAAAAATTTAAAATTGCTAAGCCACTACACCATAGAGCCGTCAAAATTCACTATAGTACTTTTTATTTAGAAGTTCGACGTTAGAGTTCCACGTGTATAGCCTACACAGCTACCTAACAGCATATAGGTAGTGGTACCGTAACATAAAACTGGCCTACGTTAAATAGCAGCGTAATACTGCCGTGTTTTAAGACATAGTGTATAAAAGAAAAAGTTAATTTTAACAGATACTTTTGTATATTTTTAGTCATGATTTAACCACATTTTGTAATCAATCGCAAACTATTAAATTTATTTATTTAAAATTATCAAATGTAATATATTTTACTGTATTTAAATTGCAGAGCACACTACAACAAACGAGCGAATGGTTTACCCTAGCCCAGCCAACGAAACGAAACTGTTGCCCGCCGAGCCGCACAATGGACATGGCCCTTATGTGAGCTAAATGTTAATTATTAAAAACTTAGTAGCTTAGCTCTTGTAGTAACTATTTCCTTAATCGCGGAAAGTGGCTCTAAAACCAGAGCCACAATTTTAGTGCTCTTCATAAAAAAAATGATTCTCAGGTTGGATATTAAAAGACTAAAAATGTCATTTTTATTACAATGAGATCTTGATAACATTCTCGAACACTGTGAAAAATCTAAGCCTGTACATACTACATAGACAGTACATTGAAATGGGATACACATTACACATGTCACTGAAATCAGTCTTCGCCACCTTACGGTCTCTCTACCGTCTAAAGAATTTTCTACCTGTCAACACTCATGCTTGTACTTATTGTTGTACACTTATTAATTTCATCCATTATTGATTATGCAGATGTTTGTTACCCAGATTTGGACCAATATCTACTCAACAAGCTAGAGCGTCTCCTTAATAATTGGATTAGATACGTATACGGGCTTTGAAAGTATGGTTATGTTTCTCTGTAATCGCCATAAATGGCTCACAATCAAACATTCTCTTTTCCATATTAAACGACCCAGCGTCACCTTTACATCTCAAGGAAAGATTTCAATTTCCTTTTTCAACTCATGACAGAGTTCCACAGTTCTCGTCTAATCATAAAATTTGTGTTTCAAAGCATTTCTCTGGATTCTCCAGGAAATCCTTCACTGTTCAGGCTACTCTACTCTGGAATTCCTTACCCGAAGACATACGAAAAGCACCAAGTAAATGCTCGTTTAAGAGATTAACTCGTGAACACCTTTCTAAACAAAACATCGTTACATGATAAGAATGATTTCATTTTCATGTGGCGGTGAAAAATAATCAGTCACGCTATTGTGGGCGTCGTAAGAGGCGACCACAGAGTACCTACCTTTGTATAAACCAGAGGTGACTACGGGTTATGAGTACCTAACGCTAGAAAGATCTTACAACGTAAACGTTGTATATAGCTTCCAATAGATGGCGTTATAACTAATTTGTCACGCCAGAAATAAATACTCAGACCGGTTACGGAAAGTAGTTTAAAAAAAATTAAAATGTCTAAAACTCCGTTCTTCAGTCCACCTGCTGGGCTTGGTGATAAAGGCAAATCCCTATAACTGGAGAAGCCCATGTCCAAAAGAGAACTTTCACAGACTGATGATGAGAAAGAATAATATATTTTTAATACATTGCTCAAAAGTAGCATATTGCAGGGACATATAGCATTCGGGATATGGGTTATTACATACTCGTGCTTTTCCTTTACCTTTTCCGAACTCGTGCATTCTCTTTCCCAACTGTCAAAATAATGTCTATTTAAAAAGAAAAAACCAACCACGAAGTTTTTACTAATAAAATTCATTGAAGTTTTTATGATTCATTCAAATATTTCTAAAAAGAGCTACTAATTTGTTTCAATATCAGATTTAATGATTTGATTCAATGAGTTAGGTTAGGTTTCATTTCATTTCATCTCATTAAATTTCATTTTCGTTTCATATCAATAAAAAAAAATCTACTGAAGACTTGGCTGTATGGGCATAGTTCCCTTTGCCTACCCAGAATGGGCGAAGAAAACAAAAAAATCTCTGCTTATATTCTTTTACGGTTGGCGCCAGTTTCCAAAAATGTTCTTAAATTGCTTAATTTTTTCGCAACTGTATTAAAAATAGTTGTTCAGTACACGTGCGGGACCGTCATTGCAATTTGTTCCGACTGTCAACCCTCACCTTCGGCTGCGCCTCTGCTCGGGTAGACATTTGTCGGAACTCTTTGCAATGGACAGGCTTTCCGCACTCGTAATGAAATATACTACTCTGGCCTTAGTTTGTAATGAGTAAGAACAAAATGATTGGTACCGGCGGATATCGAACCCGGGTTGCTCACGTACATTAAAATTTACAGCGAGCACTTCACCTTTAAACTAGCACGACTCCTAGCCCGCCTCAATCACCGCCGGCACCTATTAAATTGTTAACAGCAATATTAAGTCTGTATCACAACGTATTCGGCGGTGCAGGAAAACATCGTGAGTATTAGAGTAGCATGGCGGAGACTTCCTTGCCTTGATAAATGAGAGGAGGCCTGTGCCCAGCAGTTAACTGTATATAGGCAATGACAATGGAATTGCAAAAAATATTTTGAAGACACGTGAAGTCCGTCAACAAGTATCGAGGCAGGGCGGTGGACACTTCGCCCTCCACTCTCAGAAATGATAGCAGACCTGCGCCTAGCATTGGGACGTGTATAGACTGTTACTTTAAGAGTAACAAACGAGCGCGCAATCCTTCTAATACTTTGAATACTGATCTGTCCGCAGGGTCCAACGACGTACAAATACTCGGAGACGACGTACTCGAACAACCAGGCGGCGGCGCGGCACCGCACGCCGTCGCCCGCGCCCCCCGCTCCCCCCGCGCCCTTCCCGCGCACGCACACCCCCACCCCGCACGAGCAGCAGCCCCCCAAGCGCCTCGACGACCTGCTCGCAGACTTCCCCGAAGCGGTCAGACATCTATAATCAATATCACTATTATTTCGTACATGATAGAGCCAAGCTGCTATTATTTATTCTGTGCTTATGGTTGTAA